>CM077012.1:90553923-91179851 GCA_039090855.1 Macrothele yani | reverse complement strand
GTGGAACGAAAGTTTTTCTTCAACTGCAGTGAGACATGAAACGATTGCCACCAAACCAGATGGCCAGCTGGTCTAATATGAACTTTGGACAACCACGGCACTTGTGTTGTGGAACGAAAGTTTTTCTTCAACTGCAGTGAGACATGAAACGATTGCCACCAAACCAGATGGCCAGCTGGTCTAATATGAACTTTGGACAACCACGGCACTTGTGTTGTGGAACGAAAGTTTTTCTTCAACTGCAGTGAGACATGAAACGATTGCCACCAAACCAGATGGCCAGCTGGTCTAATATGAACTTTGGACAACCACGGCACTTGTGTTGTGGAACGAAAGTTTTTCTTCAACTGCAGTGAGACATGAAACGATTGCCACCAAACCAGATGGCCCAGCTGGTCTAATATGAACTTTGGACAACCACGGCACTTGTGTTGTGGAACGAAAGTTTTTCTTCAACTGCAGTGAGACATGAAACGATTGCCACCAAACCAGATGGCCAGCTGGTCTAATATGAACTTTGGACAACCACGGCACTTGTGTTGTGGAACGAAAGTTTTTCTTCAACTGCAGTGAGACATGAAACGATTGCCACCAAACCAGATGGCCAGCTGGTCTAATATGAACTTTGGACAACCACGGCACTTGTGTTGTGGAACGAAAGTTTTTCTTCAACTGCAGTGAGACATGAAACGATTGCCACCAAACCAGATGGCCAGCTGGTCTAATATGAACTTTGGACAACCACGGCACTTGTGTTGTGGAACGAAAGTTTTTCTTCAACTGCAGTGAGACATGAAACGATTGCCACCAAACCAGATGGCCAGCTGGTCTAATATGAACTTTGGACAACCACGGCACTTGTGTTGTGGAACGAAAGTTTTTCTTCAACTGCAGTGAGACATGAAACGATTGCCACCAAACCAGATGGCCAGCTGGTCTAATATGAACTTTGGACAACCACGGCACTTGTGTTGTGGAACGAAAGTTTTTCTTCAACTGCAGTGAGACATGAAACGATTGCCACCAAACCAGATGGCCAGCTGGTCTAATATGAACTTTGGACAACCACGGCACTTGTGTTGTGGAACGAAAGTTTTTCTTCAACTGCAGTGAGACATGAAACGATTGCCACCAAACCAGATGGCCAGCTGGTCTAATATGAACTTTGGACAACCACGGCACTTGTGTTGTGGAACGAAAGTTTTTCTTCAACTGCAGTGAGACATGAAACGATTGCCACCAAACCAGATGGCCAGCTGGTCTAATATGAACTTTGGACAACCACGGCACTTGTGTTGTGGAACGAAAGTTTTTCTTCAACTGCAGTGAGACATGAAACGATTGCCACCAAACCAGATGGCCAGCTGGTCTAATATGAACTTTGGACAACCACGGCACTTGTGTTGTGGAACGAAAGTTTTTCTTCAACTGCAGTGAGACATGAAACGATTGCCACCAAACCAGATGGCCAGCTGGTCTAATATGAACTTTGGACAACCACGGCACTTGTGTTGTGGAACGAAAGTTTTTCTTCAACTGCAGTGAGACATGAAACGATTGCCACCAAACCAGATGGCCAGCTGGTCTAATATGAACTTTGGACAACCACGGCACTTGTGTTGTGGAACGAAAGTTTTTCTTCAACTGCAGTGAGACATGAAACGATTGCCACCAAACCAGATGGCCAGCTGGTCTAATATGAACTTTGGACAACCACGGCACTTGTGTTGTGGAACGAAAGTTTTTCTTCAACTGCAGTGAGACATGAAACGATTGCCACCAAACCAGATGGCCAGCTGGTCTAATATGAACTTTGGACAACCACGGCACTTGTGTTGTGGAACGAAAGTTTTTCTTCAACTGCAGTGAGACATGAAACGATTGCCACCAAACCAGATGGCCAGCTGGTCTAATATGAACTTTGGACAACCACGGCACTTGTGTTGTGGAACGAAAGTTTTTCTTCAACTGCAGTGAGACATGAAACGATTGCCACCAAACCAGATGGCCAGCTGGTCTAATATGAACTTTGGACAACCACGGCACTTGTGTTGTGGAACGAAAGTTTTTCTTCAACTGCAGTGAGACATGAAACGATTGCCACCAAACCAGATGGCCAGCTG
Organism: Macrothele yani; assembly: GCA_039090855.1. NCBI lineage: Eukaryota > Metazoa > Arthropoda > Arachnida > Araneae > Macrothelidae > Macrothele > Macrothele yani. The sequence continues at coordinate 91,177,728 of CM077012.1, read as the reverse complement.
GTCTAATATGAACTTTGGACAACCACGGCACTTGTGTTGTGGAACGAAAGTTTTTCTTCAACTGCAGTGAGACATGAAACGATTGCCACCAAACCAGATGGCCAGCTGGTCTAATATGAACTTTGGACAACCACGGCACTTGTGTTGTGGAACGAAAGTTTTTCTTCAACTGCAGTGAGACATGAAACGATTGCCACCAAACCAGATGGCCCAGCTGGTCTAATATGAACTTTGGACAACCACGGCACTTGTGTTGTGGAACGAAAGTTTTTCTTCAACTGCAGTGAGACATGAAACGATTGCCACCAAACCAGATGGCCAGCTGGTCTAATATGAACTTTGGACAACCACGGCACTTGTGTTGTGGAACGAAAGTTTTTCTTCAACTGCAGTGAGACATGAAACGATTGCCACCAAACCAGATGGCCAGCTGGTCTAATATGAACTTTGGACAACCACGGCACTTGTGTTGTGGAACGAAAGTTTTTCTTCAACTGCAGTGAGACATGAAACGATTGCCACCAAACCAGATGGCCCAGCTGGTCTAATATGAACTTTGGACAACCACGGCACTTGTGTTGTGGAACGAAAGTTTTTCTTCAACTGCAGTGAGACATGAAACGATTGCCACCAAACCAGATGGCCAGCTGGTCTAATATGAACTTTGGACAACCACGGCACTTGTGTTGTGGAACGAAAGTTTTTCTTCAACTGCAGTGAGACATGAAACGATTGCCACCAAACCAGATGGCCAGCTGGTCTAATATGAACTTTGGACAACCACGGCACTTGTGTTGTGGAACGAAAGTTTTTCTTCAACTGCAGTGAGACATGAAACGATTGCCACCAAACCAGATGGCCAGCTGGTCTAATATGAACTTTGGACAACCACGGCACTTGTGTTGTGGAACGAAAGTTTTTCTTCAACTGCAGTGAGACATGAAACGATTGCCACCAAACCAGATGGCCCAGCTGGTCTAATATGAACTTTGGACAACCACGGCACTTGTGTTGTGGAACGAAAGTTTTTCTTCAACTGCAGTGAGACATGAAACGATTGCCACCAAACCAGATGGCCAGCTGGTCTAATATGAACTTTGGACAACCACGGCACTTGTGTTGTGGAACGAAAGTTTTTCTTCAACTGCAGTGAGACATGAAACGATTGCCACCAAACCAGATGGCCCAGCTGGTCTAATATGAACTTTGGACAACCACGGCACTTGTGTTGTGGAACGAAAGTTTTTCTTCAACTGCAGTGAGACATGAAACGATTGCCACCAAACCAGATGGCCAGCTGGTCTAATATGAACTTTGGACAACCACGGCACTTGTGTTGTGGAACGAAAGTTTTTCTTCAACTGCAGTGAGACATGAAACGATTGCCACCAAACCAGATGGCCCAGCTGGTCTAATATGAACTTTGGACAACCACGGCACTTGTGTTGTGGAACGAAAGTTTTTCTTCAACTGCAGTGAGACATGAAACGATTGCCACCAAACCAGATGGCCCAGCTGGTCTAATATGAACTTTGGACAACCACGGCACTTGTGTTGTGGAACGAAAGTTTTTCTTCAACTGCAGTGAGACATGAAACGATTGCCACCAAACCAGATGGCCCAGCTGGTCTAATATGAACTTTGGACAACCACGGCACTTGTGTTGTGGAACGAAAGTTTTTCTTCAACTGCAGTGAGACATGAAACGATTGCCACCAAACCAGATGGCCAGCTGGTCTAATATGAACTTTGGACAACCACGGCACTTGTGTTGTGGAACGAAAGTTTTTCTTCAACTGCAGTGAGACATGAAACGATTGCCACCAAACCAGATGGCCCAGCTGGTCTAATATGAACTTTGGACAACCACGGCACTTGTGTTGTGGAACGAAAGTTTTTCTTCAACTGCAGTGAGACATGAAACGATTGCCACCAAACCAGATGGCCCAGCTGGTCTAATATGAACTTTGGACAACCACGGCACTTGTGTTGTGGAACGAAAGTTTTTCTTCAACTGCAGTGAGACATGAAACGATTGCCACCAAACCAGATGGCCCAGCTGGTCTAATATGAACTTTGGACAACCACGGCACTTGTGTTGTGGAACGAAAGTTTTTCTTCAACTGCAGTGAGACATGAAACGATTGCCACCAAACCAGATGGCCCAGCTGGTCTAATATGAACTTTGGACAACCACGGCACTTGTGTTGTGGAACGAAAGTTTTTCTTCAACTGCAGTGAGACATGAAACGATTGCCACCAAACCAGATGGCCCAGCTGGTCTAATATGAACTTTGGACAACCACGGCACTTGTGTTGTGGAACGAAAGTTTTTCTTCAACTGCAGTGAGACATGAAACGATTGCCACCAAACCAGATGGCCCAGCTGGTCTAATATGAACTTTGGACAACCACGGCACTTGTGTTGTGGAACGAAAGTTTTTCTTCAACTGCAGTGAGACATGAAACGATTGCCACCAAACCAGATGGCCAGCTGGTCTAATATGAACTTTGGACAACCACGGCACTTGTGTTGTGGAACGAAAGTTTTTCTTCAACTGCAGTGAGACATGAAACGATTGCCACCAAACCAGATGGCCCAGCTGGTCTAATATGAACTTTGGACAACCACGGCACTTGTGTTGTGGAACGAAAGTTTTTCTTCAACTGCAGTGAGACATGAAACGATTGCCACCAAACCAGATGGCCAGCTGGTCTAATATGAACTTTGGACAACCACGGCACTTGTGTTGTGGAACGAAAGTTTTTCTTCAACTGCAGTGAGACATGAAACGATTGCCACCAAACCAGATGGCCCAGCTGGTCTAATATGAACTTTGGACAACCACGGCACTTGTGTTGTGGAACGAAAGTTTTTCTTCAACTGCAGTGAGACATGAAACGATTGCCACCAAACCAGATGGCCCAGCTGGTCTAATATGAACTTTGGACAACCACGGCACTTGTGTTGTGGAACGAAAGTTTTTCTTCAACTGCAGTGAGACATGAAACGATTGCCACCAAACCAGATGGCCAGCTGGTCTAATATGAACTTTGGACAACCACGGCACTTGTGTTGTGGAACGAAAGTTTTTCTTCAACTGCAGTGAGACATGAAACGATTGCCACCAAACCAGATGGCCAGCTGGTCTAATATGAACTTTGGACAACCACGGCACTTGTGTTGTGGAACGAAAGTTTTTCTTCAACTGCAGTGAGACATGAAACGATTGCCACCAAACCAGATGGCCAGCTGGTCTAATATGAACTTTGGACAACCACGGCACTTGTGTTGTGGAACGAAAGTTTTTCTTCAACTGCAGTGAGACATGAAACGATTGCCACCAAACCAGATGGCCCAGCTGGTCTAATATGAACTTTGGACAACCACGGCACTTGTGTTGTGGAACGAAAGTTTTTCTTCAACTGCAGTGAGACATGAAACGATTGCCACCAAACCAGATGGCCCAGCTGGTCTAATATGAACTTTGGACAACCACGGCACTTGTGTTGTGGAACGAAAGTTTTTCTTCAACTGCAGTGAGACATGAAACGATTGCCACCAAACCAGATGGCCCAGCTGGTCTAATATGAACTTTGGACAACCACGGCACTTGTGTTGTGGAACGAAAGTTTTTCTTCAACTGCAGTGAGACATGAAACGATTGCCACCAAACCAGATGGCCAGCTGGTCTAATATGAACTTTGGACAACCACGGCACTTGTGTTGTGGAACGAAAGTTTTTCTTCAACTGCAGTGAGACATGAAACGATTGCCACCAAACCAGATGGCCCAGCTGGTCTAATATGAACTTTGGACAACCACGGCACTTGTGTTGTGGAACGAAAGTTTTTCTTCAACTGCAGTGAGACATGAAACGATTGCCACCAAACCAGATGGCCAGCTGGTCTAATATGAACTTTGGACAACCACGGCACTTGTGTTGTGGAACGAAAGTTTTTCTTCAACTGCAGTGAGACATGAAACGATTGCCACCAAACCAGATGGCCAGCTGGTCTAATATGAACTTTGGACAACCACGGCACTTGTGTTGTGGAACGAAAGTTTTTCTTCAACTGCAGTGAGACATGAAACGATTGCCACCAAACCAGATGGCCAGCTGGTCTAATATGAACTTTGGACAACCACGGCACTTGTGTTGTGGAACGAAAGTTTTTCTTCAACTGCAGTGAGACATGAAACGATTGCCACCAAACCAGATGGCCAGCTGGTCTAATATGAACTTTGGACAACCACGGCACTTGTGTTGTGGAACGAAAGTTTTTCTTCAACTGCAGTGAGACATGAAACGATTGCCACCAAACCAGATGGCCAGCTGGTCTAATATGAACTTTGGACAACCACGGCACTTGTGTTGTGGAACGAAAGTTTTTCTTCAACTGCAGTGAGACATGAAACGATTGCCACCAAACCAGATGGCCAGCTGGTCTAATATGAACTTTGGACAACCACGGCACTTGTGTTGTGGAACGAAAGTTTTTCTTCAACTGCAGTGAGACATGAAACGATTGCCACCAAACCAGATGGCCAGCTGGTCTAATATGAACTTTGGACAACCACGGCACTTGTGTTGTGGAACGAAAGTTTTTCTTCAACTGCAGTGAGACATGAAACGATTGCCACCAAACCAGATGGCCAGCTGGTCTAATATGAACTTTGGACAACCACGGCACTTGTGTTGTGGAACGAAAGTTTTTCTTCAACTGCAGTGAGACATGAAACGATTGCCACCAAACCAGATGGCCAGCTGGTCTAATATGAACTTTGGACAACCACGGCACTTGTGTTGTGGAACGAAAGTTTTTCTTCAACTGCAGTGAGACATGAAACGATTGCCACCAAACCAGATGGCCAGCTGGTCTAATATGAACTTTGGACAACCACGGCACTTGTGTTGTGGAACGAAAGTTTTTCTTCAACTGCAGTGAGACATGAAACGATTGCCACCAAACCAGATGGCCAGCTGGTCTAATATGAACTTTGGACAACCACGGCACTTGTGTTGTGGAACGAAAGTTTTTCTTCAACTGCAGTGAGACATGAAACGATTGCCACCAAACCAGATGGCCAGCTGGTCTAATATGAACTTTGGACAACCACGGCACTTGTGTTGTGGAACGAAAGTTTTTCTTCAACTGCAGTGAGACATGAAACGATTGCCACCAAACCAGATGGCCAGCTGGTCTAATATGAACTTTGGACAACCACGGCACTTGTGTTGTGGAACGAAAGTTTTTCTTCAACTGCAGTGAGACATGAAACGATTGCCACCAAACCAGATGGCCCAGCTGGTCTAATATGAACTTTGGACAACCACGGCACTTGTGTTGTGGAACGAAAGTTTTTCTTCAACTGCAGTGAGACATGAAACGATTGCCACCAAACCAGATGGCCCAGCTGGTCTAATATGAACTTTGGACAACCACGGCACTTGTGTTGTGGAACGAAAGTTTTTCTTCAACTGCAGTGAGACATGAAACGATTGCCACCAAACCAGATGGCCCAGCTGGTCTAATATGAACTTTGGACAACCACGGCACTTGTGTTGTGGAACGAAAGTTTTTCTTCAACTGCAGTGAGACATGAAACGATTGCCACCAAACCAGATGGCCCAGCTGGTCTAATATGAACTTTGGACAACCACGGCACTTGTGTTGTGGAACGAAAGTTTTTCTTCAACTGCAGTGAGACATGAAACGATTGCCACCAAACCAGATGGCCAGCTGGTCTAATATGAACTTTGGACAACCACGGCACTTGTGTTGTGGAACGAAAGTTTTTCTTCAACTGCAGTGAGACATGAAACGATTGCCACCAAACCAGATGGCCCAGCTGGTCTAATATGAACTTTGGACAACCACGGCACTTGTGTTGTGGAACGAAAGTTTTTCTTCAACTGCAGTGAGACATGAAACGATTGCCACCAAACCAGATGGCCAGCTGGTCTAATATGAACTTTGGACAACCACGGCACTTGTGTTGTGGAACGAAAGTTTTTCTTCAACTGCAGTGAGACATGAAACGATTGCCACCAAACCAGATGGCCAGCTGGTCTAATATGAACTTTGGACAACCACGGCACTTGTGTTGTGGAACGAAAGTTTTTCTTCAACTGCAGTGAGACATGAAACGATTGCCACCAAACCAGATGGCCAGCTGGTCTAATATGAACTTTGGACAACCACGGCACTTGTGTTGTGGAACGAAAGTTTTTCTTCAACTGCAGTGAGACATGAAACGATTGCCACCAAACCAGATGGCCCAGCTGGTCTAATATGAACTTTGGACAACCACGGCACTTGTGTTGTGGAACGAAAGTTTTTCTTCAACTGCAGTGAGACATGAAACGATTGCCACCAAACCAGATGGCCAGCTGGTCTAATATGAACTTTGGACAACCACGGCACTTGTGTTGTGGAACGAAAGTTTTTCTTCAACTGCAGTGAGACATGAAACGATTGCCACCAAACCAGATGGCCAGCTGGTCTAATATGAACTTTGGACAACCACGGCACTTGTGTTGTGGAACGAAAGTTTTTCTTCAACTGCAGTGAGACATGAAACGATTGCCACCAAACCAGATGGCCAGCTGGTCTAATATGAACTTTGGACAACCACGGCACTTGTGTTGTGGAACGAAAGTTTTTCTTCAACTGCAGTGAGACATGAAACGATTGCCACCAAACCAGATGGCCCAGCTGGTCTAATATGAACTTTGGACAACCACGGCACTTGTGTTGTGGAACGAAAGTTTTTCTTCAACTGCAGTGAGACATGAAACGATTGCCACCAAACCAGATGGCCCAGCTGGTCTAATATGAACTTTGGACAACCACGGCACTTGTGTTGTGGAACGAAAGTTTTTCTTCAACTGCAGTGAGACATGAAACGATTGCCACCAAACCAGATGGCCAGCTGGTCTAATATGAACTTTGGACAACCACGGCACTTGTGTTGTGGAACGAAAGTTTTTCTTCAACTGCAGTGAGACATGAAACGATTGCCACCAAACCAGATGGCCAGCTGGTCTAATATGAACTTTGGACAACCACGGCACTTGTGTTGTGGAACGAAAGTTTTTCTTCAACTGCAGTGAGACATGAAACGATTGCCACCAAACCAGATGGCCAGCTGGTCTAATATGAACTTTGGACAACCACGGCACTTGTGTTGTGGAACGAAAGTTTTTCTTCAACTGCAGTGAGACATGAAACGATTGCCACCAAACCAGATGGCCAGCTGGTCTAATATGAACTTTGGACAACCACGGCACTTGTGTTGTGGAACGAAAGTTTTTCTTCAACTGCAGTGAGACATGAAACGATTGCCACCAAACCAGATGGCCAGCTGGTCTAATATGAACTTTGGACAACCACGGCACTTGTGTTGTGGAACGAAAGTTTTTCTTCAACTGCAGTGAGACATGAAACGATTGCCACCAAACCAGATGGCCCAGCTGGTCTAATATGAACTTTGGACAACCACGGCACTTGTGTTGTGGAACGAAAGTTTTTCTTCAACTGCAGTGAGACATGAAACGATTGCCACCAAACCAGATGGCCAGCTGGTCTAATATGAACTTTGGACAACCACGGCACTTGTGTTGTGGAACGAAAGTTTTTCTTCAACTGCAGTGAGACATGAAACGATTGCCACCAAACCAGATGGCCCAGCTGGTCTAATATGAACTTTGGACAACCACGGCACTTGTGTTGTGGAACGAAAGTTTTTCTTCAACTGCAGTGAGACATGAAACGATTGCCACCAAACCAGATGGCCAGCTGGTCTAATATGAACTTTGGACAACCACGGCACTTGTGTTGTGGAACGAAAGTTTTTCTTCAACTGCAGTGAGACATGAAACGATTGCCACCAAACCAGATGGCCAGCTGGTCTAATATGAACTTTGGACAACCACGGCACTTGTGTTGTGGAACGAAAGTTTTTCTTCAACTGCAGTGAGACATGAAACGATTGCCACCAAACCAGATGGCCAGCTGGTCTAATATGAACTTTGGACAACCACGGCACTTGTGTTGTGGAACGAAAGTTTTTCTTCAACTGCAGTGAGACATGAAACGATTGCCACCAAACCAGATGGCCAGCTGGTCTAATATGAACTTTGGACAACCACGGCACTTGTGTTGTGGAACGAAAGTTTTTCTTCAACTGCAGTGAGACATGAAACGATTGCCACCAAACCAGATGGCCCAGCTGGTCTAATATGAACTTTGGACAACCACGGCACTTGTGTTGTGGAACGAAAGTTTTTCTTCAACTGCAGTGAGACATGAAACGATTGCCACCAAACCAGATGGCCCAGCTGGTCTAATATGAACTTTGGACAACCACGGCACTTGTGTTGTGGAACGAAAGTTTTTCTTCAACTGCAGTGAGACATGAAACGATTGCCACCAAACCAGATGGCCAGCTGGTCTAATATGAACTTTGGACAACCACGGCACTTGTGTTGTGGAACGAAAGTTTTTCTTCAACTGCAGTGAGACATGAAACGATTGCCACCAAACCAGATGGCCCAGCTGGTCTAATATGAACTTTGGACAACCACGGCACTTGTGTTGTGGAACGAAAGTTTTTCTTCAACTGCAGTGAGACATGAAACGATTGCCACCAAACCAGATGGCCCAGCTGGTCTAATATGAACTTTGGACAACCACGGCACTTGTGTTGTGGAACGAAAGTTTTTCTTCAACTGCAGTGAGACATGAAACGATTGCCACCAAACCAGATGGCCAGCTGGTCTAATATGAACTTTGGACAACCACGGCACTTGTGTTGTGGAACGAAAGTTTTTCTTCAACTGCAGTGAGACATGAAACGATTGCCACCAAACCAGATGGCCCAGCTGGTCTAATATGAACTTTGGACAACCACGGCACTTGTGTTGTGGAACGAAAGTTTTTCTTCAACTGCAGTGAGACATGAAACGATTGCCACCAAACCAGATGGCCAGCTGGTCTAATATGAACTTTGGACAACCACGGCACTTGTGTTGTGGAACGAAAGTTTTTCTTCAACTGCAGTGAGACATGAAACGATTGCCACCAAACCAGATGGCCAGCTGGTCTAATATGAACTTTGGACAACCACGGCACTTGTGTTGTGGAACGAAAGTTTTTCTTCAACTGCAGTGAGACATGAAACGATTGCCACCAAACCAGATGGCCAGCTGGTCTAATATGAACTTTGGACAACCACGGCACTTGTGTTGTGGAACGAAAGTTTTTCTTCAACTGCAGTGAGACATGAAACGATTGCCACCAAACCAGATGGCCCAGCTGGTCTAATATGAACTTTGGACAACCACGGCACTTGTGTTGTGGAACGAAAGTTTTTCTTCAACTGCAGTGAGACATGAAACGATTGCCACCAAACCAGATGGCCAGCTGGTCTAATATGAACTTTGGACAACCACGGCACTTGTGTTGTGGAACGAAAGTTTTTCTTCAACTGCAGTGAGACATGAAACGATTGCCACCAAACCAGATGGCCCAGCTGGTCTAATATGAACTTTGGACAACCACGGCACTTGTGTTGTGGAACGAAAGTTTTTCTTCAACTGCAGTGAGACATGAAACGATTGCCACCAAACCAGATGGCCAGCTGGTCTAATATGAACTTTGGACAACCACGGCACTTGTGTTGTGGAACGAAAGTTTTTCTTCAACTGCAGTGAGACATGAAACGATTGCCACCAAACCAGATGGCCCAGCTGGTCTAATATGAACTTTGGACAACCACGGCACTTGTGTTGTGGAACGAAAGTTTTTCTTCAACTGCAGTGAGACATGAAACGATTGCCACCAAACCAGATGGCCAGCTGGTCTAATATGAACTTTGGACAACCACGGCACTTGTGTTGTGGAACGAAAGTTTTTCTTCAACTGCAGTGAGACATGAAACGATTGCCACCAAACCAGATGGCCCAGCTGGTCTAATATGAACTTTGGACAACCACGGCACTTGTGTTGTGGAACGAAAGTTTTTCTTCAACTGCAGTGAGACATGAAACGATTGCCACCAAACCAGATGGCCAGCTGGTCTAATATGAACTTTGGACAACCACGGCACTTGTGTTGTGGAACGAAAGTTTTTCTTCAACTGCAGTGAGACATGAAACGATTGCCACCAAACCAGATGGCCAGCTGGTCTAATATGAACTTTGGACAACCACGGCACTTGTGTTGTGGAACGAAAGTTTTTCTTCAACTGCAGTGAGACATGAAACGATTGCCACCAAACCAGATGGCCAGCTGGTCTAATATGAACTTTGGACAACCACGGCACTTGTGTTGTGGAACGAAAGTTTTTCTTCAACTGCAGTGAGACATGAAACGATTGCCACCAAACCAGATGGCCCAGCTGGTCTAATATGAACTTTGGACAACCACGGCACTTGTGTTGTGGAACGAAAGTTTTTCTTCAACTGCAGTGAGACATGAAACGATTGCCACCAAACCAGATGGCCAGCTGGTCTAATATGAACTTTGGACAACCACGGCACTTGTGTTGTGGAACGAAAGTTTTTCTTCAACTGCAGTGAGACATGAAACGATTGCCACCAAACCAGATGGCCCAGCTGGTCTAATATGAACTTTGGACAACCACGGCACTTGTGTTGTGGAACGAAAGTTTTTCTTCAACTGCAGTGAGACATGAAACGATTGCCACCAAACCAGATGGCCCAGCTGGTCTAATATGAACTTTGGACAACCACGGCACTTGTGTTGTGGAACGAAAGTTTTTCTTCAACTGCAGTGAGACATGAAACGATTGCCACCAAACCAGATGGCCCAGCTGGTCTAATATGAACTTTGGACAACCACGGCACTTGTGTTGTGGAACGAAAGTTTTTCTTCAACTGCAGTGAGACATGAAACGATTGCCACCAAACCAGATGGCCCAGCTGGTCTAATATGAACTTTGGACAACCACGGCACTTGTGTTGTGGAACGAAAGTTTTTCTTCAACTGCAGTGAGACATGAAACGATTGCCACCAAACCAGATGGCCAGCTGGTCTAATATGAACTTTGGACAACCACGGCACTTGTGTTGTGGAACGAAAGTTTTTCTTCAACTGCAGTGAGACATGAAACGATTGCCACCAAACCAGATGGCCAGCTGGTCTAATATGAACTTTGGACAACCACGGCACTTGTGTTGTGGAACGAAAGTTTTTCTTCAACTGCAGTGAGACATGAAACGATTGCCACCAAACCAGATGGCCAGCTGGTCTAATATGAACTTTGGACAACCACGGCACTTGTGTTGTGGAACGAAAGTTTTTCTTCAACTGCAGTGAGACATGAAACGATTGCCACCAAACCAGATGGCCCAGCTGGTCTAATATGAACTTTGGACAACCACGGCACTTGTGTTGTGGAACGAAAGTTTTTCTTCAACTGCAGTGAGACATGAAACGATTGCCACCAAACCAGATGGCCAGCTGGTCTAATATGAACTTTGGACAACCACGGCACTTGTGTTGTGGAACGAAAGTTTTTCTTCAACTGCAGTGAGACATGAAACGATTGCCACCAAACCAGATGGCCAGCTGGTCTAATATGAACTTTGGACAACCACGGCACTTGTGTTGTGGAACGAAAGTTTTTCTTCAACTGCAGTGAGACATGAAACGATTGCCACCAAACCAGATGGCCCAGCTGGTCTAATATGAACTTTGGACAACCACGGCACTTGTGTTGTGGAACGAAAGTTTTTCTTCAACTGCAGTGAGACATGAAACGATTGCCACCAAACCAGATGGCCAGCTGGTCTAATATGAACTTTGGACAACCACGGCACTTGTGTTGTGGAACGAAAGTTTTTCTTCAACTGCAGTGAGACATGAAACGATTGCCACCAAACCAGATGGCCCAGCTGGTCTAATATGAACTTTGGACAACCACGGCACTTGTGTTGTGGAACGAAAGTTTTTCTTCAACTGCAGTGAGACATGAAACGATTGCCACCAAACCAGATGGCCAGCTGGTCTAATATGAACTTTGGACAACCACGGCACTTGTGTTGTGGAACGAAAGTTTTTCTTCAACTGCAGTGAGACATGAAACGATTGCCACCAAACCAGATGGCCAGCTGGTCTAATATGAACTTTGGACAACCACGGCACTTGTGTTGTGGAACGAAAGTTTTTCTTCAACTGCAGTGAGACATGAAACGATTGCCACCAAACCAGATGGCCCAGCTGGTCTAATATGAACTTTGGACAACCACGGCACTTGTGTTGTGGAACGAAAGTTTTTCTTCAACTGCAGTGAGACATGAAACGATTGCCACCAAACCAGATGGCCAGCTGGTCTAATATGAACTTTGGACAACCACGGCACTTGTGTTGTGGAACGAAAGTTTTTCTTCAACTGCAGTGAGACATGAAACGATTGCCACCAAACCAGATGGCCCAGCTGGTCTAATATGAACTTTGGACAACCACGGCACTTGTGTTGTGGAACGAAAGTTTTTCTTCAACTGCAGTGAGACATGAAACGATTGCCACCAAACCAGATGGCCAGCTGGTCTAATATGAACTTTGGACAACCACGGCACTTGTGTTGTGGAACGAAAGTTTTTCTTCAACTGCAGTGAGACATGAAACGATTGCCACCAAACCAGATGGCCAGCTGGTCTAATATGAACTTTGGACAACCACGGCACTTGTGTTGTGGAACGAAAGTTTTTCTTCAACTGCAGTGAGACATGAAACGATTGCCACCAAACCAGATGGCCAGCTGGTCTAATATGAACTTTGGACAACCACGGCACTTGTGTTGTGGAACGAAAGTTTTTCTTCAACTGCAGTGAGACATGAAACGATTGCCACCAAACCAGATGGCCAGCTGGTCTAATATGAACTTTGGACAACCACGGCACTTGTGTTGTGGAACGAAAGTTTTTCTTCAACTGCAGTGAGACATGAAACGATTGCCACCAAACCAGATGGCCAGCTGGTCTAATATGAACTTTGGACAACCACGGCACTTGTGTTGTGGAACGAAAGTTTTTCTTCAACTGCAGTGAGACATGAAACGATTGCCACCAAACCAGATGGCCCAGCTGGTCTAATATGAACTTTGGACAACCACGGCACTTGTGTTGTGGAACGAAAGTTTTTCTTCAACTGCAGTGAGACATGAAACGATTGCCACCAAACCAGATGGCCAGCTGGTCTAATATGAACTTTGGACAACCACGGCACTTGTGTTGTGGAACGAAAGTTTTTCTTCAACTGCAGTGAGACATGAAACGATTGCCACCAAACCAGATGGCCCAGCTGGTCTAATATGAACTTTGGACAACCACGGCACTTGTGTTGTGGAACGAAAGTTTTTCTTCAACTGCAGTGAGACATGAAACGATTGCCACCAAACCAGATGGCCAGCTGGTCTAATATGAACTTTGGACAACCACGGCACTTGTGTTGTGGAACGAAAGTTTTTCTTCAACTGCAGTGAGACATGAAACGATTGCCACCAAACCAGATGGCCAGCTGGTCTAATATGAACTTTGGACAACCACGGCACTTGTGTTGTGGAACGAAAGTTTTTCTTCAACTGCAGTGAGACATGAAACGATTGCCACCAAACCAGATGGCCAGCTGGTCTAATATGAACTTTGGACAACCACGGCACTTGTGTTGTGGAACGAAAGTTTTTCTTCAACTGCAGTGAGACATGAAACGATTGCCACCAAACCAGATGGCCAGCTGGTCTAATATGAACTTTGGACAACCACGGCACTTGTGTTGTGGAACGAAAGTTTTTCTTCAACTGCAGTGAGACATGAAACGATTGCCACCAAACCAGATGGCCAGCTGGTCTAATATGAACTTTGGACAACCACGGCACTTGTGTTGTGGAACGAAAGTTTTTCTTCAACTGCAGTGAGACATGAAACGATTGCCACCAAACCAGATGGCCAGCTGGTCTAATATGAACTTTGGACAACCACGGCACTTGTGTTGTGGAACGAAAGTTTTTCTTCAACTGCAGTGAGACATGAAACGATTGCCACCAAACCAGATGGCCAGCTGGTCTAATATGAACTTTGGACAACCACGGCACTTGTGTTGTGGAACGAAAGTTTTTCTTCAACTGCAGTGAGACATGAAACGATTGCCACCAAACCAGATGGCCAGCTGGTCTAATATGAACTTTGGACAACCACGGCACTTGTGTTGTGGAACGAAAGTTTTTCTTCAACTGCAGTGAGACATGAAACGATTGCCACCAAACCAGATGGCCAGCTGGTCTAATATGAACTTTGGACAACCACGGCACTTGTGTTGTGGAACGAAAGTTTTTCTTCAACTGCAGTGAGACATGAAACGATTGCCACCAAACCAGATGGCCAGCTGGTCTAATATGAACTTTGGACAACCACGGCACTTGTGTTGTGGAACGAAAGTTTTTCTTCAACTGCAGTGAGACATGAAACGATTGCCACCAAACCAGATGGCCAGCTGGTCTAATATGAACTTTGGACAACCACGGCACTTGTGTTGTGGAACGAAAGTTTTTCTTCAACTGCAGTGAGACATGAAACGATTGCCACCAAACCAGATGGCCAGCTGGTCTAATATGAACTTTGGACAACCACGGCACTTGTGTTGTGGAACGAAAGTTTTTCTTCAACTGCAGTGAGACATGAAACGATTGCCACCAAACCAGATGGCCAGCTGGTCTAATATGAACTTTGGACAACCACGGCACTTGTGTTGTGGAACGAAAGTTTTTCTTCAACTGCAGTGAGACATGAAACGATTGCCACCAAACCAGATGGCCAGCTGGTCTAATATGAACTTTGGACAACCACGGCACTTGTGTTGTGGAACGAAAGTTTTTCTTCAACTGCAGTGAGACATGAAACGATTGCCACCAAACCAGATGGCCAGCTGGTCTAATATGAACTTTGGACAACCACGGCACTTGTGTTGTGGAACGAAAGTTTTTCTTCAACTGCAGTGAGACATGAAACGATTGCCACCAAACCAGATGGCCAGCTGGTCTAATATGAACTTTGGACAACCACGGCACTTGTGTTGTGGAACGAAAGTTTTTCTTCAACTGCAGTGAGACATGAAACGATTGCCACCAAACCAGATGGCCAGCTGGTCTAATATGAACTTTGGACAACCACGGCACTTGTGTTGTGGAACGAAAGTTTTTCTTCAACTGCAGTGAGACATGAAACGATTGCCACCAAACCAGATGGCCAGCTGGTCTAATATGAACTTTGGACAACCACGGCACTTGTGTTGTGGAACGAAAGTTTTTCTTCAACTGCAGTGAGACATGAAACGATTGCCACCAAACCAGATGGCCCAGCTGGTCTAATATGAACTTTGGACAACCACGGCACTTGTGTTGTGGAACGAAAGTTTTTCTTCAACTGCAGTGAGACATGAAACGATTGCCACCAAACCAGATGGCCAGCTGGTCTAATATGAACTTTGGACAACCACGGCACTTGTGTTGTGGAACGAAAGTTTTTCTTCAACTGCAGTGAGACATGAAACGATTGCCACCAAACCAGATGGCCAGCTGGTCTAATATGAACTTTGGACAACCACGGCACTTGTGTTGTGGAACGAAAGTTTTTCTTCAACTGCAGTGAGACATGAAACGATTGCCACCAAACCAGATGGCCAGCTGGTCTAATATGAACTTTGGACAACCACGGCACTTGTGTTGTGGAACGAAAGTTTTTCTTCAACTGCAGTGAGACATGAAACGATTGCCACCAAACCAGATGGCCAGCTGGTCTAATATGAACTTTGGACAACCACGGCACTTGTGTTGTGGAACGAAAGTTTTTCTTCAACTGCAGTGAGACATGAAACGATTGCCACCAAACCAGATGGCCAGCTGGTCTAATATGAACTTTGGACAACCACGGCACTTGTGTTGTGGAACGAAAGTTTTTCTTCAACTGCAGTGAGACATGAAACGATTGCCACCAAACCAGATGGCCAGCTGGTCTAATATGAACTTTGGACAACCACGGCACTTGTGTTGTGGAACGAAAGTTTTTCTTCAACTGCAGTGAGACATGAAACGATTGCCACCAAACCAGATGGCCAGCTGGTCTAATATGAACTTTGGACAACCACGGCACTTGTGTTGTGGAACGAAAGTTTTTCTTCAACTGCAGTGAGACATGAAACGATTGCCACCAAACCAGATGGCCAGCTGGTCTAATATGAACTTTGGACAACCACGGCACTTGTGTTGTGGAACGAAAGTTTTTCTTCAACTGCAGTGAGACATGAAACGATTGCCACCAAACCAGATGGCCAGCTGGTCTAATATGAACTTTGGACAACCACGGCACTTGTGTTGTGGAACGAAAGTTTTTCTTCAACTGCAGTGAGACATGAAACGATTGCCACCAAACCAGATGGCCCAGCTGGTCTAATATGAACTTTGGACAACCACGGCACTTGTGTTGTGGAACGAAAGTTTTTCTTCAACTGCAGTGAGACATGAAACGATTGCCACCAAACCAGATGGCCAGCTGGTCTAATATGAACTTTGGACAACCACGGCACTTGTGTTGTGGAACGAAAGTTTTTCTTCAACTGCAGTGAGACATGAAACGATTGCCACCAAACCAGATGGCCAGCTGGTCTAATATGAACTTTGGACAACCACGGCACTTGTGTTGTGGAACGAAAGTTTTTCTTCAACTGCAGTGAGACATGAAACGATTGCCACCAAACCAGATGGCCAGCTGGTCTAATATGAACTTTGGACAACCACGGCACTTGTGTTGTGGAACGAAAGTTTTTCTTCAACTGCAGTGAGACATGAAACGATTGCCACCAAACCAGATGGCCAGCTGGTCTAATATGAACTTTGGACAACCACGGCACTTGTGTTGTGGAACGAAAGTTTTTCTTCAACTGCAGTGAGACATGAAACGATTGCCACCAAACCAGATGGCCAGCTGGTCTAATATGAACTTTGGACAACCACGGCACTTGTGTTGTGGAACGAAAGTTTTTCTTCAACTGCAGTGAGACATGAAACGATTGCCACCAAACCAGATGGCCAGCTGGTCTAATATGAACTTTGGACAACCACGGCACTTGTGTTGTGGAACGAAAGTTTTTCTTCAACTGCAGTGAGACATGAAACGATTGCCACCAAACCAGATGGCCAGCTGGTCTAATATGAACTTTGGACAACCACGGCACTTGTGTTGTGGAACGAAAGTTTTTCTTCAACTGCAGTGAGACATGAAACGATTGCCACCAAACCAGATGGCCAGCTGGTCTAATATGAACTTTGGACAACCACGGCACTTGTGTTGTGGAACGAAAGTTTTTCTTCAACTGCAGTGAGACATGAAACGATTGCCACCAAACCAGATGGCCAGCTGGTCTAATATGAACTTTGGACAACCACGGCACTTGTGTTGTGGAACGAAAGTTTTTCTTCAACTGCAGTGAGACATGAAACGATTGCCACCAAACCAGATGGCCAGCTGGTCTAATATGAACTTTGGACAACCACGGCACTTGTGTTGTGGAACGAAAGTTTTTCTTCAACTGCAGTGAGACATGAAACGATTGCCACCAAACCAGATGGCCCAGCTGGTCTAATATGAACTTTGGACAACCACGGCACTTGTGTTGTGGAACGAAAGTTTTTCTTCAACTGCAGTGAGACATGAAACGATTGCCACCAAACCAGATGGCCCAGCTGGTCTAATATGAACTTTGGACAACCACGGCACTTGTGTTGTGGAACGAAAGTTTTTCTTCAACTGCAGTGAGACATGAAACGATTGCCACCAAACCAGATGGCCCAGCTGGTCTAATATGAACTTTGGACAACCACGGCACTTGTGTTGTGGAACGAAAGTTTTTCTTCAACTGCAGTGAGACATGAAACGATTGCCACCAAACCAGATGGCCAGCTGGTCTAATATGAACTTTGGACAACCACGGCACTTGTGTTGTGGAACGAAAGTTTTTCTTCAACTGCAGTGAGACATGAAACGATTGCCACCAAACCAGATGGCCAGCTGGTCTAATATGAACTTTGGACAACCACGGCACTTGTGTTGTGGAACGAAAGTTTTTCTTCAACTGCAGTGAGACATGAAACGATTGCCACCAAACCAGATGGCCAGCTGGTCTAATATGAACTTTGGACAACCACGGCACTTGTGTTGTGGAACGAAAGTTTTTCTTCAACTGCAGTGAGACATGAAACGATTGCCACCAAACCAGATGGCCAGCTGGTCTAATATGAACTTTGGACAACCACGGCACTTGTGTTGTGGAACGAAAGTTTTTCTTCAACTGCAGTGAGACATGAAACGATTGCCACCAAACCAGATGGCCAGCTGGTCTAATATGAACTTTGGACAACCACGGCACTTGTGTTGTGGAACGAAAGTTTTTCTTCAACTGCAGTGAGACATGAAACGATTGCCACCAAACCAGATGGCCAGCTGGTCTAATATGAACTTTGGACAACCACGGCACTTGTGTTGTGGAACGAAAGTTTTTCTTCAACTGCAGTGAGACATGAAACGATTGCCACCAAACCAGATGGCCAGCTGGTCTAATATGAACTTTGGACAACCACGGCACTTGTGTTGTGGAACGAAAGTTTTTCTTCAACTGCAGTGAGACATGAAACGATTGCCACCAAACCAGATGGCCAGCTGGTCTAATATGAACTTTGGACAACCACGGCACTTGTGTTGTGGAACGAAAGTTTTTCTTCAACTGCAGTGAGACATGAAACGATTGCCACCAAACCAGATGGCCAGCTGGTCTAATATGAACTTTGGACAACCACGGCACTTGTGTTGTGGAACGAAAGTTTTTCTTCAACTGCAGTGAGACATGAAACGATTGCCACCAAACCAGATGGCCCAGCTGGTCTAATATGAACTTTGGACAACCACGGCACTTGTGTTGTGGAACGAAAGTTTTTCTTCAACTGCAGTGAGACATGAAACGATTGCCACCAAACCAGATGGCCAGCTGGTCTAATATGAACTTTGGACAACCACGGCACTTGTGTTGTGGAACGAAAGTTTTTCTTCAACTGCAGTGAGACATGAAACGATTGCCACCAAACCAGATGGCCCAGCTGGTCTAATATGAACTTTGGACAACCACGGCACTTGTGTTGTGGAACGAAAGTTTTTCTTCAACTGCAGTGAGACATGAAACGATTGCCACCAAACCAGATGGCCAGCTGGTCTAATATGAACTTTGGACAACCACGGCACTTGTGTTGTGGAACGAAAGTTTTTCTTCAACTGCAGTGAGACATGAAACGATTGCCACCAAACCAGATGGCCAGCTGGTCTAATATGAACTTTGGACAACCACGGCACTTGTGTTGTGGAACGAAAGTTTTTCTTCAACTGCAGTGAGACATGAAACGATTGCCACCAAACCAGATGGCCAGCTGGTCTAATATGAACTTTGGACAACCACGGCACTTGTGTTGTGGAACGAAAGTTTTTCTTCAACTGCAGTGAGACATGAAACGATTGCCACCAAACCAGATGGCCAGCTGGTCTAATATGAACTTTGGACAACCACGGCACTTGTGTTGTGGAACGAAAGTTTTTCTTCAACTGCAGTGAGACATGAAACGATTGCCACCAAACCAGATGGCCAGCTGGTCTAATATGAACTTTGGACAACCACGGCACTTGTGTTGTGGAACGAAAGTTTTTCTTCAACTGCAGTGAGACATGAAACGATTGCCACCAAACCAGATGGCCAGCTGGTCTAATATGAACTTTGGACAACCACGGCACTTGTGTTGTGGAACGAAAGTTTTTCTTCAACTGCAGTGAGACATGAAACGATTGCCACCAAACCAGATGGCCAGCTGGTCTAATATGAACTTTGGACAACCACGGCACTTGTGTTGTGGAACGAAAGTTTTTCTTCAACTGCAGTGAGACATGAAACGATTGCCACCAAACCAGATGGCCAGCTGGTCTAATATGAACTTTGGACAACCACGGCACTTGTGTTGTGGAACGAAAGTTTTTCTTCAACTGCAGTGAGACATGAAACGATTGCCACCAAACCAGATGGCCCAGCTGGTCTAATATGAACTTTGGACAACCACGGCACTTGTGTTGTGGAACGAAAGTTTTTCTTCAACTGCAGTGAGACATGAAACGATTGCCACCAAACCAGATGGCCAGCTGGTCTAATATGAACTTTGGACAACCACGGCACTTGTGTTGTGGAACGAAAGTTTTTCTTCAACTGCAGTGAGACATGAAACGATTGCCACCAAACCAGATGGCCCAGCTGGTCTAATATGAACTTTGGACAACCACGGCACTTGTGTTGTGGAACGAAAGTTTTTCTTCAACTGCAGTGAGACATGAAACGATTGCCACCAAACCAGATGGCCAGCTGGTCTAATATGAACTTTGGACAACCACGGCACTTGTGTTGTGGAACGAAAGTTTTTCTTCAACTGCAGTGAGACATGAAACGATTGCCACCAAACCAGATGGCCCAGCTGGTCTAATATGAACTTTGGACAACCACGGCACTTGTGTTGTGGAACGAAAGTTTTTCTTCAACTGCAGTGAGACATGAAACGATTGCCACCAAACCAGATGGCCAGCTGGTCTAATATGAACTTTGGACAACCACGGCACTTGTGTTGTGGAACGAAAGTTTTTCTTCAACTGCAGTGAGACATGAAACGATTGCCACCAAACCAGATGGCCAGCTGGTCTAATATGAACTTTGGACAACCACGGCACTTGTGTTGTGGAACGAAAGTTTTTCTTCAACTGCAGTGAGACATGAAACGATTGCCACCAAACCAGATGGCCAGCTGGTCTAATATGAACTTTGGACAACCACGGCACTTGTGTTGTGGAACGAAAGTTTTTCTTCAACTGCAGTGAGACATGAAACGATTGCCACCAAACCAGATGGCCCAGCTGGTCTAATATGAACTTTGGACAACCACGGCACTTGTGTTGTGGAACGAAAGTTTTTCTTCAACTGCAGTGAGACATGAAACGATTGCCACCAAACCAGATGGCCAGCTGGTCTAATATGAACTTTGGACAACCACGGCACTTGTGTTGTGGAACGAAAGTTTTTCTTCAACTGCAGTGAGACATGAAACGATTGCCACCAAACCAGATGGCCAGCTGGTCTAATATGAACTTTGGACAACCACGGCACTTGTGTTGTGGAACGAAAGTTTTTCTTCAACTGCAGTGAGACATGAAACGATTGCCACCAAACCAGATGGCCAGCTGGTCTAATATGAACTTTGGACAACCACGGCACTTGTGTTGTGGAACGAAAGTTTTTCTTCAACTGCAGTGAGACATGAAACGATTGCCACCAAACCAGATGGCCAGCTGGTCTAATATGAACTTTGGACAACCACGGCACTTGTGTTGTGGAACGAAAGTTTTTCTTCAACTGCAGTGAGACATGAAACGATTGCCACCAAACCAGATGGCCAGCTGGTCTAATATGAACTTTGGACAACCACGGCACTTGTGTTGTGGAACGAAAGTTTTTCTTCAACTGCAGTGAGACATGAAACGATTGCCACCAAACCAGATGGCCAGCTGGTCTAATATGAACTTTGGACAACCACGGCACTTGTGTTGTGGAACGAAAGTTTTTCTTCAACTGCAGTGAGACATGAAACGATTGCCACCAAACCAGATGGCCAGCTGGTCTAATATGAACTTTGGACAACCACGGCACTTGTGTTGTGGAACGAAAGTTTTTCTTCAACTGCAGTGAGACATGAAACGATTGCCACCAAACCAGATGGCCCAGCTGGTCTAATATGAACTTTGGACAACCACGGCACTTGTGTTGTGGAACGAAAGTTTTTCTTCAACTGCAGTGAGACATGAAACGATTGCCACCAAACCAGATGGCCAGCTGGTCTAATATGAACTTTGGACAACCACGGCACTTGTGTTGTGGAACGAAAGTTTTTCTTCAACTGCAGTGAGACATGAAACGATTGCCACCAAACCAGATGGCCAGCTGGTCTAATATGAACTTTGGACAACCACGGCACTTGTGTTGTGGAACGAAAGTTTTTCTTCAACTGCAGTGAGACATGAAACGATTGCCACCAAACCAGATGGCCAGCTGGTCTAATATGAACTTTGGACAACCACGGCACTTGTGTTGTGGAACGAAAGTTTTTCTTCAACTGCAGTGAGACATGAAACGATTGCCACCAAACCAGATGGCCAGCTGGTCTAATATGAACTTTGGACAACCACGGCACTTGTGTTGTGGAACGAAAGTTTTTCTTCAACTGCAGTGAGACATGAAACGATTGCCACCAAACCAGATGGCCAGCTGGTCTAATATGAACTTTGGACAACCACGGCACTTGTGTTGTGGAACGAAAGTTTTTCTTCAACTGCAGTGAGACATGAAACGATTGCCACCAAACCAGATGGCCAGCTGGTCTAATATGAACTTTGGACAACCACGGCACTTGTGTTGTGGAACGAAAGTTTTTCTTCAACTGCAGTGAGACATGAAACGATTGCCACCAAACCAGATGGCCAGCTGGTCTAATATGAACTTTGGACAACCACGGCACTTGTGTTGTGGAACGAAAGTTTTTCTTCAACTGCAGTGAGACATGAAACGATTGCCACCAAACCAGATGGCCAGCTGGTCTAATATGAACTTTGGACAACCACGGCACTTGTGTTGTGGAACGAAAGTTTTTCTTCAACTGCAGTGAGACATGAAACGATTGCCACCAAACCAGATGGCCAGCTGGTCTAATATGAACTTTGGACAACCACGGCACTTGTGTTGTGGAACGAAAGTTTTTCTTCAACTGCAGTGAGACATGAAACGATTGCCACCAAACCAGATGGCCAGCTGGTCTAATATGAACTTTGGACAACCACGGCACTTGTGTTGTGGAACGAAAGTTTTTCTTCAACTGCAGTGAGACATGAAACGATTGCCACCAAACCAGATGGCCAGCTGGTCTAATATGAACTTTGGACAACCACGGCACTTGTGTTGTGGAACGAAAGTTTTTCTTCAACTGCAGTGAGACATGAAACGATTGCCACCAAACCAGATGGCCAGCTGGTCTAATATGAACTTTGGACAACCACGGCACTTGTGTTGTGGAACGAAAGTTTTTCTTCAACTGCAGTGAGACATGAAACGATTGCCACCAAACCAGATGGCCAGCTGGTCTAATATGAACTTTGGACAACCACGGCACTTGTGTTGTGGAACGAAAGTTTTTCTTCAACTGCAGTGAGACATGAAACGATTGCCACCAAACCAGATGGCCAGCTGGTCTAATATGAACTTTGGACAACCACGGCACTTGTGTTGTGGAACGAAAGTTTTTCTTCAACTGCAGTGAGACATGAAACGATTGCCACCAAACCAGATGGCCAGCTGGTCTAATATGAACTTTGGACAACCACGGCACTTGTGTTGTGGAACGAAAGTTTTTCTTCAACTGCAGTGAGACATGAAACGATTGCCACCAAACCAGATGGCCCAGCTGGTCTAATATGAACTTTGGACAACCACGGCACTTGTGTTGTGGAACGAAAGTTTTTCTTCAACTGCAGTGAGACATGAAACGATTGCCACCAAACCAGATGGCCAGCTGGTCTAATATGAACTTTGGACAACCACGGCACTTGTGTTGTGGAACGAAAGTTTTTCTTCAACTGCAGTGAGACATGAAACGATTGCCACCAAACCAGATGGCCAGCTGGTCTAATATGAACTTTGGACAACCACGGCACTTGTGTTGTGGAACGAAAGTTTTTCTTCAACTGCAGTGAGACATGAAACGATTGCCACCAAACCAGATGGCCAGCTGGTCTAATATGAACTTTGGACAACCACGGCACTTGTGTTGTGGAACGAAAGTTTTTCTTCAACTGCAGTGAGACATGAAACGATTGCCACCAAACCAGATGGCCAGCTGGTCTAATATGAACTTTGGACAACCACGGCACTTGTGTTGTGGAACGAAAGTTTTTCTTCAACTGCAGTGAGACATGAAACGATTGCCACCAAACCAGATGGCCAGCTGGTCTAATATGAACTTTGGACAACCACGGCACTTGTGTTGTGGAACGAAAGTTTTTCTTCAACTGCAGTGAGACATGAAACGATTGCCACCAAACCAGATGGCCAGCTGGTCTAATATGAACTTTGGACAACCACGGCACTTGTGTTGTGGAACGAAAGTTTTTCTTCAACTGCAGTGAGACATGAAACGATTGCCACCAAACCAGATGGCCAGCTGGTCTAATATGAACTTTGGACAACCACGGCACTTGTGTTGTGGAACGAAAGTTTTTCTTCAACTGCAGTGAGACATGAAACGATTGCCACCAAACCAGATGGCCAGCTGGTCTAATATGAACTTTGGACAACCACGGCACTTGTGTTGTGGAACGAAAGTTTTTCTTCAACTGCAGTGAGACATGAAACGATTGCCACCAAACCAGATGGCCAGCTGGTCTAATATGAACTTTGGACAACCACGGCACTTGTGTTGTGGAACGAAAGTTTTTCTTCAACTGCAGTGAGACATGAAACGATTGCCACCAAACCAGATGGCCAGCTGGTCTAATATGAACTTTGGACAACCACGGCACTTGTGTTGTGGAACGAAAGTTTTTCTTCAACTGCAGTGAGACATGAAACGATTGCCACCAAACCAGATGGCCAGCTGGTCTAATATGAACTTTGGACAACCACGGCACTTGTGTTGTGGAACGAAAGTTTTTCTTCAACTGCAGTGAGACATGAAACGATTGCCACCAAACCAGATGGCCAGCTGGTCTAATATGAACTTTGGACAACCACGGCACTTGTGTTGTGGAACGAAAGTTTTTCTTCAACTGCAGTGAGACATGAAACGATTGCCACCAAACCAGATGGCCAGCTGGTCTAATATGAACTTTGGACAACCACGGCACTTGTGTTGTGGAACGAAAGTTTTTCTTCAACTGCAGTGAGACATGAAACGATTGCCACCAAACCAGATGGCCAGCTGGTCTAATATGAACTTTGGACAACCACGGCACTTGTGTTGTGGAACGAAAGTTTTTCTTCAACTGCAGTGAGACATGAAACGATTGCCACCAAACCAGATGGCCAGCTGGTCTAATATGAACTTTGGACAACCACGGCACTTGTGTTGTGGAACGAAAGTTTTTCTTCAACTGCAGTGAGACATGAAACGATTGCCACCAAACCAGATGGCCAGCTGGTCTAATATGAACTTTGGACAACCACGGCACTTGTGTTGTGGAACGAAAGTTTTTCTTCAACTGCAGTGAGACATGAAACGATTGCCACCAAACCAGATGGCCCAGCTGGTCTAATATGAACTTTGGACAACCACGGCACTTGTGTTGTGGAACGAAAGTTTTTCTTCAACTGCAGTGAGACATGAAACGATTGCCACCAAACCAGATGGCCAGCTGGTCTAATATGAACTTTGGACAACCACGGCACTTGTGTTGTGGAACGAAAGTTTTTCTTCAACTGCAGTGAGACATGAAACGATTGCCACCAAACCAGATGGCCAGCTGGTCTAATATGAACTTTGGACAACCACGGCACTTGTGTTGTGGAACGAAAGTTTTTCTTCAACTGCAGTGAGACATGAAACGATTGCCACCAAACCAGATGGCCAGCTGGTCTAATATGAACTTTGGACAACCACGGCACTTGTGTTGTGGAACGAAAGTTTTTCTTCAACTGCAGTGAGACATGAAACGATTGCCACCAAACCAGATGGCCAGCTGGTCTAATATGAACTTTGGACAACCACGGCACTTGTGTTGTGGAACGAAAGTTTTTCTTCAACTGCAGTGAGACATGAAACGATTGCCACCAAACCAGATGGCCAGCTGGTCTAATATGAACTTTGGACAACCACGGCACTTGTGTTGTGGAACGAAAGTTTTTCTTCAACTGCAGTGAGACATGAAACGATTGCCACCAAACCAGATGGCCAGCTGGTCTAATATGAACTTTGGACAACCACGGCACTTGTGTTGTGGAACGAAAGTTTTTCTTCAACTGCAGTGAGACATGAAACGATTGCCACCAAACCAGATGGCCAGCTGGTCTAATATGAACTTTGGACAACCACGGCACTTGTGTTGTGGAACGAAAGTTTTTCTTCAACTGCAGTGAGACATGAAACGATTGCCACCAAACCAGATGGCCAGCTGGTCTAATATGAACTTTGGACAACCACGGCACTTGTGTTGTGGAACGAAAGTTTTTCTTCAACTGCAGTGAGACATGAAACGATTGCCACCAAACCAGATGGCCAGCTGGTCTAATATGAACTTTGGACAACCACGGCACTTGTGTTGTGGAACGAAAGTTTTTCTTCAACTGCAGTGAGACATGAAACGATTGCCACCAAACCAGATGGCCCAGCTGGTCTAATATGAACTTTGGACAACCACGGCACTTGTGTTGTGGAACGAAAGTTTTTCTTCAACTGCAGTGAGACATGAAACGATTGCCACCAAACCAGATGGCCAGCTGGTCTAATATGAACTTTGGACAACCACGGCACTTGTGTTGTGGAACGAAAGTTTTTCTTCAACTGCAGTGAGACATGAAACGATTGCCACCAAACCAGATGGCCCAGCTGGTCTAATATGAACTTTGGACAACCACGGCACTTGTGTTGTGGAACGAAAGTTTTTCTTCAACTGCAGTGAGACATGAAACGATTGCCACCAAACCAGATGGCCAGCTGGTCTAATATGAACTTTGGACAACCACGGCACTTGTGTTGTGGAACGAAAGTTTTTCTTCAACTGCAGTGAGACATGAAACGATTGCCACCAAACCAGATGGCCAGCTGGTCTAATATGAACTTTGGACAACCACGGCACTTGTGTTGTGGAACGAAAGTTTTTCTTCAACTGCAGTGAGACATGAAACGAT
This sequence comes from Macrothele yani, assembly GCA_039090855.1. NCBI lineage: Eukaryota > Metazoa > Arthropoda > Arachnida > Araneae > Macrothelidae > Macrothele > Macrothele yani. The sequence continues at coordinate 91,150,686 of CM077012.1, read as the reverse complement.
TGCCACCAAACCAGATGGCCAGCTGGTCTAATATGAACTTTGGACAACCACGGCACTTGTGTTGTGGAACGAAAGTTTTTCTTCAACTGCAGTGAGACATGAAACGATTGCCACCAAACCAGATGGCCAGCTGGTCTAATATGAACTTTGGACAACCACGGCACTTGTGTTGTGGAACGAAAGTTTTTCTTCAACTGCAGTGAGACATGAAACGATTGCCACCAAACCAGATGGCCAGCTGGTCTAATATGAACTTTGGACAACCACGGCACTTGTGTTGTGGAACGAAAGTTTTTCTTCAACTGCAGTGAGACATGAAACGATTGCCACCAAACCAGATGGCCAGCTGGTCTAATATGAACTTTGGACAACCACGGCACTTGTGTTGTGGAACGAAAGTTTTTCTTCAACTGCAGTGAGACATGAAACGATTGCCACCAAACCAGATGGCCAGCTGGTCTAATATGAACTTTGGACAACCACGGCACTTGTGTTGTGGAACGAAAGTTTTTCTTCAACTGCAGTGAGACATGAAACGATTGCCACCAAACCAGATGGCCAGCTGGTCTAATATGAACTTTGGACAACCACGGCACTTGTGTTGTGGAACGAAAGTTTTTCTTCAACTGCAGTGAGACATGAAACGATTGCCACCAAACCAGATGGCCAGCTGGTCTAATATGAACTTTGGACAACCACGGCACTTGTGTTGTGGAACGAAAGTTTTTCTTCAACTGCAGTGAGACATGAAACGATTGCCACCAAACCAGATGGCCCAGCTGGTCTAATATGAACTTTGGACAACCACGGCACTTGTGTTGTGGAACGAAAGTTTTTCTTCAACTGCAGTGAGACATGAAACGATTGCCACCAAACCAGATGGCCAGCTGGTCTAATATGAACTTTGGACAACCACGGCACTTGTGTTGTGGAACGAAAGTTTTTCTTCAACTGCAGTGAGACATGAAACGATTGCCACCAAACCAGATGGCCAGCTGGTCTAATATGAACTTTGGACAACCACGGCACTTGTGTTGTGGAACGAAAGTTTTTCTTCAACTGCAGTGAGACATGAAACGATTGCCACCAAACCAGATGGCCAGCTGGTCTAATATGAACTTTGGACAACCACGGCACTTGTGTTGTGGAACGAAAGTTTTTCTTCAACTGCAGTGAGACATGAAACGATTGCCACCAAACCAGATGGCCAGCTGGTCTAATATGAACTTTGGACAACCACGGCACTTGTGTTGTGGAACGAAAGTTTTTCTTCAACTGCAGTGAGACATGAAACGATTGCCACCAAACCAGATGGCCAGCTGGTCTAATATGAACTTTGGACAACCACGGCACTTGTGTTGTGGAACGAAAGTTTTTCTTCAACTGCAGTGAGACATGAAACGATTGCCACCAAACCAGATGGGCCAGCTGGTCTAATATGAACTTTGGACAACCACGGCACTTGTGTTGTGGAACGAAAGTTTTTCTTCAACTGCAGTGAGACATGAAACGATTGCCACCAAACCAGATGGCCAGCTGGTCTAATATGAACTTTGGACAACCACGGCACTTGTGTTGTGGAACGAAAGTTTTTCTTCAACTGCAGTGAGACATGAAACGATTGCCACCAAACCAGATGGCCAGCTGGTCTAATATGAACTTTGGACAACCACGGCACTTGTGTTGTGGAACGAAAGTTTTTCTTCAACTGCAGTGAGACATGAAACGATTGCCACCAAACCAGATGGCCAGCTGGTCTAATATGAACTTTGGACAACCACGGCACTTGTGTTGTGGAACGAAAGTTTTTCTTCAACTGCAGTGAGACATGAAACGATTGCCACCAAACCAGATGGCCAGCTGGTCTAATATGAACTTTGGACAACCACGGCACTTGTGTTGTGGAACGAAAGTTTTTCTTCAACTGCAGTGAGACATGAAACGATTGCCACCAAACCAGATGGCCAGCTGGTCTAATATGAACTTTGGACAACCACGGCACTTGTGTTGTGGAACGAAAGTTTTTCTTCAACTGCAGTGAGACATGAAACGATTGCCACCAAACCAGATGGCCAGCTGGTCTAATATGAACTTTGGACAACCACGGCACTTGTGTTGTGGAACGAAAGTTTTTCTTCAACTGCAGTGAGACATGAAACGATTGCCACCAAACCAGATGGCCAGCTGGTCTAATATGAACTTTGGACAACCACGGCACTTGTGTTGTGGAACGAAAGTTTTTCTTCAACTGCAGTGAGACATGAAACGATTGCCACCAAACCAGATGGCCAGCTGGTCTAATATGAACTTTGGACAACCACGGCACTTGTGTTGTGGAACGAAAGTTTTTCTTCAACTGCAGTGAGACATGAAACGATTGCCACCAAACCAGATGGCCCAGCTGGTCTAATATGAACTTTGGACAACCACGGCACTTGTGTTGTGGAACGAAAGTTTTTCTTCAACTGCAGTGAGACATGAAACGATTGCCACCAAACCAGATGGCCAGCTGGTCTAATATGAACTTTGGACAACCACGGCACTTGTGTTGTGGAACGAAAGTTTTTCTTCAACTGCAGTGAGACATGAAACGATTGCCACCAAACCAGATGGCCAGCTGGTCTAATATGAACTTTGGACAACCACGGCACTTGTGTTGTGGAACGAAAGTTTTTCTTCAACTGCAGTGAGACATGAAACGATTGCCACCAAACCAGATGGCCAGCTGGTCTAATATGAACTTTGGACAACCACGGCACTTGTGTTGTGGAACGAAAGTTTTTCTTCAACTGCAGTGAGACATGAAACGATTGCCACCAAACCAGATGGCCAGCTGGTCTAATATGAACTTTGGACAACCACGGCACTTGTGTTGTGGAACGAAAGTTTTTCTTCAACTGCAGTGAGACATGAAACGATTGCCACCAAACCAGATGGCCAGCTGGTCTAATATGAACTTTGGACAACCACGGCACTTGTGTTGTGGAACGAAAGTTTTTCTTCAACTGCAGTGAGACATGAAACGATTGCCACCAAACCAGATGGCCAGCTGGTCTAATATGAACTTTGGACAACCACGGCACTTGTGTTGTGGAACGAAAGTTTTTCTTCAACTGCAGTGAGACATGAAACGATTGCCACCAAACCAGATGGCCAGCTGGTCTAATATGAACTTTGGACAACCACGGCACTTGTGTTGTGGAACGAAAGTTTTTCTTCAACTGCAGTGAGACATGAAACGATTGCCACCAAACCAGATGGCCAGCTGGTCTAATATGAACTTTGGACAACCACGGCACTTGTGTTGTGGAACGAAAGTTTTTCTTCAACTGCAGTGAGACATGAAACGATTGCCACCAAACCAGATGGCCAGCTGGTCTAATATGAACTTTGGACAACCACGGCACTTGTGTTGTGGAACGAAAGTTTTTCTTCAACTGCAGTGAGACATGAAACGATTGCCACCAAACCAGATGGCCAGCTGGTCTAATATGAACTTTGGACAACCACGGCACTTGTGTTGTGGAACGAAAGTTTTTCTTCAACTGCAGTGAGACATGAAACGATTGCCACCAAACCAGATGGCCAGCTGGTCTAATATGAACTTTGGACAACCACGGCACTTGTGTTGTGGAACGAAAGTTTTTCTTCAACTGCAGTGAGACATGAAACGATTGCCACCAAACCAGATGGCCCAGCTGGTCTAATATGAACTTTGGACAACCACGGCACTTGTGTTGTGGAACGAAAGTTTTTCTTCAACTGCAGTGAGACATGAAACGATTGCCACCAAACCAGATGGCCAGCTGGTCTAATATGAACTTTGGACAACCACGGCACTTGTGTTGTGGAACGAAAGTTTTTCTTCAACTGCAGTGAGACATGAAACGATTGCCACCAAACCAGATGGCCAGCTGGTCTAATATGAACTTTGGACAACCACGGCACTTGTGTTGTGGAACGAAAGTTTTTCTTCAACTGCAGTGAGACATGAAACGATTGCCACCAAACCAGATGGCCAGCTGGTCTAATATGAACTTTGGACAACCACGGCACTTGTGTTGTGGAACGAAAGTTTTTCTTCAACTGCAGTGAGACATGAAACGATTGCCACCAAACCAGATGGCCAGCTGGTCTAATATGAACTTTGGACAACCACGGCACTTGTGTTGTGGAACGAAAGTTTTTCTTCAACTGCAGTGAGACATGAAACGATTGCCACCAAACCAGATGGCCAGCTGGTCTAATATGAACTTTGGACAACCACGGCACTTGTGTTGTGGAACGAAAGTTTTTCTTCAACTGCAGTGAGACATGAAACGATTGCCACCAAACCAGATGGCCCAGCTGGTCTAATATGAACTTTGGACAACCACGGCACTTGTGTTGTGGAACGAAAGTTTTTCTTCAACTGCAGTGAGACATGAAACGATTGCCACCAAACCAGATGGCCAGCTGGTCTAATATGAACTTTGGACAACCACGGCACTTGTGTTGTGGAACGAAAGTTTTTCTTCAACTGCAGTGAGACATGAAACGATTGCCACCAAACCAGATGGCCAGCTGGTCTAATATGAACTTTGGACAACCACGGCACTTGTGTTGTGGAACGAAAGTTTTTCTTCAACTGCAGTGAGACATGAAACGATTGCCACCAAACCAGATGGCCCAGCTGGTCTAATATGAACTTTGGACAACCACGGCACTTGTGTTGTGGAACGAAAGTTTTTCTTCAACTGCAGTGAGACATGAAACGATTGCCACCAAACCAGATGGCCAGCTGGTCTAATATGAACTTTGGACAACCACGGCACTTGTGTTGTGGAACGAAAGTTTTTCTTCAACTGCAGTGAGACATGAAACGATTGCCACCAAACCAGATGGCCAGCTGGTCTAATATGAACTTTGGACAACCACGGCACTTGTGTTGTGGAACGAAAGTTTTTCTTCAACTGCAGTGAGACATGAAACGATTGCCACCAAACCAGATGGCCCAGCTGGTCTAATATGAACTTTGGACAACCACGGCACTTGTGTTGTGGAACGAAAGTTTTTCTTCAACTGCAGTGAGACATGAAACGATTGCCACCAAACCAGATGGCCAGCTGGTCTAATATGAACTTTGGACAACCACGGCACTTGTGTTGTGGAACGAAAGTTTTTCTTCAACTGCAGTGAGACATGAAACGATTGCCACCAAACCAGATGGCCAGCTGGTCTAATATGAACTTTGGACAACCACGGCACTTGTGTTGTGGAACGAAAGTTTTTCTTCAACTGCAGTGAGACATGAAACGATTGCCACCAAACCAGATGGCCAGCTGGTCTAATATGAACTTTGGACAACCACGGCACTTGTGTTGTGGAACGAAAGTTTTTCTTCAACTGCAGTGAGACATGAAACGATTGCCACCAAACCAGATGGCCAGCTGGTCTAATATGAACTTTGGACAACCACGGCACTTGTGTTGTGGAACGAAAGTTTTTCTTCAACTGCAGTGAGACATGAAACGATTGCCACCAAACCAGATGGCCAGCTGGTCTAATATGAACTTTGGACAACCACGGCACTTGTGTTGTGGAACGAAAGTTTTTCTTCAACTGCAGTGAGACATGAAACGATTGCCACCAAACCAGATGGCCCAGCTGGTCTAATATGAACTTTGGACAACCACGGCACTTGTGTTGTGGAACGAAAGTTTTTCTTCAACTGCAGTGAGACATGAAACGATTGCCACCAAACCAGATGGCCAGCTGGTCTAATATGAACTTTGGACAACCACGGCACTTGTGTTGTGGAACGAAAGTTTTTCTTCAACTGCAGTGAGACATGAAACGATTGCCACCAAACCAGATGGCCAGCTGGTCTAATATGAACTTTGGACAACCACGGCACTTGTGTTGTGGAACGAAAGTTTTTCTTCAACTGCAGTGAGACATGAAACGATTGCCACCAAACCAGATGGCCAGCTGGTCTAATATGAACTTTGGACAACCACGGCACTTGTGTTGTGGAACGAAAGTTTTTCTTCAACTGCAGTGAGACATGAAACGATTGCCACCAAACCAGATGGCCAGCTGGTCTAATATGAACTTTGGACAACCACGGCACTTGTGTTGTGGAACGAAAGTTTTTCTTCAACTGCAGTGAGACATGAAACGATTGCCACCAAACCAGATGGCCAGCTGGTCTAATATGAACTTTGGACAACCACGGCACTTGTGTTGTGGAACGAAAGTTTTTCTTCAACTGCAGTGAGACATGAAACGATTGCCACCAAACCAGATGGCCCAGCTGGTCTAATATGAACTTTGGACAACCACGGCACTTGTGTTGTGGAACGAAAGTTTTTCTTCAACTGCAGTGAGACATGAAACGATTGCCACCAAACCAGATGGCCAGCTGGTCTAATATGAACTTTGGACAACCACGGCACTTGTGTTGTGGAACGAAAGTTTTTCTTCAACTGCAGTGAGACATGAAACGATTGCCACCAAACCAGATGGCCAGCTGGTCTAATATGAACTTTGGACAACCACGGCACTTGTGTTGTGGAACGAAAGTTTTTCTTCAACTGCAGTGAGACATGAAACGATTGCCACCAAACCAGATGGCCCAGCTGGTCTAATATGAACTTTGGACAACCACGGCACTTGTGTTGTGGAACGAAAGTTTTTCTTCAACTGCAGTGAGACATGAAACGATTGCCACCAAACCAGATGGCCAGCTGGTCTAATATGAACTTTGGACAACCACGGCACTTGTGTTGTGGAACGAAAGTTTTTCTTCAACTGCAGTGAGACATGAAACGATTGCCACCAAACCAGATGGCCCAGCTGGTCTAATATGAACTTTGGACAACCACGGCACTTGTGTTGTGGAACGAAAGTTTTTCTTCAACTGCAGTGAGACATGAAACGATTGCCACCAAACCAGATGGCCAGCTGGTCTAATATGAACTTTGGACAACCACGGCACTTGTGTTGTGGAACGAAAGTTTTTCTTCAACTGCAGTGAGACATGAAACGATTGCCACCAAACCAGATGGCCAGCTGGTCTAATATGAACTTTGGACAACCACGGCACTTGTGTTGTGGAACGAAAGTTTTTCTTCAACTGCAGTGAGACATGAAACGATTGCCACCAAACCAGATGGCCAGCTGGTCTAATATGAACTTTGGACAACCACGGCACTTGTGTTGTGGAACGAAAGTTTTTCTTCAACTGCAGTGAGACATGAAACGATTGCCACCAAACCAGATGGCCCAGCTGGTCTAATATGAACTTTGGACAACCACGGCACTTGTGTTGTGGAACGAAAGTTTTTCTTCAACTGCAGTGAGACATGAAACGATTGCCACCAAACCAGATGGCCAGCTGGTCTAATATGAACTTTGGACAACCACGGCACTTGTGTTGTGGAACGAAAGTTTTTCTTCAACTGCAGTGAGACATGAAACGATTGCCACCAAACCAGATGGCCAGCTGGTCTAATATGAACTTTGGACAACCACGGCACTTGTGTTGTGGAACGAAAGTTTTTCTTCAACTGCAGTGAGACATGAAACGATTGCCACCAAACCAGATGGCCAGCTGGTCTAATATGAACTTTGGACAACCACGGCACTTGTGTTGTGGAACGAAAGTTTTTCTTCAACTGCAGTGAGACATGAAACGATTGCCACCAAACCAGATGGCCAGCTGGTCTAATATGAACTTTGGACAACCACGGCACTTGTGTTGTGGAACGAAAGTTTTTCTTCAACTGCAGTGAGACATGAAACGATTGCCACCAAACCAGATGGCCAGCTGGTCTAATATGAACTTTGGACAACCACGGCACTTGTGTTGTGGAACGAAAGTTTTTCTTCAACTGCAGTGAGACATGAAACGATTGCCACCAAACCAGATGGCCAGCTGGTCTAATATGAACTTTGGACAACCACGGCACTTGTGTTGTGGAACGAAAGTTTTTCTTCAACTGCAGTGAGACATGAAACGATTGCCACCAAACCAGATGGCCAGCTGGTCTAATATGAACTTTGGACAACCACGGCACTTGTGTTGTGGAACGAAAGTTTTTCTTCAACTGCAGTGAGACATGAAACGATTGCCACCAAACCAGATGGCCAGCTGGTCTAATATGAACTTTGGACAACCACGGCACTTGTGTTGTGGAACGAAAGTTTTTCTTCAACTGCAGTGAGACATGAAACGATTGCCACCAAACCAGATGGCCAGCTGGTCTAATATGAACTTTGGACAACCACGGCACTTGTGTTGTGGAACGAAAGTTTTTCTTCAACTGCAGTGAGACATGAAACGATTGCCACCAAACCAGATGGCCAGCTGGTCTAATATGAACTTTGGACAACCACGGCACTTGTGTTGTGGAACGAAAGTTTTTCTTCAACTGCAGTGAGACATGAAACGATTGCCACCAAACCAGATGGCCCAGCTGGTCTAATATGAACTTTGGACAACCACGGCACTTGTGTTGTGGAACGAAAGTTTTTCTTCAACTGCAGTGAGACATGAAACGATTGCCACCAAACCAGATGGCCAGCTGGTCTAATATGAACTTTGGACAACCACGGCACTTGTGTTGTGGAACGAAAGTTTTTCTTCAACTGCAGTGAGACATGAAACGATTGCCACCAAACCAGATGGCCCAGCTGGTCTAATATGAACTTTGGACAACCACGGCACTTGTGTTGTGGAACGAAAGTTTTTCTTCAACTGCAGTGAGACATGAAACGATTGCCACCAAACCAGATGGCCAGCTGGTCTAATATGAACTTTGGACAACCACGGCACTTGTGTTGTGGAACGAAAGTTTTTCTTCAACTGCAGTGAGACATGAAACGATTGCCACCAAACCAGATGGCCAGCTGGTCTAATATGAACTTTGGACAACCACGGCACTTGTGTTGTGGAACGAAAGTTTTTCTTCAACTGCAGTGAGACATGAAACGATTGCCACCAAACCAGATGGCCCAGCTGGTCTAATATGAACTTTGGACAACCACGGCACTTGTGTTGTGGAACGAAAGTTTTTCTTCAACTGCAGTGAGACATGAAACGATTGCCACCAAACCAGATGGCCAGCTGGTCTAATATGAACTTTGGACAACCACGGCACTTGTGTTGTGGAACGAAAGTTTTTCTTCAACTGCAGTGAGACATGAAACGATTGCCACCAAACCAGATGGCCAGCTGGTCTAATATGAACTTTGGACAACCACGGCACTTGTGTTGTGGAACGAAAGTTTTTCTTCAACTGCAGTGAGACATGAAACGATTGCCACCAAACCAGATGGCCCAGCTGGTCTAATATGAACTTTGGACAACCACGGCACTTGTGTTGTGGAACGAAAGTTTTTCTTCAACTGCAGTGAGACATGAAACGATTGCCACCAAACCAGATGGCCAGCTGGTCTAATATGAACTTTGGACAACCACGGCACTTGTGTTGTGGAACGAAAGTTTTTCTTCAACTGCAGTGAGACATGAAACGATTGCCACCAAACCAGATGGCCAGCTGGTCTAATATGAACTTTGGACAACCACGGCACTTGTGTTGTGGAACGAAAGTTTTTCTTCAACTGCAGTGAGACATGAAACGATTGCCACCAAACCAGATGGCCAGCTGGTCTAATATGAACTTTGGACAACCACGGCACTTGTGTTGTGGAACGAAAGTTTTTCTTCAACTGCAGTGAGACATGAAACGATTGCCACCAAACCAGATGGCCAGCTGGTCTAATATGAACTTTGGACAACCACGGCACTTGTGTTGTGGAACGAAAGTTTTTCTTCAACTGCAGTGAGACATGAAACGATTGCCACCAAACCAGATGGCCAGCTGGTCTAATATGAACTTTGGACAACCACGGCACTTGTGTTGTGGAACGAAAGTTTTTCTTCAACTGCAGTGAGACATGAAACGATTGCCACCAAACCAGATGGCCAGCTGGTCTAATATGAACTTTGGACAACCACGGCACTTGTGTTGTGGAACGAAAGTTTTTCTTCAACTGCAGTGAGACATGAAACGATTGCCACCAAACCAGATGGCCAGCTGGTCTAATATGAACTTTGGACAACCACGGCACTTGTGTTGTGGAACGAAAGTTTTTCTTCAACTGCAGTGAGACATGAAACGATTGCCACCAAACCAGATGGCCAGCTGGTCTAATATGAACTTTGGACAACCACGGCACTTGTGTTGTGGAACGAAAGTTTTTCTTCAACTGCAGTGAGACATGAAACGATTGCCACCAAACCAGATGGCCAGCTGGTCTAATATGAACTTTGGACAACCACGGCACTTGTGTTGTGGAACGAAAGTTTTTCTTCAACTGCAGTGAGACATGAAACGATTGCCACCAAACCAGATGGCCAGCTGGTCTAATATGAACTTTGGACAACCACGGCACTTGTGTTGTGGAACGAAAGTTTTTCTTCAACTGCAGTGAGACATGAAACGATTGCCACCAAACCAGATGGCCAGCTGGTCTAATATGAACTTTGGACAACCACGGCACTTGTGTTGTGGAACGAAAGTTTTTCTTCAACTGCAGTGAGACATGAAACGATTGCCACCAAACCAGATGGCCAGCTGGTCTAATATGAACTTTGGACAACCACGGCACTTGTGTTGTGGAACGAAAGTTTTTCTTCAACTGCAGTGAGACATGAAACGATTGCCACCAAACCAGATGGCCAGCTGGTCTAATATGAACTTTGGACAACCACGGCACTTGTGTTGTGGAACGAAAGTTTTTCTTCAACTGCAGTGAGACATGAAACGATTGCCACCAAACCAGATGGCCAGCTGGTCTAATATGAACTTTGGACAACCACGGCACTTGTGTTGTGGAACGAAAGTTTTTCTTCAACTGCAGTGAGACATGAAACGATTGCCACCAAACCAGATGGCCAGCTGGTCTAATATGAACTTTGGACAACCACGGCACTTGTGTTGTGGAACGAAAGTTTTTCTTCAACTGCAGTGAGACATGAAACGATTGCCACCAAACCAGATGGCCAGCTGGTCTAATATGAACTTTGGACAACCACGGCACTTGTGTTGTGGAACGAAAGTTTTTCTTCAACTGCAGTGAGACATGAAACGATTGCCACCAAACCAGATGGCCAGCTGGTCTAATATGAACTTTGGACAACCACGGCACTTGTGTTGTGGAACGAAAGTTTTTCTTCAACTGCAGTGAGACATGAAACGATTGCCACCAAACCAGATGGCCAGCTGGTCTAATATGAACTTTGGACAACCACGGCACTTGTGTTGTGGAACGAAAGTTTTTCTTCAACTGCAGTGAGACATGAAACGATTGCCACCAAACCAGATGGCCAGCTGGTCTAATATGAACTTTGGACAACCACGGCACTTGTGTTGTGGAACGAAAGTTTTTCTTCAACTGCAGTGAGACATGAAACGATTGCCACCAAACCAGATGGCCAGCTGGTCTAATATGAACTTTGGACAACCACGGCACTTGTGTTGTGGAACGAAAGTTTTTCTTCAACTGCAGTGAGACATGAAACGATTGCCACCAAACCAGATGGCCAGCTGGTCTAATATGAACTTTGGACAACCACGGCACTTGTGTTGTGGAACGAAAGTTTTTCTTCAACTGCAGTGAGACATGAAACGATTGCCACCAAACCAGATGGCCAGCTGGTCTAATATGAACTTTGGACAACCACGGCACTTGTGTTGTGGAACGAAAGTTTTTCTTCAACTGCAGTGAGACATGAAACGATTGCCACCAAACCAGATGGCCAGCTGGTCTAATATGAACTTTGGACAACCACGGCACTTGTGTTGTGGAACGAAAGTTTTTCTTCAACTGCAGTGAGACATGAAACGATTGCCACCAAACCAGATGGCCAGCTGGTCTAATATGAACTTTGGACAACCACGGCACTTGTGTTGTGGAACGAAAGTTTTTCTTCAACTGCAGTGAGACATGAAACGATTGCCACCAAACCAGATGGCCAGCTGGTCTAATATGAACTTTGGACAACCACGGCACTTGTGTTGTGGAACGAAAGTTTTTCTTCAACTGCAGTGAGACATGAAACGATTGCCACCAAACCAGATGGCCAGCTGGTCTAATATGAACTTTGGACAACCACGGCACTTGTGTTGTGGAACGAAAGTTTTTCTTCAACTGCAGTGAGACATGAAACGATTGCCACCAAACCAGATGGCCAGCTGGTCTAATATGAACTTTGGACAACCACGGCACTTGTGTTGTGGAACGAAAGTTTTTCTTCAACTGCAGTGAGACATGAAACGATTGCCACCAAACCAGATGGCCCAGCTGGTCTAATATGAACTTTGGACAACCACGGCACTTGTGTTGTGGAACGAAAGTTTTTCTTCAACTGCAGTGAGACATGAAACGATTGCCACCAAACCAGATGGCCAGCTGGTCTAATATGAACTTTGGACAACCACGGCACTTGTGTTGTGGAACGAAAGTTTTTCTTCAACTGCAGTGAGACATGAAACGATTGCCACCAAACCAGATGGCCAGCTGGTCTAATATGAACTTTGGACAACCACGGCACTTGTGTTGTGGAACGAAAGTTTTTCTTCAACTGCAGTGAGACATGAAACGATTGCCACCAAACCAGATGGCCAGCTGGTCTAATATGAACTTTGGACAACCACGGCACTTGTGTTGTGGAACGAAAGTTTTTCTTCAACTGCAGTGAGACATGAAACGATTGCCACCAAACCAGATGGCCAGCTGGTCTAATATGAACTTTGGACAACCACGGCACTTGTGTTGTGGAACGAAAGTTTTTCTTCAACTGCAGTGAGACATGAAACGATTGCCACCAAACCAGATGGCCAGCTGGTCTAATATGAACTTTGGACAACCACGGCACTTGTGTTGTGGAACGAAAGTTTTTCTTCAACTGCAGTGAGACATGAAACGATTGCCACCAAACCAGATGGCCAGCTGGTCTAATATGAACTTTGGACAACCACGGCACTTGTGTTGTGGAACGAAAGTTTTTCTTCAACTGCAGTGAGACATGAAACGATTGCCACCAAACCAGATGGCCAGCTGGTCTAATATGAACTTTGGACAACCACGGCACTTGTGTTGTGGAACGAAAGTTTTTCTTCAACTGCAGTGAGACATGAAACGATTGCCACCAAACCAGATGGCCAGCTGGTCTAATATGAACTTTGGACAACCACGGCACTTGTGTTGTGGAACGAAAGTTTTTCTTCAACTGCAGTGAGACATGAAACGATTGCCACCAAACCAGATGGCCAGCTGGTCTAATATGAACTTTGGACAACCACGGCACTTGTGTTGTGGAACGAAAGTTTTTCTTCAACTGCAGTGAGACATGAAACGATTGCCACCAAACCAGATGGCCAGCTGGTCTAATATGAACTTTGGACAACCACGGCACTTGTGTTGTGGAACGAAAGTTTTTCTTCAACTGCAGTGAGACATGAAACGATTGCCACCAAACCAGATGGCCAGCTGGTCTAATATGAACTTTGGACAACCACGGCACTTGTGTTGTGGAACGAAAGTTTTTCTTCAACTGCAGTGAGACATGAAACGATTGCCACCAAACCAGATGGCCAGCTGGTCTAATATGAACTTTGGACAACCACGGCACTTGTGTTGTGGAACGAAAGTTTTTCTTCAACTGCAGTGAGACATGAAACGATTGCCACCAAACCAGATGGCCAGCTGGTCTAATATGAACTTTGGACAACCACGGCACTTGTGTTGTGGAACGAAAGTTTTTCTTCAACTGCAGTGAGACATGAAACGATTGCCACCAAACCAGATGGCCAGCTGGTCTAATATGAACTTTGGACAACCACGGCACTTGTGTTGTGGAACGAAAGTTTTTCTTCAACTGCAGTGAGACATGAAACGATTGCCACCAAACCAGATGGCCAGCTGGTCTAATATGAACTTTGGACAACCACGGCACTTGTGTTGTGGAACGAAAGTTTTTCTTCAACTGCAGTGAGACATGAAACGATTGCCACCAAACCAGATGGCCAGCTGGTCTAATATGAACTTTGGACAACCACGGCACTTGTGTTGTGGAACGAAAGTTTTTCTTCAACTGCAGTGAGACATGAAACGATTGCCACCAAACCAGATGGCCAGCTGGTCTAATATGAACTTTGGACAACCACGGCACTTGTGTTGTGGAACGAAAGTTTTTCTTCAACTGCAGTGAGACATGAAACGATTGCCACCAAACCAGATGGCCAGCTGGTCTAATATGAACTTTGGACAACCACGGCACTTGTGTTGTGGAACGAAAGTTTTTCTTCAACTGCAGTGAGACATGAAACGATTGCCACCAAACCAGATGGCCAGCTGGTCTAATATGAACTTTGGACAACCACGGCACTTGTGTTGTGGAACGAAAGTTTTTCTTCAACTGCAGTGAGACATGAAACGATTGCCACCAAACCAGATGGCCAGCTGGTCTAATATGAACTTTGGACAACCACGGCACTTGTGTTGTGGAACGAAAGTTTTTCTTCAACTGCAGTGAGACATGAAACGATTGCCACCAAACCAGATGGCCAGCTGGTCTAATATGAACTTTGGACAACCACGGCACTTGTGTTGTGGAACGAAAGTTTTTCTTCAACTGCAGTGAGACATGAAACGATTGCCACCAAACCAGATGGCCAGCTGGTCTAATATGAACTTTGGACAACCACGGCACTTGTGTTGTGGAACGAAAGTTTTTCTTCAACTGCAGTGAGACATGAAACGATTGCCACCAAACCAGATGGCCAGCTGGTCTAATATGAACTTTGGACAACCACGGCACTTGTGTTGTGGAACGAAAGTTTTTCTTCAACTGCAGTGAGACATGAAACGATTGCCACCAAACCAGATGGCCAGCTGGTCTAATATGAACTTTGGACAACCACGGCACTTGTGTTGTGGAACGAAAGTTTTTCTTCAACTGCAGTGAGACATGAAACGATTGCCACCAAACCAGATGGCCAGCTGGTCTAATATGAACTTTGGACAACCACGGCACTTGTGTTGTGGAACGAAAGTTTTTCTTCAACTGCAGTGAGACATGAAACGATTGCCACCAAACCAGATGGCCAGCTGGTCTAATATGAACTTTGGACAACCACGGCACTTGTGTTGTGGAACGAAAGTTTTTCTTCAACTGCAGTGAGACATGAAACGATTGCCACCAAACCAGATGGCCAGCTGGTCTAATATGAACTTTGGACAACCACGGCACTTGTGTTGTGGAACGAAAGTTTTTCTTCAACTGCAGTGAGACATGAAACGATTGCCACCAAACCAGATGGCCAGCTGGTCTAATATGAACTTTGGACAACCACGGCACTTGTGTTGTGGAACGAAAGTTTTTCTTCAACTGCAGTGAGACATGAAACGATTGCCACCAAACCAGATGGCCAGCTGGTCTAATATGAACTTTGGACAACCACGGCACTTGTGTTGTGGAACGAAAGTTTTTCTTCAACTGCAGTGAGACATGAAACGATTGCCACCAAACCAGATGGCCAGCTGGTCTAATATGAACTTTGGACAACCACGGCACTTGTGTTGTGGAACGAAAGTTTTTCTTCAACTGCAGTGAGACATGAAACGATTGCCACCAAACCAGATGGCCAGCTGGTCTAATATGAACTTTGGACAACCACGGCACTTGTGTTGTGGAACGAAAGTTTTTCTTCAACTGCAGTGAGACATGAAACGATTGCCACCAAACCAGATGGCCAGCTGGTCTAATATGAACTTTGGACAACCACGGCACTTGTGTTGTGGAACGAAAGTTTTTCTTCAACTGCAGTGAGACATGAAACGATTGCCACCAAACCAGATGGCCAGCTGGTCTAATATGAACTTTGGACAACCACGGCACTTGTGTTGTGGAACGAAAGTTTTTCTTCAACTGCAGTGAGACATGAAACGATTGCCACCAAACCAGATGGCCAGCTGGTCTAATATGAACTTTGGACAACCACGGCACTTGTGTTGTGGAACGAAAGTTTTTCTTCAACTGCAGTGAGACATGAAACGATTGCCACCAAACCAGATGGCCAGCTGGTCTAATATGAACTTTGGACAACCACGGCACTTGTGTTGTGGAACGAAAGTTTTTCTTCAACTGCAGTGAGACATGAAACGATTGCCACCAAACCAGATGGCCAGCTGGTCTAATATGAACTTTGGACAACCACGGCACTTGTGTTGTGGAACGAAAGTTTTTCTTCAACTGCAGTGAGACATGAAACGATTGCCACCAAACCAGATGGCCAGCTGGTCTAATATGAACTTTGGACAACCACGGCACTTGTGTTGTGGAACGAAAGTTTTTCTTCAACTGCAGTGAGACATGAAACGATTGCCACCAAACCAGATGGCCAGCTGGTCTAATATGAACTTTGGACAACCACGGCACTTGTGTTGTGGAACGAAAGTTTTTCTTCAACTGCAGTGAGACATGAAACGATTGCCACCAAACCAGATGGCCAGCTGGTCTAATATGAACTTTGGACAACCACGGCACTTGTGTTGTGGAACGAAAGTTTTTCTTCAACTGCAGTGAGACATGAAACGATTGCCACCAAACCAGATGGCCCAGCTGGTCTAATATGAACTTTGGACAACCACGGCACTTGTGTTGTGGAACGAAAGTTTTTCTTCAACTGCAGTGAGACATGAAACGATTGCCACCAAACCAGATGGCCCAGCTGGTCTAATATGAACTTTGGACAACCACGGCACTTGTGTTGTGGAACGAAAGTTTTTCTTCAACTGCAGTGAGACATGAAACGATTGCCACCAAACCAGATGGCCAGCTGGTCTAATATGAACTTTGGACAACCACGGCACTTGTGTTGTGGAACGAAAGTTTTTCTTCAACTGCAGTGAGACATGAAACGATTGCCACCAAACCAGATGGCCAGCTGGTCTAATATGAACTTTGGACAACCACGGCACTTGTGTTGTGGAACGAAAGTTTTTCTTCAACTGCAGTGAGACATGAAACGATTGCCACCAAACCAGATGGCCAGCTGGTCTAATATGAACTTTGGACAACCACGGCACTTGTGTTGTGGAACGAAAGTTTTTCTTCAACTGCAGTGAGACATGAAACGATTGCCACCAAACCAGATGGCCAGCTGGTCTAATATGAACTTTGGACAACCACGGCACTTGTGTTGTGGAACGAAAGTTTTTCTTCAACTGCAGTGAGACATGAAACGATTGCCACCAAACCAGATGGCCAGCTGGTCTAATATGAACTTTGGACAACCACGGCACTTGTGTTGTGGAACGAAAGTTTTTCTTCAACTGCAGTGAGACATGAAACGATTGCCACCAAACCAGATGGCCAGCTGGTCTAATATGAACTTTGGACAACCACGGCACTTGTGTTGTGGAACGAAAGTTTTTCTTCAACTGCAGTGAGACATGAAACGATTGCCACCAAACCAGATGGCCAGCTGGTCTAATATGAACTTTGGACAACCACGGCACTTGTGTTGTGGAACGAAAGTTTTTCTTCAACTGCAGTGAGACATGAAACGATTGCCACCAAACCAGATGGCCAGCTGGTCTAATATGAACTTTGGACAACCACGGCACTTGTGTTGTGGAACGAAAGTTTTTCTTCAACTGCAGTGAGACATGAAACGATTGCCACCAAACCAGATGGCCAGCTGGTCTAATATGAACTTTGGACAACCACGGCACTTGTGTTGTGGAACGAAAGTTTTTCTTCAACTGCAGTGAGACATGAAACGATTGCCACCAAACCAGATGGCCAGCTGGTCTAATATGAACTTTGGACAACCACGGCACTTGTGTTGTGGAACGAAAGTTTTTCTTCAACTGCAGTGAGACATGAAACGATTGCCACCAAACCAGATGGCCAGCTGGTCTAATATGAACTTTGGACAACCACGGCACTTGTGTTGTGGAACGAAAGTTTTTCTTCAACTGCAGTGAGACATGAAACGATTGCCACCAAACCAGATGGCCAGCTGGTCTAATATGAACTTTGGACAACCACGGCACTTGTGTTGTGGAACGAAAGTTTTTCTTCAACTGCAGTGAGACATGAAACGATTGCCACCAAACCAGATGGCCAGCTGGTCTAATATGAACTTTGGACAACCACGGCACTTGTGTTGTGGAACGAAAGTTTTTCTTCAACTGCAGTGAGACATGAAACGATTGCCACCAAACCAGATGGCCAGCTGGTCTAATATGAACTTTGGACAACCACGGCACTTGTGTTGTGGAACGAAAGTTTTTCTTCAACTGCAGTGAGACATGAAACGATTGCCACCAAACCAGATGGCCAGCTGGTCTAATATGAACTTTGGACAACCACGGCACTTGTGTTGTGGAACGAAAGTTTTTCTTCAACTGCAGTGAGACATGAAACGATTGCCACCAAACCAGATGGCCAGCTGGTCTAATATGAACTTTGGACAACCACGGCACTTGTGTTGTGGAACGAAAGTTTTTCTTCAACTGCAGTGAGACATGAAACGATTGCCACCAAACCAGATGGCCAGCTGGTCTAATATGAACTTTGGACAACCACGGCACTTGTGTTGTGGAACGAAAGTTTTTCTTCAACTGCAGTGAGACATGAAACGATTGCCACCAAACCAGATGGCCAGCTGGTCTAATATGAACTTTGGACAACCACGGCACTTGTGTTGTGGAACGAAAGTTTTTCTTCAACTGCAGTGAGACATGAAACGATTGCCACCAAACCAGATGGCCAGCTGGTCTAATATGAACTTTGGACAACCACGGCACTTGTGTTGTGGAACGAAAGTTTTTCTTCAACTGCAGTGAGACATGAAACGATTGCCACCAAACCAGATGGCCAGCTGGTCTAATATGAACTTTGGACAACCACGGCACTTGTGTTGTGGAACGAAAGTTTTTCTTCAACTGCAGTGAGACATGAAACGATTGCCACCAAACCAGATGGCCAGCTGGTCTAATATGAACTTTGGACAACCACGGCACTTGTGTTGTGGAACGAAAGTTTTTCTTCAACTGCAGTGAGACATGAAACGATTGCCACCAAACCAGATGGCCAGCTGGTCTAATATGAACTTTGGACAACCACGGCACTTGTGTTGTGGAACGAAAGTTTTTCTTCAACTGCAGTGAGACATGAAACGATTGCCACCAAACCAGATGGCCAGCTGGTCTAATATGAACTTTGGACAACCACGGCACTTGTGTTGTGGAACGAAAGTTTTTCTTCAACTGCAGTGAGACATGAAACGATTGCCACCAAACCAGATGGCCAGCTGGTCTAATATGAACTTTGGACAACCACGGCACTTGTGTTGTGGAACGAAAGTTTTTCTTCAACTGCAGTGAGACATGAAACGATTGCCACCAAACCAGATGGCCAGCTGGTCTAATATGAACTTTGGACAACCACGGCACTTGTGTTGTGGAACGAAAGTTTTTCTTCAACTGCAGTGAGACATGAAACGATTGCCACCAAACCAGATGGCCCAGCTGGTCTAATATGAACTTTGGACAACCACGGCACTTGTGTTGTGGAACGAAAGTTTTTCTTCAACTGCAGTGAGACATGAAACGATTGCCACCAAACCAGATGGCCAGCTGGTCTAATATGAACTTTGGACAACCACGGCACTTGTGTTGTGGAACGAAAGTTTTTCTTCAACTGCAGTGAGACATGAAACGATTGCCACCAAACCAGATGGCCAGCTGGTCTAATATGAACTTTGGACAACCACGGCACTTGTGTTGTGGAACGAAAGTTTTTCTTCAACTGCAGTGAGACATGAAACGATTGCCACCAAACCAGATGGCCAGCTGGTCTAATATGAACTTTGGACAACCACGGCACTTGTGTTGTGGAACGAAAGTTTTTCTTCAACTGCAGTGAGACATGAAACGATTGCCACCAAACCAGATGGCCAGCTGGTCTAATATGAACTTTGGACAACCACGGCACTTGTGTTGTGGAACGAAAGTTTTTCTTCAACTGCAGTGAGACATGAAACGATTGCCACCAAACCAGATGGCCAGCTGGTCTAATATGAACTTTGGACAACCACGGCACTTGTGTTGTGGAACGAAAGTTTTTCTTCAACTGCAGTGAGACATGAAACGATTGCCACCAAACCAGATGGCCAGCTGGTCTAATATGAACTTTGGACAACCACGGCACTTGTGTTGTGGAACGAAAGTTTTTCTTCAACTGCAGTGAGACATGAAACGATTGCCACCAAACCAGATGGCCAGCTGGTCTAATATGAACTTTGGACAACCACGGCACTTGTGTTGTGGAACGAAAGTTTTTCTTCAACTGCAGTGAGACATGAAACGATTGCCACCAAACCAGATGGCCCAGCTGGTCTAATATGAACTTTGGACAACCACGGCACTTGTGTTGTGGAACGAAAGTTTTTCTTCAACTGCAGTGAGACATGAAACGATTGCCACCAAACCAGATGGCCAGCTGGTCTAATATGAACTTTGGACAACCACGGCACTTGTGTTGTGGAACGAAAGTTTTTCTTCAACTGCAGTGAGACATGAAACGATTGCCACCAAACCAGATGGCCAGCTGGTCTAATATGAACTTTGGACAACCACGGCACTTGTGTTGTGGAACGAAAGTTTTTCTTCAACTGCAGTGAGACATGAAACGATTGCCACCAAACCAGATGGCCAGCTGGTCTAATATGAACTTTGGACAACCACGGCACTTGTGTTGTGGAACGAAAGTTTTTCTTCAACTGCAGTGAGACATGAAACGATTGCCACCAAACCAGATGGCCAGCTGGTCTAATATGAACTTTGGACAACCACGGCACTTGTGTTGTGGAACGAAAGTTTTTCTTCAACTGCAGTGAGACATGAAACGATTGCCACCAAACCAGATGGCCAGCTGGTCTAATATGAACTTTGGACAACCACGGCACTTGTGTTGTGGAACGAAAGTTTTTCTTCAACTGCAGTGAGACATGAAACGATTGCCACCAAACCAGATGGCCAGCTGGTCTAATATGAACTTTGGACAACCACGGCACTTGTGTTGTGGAACGAAAGTTTTTCTTCAACTGCAGTGAGACATGAAACGATTGCCACCAAACCAGATGGCCAGCTGGTCTAATATGAACTTTGGACAACCACGGCACTTGTGTTGTGGAACGAAAGTTTTTCTTCAACTGCAGTGAGACATGAAACGATTGCCACCAAACCAGATGGCCAGCTGGTCTAATATGAACTTTGGACAACCACGGCACTTGTGTTGTGGAACGAAAGTTTTTCTTCAACTGCAGTGAGACATGAAACGATTGCCACCAAACCAGATGGCCAGCTGGTCTAATATGAACTTTGGACAACCACGGCACTTGTGTTGTGGAACGAAAGTTTTTCTTCAACTGCAGTGAGACATGAAACGATTGCCACCAAACCAGATGGCCAGCTGGTCTAATATGAACTTTGGACAACCACGGCACTTGTGTTGTGGAACGAAAGTTTTTCTTCAACTGCAGTGAGACATGAAACGATTGCCACCAAACCAGATGGCCAGCTGGTCTAATATGAACTTTGGACAACCACGGCACTTGTGTTGTGGAACGAAAGTTTTTCTTCAACTGCAGTGAGACATGAAACGATTGCCACCAAACCAGATGGCCAGCTGGTCTAATATGAACTTTGGACAACCACGGCACTTGTGTTGTGGAACGAAAGTTTTTCTTCAACTGCAGTGAGACATGAAACGATTGCCACCAAACCAGATGGCCAGCTGGTCTAATATGAACTTTGGACAACCACGGCACTTGTGTTGTGGAACGAAAGTTTTTCTTCAACTGCAGTGAGACATGAAACGATTGCCACCAAACCAGATGGCCAGCTGGTCTAATATGAACTTTGGACAACCACGGCACTTGTGTTGTGGAACGAAAGTTTTTCTTCAACTGCAGTGAGACATGAAACGATTGCCACCAAACCAGATGGCCAGCTGGTCTAATATGAACTTTGGACAACCACGGCACTTGTGTTGTGGAACGAAAGTTTTTCTTCAACTGCAGTGAGACATGAAACGATTGCCACCAAACCAGATGGCCAGCTGGTCTAATATGAACTTTGGACAACCACGGCACTTGTGTTGTGGAACGAAAGTTTTTCTTCAACTGCAGTGAGACATGAAACGATTGCCACCAAACCAGATGGCCAGCTGGTCTAATATGAACTTTGGACAACCACGGCACTTGTGTTGTGGAACGAAAGTTTTTCTTCAACTGCAGTGAGACATGAAACGATTGCCACCAAACCAGATGGCCAGCTGGTCTAATATGAACTTTGGACAACCACGGCACTTGTGTTGTGGAACGAAAGTTTTTCTTCAACTGCAGTGAGACATGAAACGATTGCCACCAAACCAGATGGCCAGCTGGTCTAATATGAACTTTGGACAACCACGGCACTTGTGTTGTGGAACGAAAGTTTTTCTTCAACTGCAGTGAGACATGAAACGATTGCCACCAAACCAGATGGCCAGCTGGTCTAATATGAACTTTGGACAACCACGGCACTTGTGTTGTGGAACGAAAGTTTTTCTTCAACTGCAGTGAGACATGAAACGATTGCCACCAAACCAGATGGCCAGCTGGTCTAATATGAACTTTGGACAACCACGGCACTTGTGTTGTGGAACGAAAGTTTTTCTTCAACTGCAGTGAGACATGAAACGATTGCCACCAAACCAGATGGCCAGCTGGTCTAATATGAACTTTGGACAACCACGGCACTTGTGTTGTGGAACGAAAGTTTTTCTTCAACTGCAGTGAGACATGAAACGATTGCCACCAAACCAGATGGCCAGCTGGTCTAATATGAACTTTGGACAACCACGGCACTTGTGTTGTGGAACGAAAGTTTTTCTTCAACTGCAGTGAGACATGAAACGATTGCCACCAAACCAGATGGCCAGCTGGTCTAATATGAACTTTGGACAACCACGGCACTTGTGTTGTGGAACGAAAGTTTTTCTTCAACTGCAGTGAGACATGAAACGATTGCCACCAAACCAGATGGCCAGCTGGTCTAATATGAACTTTGGACAACCACGGCACTTGTGTTGTGGAACGAAAGTTTTTCTTCAACTGCAGTGAGACATGAAACGATTGCCACCAAACCAGATGGCCAGCTGGTCTAATATGAACTTTGGACAACCACGGCACTTGTGTTGTGGAACGAAAGTTTTTCTTCAACTGCAGTGAGACATGAAACGATTGCCACCAAACCAGATGGCCAGCTGGTCTAATATGAACTTTGGACAACCACGGCACTTGTGTTGTGGAACGAAAGTTTTTCTTCAACTGCAGTGAGACATGAAACGATTGCCACCAAACCAGATGGCCAGCTGGTCTAATATGAACTTTGGACAACCACGGCACTTGTGTTGTGGAACGAAAGTTTTTCTTCAACTGCAGTGAGACATGAAACGATTGCCACCAAACCAGATGGCCCAGCTGGTCTAATATGAACTTTGGACAACCACGGCACTTGTGTTGTGGAACGAAAGTTTTTCTTCAACTGCAGTGAGACATGAAACGATTGCCACCAAACCAGATGGCCAGCTGGTCTAATATGAACTTTGGACAACCACGGCACTTGTGTTGTGGAACGAAAGTTTTTCTTCAACTGCAGTGAGACATGAAACGATTGCCACCAAACCAGATGGCCAGCTGGTCTAATATGAACTTTGGACAACCACGGCACTTGTGTTGTGGAACGAAAGTTTTTCTTCAACTGCAGTGAGACATGAAACGATTGCCACCAAACCAGATGGCCAGCTGGTCTAATATGAACTTTGGACAACCACGGCACTTGTGTTGTGGAACGAAAGTTTTTCTTCAACTGCAGTGAGACATGAAACGATTGCCACCAAACCAGATGGCCAGCTGGTCTAATATGAACTTTGGACAACCACGGCACTTGTGTTGTGGAACGAAAGTTTTTCTTCAACTGCAGTGAGACATGAAACGATTGCCACCAAACCAGATGGCCAGCTGGTCTAATATGAACTTTGGACAACCACGGCACTTGTGTTGTGGAACGAAAGTTTTTCTTCAACTGCAGTGAGACATGAAACGATTGCCACCAAACCAGATGGCCAGCTGGTCTAATATGAACTTTGGACAACCACGGCACTTGTGTTGTGGAACGAAAGTTTTTCTTCAACTGCAGTGAGACATGAAACGATTGCCACCAAACCAGATGGCCAGCTGGTCTAATATGAACTTTGGACAACCACGGCACTTGTGTTGTGGAACGAAAGTTTTTCTTCAACTGCAGTGAGACATGAAACGATTGCCACCAAACCAGATGGCCAGCTGGTCTAATATGAACTTTGGACAACCACGGCACTTGTGTTGTGGAACGAAAGTTTTTCTTCAACTGCAGTGAGACATGAAACGATTGCCACCAAACCAGATGGCCAGCTGGTCTAATATGAACTTTGGACAACCACGGCACTTGTGTTGTGGAACGAAAGTTTTTCTTCAACTGCAGTGAGACATGAAACGATTGCCACCAAACCAGATGGCCAGCTGGTCTAATATGAACTTTGGACAACCACGGCACTTGTGTTGTGGAACGAAAGTTTTTCTTCAACTGCAGTGAGACATGAAACGATTGCCACCAAACCAGATGGCCAGCTGGTCTAATATGAACTTTGGACAACCACGGCACTTGTGTTGTGGAACGAAAGTTTTTCTTCAACTGCAGTGAGACATGAAACGATTGCCACCAAACCAGATGGCCAGCTGGTCTAATATGAACTTTGGACAACCACGGCACTTGTGTTGTGGAACGAAAGTTCTTCTTCAACTGCAGTGAGACATGAAACGATTGCCACCAAACCAGATGGCCAGCTGGTCTAATATGAACTTTGGACAACCACGGCACTTGTGTTGTGGAACGAAAGTTTTTCTTCAACTGCAGTGAGACATGAAACGATTGCCACCTAACGAGATGGCCAGCTGGTCTAATATGAACTTTGGACAACCACGGCACTTGTGTTGTGTAACGAAAGTTTTTCTTCAACTGCAGTGAGACATGAAACGATTGCCACCAAACCAGATGGCCAGCTGGTCTAATATGAACTTTTGACAACCACTCGAGTGGGAAAAACACACTCATCCGGACGTTTACATAAAGAGCTAAAAGCTAAAATGTTTCTTTCAATAGTGTCACCAAGGTTCTCTTTAAAATGCCTTACGAAACTTTATGGTAGACGGCTTTTCAGATGCTTGGCGTTTAAACTGATTTCGACTTTCACTTTCTCTTATGAAATCAATGCATCTAAAGAGAATGTATAAGGTGGGGGGGCATTTTGTAGGAGAATTGCTAAAGATCATAGAAATATTAAAATATCATAGCTGTAAGAGATTTGAGATTGAGAAGTAGAGGCATGAAAGATTGGTTATTGAGGCTAAAAGAAAGCATATGGAGTAAGAGTATATCAGGATAGGAAAGTCAGGATACCTAATTCGACAGCAGTAGTTAATAAAGGAGGTCAAGGTAGTCCTGACCTGATTTCGACCCGGTTTAATTTTAGTTTTATTTTCGAAAAGAAGAAAAGTATTTCAAAGAAAAATGCGTACTGTGGAAATTTGTGTTCGATGCTGGTTCCAGCGGAGTGAAAAATGATTTGCCAAACAAAAATATTACCGTCTTTTTCTAAAAGCAAAATGAAAAGATTTCCACCGACAGGCGATACCATATCGTAAAACGACACTTCTTTTGAGTTTGTTTTCAAGGCGATTGTCCGGAGCAAGATACAGGCAAACGTCTGTCGCCTGCTTCTGTGATGATTCATTCTCTCACATCCCGTGTGTTGAGAATTCAAAGGTCTTCGTTTGACGTGCTCACATCCCGTTCCATTGCGTATCGTATCGGAATTCATGCATTATTTGTTAATATGGATGAATTTAATATTAAGAAGATTGAAAAATGCGTATAGGACAACATATACATCCTAGTTGAAAACAAGTAGGGAAATAATGAATGCAGGAAGCTGTTTCGTCGTCTCAATAAGAAACCAGAATATAGTTTCACAGCAACACCAATTTTCACAAGCTTGTGATGAGTTTAATGTTTCCAAAATGTGAATGTTCATTTCACAAATGTTCGTTCCCTCTGAGCCGCAATGATGAAATCAACATCACATTTTGAAAACTTTCAACTCATCACAAGCTTATGAAATTGGTGTTACCGTGAAACACATTCTGAAGCTTGACATGTTATCAAGAGAACAGCAAAAACCGAAATTACACATACAAATTACTTAATTCAAAAACTTTGTCTGTAGCACCATCAAAATTAAGTGGAGCAGTCTTAGCATTACACTGAAGAGCAATTGAATCAGAGATACCTGTCTAGTAACGTGTAGCACCACCTTTCGTCCGGATGGCGGCGGCATCATGGACTCGACAAGACACCGGAAGCGTTGGGAAGCCATACGGATCTACGACCCCTGAACAAGCTCCCACAGTTCATGAAGATTTGATGGAGGGGTCAGAGCCTAGTACATTTCTCTCGATGGCATCCCAGATGTGCTCGATGGGATTGAAGTCAGGTGATCTAGCTGACCAAGGAAGCGAGGTCACGTCGGTGGAGTGTTTATCCAACCATTCGGATACAATTCGGGAGCGATGGCACGGTGCATTGTCTTGTTGCAGGATGAGGTCCCCAGTGGGGTGTTAAAGACGCACAAACGGGAGCAAATGGTCGTCCAGGATATCCCGGTAACGTTGACCTGTGAGGGACGATGTCACACGTACCAGGGGTCCCATTTCAGTCCATGTAAACTGGCAAGAAGGATCCATCGCTTCATGTGGTTTGCGCCGTACTCGTATCCTGCCATCCGCATGTACCAACGTGAATCTCGACTCATCAGTCCAGGTAACATTTTTCCACATGTCTAGGGTCCAGTGATGATGTTCCCGTGCCCATGCTAATCTTTGCACCCTGTGATGTGCTGTCAGCAGCGGTACTCTCGTGGGACGATGGCTTTTGTACCCCATAGCGAGCAGATCGTTCTGGATGGTATGGCTGCTTACACGTTTTTGTGCACCAGCGTTAAATTGCCGAGTGATTTCTTGCACTGTGGCCCGTCTATCCGCTGTTACATTGCGAGCTAGCCGACGATGACCCTGCTCATCCACACGCTGTTGTCCACTGCAGTTGGCCCTCGCAGGGATGGTTTTACCAGATTCGATGTACTCACGGTGCACCCGTGACACAGTGGCTCGTGAAAATCCCAGTGCCTGCACGACTTCCGAGATGGGGTGACCAATTCTTCGGGCCCCGAAAATTTGCCCACGATCAAATGCGCTTAGATCCTTCGTATTACCCATACTGCGTCCAACTCTTACTGATTCCCGTCGCATCACTCCTTATATTGTCGGATCGCTGCAAACGTCATGTCGTTTCAGTTTACAGGGCCGTCCACATCGCTACATTTGCATAACGCCAGCTGTCTCTAATTCAATTGCTCTTCAGTGTACAACGGTGTGACATTTTGACCCAGGCAGATATGTTTGGAAACATGTGTAAAACAGGTTATGTGAAGACGGACAGTTTCAACGCTTTATAGACTGCTGGCCACCCAAAATGCAACACCAAGAAGGACACGAGATAGCAAAGCCAGATTTACTGGACACATGACAACAGATACAAAGGTGAAACGATTGAGCTTACAGGCCCGTGCGACTTGCGGAACACGCAGACATCAATAGTTCGTGCGGCTTCCATGGCTGGCAATAACGGCCGCTACACGCCGCGGCATCCAACGAAAGAAGCTTTGGATGTGGGCTTGGGGTATGTCGATCCAAGCTGCTTCCACACGTTGCCACAGTTCATCAGGCGTAGCCGCGTGTGGTGCTTGCCGGGCCACTCGGTTGCCGATCAGCGACCAGACGTGTTACGATGGGTGACATATCGGGAGGACACCTGGTCGGCCGTGAAGAATTGTTGCATGATGTGTGACACTTGCGGACGCGCATTGTCCTGTTCAAACGTGGCCGCTGGCAGGTCGTGCAGGTAAGGGAGGACTACAGGCTCCAAAACGTCGGAGATGTAGCGGTGGCTGTTGAGTGTACCAGCGAGGCGTACTAGATGGGTGCAGGTGTCATGTCCAATTGTGACCCAAACCATAACGCCAGGCGAGGGACCGGTATGGCGATGCATAGTGCAGGCGTCATACAGTCTCTCGCCGCGGTGCAACCACACGCGGATCCGATCATCGTGGTGTTGCAGGCAGAAGCGTAATTCGTTGGAGAAGACAATTTAGTGCCATTCCGTAGTCCAGGTGCGGCGTTCAACGGCCCACTGCCGCCGCACTCGCCGGTGGTGTAACGTCAATGGTAATCGGAGCAATGGGCGCCGTGCGACAAGTCCCTGCTCCTGCAGCCGACGTCGAACAGTACGTGCTGACACAGGTTGTTGCGCAACACACCCTAATTCCTGCGCTAACGTTCGTGATGGGGTGGCGCAAGCCGTCAATGCCCGCCGGACATCATGCCGGTCTTCTTGTTCGGTGGTGTGCCGCGGCAGCGGCAATCGTTCAGGTCGGTCCGCCAGTCCCTCCTGCACCAACCGAATCCATAGCCGCCTTACTTTGGCTGGATGTCGTCCCACACGGGCGCCGATGTCTCGGTACGATAAACCGCTATCCCGAAAAGCCACTATTCGTCGTCTGTCGAACTCCGAAACGTGCTGGAATGACTGCCGTATTCTGCGACGAGGCATCAGGAAGCTTCCCACGTACAGGTCCAGCAGCACAACACACTTCCACTACTTATACCCCGCCTTCTGTGCACCCTTCTTATAGTGCTTCTTGGTGGCGTGCCGGGCGCACTTAATTTGCATATGCCCTGCAAAGCTAATCGTTTGCATGTCCTGTCGCGGGCAACGCATGCTGCGAATTTCAGGCCAATCGGATGCTTCCTTCTTGGTGTTGCATTTTGGGTGGCCAGCAGTGTATAAGTAAGTGAGTAAACTATACGTTTCCGTCATACATTTACATGATTTCTGTGTAACCTGTAATATCCACAACGGAAAGACATTTTGAACGCCCTGTGTGTTTATACGTATATATATACGTATACACTTTATTGACAAAAGTCACCGGACACCCCTTCGAAAGCAAATAAACGGATGCGCTGTATGCGCGGTACAGCTGTAAACAGTATAACAACAAGCCTGCTGCTGACTGAGATCATTGAGTGAAAATGTCGCCCGCGGGAGAGAACTGACTTTGACAAAGGAAAGATTGTTGGGTGTTATATTAGTGGGTTGTCCATAAAAGAAACCGAGAGGCGTTTAAACATACCCAAGTCAACTGTTTTGGATGTACTGAATAAGTGGAAGACACATTATCGAGGCACCCGTTACGGGTGCCTCGATAATGCACTCTCTGACACTGTAATTGCCGAAGATCAAATAGAAAGAGCGCAAAACGACAGGCTGGCGAACTGTGCTGACAGCGCAATGCAAATGATTAAAATACGATACTATCGCAATGGAAGTTTTGGGGGATACAAACACAGACGTAGAGAGGGTGGAGTTCAAAGCAACTCGTGTGCGAGGCAATTAGCAGGTTTCTGTCCGACACCGATCAAGTTCAGAATGCGAGGTGTTGATAGAGACTGCCGAAACGACACGTTAGACACAGATATCAGAAATTCAAATAATTGGATAGATGAAGGATTATTGGCCTTCGAAACGCTGGATGACCCATGATAAAGGAGAACGTGTGGGCCGTGACAATATCACAGTGCACTGAGAATGAATGGTAAAAGTGACTACAAAAAAGTAAGAGTATTCGTTGTATTGGTGTTAGAGCACGACGGATGACTACAGAACGGGAGGATCGTGTTACCCGTCGGCAGTTTCATACCGCACCTACAGCCGAGCTTGCAACCATTTGATGAACGGTGACAACCGCTGGCTGTAAATTTGGCTAAATTTCTGGAGAACCCTTAATACACACAATTGACGTGGATAAAGAACATCAAACAGAAGTAATCGCTCTTTCCACCTTTATAAGTGAGTCACGGAAAAATTCTCATCGGCAGCCAGCAGTGGCAGCATGTCCGGCGCGTAATTGGAAGACCCTGGGTTCGTTTCCAGTGGCAGCCGATGAGAACTTTTCCGTGACTCACTTATAAACGTGGAAAGAGCGATGGCTTCTGTTTGATGTCTGGAGAATCCCTTTCTTTTTTCTTCCGTTTGAGATACGCAGTGAAAGAAGATAAGTTTAAATGTCAATTCTCGTTGTAATCCTGTATTTCATAAATAACGGAAGCCGGAAGAGAGGCGTTATGAGTCCCTGAGTGCTTGAACCACGTGACTGCCTCCGTATGAACTGTCTTTTGGAGGGGAAATGCCATGAATATATCTCATTTCTTCCTTTCAATCGGAAATGATTGCTCTCATTTTTGCTTTTTACCTTTCCTGCTCCTCAGATAACCCCATTTCTGTTTACACTCGGTGTTACCGAAAGTAAACAGAAATGGAGTTTTCATTCAAAAAACAATTAATCAAAAAATGTTTTGCTTGGTTAGAATACCAGAATGAAATGTTATCATTTCATTCTGATATTCTAATTAACAAAATGCTTGACTAACGTATTGGCATTCTTAACACTTCCCCTGCGTGCACTAGTTTGAGAAAATCCTACAAGTTATTATGTTTGAAATAGATAAAAGAAAACTGCATCTCAGTTTATGTCGACAATTTTCACGGAACGAATTTCATTTTCTATCAGTTTCTCTTTGCGGAAAAAGTCATGGGTATCTCATTGATTAATTTTCATCCCAAAGGTTAAACTTTTCCTAAAATTTGGCTGAAACCACTTGGACAATTTCACTTCTTCTTACTGTAAAATGTATCAATCATTTCATTTTTACTTTTTTTTGTTTCTCTTGTAGCTAATGCTCAAACAACAAACAAAAATGTTTGGTTAATTGTTCTTCCCATTCAGAAGTTGGTATCTCCACCCTTTTGTTAGTTTTGATATAAATGTAGCACATAAACTAAAATTCATTGCAAATTTGTAATTTTTTGAGCTAAACGTTTTGTTTTTCGACTAACTGATTAAAAAATTATCGAATGATATTCTAATGTAAAAAGACGTTTGACTAATGTATTGACATTCTTAGCACTTCCCCTGTGTGCACCGGTTTGAGAAAATCATAATTATTATGTTTGAAGGAGATCAAAGAAAGCCAGTGATTTCACTTTAATGTATTTGGATAAGTGATCGCGTTGTATCAAAGAGGTTAGAATAATACTTCTGGAGATGCCCTGAGTCTGTCTCTTAACAGTGAAGCCGCAAACTGTGGGAATTTGACGTTGTTTACATGATATCTATGTAATTTCAACCGTGTATATTTTGGAATAGCGTGGTTCTTGGTTGCAGAAACCGAGTTAATATCAAACCGGAATGAATTATATTTCTTATAGGAGTGAAGTTTTCAATTTTAACGTTATGTTTTGTTTTAGAATTCGCACTAACGTTCCTGCATTCCAATTCAAAATAAAAATGGGAAAGAGCCCAAAATAATTAAGAATTTTATAAATTCAGCTTTTTCGCACACATCGGCAGCAAGTTACGATCCGAAATTGGAAACATTTGCGACGAAAGAAGGCGATTCCGCCAACACGAAATGCATTGCAATAGCCTTGAAAACCATGAGCTTTCCCACACTTTGAGAGCCGTCTCTCGCGGTTATAGGCTTCACGCAAAGTGGTACTGCTCCATTGACAAGGACATCTCCAGATATCTTATTTTAACCTCCTTGCGTTGCACATTTTATGTACGTAAGTTATTGACTTCAAATTTTTGTTCATCTTAAGCGTTTACAGAATGACAGTACAGCGGATCCTCTCTTAACCGGCCCTCGTTTAACCGGGATCTTTCCCTACACCGGCCTTTTCCAAAAAACAAAACAAAATTTCGTTCCTTTTCAATGTCATTATGACTATTTTGTCCGGTTGTCTCATGATCTATTTTTAGAATACGTTTGGGAGTTTTCCCCAGTACGAGCTATGACATGTGAGGGACTCCCAGCATAAAGCTTCCTCAAAACTTTTAAAGAACTTCAGGGATGCATCGATACAACGGAAGAAGATGTGGAAGAGTGGATGACAGTTGATAATGAACTGGAATTCGAAATGCTGTCTGATGATAACATAATCACAGCTGTCACTGACTCACCTCAACATGACGCCGAAGATTCGGATAACAGGGATTCACCCTTAGATTCACGGGGTTTTCATACCGACGGAGTAAAGGCATTAGCACTGGCTCTTCGTTGTGTGGAACAACAATCAACGTCCACAGCAATAGATGTGATGTTGTTAAAGAAATGGCGAGACTTTGCAGCAAAATAGCTGCTCTTCATGTTTGCAACAAAAAAAGTAACAGAATTCTTTAGGAATACTTGATGTAAGTGATCTTATTAATGCAAACGTACAGTTCTTTTCAAATTTCAAGTCCCTATTTGCTTTATAAAACATAATTCCATAATTTTAAATTGTAATTTATTTGCCTAATCTTTAAATATAGTAATACCCTTGTATTGCAATATTTCACGATAAAGTACCCAACAGATTCAATATACAATACAAACGTAATTAGTTTTGCACTGTTTTCAATCTCCCTCATTCAACCAGATTTTCTCTCAACCGGCTTACCCTCGGTCCCAATTAAGCCGGTTAAGAGGTTCTACTGTACTTTTTATCCAGTACTATCCTCTATGTGGCAAGTCAAACTTTAAATTTCATTTTAGTTTCTTAATGTTACAATCGTATTTTTAGTAAAAAAGGGAGGCAAAAACACAACAAAACGTATTCAGGAAAACTTTTCCTTCATTCCAGTTACAGCTATAAAAACATACATTATTCAGATTTTTTTTAAGTTTCCATTATTTCAGTTGCAACCATAAAGGCATACAATGTTCAACCTTCTTTTGGAGTTTCCATTTCCTTCTCCAAGCCCTCCTTCGCCACTTTCAGGTTTTTTTTTTCAAGATAGCCAGCCAGCAAGCACTCCATTCTTCTCCAACAAGGTCGCCGTTGCCTCTTCAGCGGCACCGTCAGGAGCGATGTTAGCCTCAGCAGCGACATCAAGAGCAATGTCATCCTCAGCAGCGACATCAGGAGCAATGTTAGCCTCAGCAGCGACGTCAGGAACGATGTTGGCCTCAGCAGTGACGTCAGGAGCGATGTTAGCCTCAGCAGCGACGTCAGGAGCGGTGTTAGCCTCAGGGGCAATATCAGCAGCGACGTTAGGAGCGGTGTTGGTCTCAGCAACAACGTTATCAACGACGTCCGGAGCGGTGTTAGCCTCGGCAGCGACATCAGGGGCGGTGTTAGCCTCGGCAGCGACATCAGGGGCGGTGTTAGCCTCGGCAGCGACATCAGGAGCGGTGTTATCCTCAGCAGCAGCAGCAACTTCAACAGCGACGTCAGGAGTGGTGTTGGCCTCAGCAGCAACCTCACCAGCGACGTCAGCAGTGGTGTTAGCTTCAGCAGCAATCTCAGTAGCGATTTCAGCAGCAGTGTTATCCTCAAGAGCGACGCCAACCTCAGCAGCGTCGTTCGACTCCGGAGTTAGGATGTCTTCAAGAGCCACATTAATTCCAGGAAACTGGATATCCTCTGGATTCGGAGCGGGAGCTAGATTCACATTAAAAAATGGATTATTTTCAAAAAACTGATCGGCAGCAGCTGCCACTGCTGCGGCCATCCCTTCAAAATCAGCCGCCATTGGACCAAACACTGGCTTAATTTCTTCGGGATAAACTGGTTCTCTGGGAGACATTCTGACACTGCAAGAAAAATACTAAGAACAATGAGTGGAAAAATATAAAATATGATTAAATGTTTTTTCAAGATACATATAATACAGTGCATTTGTGTTCAAAATTAACGTGATAAATACAAATTCGATAATATTCCGAAAACGAGACTACCGACTCTACAGATTTTTCACAGGTATGTACGAAACACTAAGGAAACGCTAAGTCGTCGTCCTCAAGCAACATCATGCTATCTCCGATGGAAATATACTAATGATGACCGTACGTCATCGAGCTGGCGCGCATGTGGCCTTGATAAATGTTGTTATGGACCCTGGGGTGCGGCAATTGAAGGTTGAGTTGGACTGTTAGTGGAAGAATGGCTGCGCATCATCGCTTGAAAGACTTCACGGTGGAGAACTATCAGCAGATTGGAAGCAGGGCAAACGCAAGCTGACGTAGCAAAATAGCTGAATATGTCGATGCAAGTGATCTCCAATCTCTGGAGATAGTTCCAGGAAACCGGAATAATAACCAGAAGGCCGGAACAAGGACACCCACAAGCCACAACAAGACAAGATGATCCGTATTTGTCTCTAACAACTCGCCGCAATAGGGAGTCGACAGCGAGGCAACTCTCGCAGGATCTCTCCTCTGCTACAGGAACCGTGATATTGAGGCAAACACTTTTACAGAAGACTCCATGAGAGAGGTATGTATGCAAGAAACCAGTGGTCTGTATCCCGCCTCATCACACAAAAGGGTTCGTTTGAATTGTACCCAACATCATCACCCCAGGACCTCTGATTAATGGACCTGTGTTTCCTTCAGTAACGAGTAGCGGGAAAGCCTGAACACGGATTCTCGATGTGTGTACATTTGGAAAGAGAGACGGAAAGACAAAATCTTCCCTCCAATTAGGGAAACCGACCACCGCGGTGGCGTTTGTTTTTCCTTATTTCGTCAATTCCCGCGGGTAGCTGACGAAATTTCCTATTTCAGTCAGCCGCTGCGGTAGATCAGTGATCTACGCATTGGCTTCTGACCATTCGCTTGGCAGGGGTCCGGCTCCGAACTCCGGTGAGGCATGGATGTTGTGTTTGTTTTGGGGCACTCTCTCTCTCTCTCTCTCTCTCTCTCTCTCTCTCTCTTCCCTGGAACCAGTAGCTCTAAATTAGGGACGGGCGACTGCTTATAGCCCATAAAGTTGCTTACGGTAGTCGTTAAACCCCCAATCAAAGAAAAAAAGGATTCGCTGGTTTGAGCTGCAGCATGTTAGATGGACGCATGCCATTGCACGTGTCTTCAGGAAGCATTCTGACTGCTGCACGCTACAGGAATGACATCCTAGAGCTTTATGTACGGCTTTTCAGGAGAGTCACCAGTTACTTTTGATGAACAACAACGCCCTTCTCGCTCGACAAGTCGTCGAATACCTGGATAGTAAGGATATTCACAGGATGGAATGCCTCTTGATATCTCCGAACCTGAACCCGATAGAGCATGTCTGGAATGCCCAGGGGAAAACAGTTGCAAGCCGGAAGGTCCCTCCCAGAACCCTCAATTTTCCTTGGTTGAGGAATGGCACTTTTTGCCCCATAGCGCATTCATAGGCTTGTAAACAACATGAGGGCTCGCCGTGCGAGCTGTGCCGCTTTTTGGGGTGATCACACTCCCTATTAGCCCCTCGAAATCGGTGCTTTATGGACTGCCATGCTGTCATGCGCATGCTTCTTCCACATGCGGTGATGGCATTCATTTTCTGTTGTGTATTGCTGCGTTACGACATATGTATGCCGGTACTAACTGTTATTAAACTGTCGTATGAATTCGGCGTTATTCGTGATTTTGTGTTTGG
The DNA here is from genome assembly GCA_039090855.1 of Macrothele yani. Classification (NCBI taxonomy): domain Eukaryota; kingdom Metazoa; phylum Arthropoda; class Arachnida; order Araneae; family Macrothelidae; genus Macrothele; species Macrothele yani. The sequence continues at coordinate 91,114,899 of CM077012.1, read as the reverse complement.
CACGTAAAATTTGGACACCAGTTATTTTCGATGACCCTAGTAATATACTGAGAAACATCTCTCCCACTGGTCGTGAGACCCAAGTAGAGGGCTTCTAAGCATATGGTCGCATGTGGGGTAAGCCACAAATAGCTTAGTATACGCCAAATTTTTGGTTGTAATGAGCATATCTTTTGAATGCTTTACGACGAAAAAACCGGAGTTTTGTAATCGGTAAAACATCCAGAAATGCACTAGTTCCCATAAATTAAACAACAAACCGAAAAATCGCGATAATTGGGCGAAATATAGTTCAAATTGCACGAAATTTGCATATGTTACAGGCAAAAGCCTACAGCACCGATGTTCGGAAGGCAAATGAATGGCGCTGGCAGCGATTTATGCAAATGCGCAAGAGCTTAAAACCAGCTGTTTCGGAGGGAGTCACCAATTCATGTGCGGCGGTGAATGACAAGATTTCGAGTTAGCGATTTCGTTAACATGGCTGCGAGACGTCATTTAGCAACGGAGTTAAGCTACAGAGCGATAGGCCGACTCGAAGCAGGGCGACGGCAGGCGACGTCGCAAGATGGCTCAACATCGAACGTTCTGTGGTCAGCAGGATGTGGTAGCAGCTCCAAGACACGGGTGCAGCTTCCCGAAGGTACAGCAAAGGTAGGCCAAGGGCGACGACCTCCGCGGATGTCCGGTATTTGTGGCTTTCGGCACGGCGGAATAGGACAGCAACACCGATTCATCTCAGATCTGTGCTTGCGGTAGCCATCGGACGGACGGTATCAGCTTCGACGGTACGCAGAAGCTTACACGCAAGAGGACTGTATGCTCCGCGACCTATATTATGCGTGTCCCTCACCCCCCGCCACAGGAGGGAATGTTTCAATTGGGGCAAGAATGCATGTGAACTCTACTCAAAATCAATACAGGTCCGTTCTGTTCACTTATGAGTCGCGATACTGTTTACAGAGTAATTCTCACCGAGTTTACTTCTGGAGAGAGGCCGGTACTCGCTATCTTCCAATGTCCAGGAAAGGGGCATCTATGATGGTGGTAGTGTTCTGGTGTGGGCAGGCATATCGTTAGGCGGCCGTACCGACCTCTATGTGTTGTCACATGGAAACCTCAGTGCTCAGAGGTATAGAGACGACATCCTGGACCCTATTGTTCGTCCGTATGCGGCCGCAATTGACGATACATTTGTACTGTATGCGGATAACGCCCGCCATCACACAGTTCGCCTCGTGCAATAGTATCTGTAAAAAGAGACTATAGTCCGTAGGAAGTGGTCAGCACGCTCTCCTGATCTGAATCCCATTGAGCATGTCTGCGATGCTTTCGGGAGGCGTGAAGCTGGCCTCCAGCACCTCCCCGAACCCTGCAGGGGCTCCTCACTGCTTTGCTCGGGCAATGGACGCAGATACCCTCGGAACTGCTCGACACCATAATCAACAGCATGGAACATTGCTGTCGGACTTGCATTGCTGTTCGCAGAAATCACACTCGATATTGAAGTACCTTTTTCTCTTTCATTTTGATACCTATATTTCTGTATTTTCATATTTTCATCACTCATACAAAATGTAAATGCTTTGTATCACCTGTTCTGACGTTTTTTTATTGCATTTAGTGTGATAAAGTTTGCCACCAAATTTCATCCGAATCGATTGCATACTTTTTGAGTTATCAGGATTTTTCCATTTGTTGCTTAATTTATGGAAACCAGTGCAGAAACAGCTACACACTTTCACTAGCGGCTAAAAAGTATGTTATGAAAATTAAAAAATGGTGCACAAAAAGTGTCTCACAGCAGAAGGATGGTATCAGAGACAAAGATGTTTTCAAATCGAGCAGTTAAAAATGAAATATAGAAAGAAACATCATATTACTCAACGCGTCCTAGCGGAAGAATTTTGCATAATGAAAAAGTTGAAAATATGCGAAAAGTAGTCTTCGTGGCAAAATCTATACTAAGGAGAAATAATTTTTCAAATACGTCTCCCGGTAGCATAGGTAGCAAAAAAAAAAAAAAGGTATTGGCCTTTACGTCCCCTAGCGGAAAATCTGTACATTACTTAAAGAAGATAATGTTCCGTGTCTCTATTGTTGCGAATGGCATCCAGTAAAAAAAGAGGAAAAGAAATTTCTCAATAGCGTTTTTAGAAGCAGTAATACAACTGCAAACAGAAGCACGCAAACACCACCTAGCGACAAAAATGTGAACTATAAAACTCCTCAAATACTAACCTAAAGTGTTCCACAAGGTAAATGTCATCTGATGTTGAAATAATTTTTTTAATTCGCACACTTAGAAGCAGAGGTGTTAAGAAAAACAGATTAAACATTGGCGCCCACTAGAGGCGAAATTGTGCATTAGTTTTGGGAAGAAAATAAAGTTTTCATAGTTACTAGTAACTGACCGAAAAAGAATTTTTATACCGGTTTTTAGTCCAGCAGATATTGCTGTAAACGGAAACGTGAACTTTTAGTGGCACACTTGTGCGTTAAAAAAAATTTAAATTATATAAGAAACATTTCGCAGCGGAAACGCTCTCCAACAAAGACAGCATTTTTTTACATCGGACTCTTAGAAGCAGAAATATCGACATAAACAGGATACATATCTACACCCGTGGCGGAAAAACTATGCATTATTTTAAGCAGAAGGTATTCTCAAAATGTTTTTGGAGGTGAGGGGTATAGGTCCACGAAAAAATTTGTTCGATCGAGTTTCACGAAGCACATATCTTGCTGCAGATTCATCAGAAACAGAAATAAACACTTACGCTCCCTTGTAGATAAATTATTCTCCACCAACAAATATAAATTATATGTAAAACATTTCCCACCAGGATGTGTATTCAATGAAAAAAATAATTTTTGAATAGGACTTTTAGAAGCAGAGATATCGGGGAGATCGCAGTTTACCTTTCCGCCCCATAGCGAAAAATCTACGCATTACTTGAAAAAGGAACTTTACCCAAAATAGACTTCGTTATAAATGTCATCGAAAGGAAGAAAGAATTTTTTCAAGCGGCGAATTTATGCATAAAAAAAAAAGAACGGAAAGCAAGGATCATCGTTCTCACATTTCAAGCTTTTCAATGCATGAAGAGTTTTTCAAATCGGACTAAGAGTTGCAGAGATATATTGTCCACAGACGGATGGACGGATAAAGTGATACCATAAGTACGTATTTTCTTTTTTTTTTTTTTTTTTTTACAAAAGACGTGCGAAAAAGTAGGGGAAAAAATAAGGTAGCTAAACATACAAATGAAATAAAGGACAGAGCAAAACAAGTAAAGAGAAAAAGAAAAGTTAGTAAAGGTAAACAGATCGGTCAAGTATTCGATCGGAAATTCTAATATCGAATATTCCGCTATTCGAATGATTTTGAGTATTCGTGTGTTCATGTTGCAATCCAGAATTGGGTTTCACAGCATTTGGGAATATTTGGAATCCGAGCTACGGATTTTGATAGCACTAGTCCCAAGTTGACGGATAACAATTTATCTCAGAAATCGTTATTCAGAAAATTATTTGTATAGGAGGAATAATGGTATAAACAGTGCCTACAAAGCAACTAATTAGGTTTATGAAGGCACCCAGAATATCCAGGTAAGGTCATTGTGGAACGAATATTTGGAACTTACCTCCACAATGGTAAGTTCATTGTGGGAACGAATATTTGGGACTTACCTCTTAAAAGGTCCATCAAAATTGGAGGTAATACCGACTTTTTAAAAACTAGGCTAGAATTTCTTTGGTCTCGTTTCCTTTTGCTATATGTATTCAAACTTATGTGTTTTTGTTTATTGCAATTTTTGTTTTTGCTAACGAGTATTTCTATGCTACTCTTTGGTATCAGCAGCCGCCTTCCTATTTTAGTTTAGTAAAGTTTTATTTGAAACCTATTGTTTCAATCGTGATACGTTATAACCACATTCTGCTTTCCCTATTGTCATGTTGTCTATCTTTAGTAAGTTACCAGTTGTGATTTATATCTCCAATTTAACCTTCCTTTTGAGTTTTTGTGTTGTGTAAATTTGGTTTTTAATGTTTTTCCTGACTTAACGACACATTATTTCTCCCTACGATTTTTTAAAGTTGGCAATACTGGCAGGGGGTCAAAGGTGAATAAAAAAGATGAGTAAGTGCTGTGTACATGTGCTATGGGCTGAGAGCGATAAGGACCTACGAGTGAGATAAGAGCGAACAATGATATTGTACGTATGAGCAGATACACCGATGAGCTATTACATTATGACCACTTACCAAATAATCTGTTCGCCCGCAAAACAGCGGCCACTTGGCGAGGCATCTATTCGATGAGGTGGTAATAGGGGTCCTGGGGTATCTGGTACCAACATGTCAACAGCAGGTCCTCCAGTTCCCGTACATTTCGGGGTGCTGGTGATTTAGCGCGAAAATTCTTTCCAAGTCGAACCACAAATGTTCGATTGGACTCATGTCAGGTGAATTTGGAGGCCAGGGTATTGACAGAAAGTCACCAGCATTTATCATCGAACTACTCCTTGATGATTCTGGCAGTCAGGCATGGCGCATTATCCTGTTGGTAATGGCCATCACCAACAGGGAACACAGTTGCCATGAATGGCTGAACTTTGACCGCAACGATGTTCAGATACCTGACAGCTGTCAGGGATTGTGCTATTGGGATGATGGGGTCTAAAGTCTCCCAAGAAAACATCTCCCACGGCATAACACCGCCGCCGACGACCTGTTTCCGCTCAACGGTGCATCCAGGTCCCATAGTCTCCGTTGGTAATCGGCGTATCTGCTCTCGGCCGTCTACGCGATGTACCAGGAATCTTGATTCGTGAGACCAGTCCACTTTCTTCCAATCATCCACGGTCCAATTTCGATATTCTTGGGACCATTTCATGCGTTGTTGGCGATGACGTGCAGTGAGCACGGGGACCTTTATGGGTCTTCGGCTACACAGGCCCATGCGCAGAAGGCTGCGAAGAACTGTGTGCTGTGACACATTGTCCTGATCACCACTGTTGTAGCTGCGAGGGATTTGTCGCACTGTGGCACCGCAGTCGCTGTGAACAATGCCCGACACTCTCCTCTGGCATCAATGAGCTCAGGACGACACACGGCTGAACCACGGTTCGTCGTTTGGCCATCTGTGCACCACTTTTGATACGTACTGACTACAGCCGCACGTGAACAACCCACAAGCCGTGCCGTTTCCGAGATCGTAGTTCCGAGGCGTGTGCCATCACATTTTGTTATTTATGAAACTCCGATAAATCGGCAGCTATTCCCACTCTGAACACTCTACTAAATGAAGGCCGGTCCTCGGGTTGTATATATATACTGCTCTGTGTACTTCACCTGCGCCACCGTTCGGTCTCCAGGTGCGTTCATTTCTCTAGGCTGGGGGTGGTCATATTGTAAGGACTCATCGGTGTATATGTGGATTACATTTTGCTATAGCGAGCTAAAGTCTCATAATATTGTCTTGTCAAAGTAGCGAGTTACTAGTTTGAAGTACGTTATTTATATCTTCATCATGTTATTGCAAAGTGAAGTGACTTTAACGTTGTTCATCCTTGAAGTGCCTTGTTACTGAATTAACTTGGATATTGACTTAGTAAGTACTCGGTTCTGTTCATTCCTGACCTTGGACGGTTTACTGTTTAGTATTATGCAAGTGCATAATTAAATTGACACATTGAAGTTAAAACTTCTTCAAGCGACGACACAATTTAAAACGCAAGAGGTAAACAAATAGATTAAGTAGAAGTAATGTAACTCATACTGTTTCACATTAACAAACCCTTATATTTTTATTCAATTTGTAGGAAAAATCTTGGACTCTGTATATTTTGTTAAAGGACACCAAAAAAAAAAAAAAAAAAAAAAAAGGAATTTGTTGCACTGTGTATGACGTAGACTGGAACCTTTCTTTTTTTTTCGACATGGGGATTCGAACCTACCTATTCCGGAGCTGGTATTCTTCCACTTGAACTATTCTGGAAATTTTACAGCTCCTTCACTATATACGTCACAAAACTGAGTGTTCACTGAATTGCGACCATCCCTATTCAAAATGAGTCACACCCAATACTGGATTAAAGAGGAGAAAGGTGTGGTCTGGCTTTTGAAGCAGTATAAACACCAAAAAAGACACATAACATTTCACACATCGGTCACTTATAAAACAAATTCAACACTACACGTGTTGTGCATTAAAATGAAATATTTGGAAATGTATGCACTATCAAAATGTTTTTACTGATTGAAGATTTTTATGAATATATGGTGTCATTCAATAGTTTATGGTTACTTTATTCAGCAAAACAAAATGCTTCTCGTAGAAAAAATGGTTAATTGTTAAACAGAATCACAGTGTGGAAAATTTGACATGTTTCAGTTAAGCATTCCTAGATTTTGGAGGTATTCGTCCATATATTGCTGTTAAGAACAGCCAATTAAGGGCTGTTGAAATATACCTATTTTGTTACGTGTTTCTCTTACGTTAGTGCAAAGATAGCTAACAACTGCTCTTCATTTCAATGAAAAAAATGAAATAGCTTTGGGAATAAACAGTAGAATGTTCAAAAGCAATATATCTTTATGTCTCTTAAAAGAAAAGTGTTTAAACAATGCATCCTTCCAGTTCTTACGTACGGAGCAGAGACTTGGACCTTAACAAAAAAGGACATAGAAAGGCTGCAAACAATTGAACGGAGCATGAAGAGATGCATGCTTGGTCTAACCAGGAAAGATAAGAAGAGGAACTCGTGAACTCGTGGATCGGGAAAATGATGAGAGTGGAAGACATCAAGATCAGAGTAAAATCTCTGAAATGGCAATGGGCTGGACCAGATGAACGGACCACCGATGGACAACAGAAATTTTAGACTGGATACCAAGGGACAAGAAAAGATCCAGAAGAAGACCACTTGGGAGATGGGTAGATGTAATTCGAAAGCCTGCCGGACTGACATGGAGGAGACTGGCTCAAACCAGACTGTTGCAGAAGAAACTTCGGGAGACTTTCATCCAGCAGTGGCTTGACAATGGTTGCCAGTAATGATGACAGTGTAACTCAATACTTTATAGTTACTTAATGTATTAAAGTAAAATGCTTCTAGTGCGAAAATAGTGTATTATTAAACAGAATCACAGTGCGTGGAAAACTCGACATCTTTCAGTTAATCATTCCTGGATATTGAAGGTATTCTTCCATAAATTGTTGTTAAGAACAGCTAATTAAGCGCTGTTAAAATATGCTTATTTTATTACGTGTTTCTCTTAATGACTTCACTTCACTGCAACGAAAACATGAAATTATATGCAATATCAGTAAAACGCATTTGAAAATCAGGTTCGTAAAAAATCATTTTGAAGTGTGCAGCATTCGCTTTATAAGATGTTTGCTAGCAGACAGGACACAAGAAATGAATGCTACATGTGTACCGCAATACACACGCACACACAGCTTTGGTTAATTTCATGTCATAATATGTTTATGACAATAGACTACAGGATGTTCTCCACATGCTGTAGATATGTGCCCATAATGGAGTAGATGCTGGCTCAGAAAGATGAGACCCGTGTTTAAAAATATTAATTCATTTATTGCAGTGTTCTAAAATCTCTCCCGAAACTTTCAAATTTATGTACATACTTCCCAATATAACTTTAGCAGTCTTTACATGATTGTTGTAGTATATTAACGTCAAAATTCACCCCTTTACTGCAAAAAGTAGAATTCATTACTGCTAGAATGAAAATCCATTACTGCTAAGAGTGACCAAAAGTATGCTGTTCTATATAAAAAATATACATTCCTTCTTCCTTTTGGCTAAAAAAAAAGAGTTAAGAGGTTATTCAAAATTAAAAGGAAACCATGAATTATGCATCAATTGAACTACTTATTTCAAGTTCAGAAGGAAACCATAAATTATGCATTAATTTAATTATATAAATACACTTCATAAAGTGAAACTTGCATTTATAAGACACAAAATTTCATTTCGTACAGCAATGTACATACATTGTCTTCAATAATTTCATTTATAAATTTCAAGGCATTTTTTCTAACGACGGACCACAGAAGAAGTAGGTAATTGAGGACAGGACACTGGAATTTAAGTAATAAACATAAACAAATTTCAATTTAACTACTTATTTTAAATTTCAAAAGAAACCATAAATTATTCATCAATTATGCAAACACTTCATAAAGTTAAACTTGCATTTATAAGACAGAGAATCACATACTCGCACAGCAATGAACATACATTGTCTCCAATAATTTCATTTATAAATGTCGAGGTAATTTCTCTAAGGACGGACCACAACATAAGTGGGCAATTTTTTTTTTCATTGGAGGTTTAACGACCACCGTGAGCAACTCAATGGGCTATAAGCAGTCGCCCGTCCCTAATTTTGGGTCACTGGTTCCAGGGAAAGGAGAGAGCCAGTGCCGTAAGACAAATACAACATCCATGCCTCACCGGGATTCGAACCCGGACCCCTTTTGGGCGAATGATCAGAGGCCATCACTTAGACCACTGCGCCACCGGGGCGGCGAAGTGGGTAATTGAGGACAGGACACTGAAATTCAAGTCATAAACGAATTTCGATTTAACTACTTCTTTCAAATTTAAAAGGAAACCATAAATTATATATCAATTTAAAAGAACGAATGATAATGGAGAAAGATTAATTGAACTCTACATTGAAAATGATTTGTGTGTATCTAATACGTTTTTCAACCACAAGTATATCCACACACATATACTTGGGAAAATCGTACTCTTGGTCACAAGAGTGTTATAGATTTTGTTGTTTACCACCAGAGTCGTTGTTGACACTCGTGCGATGAGAGGTACGAATGTTGGTTCTGATCATTACTTGGTAGTGTCACGAGTAAAACTGAATGTTAGTTGGACGAAATGGAATAGGAAGAGGCCCAGGAAAGAAATAATAAAGGTTGAAAGGCTCCTGGAAGATCATCAGCGTTAGTCTGACTTACTCAGAGAACGACTGAAGGAGCTGAAGTCTTGTGAGAGGGATGCAAAAAAGAAGTGGGAATGTTTTAAGAACTGTGTTGTCATTGCTGCTAAAGAGGTCTGTCGCACCACAATAGTGGGTAACAATAAAGGTAATGCTTGGTGGAATAGTGAGATTGAAGAGGCAGTAAAAAGAAAGAAGGAAGCCTATTTAGGGATGTTGCACGGTAGAGTTTCTGTGGATGAATATCGCTGTAAGAAGCGTGAATCAGCTAAGCTGGTTCGCCAGATAATAGTAAAAGATAAGAAGGAGACGGCGGAAAGGCATGAATTGGCTTTTTGGGAAGATAGGAAGTCCTTCTGGAAGTACATGAGACTCAGGAAAAATAGGGGAAACAAAGTTGTAAGTTGTGTGAAGAATGAGATTAGGTAAATGATATGGGAGCCGAATGAGTTAAGTGGAAAATGAGGTGAATACTTCTGTGAGTTATTAGATCAAGAAAGCAAAGGTGATTCTGAGGCAAAAGCAGATAATGTCACAGTGAAAGATGGAAGCACAAGAGGGATCTCAAGAGAAGAGGTGTGTAAAGCTCTAAAATATCTTCAGAATGGTAAGGCTCTGGAAGTAGATGGCATAACTGCTGAGATGTTGAAATATAGTGGTGACTCTGTAATTGACTGGTTAACTGAAATTTGCCAGTTGTGCTGGAAGTTAGGAACGGTCCCTTGGGATTGGAAGGACGCTATCATTGTTCCCTTGTATAAGGGAAAAGGTGATCATACTGACTGCAAGAACTATCGTGGTATTAGCATATTGAGTGTGCAGAGGAAAGTGTTTGGTAAGGTCATTATTGAAAAAGTACGAGGTCTTACATCAGAGAAAGTGTGGCATGTTCAGAGTGATTTTATGCCTAGTAAAGGCTATGCTAACCAAATTTTTGCATTACGCATGACGATTGAAATGTATCTGGCTGTTGGAAAGAAAGTTTTTGCTGCCTTCATAGATTTAGGGAAAGCTTATGACCGAGTAAATAGTACACTTTTGTAGAAGGGATTGAACAAATATGGTGTTACTGGGAATCCACTTAATAGTGTAAAAGACATTTCTGCCGCAGTAGAGCTTGTGTACGAGTGAATGGTGTTTTATCTAAACGGTTTTCTATTGTTGCAGGAGTCAGACAAGGCTGTGTAATGTCACCACGGCTGTTTAATATATTTATGGATGCGTGATGCCAAGATGAACAGTACTGATTTATGTCTTGGTGATATCCGTGTGAGCAGATTGCTGTATGCTGATGACACAGTCCTGTTGACAGAGAGCAAAAGCGAGTTGCAGAGTATGTTGTCCCAGATGTATGAAGTTTGCATGAAATGCAAACTGAGTATAAATAAGGGAAAAACGAAAGTTATGATATTTGAGCGAGGAACTGTTAGCACTAAATGCAATATAAGTCTAAATGGCACAGGGATTGATCAGGCGAATAGGTTTGTGTACTTAGGAAGCATGTTTGAAAGATAGAATAAGGTGGATGGTGAAATTAGTAGGCGAGTAAATTTTCATTTGAAAGTCATAACTACTTTAGGAGGTTTTCACAGGAATGATGGGTTCTCAAGAGAGTCCCGCTTGGCTGTGTATGAAAGTGTAATTGTTCCTACTCTGATGTACTGCTATGAAACCTGGTACTACAGAAGAAACATAGAAATCGTTTGTGTGCTGGAAAAATTCGTTGTTTACGGGGAGTATATGGCAAGACACGTTCTGATTGTGTGGGGAATGAATATGTGTTGCCGTTGTGTAATCCGAAGCAAAATGTTGTTTGCAAGGTGGAGACTAATATTCTTAAGTGGTTTGGCCATGTTGAGAGAATGAGTGATGAGATGCTTACTAAAATATTTTTTTTAGCCTAAGTGGCAGGAAGAAAAGACAAAGGAAGGCCAAGGAAGTCACGGGAGGTTTAGATTCAGAAGTGTCTTCATGATAAAAAGATTATGAGTATGAAGTATAGAAAGTCTTGTGTACGTCGTGTGATGGATGTCAGTGAAGCTAGTGTTGTGTGACAAGAGTGCTATAAATGGAGAAGTTTGATACGGCAACAGTAAGTAAATAATCAGTTAAAATTTATCTGGTAGTTAGTATTTCTTTGTGGAGCTAAGCTCTGAATCTCAGAGAACAGCTTAGGGAGTGAATTAAATAACTTGAAAACACTTCATAAAGTGAAACTTGCATTTAGAAGATAGAGAATCACATATTCGTACAGCAATGTACATACATTGTCTTTAATAATTTCTGAGGGTAATTTCTCTACTAACGGATTACAGCAGAAGTGGGTAATAGAGGACAGGGCACTGAAATTTGATTCATAAACCTAAATAAATTTTCATTGTTTTAAACTTCATTCATAATATGTCTCCCAAATGCTTTTGTATTGACGGAAAAGATGGGTTGTTCCTTTAAAATTGACCATTTGAAACTTGCAAATTTTGCACTTAACAACATAATTTCAAAAGATTTTCTTCATTTCGGAGTGGTGCGTTAAGAATAAACATCCTTATTCCGAAGAAAAAGCAGACCAATGGATACTAAAAAATATTGTACAATTCGCACACGTTTTGCAGAAAACGATGGGTTGACTTTTCCTCAGCAACACTAACAAACGAAACTAAATATAAGACAAGGATATTTTTTATTCGACACATCTCATCCATCTGTGTAAATTCCATGCATAAACGATGTTATTAACTTTCTAGATCACTGAAGAATTTCAATATTTCCTGTGAATAAATAGCATGGCTGAATAGGATTTTAAAAACTGCAGTGTTTTTTTAAAGAAATATAATACAAAGAAATTTTTCATGTGTCATGGCATGCACAAGCATATAAATTAAAGTTATTAGCCTCATTTTATGCAAAAAAAAATGTTATTTAATTGTTATGGAGGGGCTGTTGGGGCGGGGTGTAGAAGGTGTTATCAAGTTGACAGCAGTGTAATGTAGATAAAAAAATGGAAAACGCAAGTTTCCAAGGAAGTCTGCAAAATGATAAAGGCAATGACCTTTACATTTATAAACAACACTCCGAAAGTTCCCAAACTAATGCACTAAGCAACAAAATCTTCAGCTTTTCGTAACATACGCCGTTTTCGTTAAGAGCAAAACGCCGCTTTCCCCATGTAAAATTCAACTGTAGAATGTAAATATGAGGGAAGTAACCGATGCCTATATCTGATTTGGACAACAGATATCAAGCAATGGCCAAATAGAAAACAGAAATTTATTGGTGCATAGAGCATGCTTGGAGAGCATTTGGAAGAAATGATACAGTTTGTAAGAGCAGTTTGTATATTATATATCAAAACGAAAACTGTTTAATCATATTATTGGCATATTTTCACTGTATTCTATGTAGCCACTTCCTTCAGAAAACTTGAAAATTTTCATCTTCCTGGATGCGAAATCGAACCCGCACCTCCCAATTTCAGGTAGAGCATGCTAGTCCTTACACTACCCAGGACAAGGACATTCCAAGCAACTGAGCATATATATCTGAGAACCTTCAGATTTGCGGTAGTCGAAGCTATTCCTGACCCATTGTAGCGTCTCAAGACCTTTTCTCACATCCAGGGTCGGATGTAGGTCACAAATTCCAGTCCAGTGATGATCGGATGTAGATCACAAATTCCAGAGTTCACAAATTCCAGTCATCACTCACAAATTTCAGTCATCGCTCACGAATTCCAGTTCACAAATTCCAGTGATGACTGGAATTTGTGACCTACATCCGACCCAGGATGTGAGAAAAGGTCGTCAGACGCTACGATGGGGCAGGAATAGCTTCGGCTACCGCAAATCTGAAGGTTCTCAGATATCTACGCTCAGTTGCTTGGAATATCCTTGTCCTGGGTAGTGTAATGATGCTCGACCGAAAATCGAGAGGTGAGGTTTTGATTCTCCCGCTCTGAAACGATTAAAATTTTCAAGTTTTCTGAAGGAAGTGGTTACATGGAATACAGTAAAAATATGCCAATAATGGCATTGTAATGCTATTAATAATTATATGCCAATAGTTGCATTGTAATCCTATTAATAATTATATGCCAATAATTGCATTGTAATCCTATTAAAATAATAGCATTGTAATGCTTCATTGTAATGCTTCATAAATATCATGTATTTATGAAGAATAATTTCTTCGGGGAAATTCGTTTCCGAATTGTATAAAAATTATGTTTTCAAATGGCATAAATTGATATTGCGTATACAGTTGCAAACTATATCTGACTGCTTGAATTTTAATGAATTAATTATTAATATTAATAAAACTAAAGCAATGATTTTTCTAATACGTTATCTCCTTTAACACCAAATGCACAAATATCCCTTAATAATAAAAGAATTGACATAGTATCTTCATTCAGCTACCTGGGAACTACAATAAATTTTAACCTCAAATGGAATAAACATATCGATTTTCTTTTAATTAAACTATCTAGAAACATTGGTATAGTGAGTAATATCCTGACTGATTTAAAAACCAAAACATTGATCTCGTTGTATTACACTTTATTTCAAACTCATATTAATTACTGCATGCTATTATGGGGACAAACGACACAATACAATATTTTTAAATTACAAATTCTACAAAATAAATTTATTAGACTAATTGATCTCAAATCAAATCCTAATACCCGACCTTCAATAAATTTTAGAACAAAAGTATATCCTAATAAATATAATATACTCAACTATGCTATTTTAATCTTGGTAAAATTATGTTCAAACGAATTAAATATAATTTATATTCAGATCTCATATTTATTAATACACGCACACATTCATATGAACAAGGAATAAACTACAATTACAACCTATTTTTCCAAGTACGGAATCAATTAAACTTACTTTAAATTACAGAGGCCCTCAATACTGGAATTCTTTACCTAGTACCCTGACTAATTTAAATAATTTTAATTTATTTAAAAAAAAATTCAAACTCTATCTTCTTCAATAATTAAAAAAAAGGAAAGGATTGGCAAAACTTCTTCTGATTGTCTGACTTGATGTGTCTATCTGTTGTTTCATTTCTTTTTTCTACGGGGAGTATAGGGCTATGCCAGGCCATTTTGGCTTTTTCCCTTGTCTTCCCTGTTGTTACAGTTTATGTTCATCATTTATGAATTGTTAATTTTTTTCCACTCTTTTTATTTCTTTTAACAGCATGTAACAACAAAATAAATAATTAAATATGACTGTTTAATCAATTCATCCTTCCAGTTCGTACTTATGTATCTGAGACATGGGTTTTAACTAACAAAAGACATTTAGATGCTCCATACAACTCAAAGAAGCATGGAGATGCAAATAGCTGAGTGTAAATTCTGAATTTGACTTGTTCAACACTGAACGCTAAATGTGTGACAAGAAATATTCGTGTTTAGACACCACTTCCAACATAGGTAAATTTCATGCTGTTGTATGTTTTGTTTTAAGCAATACTGAATTAGTTTTACATTTTCTATGAATAAATATCAGATTTAAAATGAATTTGAGTCCAGAATGTTCGCTTTTCCTTTATGGCATTGCCTGATGTGTCTAGGTTCGAATTCCGGAAACAAACATTTAATCAGCATTTGTGTTTCCGGAGCTGAACCTCTCTCTCTGGAAACAGTGGCTCATATTTAGGAATGGTCTACTCTTTGTAGTCTTAAGTAATCACTGAGGGCGTTAAACGTGAAAAAATAAAAGCTACATGTTAAAATGTGCATATTTTTAAGCAAATTTAAGAATCATTCAAATCACATGGCAGGAATATATGTTCAGTTCTTTAAGGTGCTAAGTATTTTTGTGCTAAAACAATATTGAGGTAATTTTAAAAGTTGTGTGTGACATAACTGTGGGAAAGAAGGTGTCATGTTAACAGCACAGGAACCCGGAAAATTTTAGGATTGCTTAAAATAATGAAAACTCAATTTTTATGAGAAATTTGAAAATTTTTGTACATCAAAACACAATGTTAAACATGTTTCATGACAAGAGGGTGGGCCGCCCCGGTGGCGCAGTGGTCTAAGCGATGGCCTCTGATCATTCGTCCAAAAAGGGTCCGGGTTCGAATCACGGTGAGGCATGGGTGTTGTGTTTGTCTTACGGCACTGGTTCTCTCCCTTTCCTGGAACCAGTGAACACTAAATTAGGGACTGGCGACTGCTTATAGCCCATTGAGTTGCTCATGGTGGTCGTTAAACCTCCAATCAAAGAAAGAAAAGAGGGTGGTATGTTAACAGTAAAACTGTCCCTTTCCCTACAATGCAAAACAGTGCAATGAAAAAAATAAATGGCTTCGGAAATGCTTGATCGAAATCACAATTTCTTGCTTTTATTAATATTGAATTAGTTCCATATTTCCTATGAATAAATGCCATTTTTAAAACTTATTTCCATCCAGACGGCTCGCTTCTCCTTTTGGCCCTGTCTGATGGGTCAGGGTTCGAATCGCAAAACAAACATTTATGGAGCATTTGTGTTTTCGGAGCTGAAATTCTCCCTTCTATGGGAACAGTGGCTCAAATGTATGAACGGTCTACTCATTGTAACATTAGATGATAACTGAGGTCGTTATACCGTGCCAAAAAGTATATGTAAAAGCATATATTAAAAAGTTCATCCTTTTAAATAAATTTAAAATCATTCAAATCACATGCAAAGCATACGTGTTCATTACTTCAATGTACTAGCGGGATTTCTGTGCTAAAACGATAATGAGATAAGTTCAAAGGTTGTTTGCTGACCCGATAGCGCAGTCTAGTCTAAGTGCTGGCTTCTGATCATTCGTCTGGGTTTGAATCCCGATGAAGCATGATTGTTGTGCTTGCCTTACAGCACTGAATCTCTCCCTTCCTTGGAGCCAGTGGCCCTAAATTAGGGGCGGACGATTTTTTATAGTCCATCGAATTGCTCACGGAGGTCGTTAAACCCCCAATCGAAAAAACAATTTGCGACAGAGCTGTGTGAAGGAAGGTGTCATGTTAACAGCAGAGATACCAAAAGAAATGGAAAGGACAAACTAAAGTCTCCAGAATATTTTACGATATTAAATATGTCTTTTTAAAGACACAATTTATAGCATTTATCGTGACAGAAGGGTGGTGTGTCAACAGTAAATCCGTTCCCTTCCCTACTAACCAAATCAGTAAAAGCAAAAACACATATATTCTTCGCAAATGCTCCGTCGAAATCTTACATTTGGAACACGTGACGCTGAAGATTATTCTTTTACTAATAAAAAATGCTAGTATATTACAAGTATGTCAATGGTAGAAAGTTTTGGGTGAGCGGTTTCATGTTAACACCAGCGAAACCTAGAACAAAGCGAAATTTTCATTATCAACAATGGCAAATCGTATGCAATACGTGATGAAATCCGATCTACTAATTTCATGCGTGATGCGAAACACCAATCTGATGAAGTTCATTATAAGTTTTTACCCAGTGAACTAGTTCCTTACATGATATGAATCAACGCAGTAATAATGATCTAGAAAATAAAAAGCAAAATTTTGTGGATAGAATTACTCCCGAACAGACGGGTCTTCCCACAGCATTCAAAGGAAAGACATCGAGGCACGACATTAAAACATCTAAATTCATTTGAGAACTGAATTTTGTGGAACAATAAGGCAAAAATAGTACACCCACCTCTGAACTTGACAATATATCGCTATCCAGAAGGCAGTGGTTAAATGACTGGTATTAAAAATTGACCAGCTATCAGAAGTAGAAGTGCAGTTACCACGTCGGACAGCAAACTGTTGAATTCTTAGGTACCAGATAGAGAAAGTTTCTGCGCCTGCGTGTCAGGGAGTGACGTATTTTTCCAAAAAGTTCTACTGGCGCATCGTACCCGTCTGCATGGTTTCGCAGAGGTTCTCCGACCGACTTACATTATTCCTACAAAGGAAAAGTGATCGTTGTGACGGCAGAGAGAAAAACGCCATAAACCTTAAAGGATGAAATTTGCTCTGTATTATAATTTCTTTGATCTTAAAAGCATTTATTTAACGAAGATTACATTTCTAGACCACGGAGAAAATTTCTTGAAATTCATGTAAAGCCATTTAGGGTGGGGGAATAACTTACGAGCAGAATTCCTTACTGACGAAAGAGTTTATTTGCCACAACGTTGGCCAGCTCACCATTTCATAAATTTATGCCACGCGATATTTGAATTGGAACCTTACGCTTTATGAAAAACAATGAGGCAGATATAAAATTTGGAAGTCTAAATTATTAATAAACGCTTATAGCGTAGTGAAATTGGTTTATTTACTGTACTAAAAGGTATATAGAAACGCCAAGGTTTTGCCCTCCACTAGAAGGCTTTTTCAAAACAATAGATTGACATAAATGCATTTATGTCTACCTCAAAGCAAAAATGGACATAAATGTATTTTATGTCTATCTGTTGTTCTGAAAAAGCCTCCTTGTGCAGAGCAAAAGCATGGCAATTTCATATACTTTTTAGGACAGTAAATAAATGGATTTTACTACGCTATAAGCGTTTTTGATTGTGCATAGTCTGGTGTACTTTTAACTAGAGTTAATTATTATCCTTTTTGTCACAATTCACTGTTACGGGCAATTTCGGCTATCTGCATTCATACATAGGTATAAAAGCAGAACTGATCATGTTTGAGGACAGTGACCTTAACGCTTTCAGTGAATGTTTGGTAGAGAGGTTCAATATCTCGACCACCAATTGATACACTGTTTGTGAAAATTGCAACACCAAGAAAGAATCACGCTATTCAAATGAAATTTATATCACAGATTCCTTATGTTACATGAGATAACTGGTTACATTTTTAGAGCTACACAAGATTTTTTTGCTTCAAAACTCAGTATCGTGTGAAGCCACTTCGAGCAACATAACAGCCTCTACACGGCTAGGAATTCCATGAAATATGTTTTTAATAGCGTCCTGGGGAATCACCTGCCAGGCTGCTTCCATGCGAGGCCAGAGTTCATTTGTGGTGACTGCGGAGGAGCTTGACGGGCCAGTCGCTTAGCTATCATGTCCCAGACATGTTCGATCGGTGACATATCAGGCAAACGTGCAGGCCAGGGAAGAAGCAGTGTCTACTGTTCATAGAAGATGTCTTGGACACCCCGTGCCACACGTGGCCGAGTATTGACCTGCTGGAATATAGCGCCAGGACAACTCTGGCACTAAGGGTGTTATGTTTTCCTCTAAAACATGTATCGCTGGCTTTTGAGGTTTTCCTCAATTCGTATCAGGCGAGATCACGAATTGAACTCAATGACATCCCAAATCACGACGCTTGGCGTTGGACCGGGATGACGCTGCAAGGGGCCGTTCACCACGACATCTTCGACCATCATGGCGCATCAAGTTGAATCGTGATTCGTCAGGAAACATGACCACAAGACACCTTCTGCAATCTTGTAGCGTCAATACCTCGCCGGGTAAGAGCTGTTTTGGCGGCACATGGAGGACCAACATCATATTAAGTGGGTGGACATAATGCTTTGTCTCTTCAGTTTTAATGCGATAATTTTCTGCCATAGCTTCATTTCTTCAGCTGATATGGAAACATGTTCGCAGTCAGTAAAAAAGGTAACCAGTTAAGAATAATTTCTGTTTCTTATGTTCACATTTCCCTGTGAAAGATGTACACATTTTAATGGCTCTAAAGGTCGTTTAACTGCTACTAAAGAGCAAATATGCTCAAAAACATTTCTCACTCAAATTTTTGAATAGTTGGAGCAAGGTGGATATGAGATTCGATTCCACTTTGCGTTCACGTGATTATAAACTTAGTTTCGTACAATACGTGTCTTCGTTACTCTTCTATTTAATATTTCCGTCAATTACCATGGGCAACAGTCAAGTGTCATAGCAACTTCATCAGTCACTTTCTCTGAAAAAGGTGAGTTCAAGGTTCTTAAATACCTTGAACTCACCTTTTCCTCTCTTGCAGCATTAAGATTCGAACATTTACAGTTTCTTCTGTACATATTGTAACATTTGGAAAAAGAATTACGTACTATTTACCTGATATTTTACTTCACTAGAACTTTCATCTCACAGTATGATCAAGCTTTTCTGAAACCTAATTTTAACAGGTAAACTATAGAAGTTAGAGCAGCATGAGAACAGGAAAAAAAGGTGAAATAAAATATTGAATAGTCGACTTGTTAGAGATAGGAGCAGTGATTGAACAACTATAAATTTAAACAGATAAAGTAGTTGGATGAAAATCCTAAATTGTTTCTCCAGCATAATTGCGTGACGAAACAAAAAGACAAAAATACAAAGCAATACTTCCTACTATAAATAAAAGAGATGTGAAATAGTCTGAACAATATAAAATTATTATATTACTTATTATTATATTACTTTATGGTCTTACAAAATACAAATACTTGAATAAGAGGAACGCAGACAGAACTTGAGCAGTTACATTAACTGAAAACAGACATTGGCACGTAGCAACCTCAAAACCCGTAACGTTCGTAGTTTAACATTTTTGCAAAGTACCAAAGAAAGATCCACTCTAAATGTTTAGATAGTGTGGATGGTGGAGGTTTTAACAATACCGAGAGATCTGCCAAATATGCAAACCCCGAAGCTTTATATTCAAGCGCAGGTATAAAGGGCGGCAATGAGTTTTGAAAAACACTCCATGAAACATTTTGAAAGGTACGAACACAGTAGCAGGACGACAATCTGAACTCGGGAGTGTTGGAAAGTCAGGCATTGCAATTTTCGAAGAAAGGTACACTGGCGTGCAAAAGTTAAGGACGAGACGGTTTTTTGAATGTAACGTCGTGCAGAAGTGCTCCACATCGACTCAAATCATACCATGAGATCCCCAAGATGTAAGAATATGGGACAAGTGAGCAAAACCGTCCAAACAAGAAATCTAAAGGATACAAAGACACTTTATTGAAAAGGTAGTTTCGAGAACAACTGAACAGAAAACAGAAACGTCCATGTGGCATGCGGTTGCCAAGAAAAATCCAGTCTTTAGTAAGGGATATGATCACCCCTGACTGCGTTGCAGGATTTACAACGTCTGTCCATGCTGAGGACGAGGTTGTCAAGGAGCTGTTGAGGAATCGCGGCCCATTTCTCTTGTAGCGTCAATCGCAGCTGCGGAATCGTTGCTGGCGGCTGGTAACGTGCTGCCAAGCGTCACGCGAGAAGGTCCCACACGTGTTCGATTGGATTTAGGTCCAGGGACCTTGCGGGCCAATCCATGCGTTGAATATCTTCACTCTCCAACAGCTCTGCGACAGCCACTGTACGAGGAGGTGTAGCGTTGTCGTCCAAGAAGAAGAACTCAGGACCCACAGCACCTCTAAACAGACGCACGTGAGGCAGAAGAACCTCGGTACATCAGCGGACACCAGTGACTGAACCTCCTTGAAAGATGTAGAGGTCAGTACGGCTACCAAGCATGATCCCGCCGCAAACGAGAACTCCGCCACCTCCAAACCGGTCCCTTTCGATCATGTTGGAAGTGTGATTGCGTGTTCCCTGTTCTATCCAGATGTCTATACGTCTAGAATCGCTCGTCAGACTAAATCGGCTCTCATCCGTAAAGAGAACTCGACCCCATTGCTGATGTGTTCAGTTCTTGTGTTCCTGGCACCACAGAAACCTCCGTCTCCGATGAGCAGGCGTTAATGACCCACACCGTACTGGTCGTCGTGCAAATAGACCACCTTTGTGCAGCCTCCTGGCCACGGTAAAACGCGATAACGGACGTCCAGTTGTCTGTTGCATGTGCCTTGCGATTTCTCCCGCTGTCTGCCGTCTGTCTCTTCTTGCCTGCAGGACAATATACCGGTCGTCCGCCGCAGTGGTTGCTCAAGGACGACCACTGCTAAACTCTCGGACAGCTGTTCCTGTCGTTTGAAATGCTCTCCAAGCTCGTGAAACGATGCTGTGAGCGATTCCGAAATCCTCGGCCTCACTAGTCAAGCTTCGACCTTCTTCCAACTTCCCAATGACGCGACCTCGGGTAAAGTTGTCCAGATGTCGTCTACTAGATTGCCAGTTGATCATATCACACGGTCGCAGCAACTCGACGTCGTTCAAACCGATGTACACCGTGCAATAGCTTTCACGGAATTGCTGAGCGGCTCAGTGAGGATGCAGGATTTGTCATTTTCATGTAGGACTTCCGTCCACAGGGAGTAGAGTTTAGGTCCCAGCCACCTACAGCGAGATCGCCTTTTGGGCAGGACACAGAAACGGAAGGAATGAGAGCAAGTCTAGCGACTTTGACAGAACAGTTTTTAGTGAGATTAGAGTACAGTAGATGGCGCCACCGTACAAGTACGATATTACACATAGATGGGTGAGAGAATTTCAGGGGGGACGTAGGAAAGGATACCCATTTTACCAGTGGGTCCAGCCTGGGGGCCGTCACTTTACGTGCTCGTCCGATGCACGGCGGATATTCAGCGATTGTTAGTAAATCACACCATCTCTGAAGGATCAGCCCAGGCTTGAACCTGGGGACCCAGCATCGATAGTCTGAAACACTAACCACTAAGCCATCCGCGGCTCGAATTGCTGAGCGTACACTGAGCGTGTGCTTTATACCCTTCCGACCCCAGCGTCATGCTGCATATATGCGCATGCCCTACCGTACCGGACCACAGTCTATCTGCTGAGTGGTCTTTCGGCCCGTTCTGCCTGCTCTTTCCGCTGTTTTGCTAATTTATTCTCTTCGTCCTTATTTTTTGCACACCAGTGTATAAAGACATGTAAAGATTGCATGAGAAATGTATGGAAACGTCACAGGATTTCCACAGTTCTAGAAAAGAAGCCCTACTTCACAGTTTTGAAATCTGATATTATGATGAAAGGAATTATCATCTGTGGATCAAGTTACTCTAAATTAGCAGTAGCTTCGGACGAGGTTCAAAGAATCCGTAGTTGAATGCAGTAGCTTCAGGAAAATAAATATTCCTAATGAAACTTACTACAACTTGAACTAATAATTTTAAAGACATGGATCTTATGTAAAAACAAATAGAAATCCGTTTCATTAAGGAAAAAGGAGACATCACATCCTTTATTTATAAGCAGCGGGTAAAGACAAATTTTCAGTGTTTCTCCCTGACCAATTTACCTAACCATGACGAAACCAGAAAATTATCTAGGAAACACAACAAACACAAAATTCGCCTAAATAGATTTTCCTGAAGCAGAAAATTACAAAAAGTATAGATCAACAAGAAATAATTTTTAGTGTTCAAAATCTGATCGAGCCCTTTAAGCTGCTGATGTATTGTCCAAAATGATCTTCTCTCTTCGAACAAAAATGTTCCCATAACTTCCAGGTTTTACAAAAGCTTCGGCAAAACAACTTCTTTATTTTTCTCACATCTCAGCAATACCGACCATAAACCTGTCGCTGGTGATAAGCACTCCATTGTAGTTCTTTATTCTATGCTTCATGACCCAGTGATTGATGGGAAAAGGCAAGTTCCTCTGACCAGGACATCATTCCACTGGGTAGAAATGAGCAACTCAAAGATCTTCTCTCTCCTTTCCTAAGTTCTTTGACATCGTTATGGGGCTTTTCGTAGGTAATATGTTAGAAAGAGCACTTTTCGTAGGTAATCTGTCAGAAATTATTAATGTCAATCAAGACGGAAAGCCTTCTGGTGAGCATCCTCACTCGTCTCACATTTAGAAAGCCAATATATTCGTTCGACGCGGAGGGATACACTGACAGACTAGAGATTGTTCTAAACGACCACACAATTGGTCAGCGCCAGGCGCCCAATTAGATACATGTACGTACTAAGCCGATCCGTTGCTTGCTACGAATAAACATGACTCGCACATTACAAAATACTCAGTCGAGTCACATTACTGTTACCACCTCCTACTTTTGACGTCAACAGCGGGTAGCAAAAATGAAAGAAGGCACGTGTCTTGAGCTGGCTGTGAGGGTATATAAGGTGTACTGTAGGCATTCTGAAAACCTATCACTCGTTGCTGTCATGGATAAAAGGAGTGATGTATCAGATTTGCAAAAAGGGATGATTATCTGCTTTCGGGCCAAGGATGGCAGTATTTCTGAAACAACAAAGTTTGTGAACTGTTCGCGTGCTGCTGTGGTTAAAGTGTGTCGTCATTGGGAAAATGGCACCATTGGGTATAAGCGACGTGGAAACTGCGAAGCACCACGTGCCACTGATGTGAGAGGTGAATGTCGGCTTCGAAGGTGCGTGAGGGCCGATCGACTCGCTACAGTGGAGTAACTCACTGGCCGAATGAACCAGGGGGCTACCGGTGACTACTTACCAGAATCTCATTGTAAGTGTGCCACGGAAAGTGCATAATGTAATTGTGGCTATAGGTGGGCCAACTCTTTATCGATTTTGCCATAAATGCAGTGGTGTATAAAAAGCACTGGTGCCCGGAGACTTTTTTCCACATGTATATAATTAGAAAGCATGCCGGAGTAATATGGAGGAGACAGGCCCAAGACAGACAGTTGTGGAAGAAACTTGGGGAGACCTTCATCTAGTAGTGGATTGATAATGATGATGATAATGATGATGATATATATGTAAACAAAAGAAAAGCAGCAGGTATCGATGAAATTAGGATCAAAGTAAAATCACTGTAGTGGCATTCGGCTAGACATATTGCTAGAAAAACTCACCACCGTTGACTAAAATACAAGACGAGATACCTAGTGACAGGAAAAACCCCAGAAGAAGACCACAGATGGAAACGGGTCACGGGTCAACGGGTCGACAATTTCTTGCAGGCCAAACGGGTCGGGTCAATGTGTTCCTGACCCGATTTCGACTCGGTTTTATTTCCGTTTTATTTTTGAAAAGGAAAACATATTTCAAAGAAAAATGCGTGCTGTGGAATTTTGTGCTTTCTGGTGATGATTTATCATGCAATATATTGCTCCGTCTCTTTCTTAAAGCAATGAAGATTTCCACCGACAGACGATATCATATCGTAAAGTGATAGTTCCTTTACGTTTGGTTCCAGTGTGATTGTCCTTTGGAAGGTACAGGCAAAAGCCTGTCGCCTGTTTCTTGGGTGATTCACTTTCTCACACCACGCGTGTGAGAAACACCACGCGTGTGACATTGTAAAACTGAGAGTTACTTTTCGCATTACTCTTTTGCATTGAGAGGTTTTCGTTTGACGTGCTAATATCCCGTACCATTGCAGGTCGTGTCGGAATTAATGCCTTACTTCTTAATATGGGTGAATTTAATATTAAGAAGATTGAAAAAGGCGTGGAGGCCAACAAATACGTTCTTGTTGAAAACAAAAAAGGGGGATAGTGAATGCTGGAAGTCATTTCGTCTCATTAAGAAACCAGAATATGTTTCACGACAACACCAATTTTCACAAGCGTGTGATGAGTTGAATGTTTCCAAAGTGTAAATGTTGATTTCATGAGTGTTCCTTCCTTCTGAGGGGCAATGATGAAATAAACTGCCACATTTCGGAAACTTTCAACTCATCAGAAGCTTGTTAAAGTTGGTGTTGCTGTGAAACACATTCTGAGCTTGATATGTTATCAAGAAAACAGCAAAAACTGAAATTAAACATACAACAAGTTACTTAATTAAAAAAATGTGACTGTAGCGCTATCAAAATTAAGTGGAACAGCCTTAACATTACCGCGGAGGGACTTTTTGACTCTCGCAGATGCGTTTGAAAACATGCGTAAAACAGTTAAGTTATGAGAAGAACGACAGTTTCAACATTTTATGTAAGTGAGTGAATTATACGTTTCCATAGTAGATTATATGATTATATAGCCTACAACCATATAACTTGCGGTACACACTGAGGAGAGACCTTTTTAAACGGCCTGTGTGTGTGTGTCTACCATACCCTGCCTGACAGAGAAAATGCCACACCATGAAGAAATGCTCGAACACAGACCAAACTGCACGCACAGACAGCGCAGCAGGTCCTGAACAAACGATTTAACTGTCACATACAAACTAGGCTCCAATGGCCGAATATATAGGATGATCAATAAGGAGTGTGGCCCCCATTTTGGGCGATACAACGTTGAATCCGACGTGGTATCGACGCAATGAGAGTCCGAATAGAGACCTGGGGTATCGCGGACCATGTAGTGTTGATCCGAGTCTACAGTTCTTCATTTTGTGGGGGAGGGAAGGTACCCAACCGACGTCCAATCGTGTCCTACATATGCTCGATGGACGAGAGGTCGGGGGATCGTGCTGGCCACGGAAACATCCGCACAACGTGTAAAGCATTCTGACTGATACGAGCGGTATGCGGCCGGCGTTATCCTGTTGAAAAACGGCGTTTCGATGCCTTGCAGATACGGTAGTTCTACGGGCCGCAGCACCTCGTCAACATAGCGACGTACCGTCAATGTGCCCGTAATGCATACCAGCGGTGATCGGCTGTTGGCCTTGATAGCACCTCACACTATGATTCCACCTTGCCGGGCCGATATAATAGAGGAGGAATTCTCCCGTTGGCCACGTCGCCTTCAAACTTTCACACGGCGATCATTTGTGGT
Source organism: Macrothele yani (assembly GCA_039090855.1). Taxonomy (NCBI): domain Eukaryota; kingdom Metazoa; phylum Arthropoda; class Arachnida; order Araneae; family Macrothelidae; genus Macrothele; species Macrothele yani. The sequence continues at coordinate 91,089,326 of CM077012.1, read as the reverse complement.
TAGACAGAACCGTGAGTCGTCGCTGAACACCACACTGTTCCATTCCGCATCCCACGCAGCTCTGGAGAGACAGCACCTAAGCGGATATGACGATGGCTCGCTGTTAAAGGTAGCCTTCGCAACGGACGGCTGGACAGCAAACCAGACGCAGCCAATCGGCGCGACACTGTCCGCGTCGATATCAGAACATCGAAGCCTCCCCGTACACTCTGCAAAATGTCGCCCGTTGTGGCCTGTGGGTCCGCTACGGCATGAAGTCCGATGCGACGATCGGTGCGCTCGGTCGTCCGTGTTCGTCTCAGTGCTCCTGTCCCCCTACAACGTTGCACAGGTCCTTCCTGGGACCACTGTCTCCAAATGCGACCGACGGCTGTGGCTTCACGTTGCGTTTCTTCCGCAAAACGACGCAAGAACCATCCGGTGGTACGAAGGCTTACAATAACACCTCTCGTGAACTCATCCATTTGACGGCGTCTTAACGGCTTTGGCACGCTTTGTTTGTTCTCCAGACACGGTACAGCAGAACCACTCACTTCTCGCGGCCGTGACGACGTCTTGACTGATGGCCTTACAGGCTGGTTGTCCGCTTTTATACCGCGCGCCGTTCGTGCGATTGGCCTGCAAATGCAATCATTTGCATAACTTGTACGTGTGCACTCACCCTACGACATGGATGGCGCAGCGTTCACGGCTTCGTGGTGCGATATTTTCTTTGTCAGGCAGTATATATATATATATATATATATATATCCCGTCTTCTCGTGGTGCATCCTGTTCCCACTAAAGGGGCTCTGACGACCGCCAATAGCGGTATAACTATACCATCGGGATTAGAGGAAATGCTATCCCACACTCACCAAACCGCTTGGCCAGCGTGGTGAGTTATGGCCAAACCCCTCCATAATGACTTCACAACTTAAATCTTGGCCCTCAGTCTCCGGCAGCTGGAATGTACCTGGCCAAGGCAGCTGCCAGTGCGACATGAAGGCAGAGGGTGCTAAGAATCCACGGAGGACCGGACTAGGCTGCCATCTGATGCTGACCTTGGCTACGTATAATGGACGCTCCCTATCTTCTGATTCAAGGCTTCTTGAATTGGAAGAGGAACTACAAAGGATCAAGCGGGACATCGTCGGGCTAAGTGAGGTAAGGAGAAAAGGAGAAGATCTCATTGAACTGAAAAGTGGACATCTCTTCTACTATCGTGGGACAGATACTGGCAGAACTAGTGGTGTTGGATTTATAATAAACAAGAAACTGAAGGATAAAGTTGTAGAAGTTAAAGGTTCCTCTGACAGAGCTGCACGTCTCGTTATCCAACTCTCGGGAAGATACCAGGCTCAGATTATTCAAACTTATGCACCCACCACAAGTCATCCTGAAGAAGAAATTGAAGAATTTTATGAGGAAATTCGTCATCTAAATAATAAAGGTAAGCAGCACTTGAAGATAGTAATGGGAGATTTCAATGCAAAAGTAGGGCAACGGCAACAGAATGAAACTTCAGTAGGTAAATTCGGTCACGCCAACAGAAACCAGCGTGGAAATACTCTCGTAGAGTTTGCAGAGACAGAAGGGTTTTTCATCTTGAACTCCTTTTTCAAGAAAAAGCCACACCGGAAATGGACATGGAGACATCCAAATGGGATGACAAGTGAAATTGATTTCATTAAGTGAAACAAAAAATTCGTCATAGAAGACTGCTGTGTGCTAAACAAGTTCAACACAGGTAGTGACCATAGATTTGTGAGATGTAAGATGCACCTTAACACTAAACTCGAACGTAGCAAGCTCATAAGACAAACAAAATGTATTGACATAACCAACCTTAAAAAACACCAGAATACCTTCAAGTTGGAACTCAAGATCAGATTATCTGCTTTAGAAGGCCTAACATCGGAAGAAGTTGATATTTCTGAAGTTAACAGAAAAGTAACCAAAGCTCTTATGGAAACAGCAACAAAATTAGCTGGGTCTAAGAACAAGTTGCATGTGAACAAATTATCAGGAAAAACCAAAATGTTGATGCAAAAAAGAAGAGAGATGAGGACAACTAAAGAAGATGTTACTTCCAAAGTGGAATATATAGAGCTATGCAAGACAGTACGAAAAAGTATCACTGAAGACGTAAGGAAATTCAACTGTGAACTAGTAAGGAAAACAATTGAAAACAACCAAAGCCTAAAGATAGCCAAATGACATCTCAGTAAGGGAAGAAAACAGATTATGGCACTGAGAAAAGAAGATGGTTCTGTAACAAGAAATAGAGGCGAAATTTTGACAAGAGTGAAAGATTTCTACTCCACGTTTTATGAAAGGGATGATACATGTACTCCAGACATCATGAAAGGTACCAGTACCAGAGTTCTCCTAGTCCTCTCAGCAGAAGTAGCACATGCAATCAAGAACATGAAGCGGGGAAAAGCTCCAGGAGAAGATGGAATTACTGTAGACATCATACAAGAAGCAAGTGGAGAAATCGAAACAGTACTCGCCCAAATGTTCACTCGATGCCTTAATGAAGGGAAGATTCCTGAGGATTGGAACAACGTTACAATGACCTTGCTACATAAAAAAGGTGACATTGAGGATCTCAGGAACTACAGACCTATCAGCCTCCTATCAGTGGTTTATAAAATGTACACTAAAGTTGTTTCACACCGTTTGAAGGTAACACTGGACATGGCTCAACCGAGAGAACAAGCTGGATTCAGGAGTGGCTACAGCACAATAGATCATATCCACGTACTGAAAGAACTAATTGAAAGAGCGAGGGAAAATGAATTTCCATTGTGCATGGCTTTTATCGATTATGAAAAAGCCTTTGATTCGGTGAAACCATCAGCAGTTACAATGGCTCTGAAATCCTGCGGTATTGAAGATGCATGCATTAATATTATTAATAACATCTATGAAAATGCAAGTGCAAAGATTCGGCTGTTTGAAAATACAACACACATAAAAATTAGAAAAGGAGTGAGACAAGGTGACACCATATCTCCGAAGCTCTTTAATGACACATTGGAAAATGTCTTTCAATCACTGGACTGGGAAAACAAAGGGATAGAGATTAATAGAGATAATCTAAGCCACCTTCGTTTTGCTGATGACATAGTCATTTTTGCAACTACCCCATCAGAGCTGTGGAGTATGATCCAGGAACTTGCTGAAAAGAGTAAAGAAGTGGGATTAAAAATCAACTTTCAGAAGACAAAAGTGATGTTCAATGCTTTTAGAAGAAATGAAAATCTATCGATTGATGGAGAAAAGTTGGAGATAACAGACACGTACGTTTATCTTGGACAGCCGATATCAAGTGAGGGTCACATTGATGAAGAAATTAATCGGCGTACAAAACTTGCCTGGAGAGCTTTTGGAGGAAACAGCATAAATTTCAAGAGCAATATGCCATTATGTCTTAAAAAAAGTGTTTGATCAATGCATCCTTCCAGTGCTTACGTATGGTGCAGAGACGTGGACCTTAACTAAAAGAGACATACAAAGGATGCAGACAACTTAAAGTAGCATGGAGAGGTGCATGCTTGGTGTAACCAGGAGAGATAAGAAGAGGAACTCGTGGATCCGAAAAATGACAAGAGTGGAAGACATCATGATCAGAGTAAATCCCTGAAATGGCAATGGGCTGGACATACTGCGAGAAGGACAGACCATCGATGGACAGCCGAAATTTTAGATTGGATTCCAGATGACAGGAAAAGACACAGAAGAAGACCACATGGAAGATGGGTGGTATATATATATATATATATATATATATATATATATATATATATATATATATATATATATATATAACCTGTGTATGTACACTGCTCGCCACCCAAAATGCAACACCAAGAAGGACACGAGATAGCAAAGCCAGATTTACTGGACACATAACAACAGATACAAAGATGAAACGATTGAGCTTACAGGCCCGTGCATCTTGTGGAACACGCAGACATAAATGGTTCGTGTGGCACCCATGGCTGGCAATAACGGTCGCTCCACGCCGCGGCATCGAACGAAAGAGGCTTTGGATGTGGGCTTGGGGTATGTCGGTCCAGGCTGCTTCCACACGTTGCCACAGTTCAGCAGGCGTAGCCGTGGGTGGTGCTTGCCGGGCCACTCGGTTTCCGATCAGCGACCAGACGTGTTCGATGGGCTACATATCGGGAGAACACCTGGTGGGCCGTGATGAATTGTTGCACGATGTGTGACACTTGCGGGCGCACATTGTCCTGTTGAAACGTGGCCGCTGGCAGGTCCTGTAGGTAAGGGAGGACTACAGGCTCCAAAACGTCGGAGATGTAGCGGTGGCTGTTGAGTATACCGGCGATGCGTACCAGAGAGGTGCGGGTGTCATATCCAATTGCGCCCCAAACCATAACGTCAGGCGACGGACCGGTATGGCGATTCATAATGCAGGCGTCATACAGGCTCTCGCCGCGATGTCGCCACACGCGGATCGGGCCATCGTGGTGTTGCAGGCAGAAGCGGGATTCGTCGGAGAAGACAATGTCGTGACACTCCATAGTCCAAGTGCGGCGTTCAACGGCCCACTTCCGCCGCACTCACCGGTGGTGTAACGTCAATGGTAATCGGAGCAATCGGCGCTGTGCGACAAGTCCCCGCTCCTGCAGACGACGTCGAATGGTACGTGCTGACACAGGATGTTGCGCAACACACTCTAATTCTTGCGCTAACATTCGTGATGTGGCGGTGAGAGCCGTCAATGCCCACCGCACAACATGTCGGTCTTCTAGTTCGGTGGTGTGCCGCGGCTGCGGCAATCGCTCACGTCGGTCTGTCTGTCCCTCCTGCATCCACCGAATCCATACTCGCCTCACTGTGGCTGGATATCGTCCCACACAGGCGCCGATGTCTCGGTACGATAAACCGCTGTCGTGGTAAGCCACTATTCGTCCTCCGAAACGTGCTGGAATGACTGCCGTATTCTGCGACGAGCATTAGGAAGCTTCCTATGCACAGGTCCGGAAGCGGAAAAACACACTTCCACTACTTACACCCCGCCTTGTGTGCACCCTTCTTGTAGTGCTTCTCGGTGGCGTGCCGGGCACACATGATTTGCATATGTCCTGCAATGCTAAACCTTTGCATGTCTTCTCGCGGGCGACGCATGCTGCGAATTTCAGGCCAATCGGATGCTTCCTTGTTGGTGTTTCATTTTGGCTGGCCACGAGTGTATATGTATACGGTCGAGTAACATTTTTGTGACCATCAGCTAATATCCAGAGTAACCGCCGTGTGCAACGCGGACAGCAGCTAGACGGGCAGGGAGTGACTCAATAAGGTACTGGAAGGTGTTCATAGGCATGTGGAGCCATGCTGACTGCCGTGCATCTGACAGCTGCTGGAGGGTGCGTGGTGAAGGATCCGTAGAGGGAACAATATGATCGAGGTGGTCCCACAGATGCTAAATCGGGTTTAAGTCTGGGGAATTAGGGGTCAGGGAAGTACTTTGAAGTCTTCGTCGTGCTCTCCTAACCACTCTCGGACATTTCTCGCTGTTTGACATGTCGCATTATCGTGCTGGAAGATCCCATCCGCCCCAGGGAAGACAATCAGCATGTATGGGTGTACGTGGTTTGCAAGGATGGATTCATAACGACTTCGGTCCATAGTGCCTTCCTCAGGTATGAGTGGACCCAGAGAAGGCTACGAAAGCATCCCCCAGACCATAACGCTGCCCCCACCAGCTTGTGTTCTGCCAGCAATGGTTGAAGACAGTTTGTTCACCGATGTTTCTCGCCTTATACGCCAACGCCCATCCCTTCGCTGAAGCAGAAAACGTGACTCATCGGAGAAGAAAATCCTTTGCCAGTCAGCGGAGGTCCAATTCCTATAGTATCGTGCAAATGTAAAGCTTTTCTGCCGATGCACCTTCGTTAACATAGGTGCAGTAATCATCCGTCGGCATCAGAGCCCCATACGCAGCAGAGTTCGCTGAACTGTCGTTTTCTACACACTTCCGGTAGCCCCTGGTTCATTTGGCCAGTGAGTTGCTCCACTGTAGCGTGTCGATCGGCCCTCACGCATCTTCGAAGCCGACGTTCACCTCTCACATCAATGGCACGTGGTGCTCCGCAGTTTCCAAGTCGCTCATTCGCAATGGTGCCATTTCTCCAATGCCGATACATTTTAAACACAGCAGCACGCGAACAGTTCACAAACTTTGCTGTTTCAGAAATACTGCCACCCAGGCCCGAATGCCGATAATCATCCCTTTTTGCAAATCTGGTAAATTGCTCCTTTCATCCATGACATCAGCGAGTGATATGCTTTCAGAGATCAGATCAGATCACATCATATGTACAGGATTTTAGAAAGGGAGTGTTAAGTATGGCTCTTTTCAAAGCACTTAATTAACAACCCTTAGAAATGGGAAGCTAAGAGATTTGGGCTAAATAAGATGAGATCAGATGTGTTTTCAGAATGCCTACAGCACACCTTCTGTATATCCTACAGGCCAGCTCATGAGACGGGCCTTCTTTCATTGGTTACGCGCTGATGACGTCAAAACTAGCAGGCGGTCACAATAATGTGACTTGACTACATCATCATCATCATCATCGTCAACAATTATCAATTCACTGCTGGATGAAGGTATCCCCAAGTTTCTTCCACAACGGTCTGTTTTGTGCCAGTCTCCTCCATGTTACTCCCGCATACTTTTGAATTTCATCCACCCATCTCCCATGTGGTCTTCTTCTGGGTCTTTCCTAGTCCCTTGGAATCCAGTCTAAAATTTCAGCTGTCCATCGATGGTCTGTCCCTCTGGTAATAAGTCCAGCCCATTGCCATTTCAAGGATTTTACTCTGATTATGATGTCTTCCACTCTTGTCATTTTTCTGATCCACTAGTTCCTCTTCTTATCCCTCCTGGTTATACCAAACATGCATCTCTCCATGCTGCTTTGAGTTGTCTGCAGCCTTTGTATGTCTCTTTTAGTTAAGGTCCACGTCTCTGCACCATACGTAAGCACTGGAAGGATGCATTGATCAAACACTTTTCTTTTAATACATAATGGCACATTGCTCTTAAAAATTATATTGTTCCTTCCGAAAGCTCTCCAGACATATATTATACGCCGATTAATTTCTTCATCAATGTGACTTTCGCTTGATATCTGCTGTCCAAGATAAATGTAAGTATTGGTTATCTCCAGCTTTTCCCCATCAATCGATAAATCTTCATTTCTTGTAAAAGCATTGTACATCACTTTTGTTTTCTGAAAGTTCATTTTTAATCCCACTTCTTTACTCTTGTCAGCAAGTTCCTGGATCATACTCTGCAGCTCTGATGGGGTAGTTGCAAAAATTACTACGTCATCAGCAAAACGAAGATGAGTTAGATAATCTCCATTAATCTTTATCCCTTTGTTTTCCCAGTTCAGTGATTGAAAGACATTTTCCCATGTGTCATTAAAGAGCTTCGGAGATATGGTGTCACCTTGTCTCACTCCCTTTCCAATTTTTATGTGTGCTGTATTCTCAAACAGCTCAATCTTTGCACTTGCATTTTAATAGATGTTATTAATATGATTAAATTATGCATCTTCAACACCGCAGGATTTCAAAACCATTTTAACTGCTGATGGTTTCACCGAATCAAAGGCCTTTTCATAATCGATAAAAGCCATGCACAATGGAAGTTCATATTCCCTCGCTCTTTCAATTAGTTCTCTCAGTAAGTGGATATGCTCTATAGATCTGTAACCACTCCTGAATCCAGCTTGTTCTCTCGGTTGAGCCATGTCCGGTGTTACCTTCAAGCGGTGAGAAAGAACTTTAGTGAAGATTTTATAAACCACTGATAGGAGGCTGATAGGTCTGTAGTTCTTGAGATCCTCAATGTCACTTTTTTACGTAGCATGATCATTGCAGCATTGTTCCAATCCGCAGGAATCTTCCCTTCATTAATGCATCGAGGGAAAACTTGGACTAGTACTACTTCAATTTTTCCACTTGCTTCTTGCATGATGTCTACGGTAATTCCATCTTCTCCTGGAGCTTTCCCCCGTTTCATGTTCTTGATTGCATGTGAAACTTCTACTGGGAGGACTGGGCTGGTACTTTTCGTAATGTCTGGAGTACATGAATCATCCCTTTCATATAGTTTTGATTAGAAATATTTCACTCTTGTCAAAATTTCACCTCTGTTTCTTGTTACAGAACCATGTTCTTTTCTCAGAGCCATAATCTGTTTTCTTCCCTTACTCAGATGTCCCTTTGCTCTTTTCAGGCTTTCATTGTTTTCAATTGCTTTCCTCACTAGTTCACAGTTGCATTTCCTTACGTTTTTAGTGATACTTTTTCTTACCGTCTTGCATAGCTCTATATATTTCTTTTCGGAAGTCACATCTCCTTTGGTTATCCTCATCTCTCCTCATTTTTGCATCAGAATTTTGGGTTTTCCTGATAATTTGTTGATATGCAACTTGTCCTTAGTACCAGCTATTTTTGTTGCTGTTTCCATAAGAGCCTTGGTTAGTTTTCTGTTAACTTTAGAGATGTCCACTTCTTCCAACATTAGACCTTCTAGAGCAGAGAATCTGTTCCTCCGTTCCAATTTGAAGGCATTATGATGTTTTTTAAGGTTGGTCATGTCAATACACTTTGTTTGTTTTTATGAGCTTGCAGCTCTCGAGTTTAGCATTGAGGTGCGTCTTACATCTTACCATTCTATGGTCACTACTTGTGTTGAACTTGTTTAGCACACTGCAGTCTTCCATGACAAATTTCTTGTTATACATAATAAAATCAGTTTCACTTGTCAATCCATTGGGATGCCTCCATGTCCATTTTCTTTGCGGCTTTTTCTTGAAAAAGGAGTTCACGATGAAAAACCGTTCTGCCTCTGCTAATTTTACGAGAGTATTTCCACGCTGGTTTCTGTTGCCGTAACCGAATTTATCTACTGAAGTTTTATTCTGTTGCTGTTGTCCTATTTTCGCATTGAAATCTCCCATAATGATCTTCAAGTGCTGCTTGCCTTTATTATTTAGATGACAAAATTCCTCATAAAATTCTTCAATTTCTTCTTCAGGATGACTTGTGGTGGGTGCATAAGTTTGAATAATCTGAGCCTGGTATCTTCCCGAGAGTTGGATAACGAGACGTGCAGCTCTGTCAGAGGAACCTTTAACTTCTACAACTTTATCCTTCAGTTTCTTGTTTATTATAAATCCAACACCACTAGTTCTGCCAGTATCTGTCCCACGATAGTAGAAGAGATGTCCACTTTTCAGTTCAATGAGATCTCCTCCTTTTCTCATTACCTCACTTAGCCCGACGATGTCCCACTTGATCCTTTGTAGTTCTTCTTCCAATTCAAGAAGCCTTGAATCAGAAGATAGGGAGCGTCCATTATAGGTAGCCAAGGTCGGCATCAGATGGTTGCCTAGTCCGGTCCTCCAGTGATTCTTAGCACCCTCTGCCTTCATGTCGCACTGGTCGGTGCCTTGGCCAGGTACATTCCAGCTGCCGGTGACTGAAGGCCAAGATTTAAATTGTGGAGTCATTCTGGAGGGGTTTGGCGATAACTCACCACGCTGGCCAAGCGGGTTGGTGAGTGTGGGATAGCATTTCCTCTAATCCCGATGGTATATTTATGCCGCTATTGGCGGTCGTCAGAGCCCCTTAAGTGGGAACAGGATGCACCACGAGACTATATATACAACAAATGCAAAACACAAAGGGAAATTTAAAAACAACAACACGAAATCAAAAAAGAAAATTCCGAGAACAAGCAGAAGAAGAAACACGCCAAACCCCAACCGTCCGAAGCAAGGAAGCTCCGACCGAGTGATACCAAACAAACAGAAGAACGTAGGGAAGCAGATAAATAACTGATTCTCTAATGGCTTCGTCAAGGGAAGCATAAATAAAATAACTCACTTATCCGCTGAAACCATGGAAGTGTAGATTTCTGCTAATTTAGTTTGCTATAAGGACAAATGAAATTTAAGCTTAAACTTGACCGATTTAAAAGGGACTGCAACCCAAAACAGCAAACTAAACAACATTGCCTGACCTCACACAAATAACCAAGAGAATCTCAGCAAACTACTGTTTATTTCATGTGTGTCTTGGGCGTATATTTTATTTTCATGTGTGTCTTGGGCGTATATTTTATTTTCATGTGTGTCTTGGGCGTATATTTTATTTTCATGTGTGTCTTGGGCGTATATTTTATTTTCATGTGTGTCTTGGACATATCCGTTTCTTCTCTGAGTCTTGCAACCAGATTCTATGGATTCAATCTCTCATACTACAGCTGTACTATTATGCTAGTGCACTATTTGCTAGTATATTTCTTTAATGTATTATTTTAAATTTGCAATTTTTCAATATTCCAAAATTTCTCCAGGTATATTATTTAAATTTATTATTATTATTTTTTTTAAATTTTCATGTGACATGATAAATGTTACTTTTTTGGTTTAGCTTTTCTTTGGCTAAGCTTTTAGCACTCTTTCATTATTAATTTTTCCCTGGGATTGCATAATTTGGGGTGATCGTCATCCTTCTATAACAGTAGTTTGCTGAGATTCTCTTGGTTATTTGTGTGAGGTCGGGCAATGTTGTTTAGTTCGCTGGTTTGGGTTGCAGTCCCTTTAAAATCTGTCAAGTTTAACCTTAAATTTAATTTGTCCTTATAGCAAACTAAATTAGCAGAAATCTACACTTCCATGGTCTCAGCAGATAAGTGAGAGATTTTCTTTATGCTTGCCTTTGACGAAGCCACTGGAGAATCAGTCATTGATCTGCTTCCCTACGTTCTTCTGTTTGTTTGGTATCACTCGGTCGAAGCTCGCTTGCTTCGGACGGTTGGGGTTTGGCGTGTTTCTTCTTCTGTTTGTTCTCGGAATTTTCTATTTTGATTTCCTGCTTTTTAAAAAAAAAAATCTCTTTGGGTTTTGCATTTGTTGTATTGCGGTTTGATCTTTCTTTTATGCAGCCTTAAGCGCTTTAGAATTTCAAAGTTGTTTTATGTTTAAAACTTCGTGTTGGTTTTTTTTAGCTATATATACAGTGTACTGTACCAGGTGCATAGGAAAGTCCCTTTAGCCTGGAAGAACTTGCGAACGGAAAGAGGCACAGTTATGCAAGTGAGATAACGGTATAGTAAAGCGACTACGCCCGATTGAATACAACAGATGGCAGCGCTCCTATTGGTGAAATTCGGAAGTTAGCCATTGCAAATCGAAAACGAAAAGAGATAGAGCAAAATGTCCAATTACAAAGTTGTAGAGCATCAATTAATTAGTACAAAACAATATTTATTTCACACGGATAAAATAATATGTCGCCTGAATACCCTACAATGTCCGAAATCAATGCGCGACCTTTTGTGTGAACGTTTGAAGGGAACATGCATAGGTATGAGCAAATACACACAATTTATTGCATAAATGCGTACTTATGTCAATACAGTTTGATGACGTCAGAGAAAACAAAAACAAAAAAGGCAAACTGGCGCACAGTCATAAAAAGTTAATGTAGAGTATGTTTGAAGAGTTCCCCATTGCCCACGATACACATTTGTATTCGTGAAAGTAACTCTGCATGCACATTCATCAGCATGGAAGGTATTGCAAGCATCTGTAACACGATGACGTAGATCCAGCAGACTTGTAGGCGCTGTTGCATACACCTGCTTTTTTACGTAACCCCAGAAATCCAAGCTCGCGATTCTCACATAGCGTACGTAGACCTAAACGTCTGATCGGGGTACATCCTGCTACTGATTTTTATATCGTAGGTACGGTACAACGTCACAATTTGCATTTGCATACGGCTACATTTGCGAAATGTGAATATGCCGATTCGAATCGTCGCGCATCGATTTCGGACATTGTAGGGTATTCAGGCGACAATTTATCTTATCCGTGTAAAACAAATGTTTGTTTTGTACTAATTAATTGCTGCTCTACAACTTTGTAATTAGAAATTTTGCTCTGTCTCTTTTCGTTTTTGATTTGCAATGGCTAACTTCCGCATTTCGCCAGTAGGGTCGCTGCTATCTGTTGCATTCGATCGGGCGTAGTTGCTATACCGTTATCTCACTTGCACAACTGTACCTCTCTCGTTCGCAAGTCATTCCAGGTTAAAGGGACTTTCCTATACACCCTGTACACTGAAGAGCAATTGAATTACCGATACCTATCTAATACAGTGTAGCACCACCTTTCACCCTGATGACGGAGGCGATTCGTCTCGGCATGGACTCGACAAGACACCGGAAGCGTTGGAAATCCATACGGATCCACGACTCCTGAACAAGCTCCCACAGTTCACGAAGATTTGATGGAGGGGGTCAGAGCCTCAAACATCTCTCTCAATGACCTCCCAGATGTGCTCGATGGGATTGAGTTCAGCTGACCTAGCTGGCGAAGAAAGCGATGGCACGGTGCATTATCTTGTGGCATGATGAGGTCCCCAGTGGGATGTTGAAGACGCACAAACGGGAGCAAATGGTCGTCCAGGATATCCCGGTAACGTTGACCTGTGAGGGACGATGTCACACGTACCAGGGGTCCCATTTCAGTCCACGTAAACAGTCCCCAGACGAGAATGCCACCCCCACCAGCTTGAAGAGTACCCTACTGGCAATAAGGATCCATCGGTTCATGTGGTTTGAGCTGTACTCATATCCTGCTATCCCCATGTACCAACGTGAATCTCGACTCATCAGTCCAGGTAACATTTTCCCACATGTCTCGGGTCCAGTGGCGATGTTCCCGCGCCCATGCTAATCTTTGCACCCTGTGATGTGCGGTCAGCAGCGGTACCCTCGTGGGACGATGGCTTCTGTACCTCATAGCGAGGAGATGGTTCAGGATGGTGTGGCTGCTTACACGTTTTTGTGCACCAGCGTTAAATTGCCGAGTGATTTCGCGCACTGTGGCCCGTCTATCCGCTGTTACAATGCGAGCTAGCCTACGATGACCCCGCTCATCCACACGCTGTTGTCCACGGCAGTTGGCCCTTGCAGGGATGGTTTTACCAAATTCGATATACTCACGGTGCACCCGTGACCCAGTGGCTCGTGAAAATCCTAGTGCCTGCACGACTTCCGAGATAGAGTGACCCATTCGTCGGGCCCTGACAATTTGCCCACGATCAAATGCGCTTAGATCCTTCGTCTTACTCATACTGCGTCCGACTCTTACTGATTCCTGTCGCATCATTCCTTATAATGTCGGATCGCTGCGTATGCCATGTCGTTTCCGTTTGCAGGGCCAACCACAGCGCCACATTTGCATGACGCGAGCTGTCTCTAATACAATTGCTCTTCAGTACACTGGCGTGCAAAAATTAAGGACGAGACGGTTTTTCGAATGTAACGTCGTGCAAATGTGCTCCACATCGACTCAAATCATACCATAAGATCCTCAAGATGTAAGAATATGGGACAAGTGAGCAAAACTGTCCAAACAAGGAATCCAAAGGATACAAAGGCACTTTACTGAAAAGGTAGCTTCGAGCAAAACTGGACAGAAGATAAAAACGTCCATGTGACAGGCGGCTGACAAGAAAAATTCAGTCTTTAGTAGGGAATATGATCATCCCTAACTGCGTTGCAGGATTTACAACGTCTGTCCATGCTGAGGACGAGGTTATCAAGGAGCTGTTGAGGCATCGCTGCCCATTTCTCTTGTAGCGCCAATCGCAGCTGCGGTATCGTTGCTGGCGGCTGGTGACGTGCTTCCAAGCGTCTCCCGAGAAGGTACCACACGTATTCGATTGGATTTAGGTCCGGGGAGCTTGCGGGCCAATCCATGCGTTGATATCTTCACTCTCCAACAGCTCTGCGACAGCCACTGTACGATGAGGTGTAGCGTTGTCGTCCATGAAGAGAAACTCAGGACCCACCTGGCGGATAAAAATGACGGAGAAATTTACTTCGTTATACTTTTACCAAAATTACTGATTCCCCTGATACGGTCGAAGAGCACGTTATTTATTTACCTATTTTCAAATCCACATTTTAGAACACTTGGCTTTATGCGTAGTATTTCTAAAAACATATTAATATTGTGAAGTGGATTAACTGAACTAAACTTTTTAAGCTAATGATTTTTAAACTAATCCTTGCTTGGGCCATATCTTTGGCCAGTGTATAACGCATAAATGCAAGCCTTGATAAGCAACATTTTCGAAGAATCCGGGCCCGGGCTCAGCAAACACATGTAATCAAAGAAAGCGGGCCGGGCCCAGGCTCCTTAAATTGAGCCCGAACTCATCTCTAGAATACACACCTGTTGTAGAGGAACACGAGCACACGAAAGGTTATGCGGCTTAAGTTTACTCGCGTTCCAAAAAGCATTGCTGGTGGAACTGAAGAAAAGTCACTCGTTTTACGATGATGTGATCACGCAATTCCTGGAACAAAACAGGAGATTAGAACTAGAATATAAATAAGTGAGGTCAATAAGTTTTTAAAGCATCCTTGTTAAAAATATAATATCTGAAAATATAATATTTTACCAAGTGATTCGACACTGATATATGTATTACATTTACAGTTTTCCTTACGAATTACTTGACTGTATTTAGAAATCATAAAAAAGATACCGAAAGTTCGTTCCTCACTCTAGTACAGTATTTGCATTGGAAATTCAAATTTTCTTACAATGGAGTGTATGTAAAGATCTTTACCATGAGTAATTAAACGACCATTGAATAAAAAAGTGCTTTTCTATGTTCAAAATCAATGCGCGAACTTTTCCCCTCGGAGTACATGATAAAGTTCTAGCGTGTTTTTATTTTCCCGTAAAAGCGTACACCCAAGGCAAATGGCCACGCGACGCCACTGTTATATATACACTGCTGGCCACCCAAAATGCAACACCAACAAGGAAGCATCCGATTGGCCTGAAATTCGCAGCATGCGTCGCCCGCGAGAGGACATGCAAACGATTAGCATTGCAAGGCATATGCAAATCATGTGTGACCGGCACGCCACTGAGAAGCACTCTAAGAAGGGTGCACAGAAGGCGGGGTGTAAGTAGTGGAAGTGTGCTGTGCTGCCGGACCTGTGCGTGGAAAGCTTCCCGATGCCTCGTCGCAGAATACGGCAGTCATTCCAGCACGTTTCGGAGTTCGACAGAGGACGAATAGTGGCTTATGGCGACAGCGGTATATCGTACCGAGACATCGGCGCCTGTGTAGGACGACATCCAGCCACAGTGAGGCGAGTATGGATTCGGTGGGTGCAGGAAGGACGGACGGACCGACGGGAGCGATAGCAGCAGCCGCGGCACACCACCGAACAAGAGGTCCGGCATGTTGTGCGGCGGGCATGCATTGACGGCTCGCACCGCCACATCACGAACGTTAGCGCAGGAATTAGGATGTTTTGCGCAACAACCTGTATCAGCACGTACCGTTCGACGTCGTCTGCAGGAGCTGTGACTTGTCGCACGGCGCTCATTGCTCCGATTACCATTGACGTTACACCACCGGCGAGTGCGGTGGCAGTGGGCAGTTGAACGCCGCACCTGGACTACGGAATGGCACGACATTGTCTTCTCCGACGAATCCCGCTTCTGCCTGTAACACCACAATGGTCGGATCCGCGTGTGGCGTCACCGTGGCGAGAGACTGTATGACGCCTGCATTATGCATCACCATACCGATCCGTCGCCTGGCATTATGGTTTGGGGCGCAAATGGATATGACACCCGCACCCCTCTGGTACGCATCGCCGGTACACTCAACAGCCCCCGCTACATCTCCGACGTTTTGGAGCCTGTAGTCCTCACTTACCTGCAGGACCTGCCAGCGGACACGTTTCAACAGGACAATGCGCGCCCTCGTGTGGCACGCATCGTGCAACAATTCTTCACGGCCCACCAGGTGTAACTGCTGCAGTGGCCAGCCTGTTCTCCCGATATGTCGCCCATCTAACACGTCTGGTCGATGATCGGCAACCGAGTGGCCCGGCAAGCACCACCCACGGCTACGCCTGATGAACTGTGGTAACATGTGGAAGCATTCTGGACCGACCTACCCCAAGCCCACATCCAAAGCCTCTTTCGTTCGATGCCGCGGCGTGTAGAGGCCGTTATTGCCAGCCATGGGGTCACACGAACTATTGATGTCTGCGTGTTCCGCAAGTCGCACGGGCCTGTAAGCTCAATCGTTTCATCTTTGTATCTGTTCTTATGTGTCCAGTAAATCTGGCTTTGCTATCTCGTGTCCTTCTTGGTGTTGCATTTTGGGTGGCCAGCAGTGTGTATATACACTGCTGGACAATTGCTAAGGACGGATCATAAACGGCTATATAGCGCATAAAAAAGTAAGTGTGGTTGGATACCAAGTGAAATAAAATAATGTCAGAATGCCAGGACATTACAAGAAAGACAATTTATTGTGCTCTGAAATAAAGAAGGCTTTGGAACGTGTTCAAGGAACAAACAGGCCATTTTGTGCAGAATACGTAAACGTGAAAAAAATGCAATTACCGTCCGCAGGCGTTCCGCCGTAAGATGTCAATACGGGATATGGCCACCATGGAGGGCGATGCAAGATTCCACACGTCGTGTCATGCTTTGCACAACATTATCAAGCAGCTGTTGGGGTAATTTACCCCATTCCTCTGTCAGTGCACGGATGAGGGTGTCCTTGTTTATTGGAGGGCATTGGCGACCAGCAAGACTCCTCCCCAAAGCATCCCTCACATTTTCAATGGGATTCAGATCTGGAGAACGTGCTGGCCATACGAGGCGTTGAATATCCTTGCTCTCAAGACACTCCTGGACAGCGACTGTTCGATGACATGTTGCGTTGTCGTCCATGAAAATGAATCTATCACCGACAGCACCACAAAACATGCGAACATGAGGTAGCAGAACATCATTAATGTATCGTGGGCCAGTCATAGTCCCAGTTGGAAGCACATAGAGGGACGTACGGCCATTGATCATGATGCCAGCCCATACCATGACACTACATGTCGGATATCGGTCCCTTTCCTGTATGTTTGCTGGACAATATGCAGTACCACTATGACGCCAGATCAGTTGTCGTCGACAATCAGACGATAGACTGTATCTACTCTCATCTGAGAAGAGGACAGCAGACCAGTCGTTATCAGTCCAATGGCGATGTTGATGGCTCCATTGCAAACGGGCGGTACGGTGACGTCTGGACAATGGGATGCACACAACAGGACGGCGGGCGTATAGTCCTCCTTCATGCAAACGTCTGGCGACAGTTTTTCGGGAGATCCGCTTGCCAGTAGCAGCCATAAACTGACTTGCTACCTCACTAGCTGTGCTGCGCCGGTGTCTTTTTGTTGATAGCACTATGTACCGATCTTCTGCAGGTGTCGTACTGCGAACACGACCTCCCCCGTGACGTTTGCTACACTCTCCATTTGTTTGAAATGATTTCCAAAGCCTTGAAACAACACTGTGGCTGACATCGAACTCCCTGGCAACATCTGTTATTTTTCGCCCTTCTTCAATATTGCCAATAATACTTCCACGCGTAAAATCATCTAGGTGATGTCGGGAAGACATACTGAAAATTGCAAGTTCGTCAATTGATTCTTTCCCTTTCAAGTTTGCGTTTGAACAACAACGGTCAATACGCGTCAAATCCTTTATATCTCTTATCAGCGCTATGACGCCACGAACAAGTTCGGCAATCCAAAATTTGCATACGCACAACACGTCTTACTGTATCCCGCACTTATGCTAATTTCCACAGTTTCCTGCCTTCCATTTTATGGTTGCTATCGTTGCTATTGTCATCCGTCCTTAGCAATTGTCCGGCAGTGTATAAAGCACTTTGGAATACTAGGTAGTGTATCTGCCTACGATTTTATTTAATATTTAATACCCCCAGTACACATCCTTTACTTATAAGTATGGCTCTTTTCAAAGCACTTTCTCCACTAGAGGACTGAGCATCAGTGCCGAGAAAAATATTCACTAATCTTTGCTTGCTTCAAATTTCTTGAATTCGAAGCAAGTAGAGAACTGTGAAACATTATTTAGTAAAGTTTTTAGGTGCACAATCTGTTTCATGGCTGCGGAAAAAAATATGCTGTCTAAAAATCTCTGAAATTTGTAATGAAAGACATTGGGGTGTATAGACTGGCAAACGCAATCCTAGCAGTTATGAAACAACGGAGACCAATTGGACGTGCAGCTTCATCTTTGAATGGCGGGAGTTGCCAATGAACAGATGCCTATTGGAAAGCAAAAATGTTTGATTCAATTCCTAATGCACTCCAGAAATTGTGCGAAAAGAATGTTCGTGTACGACTTGAGAACTTTCTAGTTCAAATTGTTATTAGCAAGTGGTCATATCGGAGAAAACACAAGCAAGACTGGTAAGCAGAAAAATACGAGGCTACATAACGGCCGGTCAGATACGAAAAACTCGAGCAAGCACATCAACTCACTAGTTACTCCCTACAATGAATGCAGGAATTAGCTAATATGTTACTTTCTATGAATGCCGTTACCTTCTATGAATGCCAGAAGTAGCTAGCATGCTCTTTGTCTGTCTATTCTCATCAGATCAGATCATATGTAGAGGATTTTAGGAAGGGGGCGTCTGACCCCAGGTCTTAAACAACCCTTAGAAATAGGAAGCTAGGAGATTTGGGCTAGAGTGCCTGATAGGAAAGTGACACGGAAGCGAGGTAGAAGGGGGGGTACGCCCTTATTTATTACCGGGGGCCAGTACCCAGGGTCCGACGGCTTAACGTGCCCATCCGACGCACGGCGGATATTTAGTGGTTCGAGCGTTCGTACCTGCCTGGGATCGAACCCGAGGTCTTCTCCGTGGCAGTCACGAACGTTGACCACTAGGCCACGCGCGGCCCCTGTCTGTTCTCATCCAATGGCTTTGATTGCAATATACCGGGTTACGTATAAAAGAACGGTGGGTTTTCGATAATCTGAAATTAAAAATTTAACGTATAATCGCAAAAAGCATATAGCTGCCCCGGTGGCGCAGTGGTCTAAGGCGTTGGCCTCTGATCATTCGTCCGTAAGGGGTCCGGGTTCGAATCCCGGTGAGGCATGGATGTTGTGTTTTGTCTTACGGCACTGGCTCTTTCCCTTCCCTGGAACCAGTGACTCTAAATTAGGGACGGGCGACTGCTTATAGCCCATTGAGTTCCTCACGGTGGTCGTTAAACCTCAAATCAAAAAATCAAAAAAGCATATAAATGAATTACGTATAACCGAATGGAAAATTGAATTAAAACTACAGCAAGATATCGGTACTAGCGCAGAAATATGGATAAAAAAACGCATAACCAAGGTTAACATGCGCATATACACATAGACATGCAAATAGGATACAGCGGCACGTACACTGTAAAAAAAAAAATTATGAAATTCACGGACCATTTTCTGTGATTCTCTTAGTGAATTAACAAAGCATATTCCTGTTACAACTTTTTCTGTGCAATGACGGGGGAAAACCTGAATTTCACGGATTTTACGTACGCCAAAAAATTCTGAATTTTCAGAAACCTCTCCACAATTTGCTTCGTATATTAACGGAAAAGTTCTTCTCTCAGTTTTACGTGTCCATATGACGGATAATAGCGATTCACGGGAATACTTGAGGTTCAATTAACTATTAGATTTCAATCGTTTGTCGGAGGATCTGATTTTGAAGTTCTGTAGCAAGATCGGATATTGTGGATAGCATATCGCATAAAATTTTGGTTATTGTGGTACCGGATACTCCTTCCCCTCTTTCCCATTTTATGCACAAGCTATTGTAACTACACTGGCGGAAAGTGAAAAAAGAACACCAAGAAGGAGACGTCTGATACCAACGAAATTTATACAGCGTAATAACGGAATACAGAGGATAACGTGATCAAAACATTATGGCAAAATACAGCTGTATTTGCTGGTAAACTGAAAAATAACATTTCCATGTAACATGGTTAGTACGAGGTTGAACCGCCATGAACTGCGTCACACTGTGTAATTCTGGCATGGAGTCTGTCGTACAGATGTTGGATGTAAGTTTGGGGTATTGAGTTCCAAGCATCCTCAACCTGGACGCGTAAATCGGGGATGGTCGTGGCTGGCCGTGGAGACCGGACAAGTCGTTGTCCCATAAAATCCCACACGTGCTCAATGGGTAACAAATCCGGTGAGCGTGCAGGCCATGGAAGTTGTCTCACACCCTGAAGTGCATGTTGCGTTGCACGTGCCGTGCGTGGGCGTGCGTTATCTTGCTGGAAAACACCACGATGGACCGACCTTACAAATGGCACAACAACGGGCTCAAAGATGTTGTTGATGTAGGATGTGCTGTTTAACGTACCCGGTACAAACACTAGTTGTGTACGGGAGGGATAGAAGATCGCTCCCCACACCAGGAGACCAGTTGTAGGCCCTGTGTGTTGCTGGCGGATGCAAGAAGGGTGGGGACGTTACCATGTGCGTCTGCGAACACGCATACGGCCATCGGAGGCTCCCAAACAGAATCTGCTTTCATCGCTGAACACGACAGATCGCCATTGCGTTCTCCAGTGCAGACGTTGGCAACACCATTGCAGCCGTCCCTGACGGTGGCTGGAGTCAGAGGTACACATGCCAGAGGCACACGTGCACGTAGTCCTGCATCAAGTAGACGGTTGCGGATTGTTCGCACAGTCACCTCAGGTGCAACGGCAGCTCGGATTTGCGTCGCAGTGGATGTTCTGCTTGACAACGCCGCTCTTATTATGCGTTGATCGGTCCGCTCATCAGTCCGTCTGTGACTCCCGGTTCCACGTCTTCTCGTGTGGGCATGTTCCTCGGACCATCTACGCCACCATCGTACCACCACCGATACTTCCCGTCCAATTTGCTCCGCAATACGACGATACGACCACCCGGCCTCGCGGAGTCCGACTAGACGACCTCGCTCAAAGTCCAATAACTGCTGAAATGGTACACGTCTTCCATGTCCAGGCATTACAGCTTCTTCAGGGTCTTCGCACGTGTCCGTACGCCGACGACTGATTACATTCACTTCGCCGTACTCCTTAAATACCACCGACGATAATTTGCATATTATGCCGTGCTGTGGCGTAAGCGCTCACCGGTTGATCCCGAAATTAACATCACACCTACGTAAACTTGACCCCATTAACATATGTAAATTTCATGATCGTCCGACAATTCCTTCTTGGTGTTCTTTTTTCACTTTCCGGCAGTGTATATCGTGTTACAGTAAGAAACCTCATACTTAAATTATTGTACATATGTCTATGGGAGGGGTGGTGAATATCAGTCTGTGCATCCTTTAAGACAAAAGCTAATATAGCTATCAAGAGTAAATTTTACAGCGATGAGACCCCCCCCCCAGCCTAGAGAAATGAGCGCGCCTGGAGACCAAACGATGGCAGGTGAATTTCACAGAGCGATATGCATACAACCTGAGAACCGGCTTTTGGTATATTAGAGTGTTTATAGAGTGTTTACGCGGTGCCTTCACAGATTGTGAAGGCACGGAGCCTCGGAACTACGATCTCGGAAATGGCGCGGCTTGTGGGTTGTTCACGTGCCGCTGTAGTGAGTACGTATTAAAAGTGGTGCACAGATGGCCAAACGGCAAACCGTCGTCCAGCCATGTGTCGTCCACAGCTCATTGACACCAGACAGGAGCGGAGACTGTCGCGTATTCACAGCGGCCACATGGCCACAGTGCGACAAATCACCCGCAGCTACAACAGTGGCGATCAGGGCAATGTGTCACAGCACACAGTTCATCGAGGCCTTCTGCGCATGGGCCTGCGTAGCCGAAAACCCGGCCGGGTCCCCATACTCACTGCACGTCATCGCCAACAACGCATGAAATGGGCCCAAGTTCATCGAGATTGGACCGTGGATGATTGGATAAAAGTGGCCTAGTCTGACGAATCAAGATTCCTGGTGCATCACGTAGACGGCCGAGCGCGGATACACTGATTACCAAAGGAGGCTAGGAACCTGGATGCACCGTTGGGCGGAAACAGGCTGGCGGCGGCGGTCTAATGCTGTGGGCGATGTTTTCTTAGGAGACTTTAGGCCCCATTATCCCAATAGCACAATCGTCGACAGCTGTCAGGTGTCTAAACATTGTTGTGGACCAAGTTCCCCCATTCATGGCAACAGTGTTCCCTGTTGGTGATGGCTATTACCAACAGGATAATGTGCCATGCCACACTGCCAGAATCGTCAAGGAATGGTTCGCTGAACATGCTGGTGACTTTCTGTCAATGCTCTGGACTCCAAATGCACCTGACATGAATCCAATCGAACATTTGTGGTTCGACTTCGAAAAGCGGGTTCGCGCAAAATCACTACCACCTAGAAACGCACGGGAACTAGAGAACCTGCTGTTGACATTAGGATACCAGATACCCCAGATTACCTATCGCCAAAAAAGTGGGGTCTTACAGCTTATTAGGTTGGTGGTCATAATGTAATGGCTCATAGGGGTACATGAGCCGAGTGGAAGCAAGTGTGATGTTGTTGCTGGGCAAGAAATTTCGTAGTGGGAGAGAGCGTGCGAGAACAAATTATGGCATCTCTCTCTTCCATTTTCTCAAGTGGTTTTTTTTTTGTTGACAAAGACAAAGGAGATATGCGTGTTCTACCAGCTGAACTAAACTCGTGACCGTAGTCCAAAACCATTACGTCCATTATTGCTTTACGTCCCAAATACGTCCAAATGATTCGAATGGAAAAACCTCTCGAGAAAACTTTCGATTGCTCCTGCGCTGTCTCGATCCAACGAGTGTATTGAAAAGGCGAGAAAATATCAACCAATCATCGTTCGAATTCTCTTGTGCAAAATCGCTATCTCTTCCCGAAAAATACTCGAGAGGTTCCGAGACGTTCTCGAAATACTTTTTCGTGTGATCGAATGACCTTTTGCTTCCAGGATCACTCGAACAACTTCACGCTGGATCTAGCATGAGATCGCACGATATTGTACTGCAGTTTCTATCGCTTTTTAACTCGGTTATACGCAATTCATTTATACGATTTTTGCCATTATACTTTAAAATTAGAATTTCAGATTATGAAGAATACGCGATTCTTTAGTTTTTTTATACGTAACTCGGTCTGTTTCAACTTTGAGAGAATTAAGACAACGTTGTTTTGCTCATTCGTTGTGCAGCCAAAGTTGGACCTTTAACCCATCACAGAAGGGTGTGTTATTTACTTTCGGTTTGGATGAAAAAATTGGTTTTGGATTTCCTGACTACACACATATGAGCTTTTTACAGGGTTCGCACGGCCTCTGGAATAGTCCTAGAATTTGATTTTCTTTTTCTTTTTTCCTTCAGGCGTGCAAAGTCCTTGATTTTTCATAATTTTATGAAAGGTCCTTGAATTTTTCTCGCAATGAAAAAAAAACAAAACAAATTTGGTCGAAACTTTTGGATTGATTGCATTAGTTTGTTTTTGCTCAGTGTAACGCCTGCGCGCAACGACATCACTTCCATCTATTGAGTGTGAAGGCGTGATGTCATCTCTTTCATCTTATGTGACGCTGTATTGCAAGACGTTTGAGTGCCATGTTTCCAGCGACCGGTTTGTGGTACAGCAATTTTGTGCAGTTGGGGTCACAAGAACTTTTATACGATGTATATGTGTATATCTGGAAGTAGAATTTGAAGTCCGACTTCCAATTCTACTTCCAGATATACACCGATGAGTCATTACCTAATAAGCTGTAGGACCCCCTTTAGTCCGCAAAACAGTTGCCACTCGGCGAGGCATCGATTCGATGAGGTGACGATAGGTATCCTGGGGTATCTGGTACCATAATGTCGAAGCAGGTCCTCCAGTTCCCGTACATTTTGCGGTAGTGGTTATTTATCACGAACCCGCGTTTTCAAGTCAAACCACAAATGTTCGGTTCGGACCATGTCAGGTGAATTTGGAGGCCAAGGCATTAACGGAAAGTCACCAGCATGTTCCTTGAACCACTCCTTGACGATTCTGGCAGTGTGGTACGGCGCATTATCCTGTTGGTAATGGCCATCACAAGCAGGGAACACAGTTGCCATGAAATGGGTGAGCTTGGTCCGCAACGATGTTCAGATACCTGACAGCTATCAGGGATTGTGCTATTTAGATAATGGGGACTAAAATGTCCCAAGAAAACATCGCCCACAGCATAAATCCGCGGTCGCTGCCCTGTTTCCGCCTAACAGTTCATCCAGGTGCCATAGCCTCCGTTGGTAATCACCGTATCGGCGCTCGACCGTCTGCGTGATGCACTAGGAATCTTGATTCGTCAGACCAGGCCACTTTCTTCCATTCCCCCACGGTCCAATCTCGATTATCTAGCGCCCATTTTATGCGTTGCTGGCCATGACGTTCAGTGAGTAAGGAGACCTGGCTGGGTCTTCGGCCACGCAGATCCATGCGCCGAAGCCTGCGATAAACTGTGGGCTGTGACACATTGTCCTGATCACCACCGTTGTGTCTGCGGGTGATTTGTCGCACTGTGGCCCTGCAGTCGCTGTGAACAATACCCGAAAGTCTCCGCTCCCCTCTCTCCCCTCTGGCATCAGTAAGCTGCGGACCATACACGGCTGGACGACGGTTCGCCGTCTGGCCATCTGTGCACCTCTTTTGATACGTACTGACTTCAGCGACACGTGAACAACCCACAACCCGTGCCGTTTCCGAGATCGTAGTTCTGAGGCGCCGTGCCATCACAATTTGTCTTTTATCAAACTCCGAGAAATTGGGAAGCTTTTCCCATTCTGGTTCCGAACACTCTACTAAGCGAAAGCTGATCCTCGGGTTGTATACATTAGAGATGAGTTCGGGCTCAATTTTAGGAGCTCGGGCCCGGCCCGGTCTCTTTGATTCATGTGTTTGCTGAGCCCGGGCCCGTCCGGGTCCGGATTCTTGGAAAATTTTGCTTATCAAGGCTTGCATTTATGCATTATACACTGGCCAAAGAAATGGCAGAAGCAAGGATTAGTTTAAAAAGTTTAGTTCAGTTAATTCACTTCACAATATTAATATGTTTTTAGAAATACTACGCATAAAGCCAAATGTTCTAAAATGTGGATTTGAAAATAAACAAATAATCAACGTGCCCTTCGACCGTATCAAGGGAATCAGTAATCTTGGTAAAAGCTGAAGAAAAGAAAATCGTTTAGAAACAAAAAATTCCATTCGTTATTTCTTTTTGATTTCTAAATTTACTTTTATTTTGAATAAATTGCATTATAAAACGTACAACGCCGTACAGACAGTTGCAAGTGTTTGAAATTTTGACTCTAGAAAACTAATCTTTGCAATATAATTTACATATATGCTAATTGGTAAAGGTAGTTTAGAGTGATGTAGCAGAATATAAAAAAGCATGTAGGGAAATTTCCAAAATTAAAAAAAAAAAAAAAGAACGTAAAAGCATTCCAGACCAGATTATTCTGCATTTTGTAACATTAACAAAGCTTTGCGCTTAATAGTATAATAATCACAATATTATCATATGTGTGTGCATTTTCCAGATCAAGTTCATCATGAAAAAAGAGAGAGAGAGAATTGCATCTAATGCCTCAGCGCTTTAACTTGATCTCCTTTTCTCTAAAACTCGACCTGCTGCACTAAAAACCAACGTCACCCCGAAAATCGCGGGAGTGAGGAAATTTAAAAAAATAAATAACAATACTTCTAACTGCACAATTTTGAAAATTAATACATTTTAAAGATAAGATTCTCCCTTCCCTGGAACCAGTGACCCTAAATTAGGGACGGGCGACTGCTTATAGCCCATTGAGTTGCTCAAGGTGGTCGTTAAACCTCCAATCAAAAAAAAAAAAAAAAAAAAAAAAAGATAAGATTCTTGATTTTTAATAAAATACAAAAAATGGGAATGCGATTTTTTCCCTAGTTTTTCCGCTACCATATCTCCTTAAACTAATCCTTGCTTGGGCCATGGCTTTGGACAATGCAGAATGCAAGTCTTTCTAAGCAAAATTTGTCTAGCAATGGCAGCTAGCTTAGGAAATTGAAAATCCTTCCACCATGGTAACAAATCCACAATGAAATTCAATACGTGTAATTCAACCGAGCTCGGAATTACACGTGTTGAATTAATTACAGTAATGAAATTCAAGACGTGTAATTCCGAGCCCGGGCCCGGGGTTTTCGGTAGTTAATGAATTCTGAGCCTGTTTGAGCCCGGGCTCGAGCTTATCTCTAATATACATACTGCTCTGTGAACTTCATTTGCTCCACCGTTCGGTCTCCAGGCGCGCTCATTTATCTAGGCTGGGGGTGGCCATAATGTAATGGCTTATCTGTGTGTACGGAATGGAGTACAAACAAAATACAAGATAAAAAAAGCGTCTACATGTCCAGGCTCTCTTTTAAAAACCTCTGAATACCCTCGCCCTCTCGTTCGCGCCGCTTGGCTCGAGAACGCAACATAGTGACATCACTCAGACTTGACGAGTACACTTTGGTTTTGCGGTGACGTCACATATTAGATTAGAGAGACAGAGTGTAAATGAGCATTATTATTTTTTTCAACAAAAACTTTATCAAGTGAAAATTTATAATAGCATTACATAAAATCGTTTCACATACCTTAGTTTCTTTTTAAAAAGTCGCCTATTTTCTTCTGTGTTTTAGATATAACTATTTTCATCGCGATATTCGCAAATTTCTGTCTTCTGCTTTCAGGTAAGGACTGTTCTTTTCGACACCTTTTTCAAACAGCAAACAACAACAACAAACAACAACTTTTTTTCGCTTCTGATTTCGATGCTTGTAAATAATAGCAGGCGGACTTGCCGAGCCAAAAAAAATAAACTAGAGACAGCAAGTGTCAGTGGCGTAAGAGAAGAGTTATGTCCATGGAAAAAGGTGTCAACTCATTTTTCATCTTAATTGATATTTGGTAGAGGGTAAAGAACGCAAGCATTTCGCTTCCACCAGGGAGGACAGGGAGGAGGTGAGAAGAAGACAACACCCAAACTCACAAGACAGCCGCTTGAATCCAAGGTAACCAGGCCCACCGCAGGCCCTGTTTGCTGATGTGCCTCTGTAAGCAAATGAAGGACGTGGTTAAGGGGTAAATGGTCGTGAAGCACCCATTAAGTCTTAATAAATAGAAATAGATTGATATCCCAAACTGATAAAGTTCAGTAATTTATTCCCCTTCTTTTGACTCCTGTGCCACTCTACGAAAGCGGGAGTAGTCCAAGTGGACTCTCTCACTGTAGCATACTTTCGGCAGGAGCAGCTGACTTCTGTCCCAGGCAACGTCTGACATTTTCTCTGTCAAAAGTGTGATGTACTACAGAGGTAAAGCAAGTGTCAATACGACAAATCTGCAGCGATACCTTCCGTCCGTGTAGCTTAGTTGGGAGAGTAACTTACTCCGGAGTGAGAGAGCGCGGTTTCGATCGCCGTCACGGATAAATTTGTGTTTTCATGAAAGGTTTTCCACAATTGAATCATGGTCCGAAAAACGGGAAGGCAATTCATAAACAGCTTGCAAGTGGTTGTACATCAAGTATGTTTGATGTTGGGAAAAGCACGTTGGTGCAGCAAATATGTATTGGCGGTTGGTGGGTATCTAGGGTGTGGCGGTATATCAAGAGATCAAGGGGTGTTTCACATAGGGCACAATTGTTGAGACCCGAGGGGTAGCGTTACACAAGGATGGTGGTAAATCGATGGACGGTACATCGAAGGTTGACTATTTAAAAGTAACTTGTCAGGCTATAAAAAAGCATTGAAACTGGAGGGCACGCCACCACTTCTGCCTAATGTCCCATGATCTGACAGTTCTCATGTTGGGACCACAGCGACTCAGTGACAATCATTAACAGTGCGCGGCCTAACATTGTTTACTGTCAAAGGGCGAGGCATTGATATGATGTATCTGTCTTATTGCCCTGGTTCTCTCCCATCTCTGGAAAGAGTGGCCCGTAAGTAAGAGTAGAGACGGCATCGCGTTGTTCATGGTGGTCGTTAAACGTAAAAGAAAGGTTTTCGTGATTTTTCGCCTTTGCACGGTGCAAAATCTTCAACCTAGGAGGCATAAATCTTTTTTTTCTGCAAAGTAATGTAAATATGTATTTGCATTTTGCACAGTTCCTCCGCTTTGAAATGCATATTTTAAAAAGTACCTTTCGCATTAGATTGCTGTTCGTGCGGTCAAACTTTCGAAGTACTTTTCAGATTCACTACATACAGTATTTTCCCGATGCCGCCCACGTGGCTAGTGGTCTGAAGCTCTCGCTTCTAACCATTCGTCCGAGGTGGGCCAGAGCCAGAGTCACGGAATAAGCGCGGGCGTTGTGGTGCTTAAGGTGAATCCATATAAATTATGTGCCTTGTATTTCCAATGGGAAAACTTCTGTAGCCATTTTCTTCACAATTGTTGCGTTTCCAATTATGAAAATTTGAACATCGATAAAAATAAGGTCATACTATAGCCTAGTATATGTAATATTTTCTAAAACTTAACTCTAATTACATTAAAAATCAATTACTTTTCCTTTGGTTGTGTTGGGACCAGAAAATAGATGGCGCGATCTGTACTTTGATGACATCAGTAGACAAGCAAATCTTGAATTGCTTAATTATGGTACAATTTTAGAGAATATTACGTATACTAGGCTATAATATGAAGTGATATTTTATCGATGTTTAAATTTTCATCCTTAGGAACGCATTAATTCTGAAGAAAATGGCTACAGAAGTTTGCCCATTGGAAATACAGGGCAAAGATATTAGGTAGGTCCACCTTAATGGCGCGGCATCTGTTTATTTTTTTATTATTATTATTTTTTTGATTGGATGTTTAACGACCACCGTGAGCAACTCAATGGGCTATAAGCAGTCGCCCGTCCCTAATTTAGGGTCACTGGTTCCAGGGAAGGGAGAGAGCCAGTACCGTAAGACAAACACAACATCCATGCTTCACGGGATTCGAACCCGGACCCCTTTCGGACGAATGATCAGAGGCCATCGCTTAGACTACTGCACCGAACGGCTTTGCCACTAGAGGTTTTTAACTGAATATTTCTGTTTCTGATATATTTGCAATAGCATCTGCTTTCCCTAAAATTCAATTAAAACTATTTTTTTCAGTCAGACACCGTACACTATGGAAAATTTCTTGAGCGTATATTCTGCTCATAAGTAATGCGTACGTTCTTCCTTAGAAGGGCGTACATATACATCAACTTTGTGGCGTACTACAAAGGAGAAACACGTGTCAAGACGGTAAAGTTGCAGCGCAAAATTTTGTCGGTGTAGCTTAACTGGTAGAGCATTCGGCTCTGGAGCGGAAGGATGCTGGCTCGGTCTCCGTCACCGGCAAATTTGTGTTTTCACAGTCTTGTAGAGCTGATTTTGTCTGCACTAGTTGGGGCTGAGGAAGAAGTTTGGGTCCAAGCAAATATTCCAAATATGCTTTATCAGTGAAAAATCTGAAGATCTAGCTGGCTATGGCAGTACGTTGAAAACGTGTAGACTTTCTCGGAGACTTTCACTGCACTCGGACAGGCTGTGTGCTACTGAAAAACGGCATGCTTCATATCTGTGACGAAAAGAATTACTGCGCCTTCCAGGATGTCTTCTACAAATTGTTTAGCCGCCAAACCGCGTGTAAGACAAACCAGAGATGCGCGGCTATCGTAGCTGATCACTCTCCAGAACACGACGGCTCTCTTTGTGCTGTATGACATTGTGTGTCGTCTTCTGAATCAGTTCGTTAACTCCACACTATAAAATCCCTCAGTCCTGGACGAAAGAAAAGTTCTCCGTTATATATCGCACGGCTTCATTATCTATCCCAGTTGGCACGTGACAGGCATCAGTACAAACTCTGGTGTCAGTAGTCATCGGTCAATGGCAAGCGACGTTGTGGGCGCTGTTTTCAGTTGGCAGAAAAGTGATTTGTCGTGCGATGGCCCACTTCTGGCCGTCATAACCTGTCTGCTGAGTGAAGTTAACGTACCTGTTGGTGCAGTGTGTTGCTGTAGTCGGGCAGGCTGTTCGTCCGTTGTACGATCATACATCCTGTACAACGGACTTTCTCGTAGTCACTGCTACCAGCATCGATGAACTGTGGTATTACCGGCTCACATGCTCCAACACACGGCCTGCAGACAATTTGTGTTCTCGGAGCAAATGTAATCCGTTTCCTCTCGAAGTATCTTTGCTGTCCATACGTCTGGCGAATATGTCATCTCTGCATTTTGTAGAAGCTGCTGATACTCTCAAAATCTGTCACTGGAAGCTTGTTAAGCTGTTAAATATTTTAACTGAAAGCTCAATGCGTGTACTAGTATACTGGCTGCTACTGACTCATCTCTCCGACTGAGGCACCATTCACATGCTTCGATATGATGATCCCATCTACTGATTTGCCAGCGAACCGCTTCTGGGTCGCAATTTAAATGTCATACAGTACACAACTATTCATTCGTAAAAAGACGTAGTTTGGGGTCTGCGATGAAAAACATAATGTTAAAAAGAAATTTGAAGGACAGAAAAGCGGCTTGACCACGAAATGAAGAGATTTAGCTCTAGAAGAAGACAGAAAGCAAATTAAAGTAAAACCGTATCTTATTATGGCTACCTGAAATAAAAGTATACCGTGTTATATTATCTGTTGTCTTTTAACTGGGAAAATTGATATCTCTTTGTACTCTTAAAAGGGCAGTTGCTCACGGTACCGTATGTTCCTAATTTCTTACTGCGCTGCAAAAGGTCATAGATTTTCATTCTGTAATGAAGCGAACATGCAGAAATTCAGGGACGATGCATGCAACCAGCAGGCTTACACCTATGAGCCCATTCCATTATGACCACCCACAGCCTAGATAAATGAGCGCGCCTGGAGACCGAACGTTGGTGCGCGACGTTTTAATACACTCATTGTATTAAACATCCGCGCACCAAGAAAAACCACACGCGATTAACGCGAAACTCGGCGAATAGCTACGGGAAGGGCAGACATGCAAATTATTAAAGTTTCGTGTGTATCCGAAATCGTTGTTTATCCAACCATTCGGATACAATTCGGGAGCGATGGCACGGTGCATTGTCTTGTTGCAGGATGAGGCCCCCAGTGGGGTGTTAAAGACGCACAAACGGGAGCAAATGGTCGTCCAGGATATCCCGGTAACGTTGACCTGTGAGGGACGATGTCACACGTACCAGGGGTCCCATTTCAGTCCATGTAAACTGGCAAGAAGGATCAATCGCTTCATGTGGTTTGCGCCGTACTCGTATCCTGCCATCCGCATGTACCAACGTGAATCTCGACTCATCAGTCCAGGTAACATTTTTCCACATGTCTAGGGTCCAGTGATGATGTTCCCGTGCCCATGCTAATCTTTGCACCCTGTGATGTGCTGTCAGCAGCGGTACTCTCATGGGACGATGGCTTCTGTACCCCATAGCGAGCAGATCGTTCTGGATGGTGTGGCTGCTTACACGTTTTTGTGCACCAGCGTTAAATTGCCGAGTGATTTCTTGCATTGTGGCCCGTCTATCCGCTGTTTCATTGCGAGCTAGCCGACGATGACCCTGCTCATCCACACGCTGTTGTCCACTGCAGTTGGCCCTTGCAGGGATGGTTTTACCAGAATCGATGTACTCACGGTGCACCCGTGACACAGTGGCTCGTGAAAATCCCAGTGCCTGCACGACTTCCGAGATGGGGTGACCAATTCGTCGGGCCCCAAAAATTTGCCAACGATCAAATGCGCTTAGATCCTTCGTATTACCCATACTGCGTCCAACTCTTACTGATTCCCGTCGCATCACTCCTTATATTGTCGGATCGCTGCAAACGTCATGTCGTTTCAGTTTACAGGGCCGTCCACATCGCTACATTTGCATAACGCCAGCTGTCTCTAATTCAATTGCTCTTCAGTGTACAACGGTGTGACATTTTGACCCTGGCAGATATGTTTGGAAACATGTGTAAAACAGGTTATGTGAAGACGGACAGTTTCAACGCTTTATAGACTGCTGGCCACCCAAAATGCAACACCAAGAAGGACACGAGATAGCAAAGCCAGATTTACTGGACACATGACAACAGATACAAAGGTGAAACGATTGAGCTTACAGGCCCGTGCGACTTGCGGAACACGCAGACATCAATAGTTCGTGCGGCCTCCATGGCTGGCAATAACGGCCGCTACACGCCGCGGCGTCCAACGAAAGAAGCTTTGGATGTGGGCTTGGGGTATGTCGATCCAAGCTGCTTCCACACGTTGCCACAGTTCATCAGGCGTAGCCGCGTGTGGTGCTTGCCGGGCCACTCGGTTGCCGATCAGCGACCAGACGTGTTACGATGGGTGACATATCGGGAGGACACCAGGTCGGCCGTGAAGAATTGTTGCATTATGTGCGACACTTGCGGGCGCGCATTGTCCTGTTCAAACGTGGCCGCTGGTAGGTCGTGCAGGTAAGGGAGGACTACAGGCTCCAAAACGTCGGAGATGTAGCGGTGGCTGTTGAGTGTACCAGTGAGGCGTACTAGAGGGGTGCAGGTGTCATGTCCAATTGTGACCCAAACCATAACGCCAGGCGAAGGACCGGTATGGCGATGCATAGTGCAGGCGTCATACAGTCTCTCGCCGCGGTGCAACCACACGCGGATCCGATCATCGTGGTGTTGCAGGCAGAAGCGTAATTCGTTGGAGAAGACAATTTAGTGCCATTCCGTAGTCTAGGTGCGGCGTTCAACGGCCCACTGCCGCCGCACTCGCCGGTGGTGTAACGTCAATGGTAATCGGAGCAATGGGCGCCGTGCGACAAGTCCCTGATCCTGCAGCCGACGTCGAACAGTACGTGCTGACACAGGTTGTTGCGCAACACACCCTAATTCCTGCGCTAACGTTCGTGATGTGGTGGCGCAAGCCTTCAATGCCCGCCGCACATCATGCCGGTCTTCTTGTTCGGTGGTGTGCCGCGGCAGCGGCAATCGTTCACGTCGGTCCGCCAGTCCCTCCTGCACCAACCGAATCCATAGCCGCCTTACTTTGGCTGGATGTCGTCCCACACGGGCGCCGATGTCTCGGTACGATTAACCGCTATCCCGAAAAGCCACTATTCGTCGTCTGTCGAACTCCGAAACGTGCTGGAATGACTGCCGTGTTCTGCGACGAGGCATCAGGAAGCTTCCCACGTACAGGTCCAGCATCACAACACACTTCCACTACTTACACCCCGCCTTCTGTGCACCCTTCTTATAGTGCTTCTTGGTGGCGTGCCGGGCGCACTTAATTTGCATATGCCCTGCAAAGCTAATCGTTTGCATGTCCTGTCGCGGGCAACGCATGCTGCGAATTTCAGGCCAATCGGATGCTTCCTTCTTGGTGTTGCATTTTGGGTGGCCAGCAGTGTATAAGTAAGTGAGTAAACTATACGTTTCCGTCATACATTTACATGATTTCTGTGTAACCTGTAATATCCACAACGGAAAGACATTTTGAACGCCCTGTGTGTTTATACGTATATATATACGTATACACTTTATTGACAAAAGTCACCGGACACCCCTTCGAAAGCAAATAAACGGATGCGCTGCGTTGATAAGATGCGCGGTACAGCTGTAAACAGTATAACAACAAGCCTGCTGCTGACTGAGATCATTGAGTGAAAATGTCGCCCGCGGGAGAGAACTGACTTTGACAAAGGAAAGATTGTTGGGTGTTATATTAGTGGGTTGTCCATAAAAGAAACCGAGAGGCGTTTAAACATACCCAAGTCAACTGTTTTGGATGTACTGAATAAGTGGAAGACACATTATCGAGGCACCCTAACGGGTGCCTCGATAATGCACTCTCTGACACTGTAATTGCCGAAGATCAAATAGAAAGAGCGCAAAACGACAGGCTGGCGAACTGTGCTGACAGCGCAATGTAAATGATTAAAATACGGTACTATCGCAATGGAAGTTTTGGGGGATACAAACACAGACGTAGAGAGGGTGGAGTTCAAAGCAACTCGTGTGCGAGGCAGTTAGCAGGTTTCTGTCCGACACCGATCAAGTTCAGAATGCGAGGTGTTGATAGAGACTGCCGAAACGACACGTTAGACACAGATATCAGAAATTCAAATAATTGGATAGATGAAGGATTATTGGCTTTCGAAAGGCTGGATGACCCATGATAAAGGAGAACGTGTGGGCCGTGACAATATCACAGTGCACTGAGAATGAATGGTAAAAGTGACTACAAAAAAGTAAGAGTATTCGTTGTATTGGTGTTAGAGCACGACGGATGACTACAGAACGGGAGGATCGTGTTACCCGTCGGCAGTTTCATACCGCACCTACAGCCGAGCTTGCAACCATTTGATGAACGGTGACAACCGCTGGCTGTAAATTTGGCTAAATTTCTGGAGAACCCTTAATACACACAATTGACGTGGATAAAGAACATCAAACAGAAGTAATCGCTCTTTCCACCTTTATAAGTGAGTCACGGAAAAATTCTCATCGGCAGCCAGCAGTGGCAGCATGTCCGGCGCGTAATTGGAAGACCCTGGGTTCGTTTCCAGTGGCAGCCGATGAGAACTTTTCCGTGACTCACTTATAAACGTGGAAAGAGCGATGGCTTCTGTTTGATGTCTGGAGAATCCCTTTCTTTTTTCTTCCGTTTGAGATACGCAGTGAAAGAAGATAAGTTTAAATGTCAATTCTCGTTGTAATCCTGTATTTCATAAATAACGGAAGCCGGAAGAGAGGCGTTATGAGTCCCTGAGTGCTTGAACCACGTGACTGCCTCCGTATGAACTGTCTTTTGGAGGGGAAATGCCATGAATATATCTCATTTCTTCCTTTCAATCGGAAATGATTGCTCTCATTTTTGCTTTTTACCTTTCCTGCTCCTCAGATAACCCCATTTCTGTTTACACTCGGTGTTACCGAAAGTAAACAGAAATGGAGTTTTCATTCAAAAAACAATTAATCAAAAAATGTTTTGCTTGGTTAGAATACCAGAATGAAATGTTATCATTTCATTCTGATATTCTAATTAACAAAATGCTTGACTAACGTATTGGCATTCTTAACACTTCCCCTGCGTGCACTAGTTTGAGAAAATCCTACAAGTTATTATGTTTGAAATAGATAAAAGAAAACTGCATCTCAGTTTATGTCGACAATTTTCACGGAACGAATTTCATTTTCTATCAGTTTCTCTTTGCGGAAAAAGTCATGGGTATCTCATTGATTAATTTTCATCCCAAAGGTTAAACTTTTCCTAAAATTTGGCTGAAACCACTTGGACAATTTCACTTCTTCTTACTGTAAAATGTATCAATCATTTCATTTTTACTTTTTTTGTTTCTCTTGTAGCTAATGCTCAAACAACAAACAAAAATGTTTGGTTAATTGTTCTTCCCATTCAGAAGTTGGTATCTCCACCCTTTTGTTAGTTTTGATATAAATGTAGCACATAAACTAAAATTCATTGCAAATTTGTAATTTTTTGAGCTAAACGTTTTGTTTTTCGACTAATTGATTAAAAAATTATCGAATGATATTCTAATGTAAAAAAACGTTTGACTAATGTATTGACATTCTTAGCACTTCCCCTGTGTGCACCTGTTTGAGAAAATCATAATTATTATGTTTGAAGGAGATTAAAGAAAGCCAGTGATTTCACTTTAATGTATTTGGATAAGTGATCGCGTTGTATCAAAGAGGTTAGAATAATACTTCTGGAGATGCCCTGAGTCTGTCTCTTAACAGTGAAGCCGCAAACTGTGGGAATTTGACGTTGTTTACATGATATCTATGTAATTTCAACCGTGTATATTTTGGAATAGCGTGGTTTTTGGTTGCAGAAACCGAGTTAATATCAAACCGGAATGAATTATATTTCTTATAGGAGTGAAGTTTTCAATTTTAACGTTATGTTTTGTTTTAGAATTCGCACTAACGTTCCTGCATTCCAATTCAAAATAAAAATGGGAAAGAGCCCAAAATAATTAAGAATTTTATAAATTCAACTTTTTCGCACACATCGGCAGCAAGTTACGATCCGAAATCGGAAACATTTGCGACGAAAGAAGGCGATTCCGCCAACACGAAATGCATTGCAATAGCCTTGAAAACCATGAGCTTTCCCACACTTTGAGAGCCGTCTCTTGCGGTTATAGGCTTCACGCAAAGTGGTACTGCTCCATTGACAAGGACATTTTTTTTTTTTTTTTTTTTTTTTTTGATTGGAGGTTTAACGACCACCGTGAGCAACTCAATGGGCTATAAGCAGTCGCCCGTCCCTAATTTAGGGTCACTGGTTCCAGGGAAGGGAGAGATCCAGTGCCGTAAGACAAACACAACATCCATGCCTCACCGGGATTCGAACCCGGACCCCTTTCGGACGAATGATCAGAGGCCATCGCTTAGACCACTGCGCCACCGGGGCGGCGACAAGGACATCTCCAGATATCTTATTTTAACCTCCTTGCGTTGCACATTTTATGTACGTAAGTTATTGATTTCAAATTTTTGTTCATCTTAAGCGTTTACAGAGTGACAGTACAGCGGATCCTCTCTTAACCGGATCTTTCCCTACACCGGCCTTTTCCAAAAAAAAAAAAAAAAAAAATTTCGTTCCTTTTCAATGTCATTATGACTATTTTGTCCGGTTGTCTCATGATCTATTTTTAGAATACGTTTGGGAGTTTTCCCCAGTACGAGCTATGACATGAGAAGGACTCGCAGCATAAAGCTTCCTCAAAACTTTTAAAGAACTTCAGGGATGCATCGATACAACGGAAGAAGATGTGGAAGAGTGGATGACAGTTGATAATGAACTGGAATTCGAAATGCTGTCTGATGATAACATAATCACAGCTGTCACTGACTCACCTCAACATGACGCCGAAGATTCGGATAACAGGGATTCACCCTTAGATTCACGGGGTTTTCATACCGACGGAGTAAGGGCATTAGCACTGGCTCTTCGTTGTGTGGAACAACAATCAACGTCCACAGCAATAGATGCGATGTTGTTAAAGAAATAGCGAGACTTTGCAGCAAAATAGCTGCTCTTCATGTTTGCAACAAAAAAAGTAACAGAATTCTTTAGGAATACTTGATGTAAGTGATCTTATTAATGCAAACGTACAGTTCTTTTCAAATTTCAAGTCCCTATTTGCTTTATAA
Source organism: Macrothele yani (assembly GCA_039090855.1). Lineage (NCBI taxonomy): Eukaryota > Metazoa > Arthropoda > Arachnida > Araneae > Macrothelidae > Macrothele > Macrothele yani. The sequence continues at coordinate 91,052,147 of CM077012.1, read as the reverse complement.
AACATAATTCCATAATTTTAAATTGTAATTTATTTGCCTAATCTTTAAATATAGTAATACCCTTGTATTGCAATATTTCACGATAAAGTACCCAACAGATTCAATATACAATACAAACGTAATTAGTTTTGCACTGTTTTCAATCTCCCTCATTCAACCAGATTTTCTCTCAACCGGCTTACCCTCGGTCCCAATTAAGCCGGTTAAGAGGTTCTACTGTACTTTTTATCCAGTACTATCCTCTATGTGGCAAGTCAAACTTTAAATTTCATTTTAGTTTCTTAATGTTACAATCGTATTTTTAGTAAAAAAAGGAGGCAAAAACACAACAAAACGTATTCAGGAAAACTTTTCCTTCATTCCAGTTACAGCTATAAAAACATACATTATTCAGATTTTTTTTAAGTTTCCATTATTTCAGTTGCAACCATAAAGGCATACAATGTTCAACCTTCTTTTGGAGTTTCCATTTCCTTCTCCAAGCCCTCCTTCGCCACTTTCAGGTTTTTTTTTTCAAGATAGCCAGCCAGCAAGCACTCCATTCTTCTCCAACAAGGTCGCCGTTGCCTCTTCAGCGGCACCGTCAGGAGCGATGTTAGCCTCAGCAGCGACATCAAGAGCAATGTCATCCTCAGCAGCGACATCAGGAGCAATGTTAGCCTCAGCAGCGACGTCAGGAACGATGTTGGCCTCAGCAGTGACGTCAGGAGCGATGTTAGCCTCAGCAGCGACGTCAGGAGCGGTGTTAGCCTCAGGGGCAATATCAGCAGCGACGTTAGGAGCGGTGTTGGTCTCAGCAACAACGTTATCAACGACGTCCGGAGCGGTGTTAGCCTCGGCAGCGACATCAGGGGCGGTGTTAGCCTCGGCAGCGACATCAGGGGCGGTGTTAGCCTCGGCAGCGACATCAGGGGCGGTGTTAGCCTCGGCAGCGACATCAGGGGCGGTGTTAGCCTCGGCAGCGACATCAGGGGCGGTGTTAGCCTCGGCAGCGACATCAGGGGCGGTGTTATCCTCAGCAGCAGCAGCAACTTCAACAGCGACGTCAGGAGTGGTGTTGGCCTCAGCAGCAACCTCACTAGCTACGTCAGCAGTGGTGTTAGCTTCAGCAGCAATCTCAGTAGCGATGTCAGCAGCAGTGTTATCCTCAAGAGCGACGCCAACCTCAGCAGCGTCGTTAGACTCCGGAGTTAGGATGTCTTCAAGAGCCACATTAATTCCAGGAAACTGGATATCCTCTGGATTCGGAGCGGGAGCTAGATTCACATTAAAAAATGGATTATTTTCAAAAAACTGATCGGCAGCAGCTGCCACTGCTGCGGCCATCCCTTCAAAATCAGCCGCCATTGGACCAAACACTGGCTTAATTTCTTCGGGATAAACTGGTTCTCTGGGAGACATTCTGACACTGCAAGAAAGATACTAAGAACAATGAGTGGAAAAATATAAAATATGATTAAAAATTTTTTCAAGATACATATAATACAGTACATTTGTGTTCAAAATTAACGTGATAAATACAAATTCGATAATATTCCGAAAACGAGACTACCGACTCTACAGATTTTTCACAGGTATGTACGAAACACTAAGTAAACGCTAAGTCGACGTCCTCAAGCAACATCATGCTATCTCCGATGGAAATATACTAATGATGACCGTACGTCATCGAGCTGGCGCGCATGTGGCCTTGATAAATGTTGTTATGGACCCTGGGGTGCGGCAATTGAAGGTTGAGTTGGACTGTTAGTGGAAGAATGGCTGCGCATCATCGCTTGAAAGACTTCACGGTGGAGAACTATCAACAGATTGGAAGCAGGGCAAACGCAAGCTGACGTAACAAAATAGCTGAATATGTCGATGCAAGTGATCTCCAATCTCTGGAGATAGTTCCAGGAAACCGGAATAATAAAAAGAAGGCCGATACAAGGACACCCACAAGCCACAACAAGACAAAATGATCCGTATTTGTCTCTAACAACTCGCCGCAATAGGGAGTCGACAGCGAGGCAACTCTCGCAGGATCTCTCCTCTGCTACAGGAACCGTGATATTGAGGCAAACACTTTTACAGAAGACTCCATGAGAGAGGTATGTATGCAAGAAACCAATGGTCTGTATCCCGCCTCATCACACAAAAGGGTTCGTTTGAATTGTACAGAACATCATCACCCCAGGACCTCTGATTAATGGACCTGTGTTTCCTTCAGTAACGAGTAGCGGGAAAGCCTGAACACGGATTCTCGATGTGTGTACATTTGGAAAGAGAGACGGAAAGACAAAATCTTCCCTCCAATTAGGGAAATCGACCACCGCGGTGGCGTTTGTTTTTCCTTATTTCGTCAATTCCCGCGGGTAGCTGACGAAATTTCCGATTTCAGTCAGCCGCTGCGGTAGATCAGTGATCTAAGCACTGGCTTCTGACCATTCGCTCGGCAGGGATCCGGCTCCGAACTCCGGTGAGGCATGGATGTTGTGTTTGTTTTAGGGCACTGGCTCTCTCTCTCTCTCTCTCTCTCTCTCTCTCTCTCTTCCCTGGAACCAGTAGCTCTAAATTAGGGACGGGCGACTGCTTATAGCCCATAAAGTTGCTTACGGTAGTCGTTAAACCCCCAATCAAAGAAAAAAAAGGATTCGCTGGTTTGAGCCGCAGCATGTTAGATGGACGTATGCCATTGCACGTGTCTTCAGGAAGCATTCTGACTGCTGCACGCTACAGGAATGACATCCTAGAGCTTTATGTACGGCTTTTCAGGAGAGTCACCAGTTACTTTTGATGAACAACAATGTCCTTCTCGCTCGACAAGTCGTCGAATACCTGGATAGTAAGGATATTCACAGGATGGAATGCCTCGTGATATCTCCGAACCTGAACCCGATAGAGCATGTCTGGAATGCCCTGGGGAAAACAGTTGCAAGCCGGAAGCTCCCTCCCAGAACCCTTCCGGGACTCCAATTTTCCTTGGTTGAGGAATGGCACTTTTTGCCCCATAGCGCATTCATAGGCTTGTAAACAACATGAGGGCTCGTCGTGCGAGCTGTGCCGCATTTTGGGGTGATCACACTCCCTATTAGCCCCTCGAAATCGGTGCTTTATGGACTGCCATGCTGTCATGCGCAGGCTTCTTCCACATGCGGTGATGGCATTCATTTTCTGTTGTGTATTGCTGCGTTATCGACATATGTATGCCGGTACTAACTGTTATTAAACTGTCGTATGAATTCTGCGTTATTCGTGATTTTGTGTTTGGCACGTAAAATTTGGACACCAGTGTATTTTCGATGACCCTAGTAATATACTGAGAAACATCCCTCCCACTGGTCGTGAGACCCAAGTAGCGGGCTTCTAAGCATATGGTCGCATATGGGGTAAGCCACAAATAGCCTAGTATACGCCACATTTTTTGGTTGAAATGGGCATGTCCTTTGAATGCTTTACGACGAAAAAACTGTAGTTTTGTAATCGGTAAAACATCCAGAAATGTACTAGTTCCCATAAATTAAATAACAAACCGAAAAATCGCGATAATTGGGCGAAATATAGTTCAAATTGCACGAAATTTGCATATGTTACAGGCAAAGGCATACAGCACCGATGTACGGAAGGCAAATAAATGGCGCTGGCAGCGATTTATGCAAATACGCAAGAGCTTAAAACAAGCTGCTTTGGAGGAGTCGCCAATTCATGTGCGGCGGTGAACGACAAGATTTCGAGATAGCGATTTTGTTAACATGGCTTCGAGACGTCATTTAGCAACGGAGTTAAGCTACAGAGTGATAGGCCGACTCGAAGCAGGGCAACGGCAGGCGACGTCGCAAGATGGCTCAACATCAAACGTTCTGTGGTCAGCAGGATGTGGCAGCAGTTCCAAGCCACGGGTGCAGCTTCCCGAAGGTACAGCAAAGGTAGGCCAAGGGCGACTACCTCCGCGGATGTCCGGTATTTATGGCTTTCGGCACGGCGGAATAGGACAGCAACACCGATTCATCTCAGATCTGTGCTTGCGGTAGCCATCGGACGGACGGTATCAGCTTCGACGGTACGCAGAAGCTTACACGCAAGAGGACTGTATGCTCCGCGACCTATATTATGCGTGTCCCTCACCCCCGCCACAGGAGGGAATGTTTCAATTGGGGCAAGAATGCATGTGAACTCTACTCAAAATCAATACAGGTCCGTTCTGTTCACTTATGAGTCGCGATACCGTTTACAGAGTGATTCTCACCGAGTTTACTTCTGGAGAGAGGCCGGTACTCGCTATCTTCCAATGTCCAGGAAAGGGGCATCTATGATGGTGGTAGTGTTCTGGTGTGGGCAGGCATATCGTTAGGCGGCCGTACCGACCTCTATGTGTTGTCACATGGAAACCTCAGTGCTCAGAGGTATAGAGACGACATCCTGGACCTTATTGTTTGTCTGTATGCGGCCGCAATTGACGGTACATTTGTACTGTATGCGGATAACGCCCTCCCTCACACAGTTCGCCTCATGCAGTAGTATCTGTAAAAGGAGACTATAGTCCGTAGGGAGTGGTCAGCACGCTCTCCCGATCTGAATCCCATTGATCATGTCTGGGATACTCTCGGGAGGCGTAATTCTGGCCTCCAGCACCTACCCGAACCCTGCAGGGGTTCCTCACTACTTTGTTCGAGCAATGGACGCAGATACCCTCGGAACTGCTCGACACCATAATCAACAGCAAGGAACATTGCTGTCGGACCTGCACTGCTGTTCGCGGCAACCACACTCCGTATTGAAGTACCTTTTCCTATTTCATTTTGTTACATATATTTCTGTATTTTCATATTTTCATCACTCATACAAAATGTAAATGCTTTGTATCACCTGTTCTGACGTTTTTTTATTGCATTTGGTCTGATAAAGTTTGCCACCAAATTTTATCCGAATTGATTGCATACTTTTTGAGTTATCAGGATTTTTCCATTTGTTGCTTAATTTATGGAAACCAGTGCAGAAACAGCTACACACTTTCACTAGCGGCTAAAAAGTATGTTACGAAAATTAAACAAGAAAGATGACACCGAGTTTTCGGGTGTAATAAGCACGTCTTTTGAATCCGTTCTGATGCAAATTAAATTTATCAAAGCTATTCAAAGTCAATGGAACCGGAATGGAAAACAATAGTATCTGACGGAAGAAAGAAGTTTTTCAATCAGGTTTTTAATCCCTCAGATATTGCTATAAACGGAATCATGAGCTTACGCCCTCTGGTTGCAGCAGACTTGTGCGTTAAGAAACATTTCGCACCGGAAACACAGAAATAATTTTTCAAATCGGACTCTTAGAAACAGAGATATTGACAAAAATAAGAGGTGACTTTACGTCCCCTGGTGGGAAAACCATGCATTCTTTTAGGAAGAAAATATTATCAAAAGGTTTATCCATTTGAGCCGTATAGGTCAAAAAAATAAAAAATAGTCGAGTTTTCAGGATCATCGATTTTGCTACAAATACATCAGAAGCAGATATTAACACTTATGCCCCCTGGTGGCCAAACCGTTCTTTACCAAACATTAGAAATTATGTGAAAAATATTTTCAATCAGGTCTTGTATGCGATACAGGAAGAATTTTTCAAATCGGAGTTTTAGGAGCAGAAATAACGCAGAAAACGCAATTTACCTTTGTGCCCCCTAACGGAAAGTCTATGATTTACTTGAAAATTTTGAATTTATAGGAAAAACATTTCGCATTGGAAACACTATCCAACAAAGAAATATTTTTTTAAATTGGACTCTTATAGGTAGAGATATTGGCAAAAATAAAATATACATCTACGCCCCCTGGCGTAGAAACCATGCATTATTTCAAGAATAAAATGTTCCTAAAAGGTTTGTCGACTTGTGTGGTATCGGTCAACGAACGACTTTTTTAAGTCTGGATTTTAGAAGCTCATATTTTGCTGAAAATACATCAGAAGCGGAATGAAGACTTACGCCACCTGGTGGCCAAACCATTTTTTACAAAAATTAGAAATTATGTGCAAAGGATTTCCCTTCAGAAACTATCCGGTGCAGAAAGAATTTTTCAAATCGGAGATTTAGAAGCAGAGATATAGGGGGAAACGCAATTTACCTCTACGCCCCCTAGCGGAAAGTCTATGAATTACTTGAAAACTTTGAAATTATACGAAAAACATGTCACACTAAAAACACTATCCAACAAAGAAGGAATTTTTCAAATCGGACTCCTAGAAGTAGAGATATTTACAAAAATAAGATATACATCTACGCCCTCCTGGCGGAGAAACTGTGAAATATTTTAAAAAGAAAATATTCCGAAAAGGTTTATCGATGTGAGTGGATGCAGTCTACGAAGAATTTTTTAATCGATATTTTAGGAGCTCAGATTTTATTGCAAATACATCAGAAGCAAAAAATAACGCTTACGCCCCCTGGTGGCCAAAATATTATTTACCAAAAATTAGGAATTATATGCAAAAGATTTTCCATCAAGGGGTGTATCCGCTGAAAATTTTTTTTTTCAAATCGGAGTTTTAGAAGAAGAGTTATCGGTGAAAATGTAATTTATTCTTACGCCCCTAGCGGAAAACATGCGTAATTTGAAAAAGTAACTATATCTAAACTACTCTTCGACATAAATGGAATAGAAAGATAAAAGATTTTTTTCAATCGGATGTTTAGAAGCAAATATGTGGAATAAAACATATTTTTGAATTTGACATCATCTGCATTTACGCCCTCTAGCGGCTAAATTGTACTTTGTAAAAAAAAATCGAAATAAAGGATAATCATTCGCTTATTTCAAGCTTCCCAATGCAAAAATAATTTTTCAAATCGGACCAATAGTTGCAGAGATATCGTGGGTACAGACGGACGGACGGACGGTCAAACCGATAACATAAGCACGATCTTTTTTTACAAAAGACGTGCTAAAAATGGTGCACAAAAAGTGTCTCACAGCAGAAAGATGGTACCAGACACAAAGTTGTTTTCAAATCGAGCAGTTAAAGAAGAAATATAGAAGAAAACATTATATAACTCAACGCCTTCTAGCGGAAGAATTTTGCATAACGAAAAAGTAGAAAATATGCGAAAAGTAGTCTTCCGGTAGCATAGATAGCCAAAAAAAAAAAAAAAAAAAAAAACAGTATTGGCCTTTACGACCCCTAGCGGGAAATCTGTGCATTACTTAAGGAAGATAATGTTCCGCGTCTCTATTGTTGCGAATGGCATTCAGTAAAAAAAAAAAAGAAATTTCTCAATAGGTTTTTAGAAGCGATGATACAACTGCAAACAGAAGCACACAAACACCACCTAGCGACAAAAATGTGAACTATAAAACTCCTCAAATTCTAGCCTAAAGTTTTCCACAAGGTAAATGTCATCCGGTGTTGAAAGATTTTTTTAAATCGCACACTTAGAAGCAGAGATGTTAAGAAAAACAGATTAAACATTGGCGCCCCCTAGAGGCGAAATTGTGCATTATTTTTGGGAAGAAAATAAAGTTTTCATAGTTACTAGTAACTGACCGAAAAATAATTTTTATACCGGTTTTTAGTCCGGCAAATATTGCTGTCAACGGAAACGTGAACTTACGCCTTTTAGTGGCACACCTGTGCGTTAAGAAAAATTTGAAATTATATAAGAAACATTTCGCAGCGGAAACGCTCTCCAACAAAGAAATATTTTTTACATCGGACTCTTAGAAGCAGAAATATCGACATAAACAGGATACATATTTACACCCGTGGCGGAAAAGCTATGCATTATTTTAAGCAGAAGGTATTCTCAAAATGTTTTTCGAGGTGAGGGGTATAGGTCCACGAAAGAATTTGTTCGATCGAGTTTCACGAAGCACATATCTTGCTGCAGATTCATCAGAAACATAAATAAACACTTACGCTCCCTTGTAGATAAATTATTCTCCACCAACAAATAGAAATTATATATCTCTGCTATATAATTTCTATTTGTTGTATCTCTGATCTCCCCGATATCTCTGCTTCTAAAAGTCCTATTTTCGAATAGGACTTTAAGAAGCAGAGATATCGGGGAGATAGCAGTTTACCTTTCCGCCCCATTGCGAAAAATCTACGCATTACTTGAAAAAGGAACTTTGCCCAAAATAGGATTCGTTATAAATGTCATCGAAAGGAAGAAAGAATTTTTTCAAGCTGATATTTGGAAAAAAATATATGGAATAAAGTGTATTTTGAATTCGGTAGCATCTGCATTTACTCTCTCTAGCGGCGAAGTTATGCATAAAAAAAGAACGGAAAGCAAGGATCATCGTTCGCAAGGATCATCGTTCTCGCATTTCAAGCTTTTCAATGCATGAAGAGTTTTTCAAATCGGACTAAGAGTTGCAGAGATATATTGTCCAGAGACGGATGGACGGATAAAGTGATACCATAAGTACGTATTTTTTTTTATTTTTTTTTACAAAAGACGTGCGAAAAAGTAGGGGAAAAAAATAAAGTAGCTAAACATACAAATGAAATAAAGGACAGAGCAAAACAAGTAAAGAGAAAAAGAAAAATTAGTAAAGGTAAACAGATCGGTCAAGTATTGGATCGAATATTCCGCTATTCGAATGATTTTGAGCATTCGGGTGTTCATGTTGCAATCCAGAATTGGGTTTCACATAATTTGGGAATTTTTGGAATCCGAGCTACGGATTTTGATAGCACTAGTCCCGAGTTGACGGATTACAAACAGTTTATCTCAGAAATCGTTATTCAGAAAACTATTTGTATAGGAGGAATAATTGTATCGTTATTCAGAAAACTATTTGTATAGGAGGAATAATTGTATCGTTATTCAGAAAACTATTTGTATAATTGTTATTCAGAAAACTATTTGTATAATTGTTATTCAGAAAACTATTTGTATAATTGTTATTCAGAAAACTATTTGTATAGGAGGAAAACTATTTGTATAGGAGGAATAAGCAGCTAATTAGGTTTATGAAGGCACCCAGAATATACAGGCAAGGCCATTGTGGGAACGAATATTTCGAACTTACCTCTTAAAAGATCCATCAACATTGCAGGTAATACCGACTTTTTAAAAACTAGGCTAGAATTTCTTTGATCTCGTTTCCTTTTGCTATACGTATTCAAACTTATGTGCTTTTGTTTATTGCAATTTTTGTTTTTGCTAACGAGTATTTCTATGCTACTCTTTGGTATCAGCAGCCGTCTTCCTATTTTAGTTTAGTAAAGTTTTATTTGAAACCTATTGTTTCAATCGTGATACGCTATTACCGCATTCTGCTTTTCCTATTGTCATGTTGTCTATCTTTAGTAAGCTACCGGTTGTGATTTATATCTCCAATTTAACCTTCCTTTTGAGTTTTTGTGTTCTTGTGTAAATTTGGTTTTTAATGTTTTTCCTGACTTATCGACACATAATTTCTCCCTGCGATTTTTTAAAGTTGGCAATACTGGCAGGGGGTCAAAGGTGAATAAAAAAGATGAGTAAGCGCTGTGTACATGTGCTATGGGCTGAGAGCGATAAGGACCTACGAGTGAGATAAGAGCGAACAATGATATTGTACGTATGAGCAGATACACCGATGAGCTATTACATTATGACCACTTACCTAATAATCTGTTCGCCCGCAAAACAGCGGCCACTTGGCGAGGCATCTATTCGATGAGGTGGCGATAGGGGTCCTGGGGTATCTGGTACCAACATGTCAACAGCAGGTCCTCCAGTTCCCGTACATTTCGGGGTGCTGGTGATTTAGCGCGAAAATTCTTTTCCAAGTCGAACCACAAATGTTCGATTGGACTCATGTCAGGTGAATTTGGAGGCCAGGGCATTCACAGAAAGTCACCAGCATTTTTCATCGAACTACTCCTTGATGATTCTGGCAGTCAGGCATGGCGCATTATTCTGTTGGTAATGGCCATCACCAACAGGGAACACAGTTGCCATGAATGGGTGAACTTTGTCCGCAACGATGTTCAGATACCTGACAGCTGTCAGGGATTGTGCTATTGGGATAATGGAGCCTAAAGGCTCCCAAGAAAACATCTCCCACGGCATAGCACCGCCGTCGCCGACCTGTTTCCGCCCAACGGTGCATCCAGGTCCCATAGCCTCCGTTGGTAATCGGCGTATCTGCTCTCGGCCGTCTACGCGATGTACCAGGAATCTTGATTCGTCAGACCAGTCCACTTTCTTCCAATCATCCACGGTCCAATTTCGATGTTCTTGGGACCATTTCATGCGTTGTTGGCGATGACGTGCAGTGAGCACAGTGACCTTTCTAGGTCTTCGGCTACACAGGCCCATGCGCAGAAGGCTGCGAAGAACTGTGTGCTGTGACACATTGTCCTGATCACCACTGTTGTAGCTGCGAGGGATTTGTCGCACTGTGGCACTGCATTCGCTGTGAACAATGCCCGACACTATCCTCTGGCATCAATGAGCTGAGGACGACACACGGCTGGACCACGGTTCGTCGTTTGGCCATCTGTGCACCACTTTTGATACGTACTGACTACAGCCGCACGTGAACAACCCACAAGCCGTGCCGTTTCCGAGATCGTAGTTCCGAGGCGTGTGCCATCACATTTTGTTATTTATGAAACTCCGGTTAATCGGCAGCTATTCCCACTCTGAACACTCTACTAAATGAAGGCCGGTCCTCGGGTTGTATATATATACTGCTCTGTGTACTTCACCTGCGCCACCGTTCGGTCTCCAGGTGCGTTCATTTCTCTAGGCTGGGGGTGGTCATATTGTAAGGACTCATCGGTGTATATGTGGATTACATTTGCTATAGCGAGCTAAAGTCTCATAATATTGTCTTGTCAAAGTAGCGAGTTACTAGTTTGAAGTACGTTATTTATATCTTCATCATGTTATTGCAAAGTGAAGTGACTTTAACGTTGTTCATCCTTGAAGTGCCTTGCTACTGAATTAACTTGGATATTGACTTAGTAAGTACTCGGTTCTGTTCATTCCTGACCTTGGACGGTTTACTGTTTAGTATTATGCAAGTGCATAATTAAATTGACACATTGAAGTTAAAACTTCTTCAAGCGACGCCACAATTTTAAATGCAAGAGTTAAACAAACCCTTATATTTTTATTCAGTTTGTAGGAAAAAGCTTGGACTCTGTATATTTTTGTTAAAGGACACAAAAAAAGGAATTTGTTGCACTGTGTATGACGTAGACTGGAACCTTTCTTTTTTTTTTTGACAGGGGGATTCGAATCTTCCTATTCCGCAGCTGGTATTCTTCCACTTGAACTATTTTGGAAATTTTACAGCTCCTTCACTATACGTCACAAGACTGAGTGTTCACTGAATTGCGACCATCCCTATTCAAAATGAGTCACACCCAATACTGGATTAAAGAGGAGAAAGGTGTGGTCTGGCTTTTTTGAAGCAGTATAAACACCAAAAGGACACATAACATTTCAGACATCGGTCACTTATAAAACAAATTCAACACGTGTTGCGCATTAAAATGAAATACTTGCAAAAGTATGCACTATCAAAATGTTTTTACTGATTGAAGATTTTTATGAATATATGGTGTCATTCAATAGTTTATGGTTACTTTATTCAGCAAAACAAAATGCTTCTCGTAGAAAAAATGGTTAATTGTTAAACAGAATCACAGTGTGGAAAATTTGACATGTTTCAGTTAAGCATTCCTGGATTTTGGAGGTATTCGTCCATATATTGCTGTTAAGAACAGCCAATTAAGGGCTGTTGAAATATACCTATTTTGTTACGTGTTTCTCTTACGTTAGTGCAAAGATAGCTAACAACTGCTCTTCATTTCAATGAAAAAAATGAAATAGCTTTGGGAATAAACAGTAGAATGTTCAAAAACAATATATCTTTATGTCTCTTAAAAGAAAAGTGTTTAAACAATGCATCCTTCCAGTTCTTACGTACGGAGCAGAGACTTGGACCTTAACAAAAAAGGACATAGAAAGGCTGCAAACAATTGAACGGAGCATGAAGAGATGCATGCTTGGTCTAACCAGGAAAGATAAGAAGAGGAACTCGTGAACTCGTGGATCGGGAAAATGATGAGAGTGGAAAACATCAAGATCAGAGTAAAATCTCTGAAATGGCAATGGGCTGGACCAGATGAACGGACCACCGATGGACAACAGAAATTTTAGACTGGATACCAAGGGACAAGAAAAGATCCAGAAGAAGACCACGTGGGAGATGGGTAGATGTAATTCGAAAGCCTGCCGGACTGACATGGAGGAGACTGGCTCAAACCAGACTGTTGCGGAAGAAACTTGGGGAGACTTTCATCCAGCAGTGGATTGATAAAGGTTGCCAGTAATGATGACGGTGTAACTCAATACTTTATAGTTACTTAATGTATTAAAGTAAAATGCTTCTAGTGCGAAAATAGTTTATTATTAAACAGAATCACAGTGCGTGGAAAACTCGACATGTTTCAGTTAATTATTCCTGGATATTGAAGGTATTCTTCCATAAATTATTGTGAAGAACAGCTAATTAAGCGCTGTTAAAATATGCTTATTTTATTACGTGTTTCTCTTAATGACTTCACTTCACTGCAATGAAAACATGAAATTATATGCAATATCAGTAAAACGCATTTGAAAATCAGGTTCGTAAAAAATCATTTTGAAGTGTGCAGCTTTCGCTTCATAAGATGTTTGCTAGCAGACAGGACACAAGAAATGAATGCTACATGTGTTCCGCAATACACACGCACGCACAGTTTTGGCTAATTTCATGTCATAATATGTTTATAACAATAGACTACAGGATGTTCGCCACATGCTGTAGATATGTGCCCATATTGGGTAGATGCTGGCTCAGAAAGATGAGACCCGTGTTTAAAAATATTAATTCATTTATTGCAGTGTTCTAAACTCTCTCCCGAAACTTTCAAATTTATGTACATACTTCCCAATATAACTTTAGCAGTCTTTCCATGATTGTTGCAGTATATTAACGTCAAAATTCACCCCTTTACTGCAAAAAGTAGAATTCATTACTGCTAGAATGAAAATTCATTACTGCTAAGAGTGACCAAAAGTATGCTGTTCTATATAAAAAATATACATTCCTTCATCCTTTTGGCTAAAAAAAAAGAGTTAAGAGGTTATTCAAAATTAAAAGGAAACCATGAATTATGCATCAATTGAACTACTTATTTCAAGTTCAAAAGGAAACCATGAATTATGCATCAATTGAACTACTTATTTCAAGTTCAAAAGGAAACCATTAATTATGCATTAATTTAATTACATAAAAACACTTCATAAAGTGAAACTTGCATTTATAAGACACAAAATCTCATTTCGTACAGCAATGTACATACAATGTCTTCAATAATTTCATTTATAAATGTCAAGGCAATTTTTCTAACGACGGACCACAGAAGAAGTGAGTAATTGAGGACAGGACACTGGAATTTAAGTAGTAAACATAAACAAATTTCAATTTAACTACTTATTTTAAATTTCAAAAGAAACCATCAATTATTCATCAATTATGCAAACACTTCATAAAGTGAAACTTGCATTTATAAGACAGAGAATCACATACTCGCACAGCAATGAGCATACATTGTCTCCAATAATTTCATTTATAAATGTCGAGGTAATTTCTCTAAGGACGGACCACAACAGAAGTGGGCAATTTTTTTTTTTTTTGATTGGAGGTTTAACGACCACCGTGAGCAACTCAATGGGCTATAAGCAGTCTCCCGTCCCTAATTTAGGGTCACTGGTTCCAGGGAAGGGAGAGAGCCAGTGCCGTAAGACAAACACAACATCCATGCCTCACGGGATTCGAACCCGGACCCCTTTTGGACGAATGATCAGAGGCCATCGCTTAGACCACTGCGCCACCGGGGCGGCGAAGTGAATAATTGAGGACAGGACACTGAAATTTAAGTCATAAACAAATTTAAATTTAAGTAGTTCTTTCAAATTTAAAAGGAAACCATAAATTATATATCAATTAAAAAAAAACCGAATGATAATGGAGAAAGATTAATTGAACTCTACATTGAAAATGATATGTGTGTATCTAATACGTTTTTCAACTACATGTATATCCACACACATACACTTGGGAAAATCGTACTCTTGGTCAAAAAGAGTGTTATAGATTTTGTTGTTTACGATCAGAGTCTGAACACTTAGTTGTTGACACTCGTGCGATGAGAGGTGCGAATGTTGGTTCTGATCATTACTTGGTAGTGTCACGAGTAAAACTGAATGTTTCTTGGACGAAAAGGAATAGGCAGAGGCCCAGGATAGAAATAATAAAGGTTGAAAGGCTCCTTGAGATCATCAGCGTTATTCTGACTTACTCAGAGAACGACTGAAGGAGCTGAAGTCTTGTGAGAGGGATGCAGAAAAGAAGTGGGAATGTTTTAAGAACTGTGTTGTCATTGCTGCTAAAGAGGTCTGTGGCACCACAATAGTGGGTAACAATAAAGGTAAAGCTTCGTGGAATAGTGAGATTGAAGAGGCAGTAAAAAGAAAGAAGGAAGCCTATTTGGGGATGTTGCACGGTAGAGTTTCTGTGGATGAATGTCGCTGTAAGAAGCGTGAAGCAGCTAAGCTGGTTCGCCAGAATATGGTAAAAGATAAGAAGGAGAAGGCGGAAAGGCTTGAACTGGCTTTTTGGAAAGATAGGAAAACTTTCTGGAAGTACATGAGACTCAGGAAAAATAGGGGAAACAAAGTTGTAAGTTGTGTGAAGAATAGGATCGGGGAAATGATATGGGAACCCAATGAGTTAAGTGGAAAATGTATAACGAAGTGAATTTCTCCGTCATTTTTATCCGCGCCGGGGTTCGAACCCGGGTCCACTCATTCCGGAATAAGTTGCTCTACCAATTAAGCTACGCGGACATTTTATTCTGATTCCTATCTGCCTTTATGTCGTGTGCGTCCTTCTGGCAGGTACGTCACATCTCCTGGTACGTTACAAATGAGGTGAATACATCTATGAGTTATTAGATCAAGAAAGCAAAGGTGATTCTGAGGCAGAAGCAGATGATGTCACAGTGAAAGATGGAAGCACAAGAGGGATCTCAAGAGAAGAGGTGTGTAAAGTTCTAAAATATCTTCAGAATGGTAAGGCTCTGGAAGTAGATGGCATAACTGCTGAGATGTTGAAATATAGTGGTGACTCTGTAATTGACTGGGTAACTGAAATTTGCCAGTTGTGCTGGAAGTTAGGAACGGTCCCTTGGGATTGGAAGGACGCTATCATTGTTCCCTTGTATAAGGGAAAAGGTGATCAGACTGACTGCAAGAACTATCGTGGTATTAGCATATTGAGTGTGCAGGGGAAAGTGTTTGGTAAGGTCATTATTGAAAAAGTACGAGGTCTTACATCAGAGAAAGTGTGGCATGTTCAGAGTGGTTTTATGCCTAGTAAAGGCTATGCTAACCAAATTTTTGCATTACGCATGATGATTGAAATGTATCTGGCTGATGGAAAGAAAGTTTTTTCCGCCTTCATAGATTTAGGGAAAGCTTATGACCGAGTAAATAGTACACTTTTGTAGAAGGAATTGAATAAATATGGTGTTACTGGGAATCCACTTAATAGTGTAAAAGACATGCGTGCCGCAGTAGAGCTTGTGTACGAGTGAATGGTGTTTTATCTAAACGGTTTTCTATTGTTTCAGGAGTCAGACAAGGCTGTGTAATGTCACCACGGCTGTTTAATATATTTATGGATGCGTGATGCCAAGATGAACAGTACTGGTTTATGTTTTGGTGATATCCGTGTGAGCAGATTGCTGTATGCTGATGACACAGTCCTGTTGACAGAGAGCAAAAGCGAGTTGCAGAGTATGTTGTCCCAGATGTATGAAGTTTGCATGAAATTCAAACTGAGTATAAATAAGGGAAAAACGAAAGTTATGATTTTTGAGCGAGGAATTGTTAGCACTAAATGCAATATAAGTCTAAATGGCACAGTGATTGATCAGGCGAATAGGTTTGTGTACTTAGGAAGCATGTTTGAAAGAGAGAATAAGGTGGATGGTGAAATTAGTAGGCGAGTAAATTTTTCATTTCAAAGTCATAACTACTTTAGGAGGTTTACACAGGAATGATGGGTTCTCAAGAGAGTCCCGCTTGACTGTGAATGAAAGTGTAATTGTTCCTACTCTGATGCACTGCTATGAAACCTGGTACTACAGAAGAAACATAGGAATCGTTTGTGTGCTGGAGAAATTCGTTCTTTACTGGGAGTATATGGCAAGACACGTTCTGATTATGTGAGGAATGAATATCTGTTGCCGTTGTGTAATGCGAAGCAAAATGTTGTTTGCAAGGTGGAGACTAATATTCTTAAGTGGTTTGGCGATGTTGAGAGAATGAGTGATGAGATGCTTACTAAAATATTTTTTCAGCCTAAGTGGCAGGAAGAAAAGGCAAAGGAAGGCCAAGGAAGTCACGGGAGGTTTAGATTCAGAAGTGTCTGCATGATAAAAAGATTATGAGTATGAAGTATAGAAAATCTTGTGTACGTCGTGTGATGGATGTCAGTGAAGCTCGTGTTGTGTGACAAGATTGCTATAAATGGAGAAGTTTGATACGGCAACAATAAGTAAATAATCAGTTAAAATTTATCTGGCAGTTAGTATTTCTTTGTGGAGATAAGCTCTGAGTCTCAGAGAACAGCTTAGTGAGTGAATTAAATAACTTGAAAACACTTCATAAAGTGAAACTTGCATTTAGAAGATAGAGAATCACATATTCGTACAGCAATGTACATACATTGTCTTTAATAATTTCTGAGGGTAATTTCTCTACTAACGGATTACAGCAGAAGTGGGTAATAGAGGACAGGGCACTGAAATTTGATTCATAAACCTAAATACATTTTCATTTTTCTAAACTTCATTTATAATATGTCTCCCAAATGCTTTAGTATTGACGGAAAAGATGGGTTGTTCCTTTAATATTGACCATTTGAAACTTGCAAATTTTGCACTTAACAACATAATTTCAAAAGATTTTCTTCATTTCAAAGTGGTGCGTTAAGAATAAACATCCTTATTCCGAAGAAAAAGCAGACCAATGGATACTAAAAATTATTGTACAATTCGCACACGTTTTGCAGAAAACGATGAATGATGGGTTGACTTTTCCTCAGCAACACTAACAAACGGAACTAAATATAAGACAACGATATTTTTTATTCGACACATCTCATCCATCCGTGTAAATTCCATGCATAAACGATGTTATTAAATTTCTAGATCACTGAAGAATTTCAATATTTCCTGTGAATAAATAGCATGGCTGAATAGGATTTTAAAAACTGCAGTATTTTTTTAAAGAAATATAATACAAAGAATTTTTTTTGATTGAAGGTTTAACGACCGCCGTGAGCAACTCAATGAGCTATAAGCAGTCGCCCGTCCCTAATTTAGGGTCAATGGTTCCAGGGAAGGGAGAGAGCCAGTGCCGTAAGACAAACACAACATCCATGCCTCACCGGGATTCGAAACCGGACCCCATTCGGACGAATGATCAGAGGCCATCGCTTAGACCACTGCGCCACTGGGGCGGCAAAGTGAAATTTTTCATGTGACATGGCATGCACAAGCATATAAATTTAGGTTACTAGTCTCATTTTATGCAAAAAAAAAAATGTTATTTAATTGTTGTGGAGGGGCTGTTGGGGCGGGGTGGAGAAGGTTTTTTATCAAGTTGACAGCAGTGTAATGTAGATAAAAAAATGGAAAACGTAAGTTTCCAAGGAAGTCTGCAAAATGATAAAGGCAATGACCGTTAATTTTATAAACAACACTCTGAAGTTTCCAAACTAATGCACTAAGCAACACGATCTTCAGCTTTTCGTAACATATGCCGTTTTCGTCAAGAGCAAAACGCCGCTTTCCCCATATAAAATTCAACTGTAGAATGCAAAAATGTGCGAAGTAACCGATGCCTATATCTGATTTGGACAACAGATATCTAGCGATGGCCAAATAGAAAACAGAAATTTATTGGTGCATAGAGCTTGCTTGGAGAGCATTTGGAAGAAATGATACAGTTTGTAAGAGCAGTTTGCATATTATATATTAAAACGAAAACTGTTTAATCATATTATTGGCATGTTTTCACTGTATTACATGTAGCCACTTCCTTCAGAAACTTGAAAATTTTCATCGTCCTGGATGCGAAATCGAACCCGCACTTCCCAATTTCAGGTAGAGCATGCTAGTCCTTACACTACCCAGGACAAGGAAACACCAAGCAACTGAGCATATATATCTGAGAACCTTCAGATTTGCGGTAGTCGAAGCTATTCTTGGCCCATTGTAGCGTCTCACGACCTTTTCTCACATCCAGGGTCGGATGTAGGTCACAAATTCCAGTCCAGTGATGGTCGGATGTAGATCACAAATTCCAGTGTTCACAAATTCCAGTCATCACTCACAAATTCCAGTCATCACTCACAAATTCCAGTTCACAAATTCCAGTCATCACTCACAAATTCCCGTCATCGCTCACGAATTCCAATTCACAAATTCCAGTCATCACTGGAATTTGCTTCAGGTCACAAATTCCAGTCATCACTGGAATTTGTGACCTACATCCGACCCAGGATGTGAGAAAAGGTCGTCAGACGCTACGATGGGGCAAGAATAGCTTCGACTACCGCAAATCTGAAGGTTCTCAGATATCTACGTTCAGTTGCTTGCAATTTCCTTGTCCTGGGTAGTGTAATGATGCTCGACCGAAAATCGAGAGGTGAGGTTTTAATTCTCCCGCTCTGAAACGATGAAAATTTTCAAGTTTTCTGAAGGAAGTGGTTACATGGAATACAGTAAAAATATGCCAATAGTTGCATTGTAAGCCTATTAATAATTATATGCCAATAATTGCATTGTAATCCTATTAAAATAATAGCATTGTAATGCTTCATTTTAATGCTTCATAATAATAGCATTGTAATGCTTCATTTTAATGCTTCATAACAATAGCATTGTAATGCTTCATAAATATCATGTATTTATGAAGAATAATTTCTTCGGGGAAATTCGTTTCCGAATTGTATAAAAATTATGTTTCCAAATGGCATCAATTGTATATTGCGTATACAGTTGCAAACTATATCTGACTAGTTAAATTCTAATGAATTAATTATTAATATTAATAAAGCTAAAGCAATGATTTTTTCCAATACGTTATCTCCTTTAACACCAAATGCACAAATATCCCTTAATAATAAAAGAATTGACATAGTATCTTCATTCAGCTACCTGGGAACTACAATAAATTTTAACCTCAAATGGAATCAACATATCGATTTTCTTTTAATTAAACTATCTAGAAACATTGGTATAGTGAGTAATATCCTGACTGATTTAACAACCAAAACATTGATCTCGTTGTATAACACTTTATTTCAAACTCATGTTAATTACTGCATGCTATTATAGGGACAAACGACACAATACAACATTAATAAATTACAAATTCTACAAAATAAATTTATTAGACTAATTGATCTCAAATCACATCATAGTACCCGACCTTCAATAAATTTTAGAACAAAAGTATATCCTAATAAATATAATATACTCAACTATACTATTTTAATCTTGGTAAAATTATGTTCAAACGAATTAAATATAATTTATATTCAGATATCATATTCATTAATACACACACACATTCATATGAAACAAGGAATAAACTACAATTACAACCTATTTTTCCAAGTATGGAATCAATTAAACTTACTTTAAATTATAGAAGCTCTCAATACTGGAACTCTTTACTTAGTACCCTGACTAATTTAAATACTTTTAATTTATTTAAAAAAAATTCAAACTCTATCTTCTTCAATAATTAAAAAAAAAAAAGGAAAGGATTGGCAAAACTTCTTCTGATTGTCTGACTTGATGTGTCTATCTGTTGTTTCATTTCTTTTTTCTACGGGGAGTATAGGGCTATGCCAGGCCATTTTGGTCTTTTCCCTTGTCTTCCCTGTTGTTACAGTTTATGCTCATCATTTATGAATTGTTAATTTTTTTCCACTCTTTTTTTTTCTTTAAGAGCATGTAACAACAAAAATAAATAAATAAATAAATAAATAAATATGACTGTTTAATCAATTCATCCTTCCAGTTTGTACTTATGTATCTGAGACATAGGTTTTAACTAACAAAAGACATTTAGATGCTCCATACAACTCAAAGAAGCATGGAGATGCAAATAGTTGAGTGTAAATTCTGAATTTGACTTGTTCAACACTGAGCGCTAAATGTGTGACAAGAAATATTCGTGTTTTGACACCATTTCCAACATTCATGCTGTTGTATGTTTTGTTTTAAGCAATAATGAATTAGTTTTACATTTCCTATGAATAAATATCAGATTTAAAATAAATTTGAGTCCAGAAAGCTCGCTTCTCCTTTATGGCATTGCCTGATGTGTCTAGGTTCGAATCCCGGAAACAAACATTTAATCAGCATTTGTGTTTCCGGAGCTCAACCTCTCTCTCTGGAAACAGTGGCTCGTATGTAGGAATGGTCTACTCTTTGTAGTCTTAAGTGATGTTAAAAAATAAAAGCTACATGTTAAAATGTGCATATTTTTAAGCAAATATAATAATCATTCAAATCACATGGCAGGAATATATGTTCAGTTCTTTAAGGTGCTAAGTATTTTTGTGCTAAAACAATATTGAGGTAATTTTAAAGGTTGTGTGTGGCATAACTGTGGGAAAGAAGGTGTCATGTTAACAGCACAGGAACCCGGAAAATTTTAGGATTTGCTTAAAATAATGAAAACTCAATTTTTATGAGAAATTCGCAAATTTTTGTACATCAAAACACAATGTTAAACATCTTTCATGACAAGAGAGTGGTATGTTAACAGTAAAATTGTCCCTTTCCCTACAAAGCAAAACAGTGCAATGAAAAAAATAAATGGCTTCGAAAATGATTGATCGAAATCACAATTTCTTGTTTTTATCAATATTGAATTAGTTCCATATTTACTATGAATAAATGCCATTTTTAAAACTTATTTCCATCCAGACGGTTCGCTTCTCCTTTATGGCACTGTCTGACGGATCAGAGTTCGAATCGCGAAACAAACATTTATGCAGCATTTGTGTTTTCGGAGCTGAAATCCTCCCTTCTATGGGAACAGTGGCTCAAATGTATGAACGGTCTATTCATTATAACATTAGATGATAACTGAGGTCGTTAAACCGTGCCAAAATTTTTTGTAAAAGCATATATTAAAAAGTTCATCCTTTTAAATAAATTTAAAGTCATTCAAATCACATGCAAAGCATACGTGTTCATTACTTCAATGTACTAGCGGGATTTCTGTGCTAAAACGATAATGAGTTAAGTTCAAAGGTTGTTTGCTGCCCCGGTAGCGCAGTCTAAGTGCTGGCTTCTGATCATTCGTCTGGGTTTGAATCCCGATGAAGCATGGATGTTGTGCTTTCCTTGCAGCACTGAATCTCTCCCTCCCTTGGAGCCAGTGGCCCTAAATTAGGGGCGGGCGATTTTTTATAGTCCATCGAATTGCTCACGGTGGTCGTTACACCCCCAATCGAAAAAACAATTTGCGACAGAGCTGTGTGAAAGAAGGTGTCATGTTAACAGCAGAGATACCAAAAGAAATGGAAAGGACAAAATAAAGTCTCCAGAATATTTTACGATATCAAATATCTCTTTTTAAAGACACAATTTATAGCATTTATCGTGACAGAAGGGTGGTGTGTCAACAGTATATCCGTTCCCTTCCCTACTATCCAAAACAGTAAAAGCGAAAACACATATATTCTTCGCAAATGCTCCGTCGAAATCATACATTTGGAACATTTGACGCTGAAGATTATTCTTTTACTAATAAAAAATGCTAGTATATTACAAGTATGTCGATGGTAGAAAGTTTTGGGTGAGCGGTTTCATGTTAACACCAGCGAAACCTAGGACAAAGCAAAATTTTCATTATCAACAATGGCAAATCGTATGCAATACATGATGAAATCCGATCTATTAATTTCATGCGCGATGCGAAACACCAATCTGATGAAGTTCATTTTAAGTTTTTACCCAGTGAACTAGTTCCTTACATGATATGAATCAACGCAGTAATAATGATCTAGAAAATGAAAAGCAATATTTTGTGGATAGAATTACTCCCGAACACACGGGTCTTCCCACAGCATTCAAAGAAAAGACATCGAGGCACGACATTAAAACATCTAAATTCATTTGAGAACTGAATTTTGTGGAACAATAAGGCAAAAATAGTACACCCACCTCTGATCTTGACAATATATCGCTATCCAGAAGGCAGTGGTTAAATGACTGGTATTAGAAATGGACCAGCTATAAGAAGTAGAAGTGCAGTTACCACGTCGGACAGCAAACTGTTGAATTCTTAGGTACCAGATAGAGAAAGTTTCTGCGCCTGCGCGTCAGGGAGTGACGTATTTTTCCAAAAAAGTTCTACTGACGCATCGTATCCGTCTGCATGGTTTCGCAGAGGTTCTCCGACCGACTTACATTATTCCTACAAAGGAAAAGTGATCGTTGTGACGGCAGAGAGAAAAACGCCATAAACCTTAAAGGATGAAATTTGCTCTGTATTATAATTTCTCTGATCTTAAAAGCATTTATTTAACGAAAACTACATTTCTAGACCACGGAGAAAATTTCTTGAAATTCATGTAAAGCCATTTAGGGTGGGGGAATAACTTACGAGCAGAATTCCTTACTGACGAAAGAGTTTATTTGCCACAACGTTGGCCAGCTCACCATTTCATAAATTTATGCCACGCGATATTTGAATTGGAACCTTACGCTGTATAAAAAACAATGTGGCAGATATAAAATTTGGAAGTCTAAATTATTAATAAACTCTTATAGCGTAGTGAAATTGGTTTATTTACTGTACTTTTTTAAAAAGTATATAAAAACGCCAAGGTTTTGCCCTCCACTAGAAGGCTTTTTCAAAACAATAGATAGACATAAATGCATATATGTCTATCTCAAAGCAAAAATGGACATACATGCATTTTATGTCTATCTGTTGTTTTGAAAAAGCCTCTTTGTGCAGAGCAAAAGCATGGCGATTTTATATACTTTTAGGACAGTAAATAAATGGATGTTACTACGCTATAAGCGTTTTTTTATTGTGCATAGTCTGGTGTACTTTTAACTAGAGTTAATTATTATCCTTTTTGTCACAATTCACTGTTACGGGCAATTTCGGGTATCTGCATTCATACATAGGTATAAAAGCAGAACTGATCATGTTTGAGGAAAGTGACCTTAACGCTTTCAGTGAATGTTTGGTAGAGAGGTTCAATATCTCGACCACCAATTGATACACTGTTTGTAAAAATTGCAACACCAAGAAAGAATCACGCTATTCAAATGAAATTTATATCACAGATTCCTCATGTTACAGGAGATAACTGATTACATTTTTAGAGCTATACAAGATTTTTCTGCTTCAAAACTCAATATCACGTGAAGCCACTTCGAGCAACATAACAGCTTCTACACGGCTAGGAATTGCATGAAAGAGGTTTTTGATAGCGTCCTGGGGAATCACCTGCCAGGCTGCTTTCATGCGAGGCCAGAGTTTATTTGTGGTGACTACGGAGGAGCTTGACGGGCCAGTCGCTTAGCTACCATGTCCCAGACATGTTCGATCGGGGACATATCCGGCAAACGTGCAAGTCAGGGAAGAAGCAGTGTCAACCGTGCATAGAAGAGGACTTGGACACACCGGGCCATACGTGGCCGAGCATTGACCTGTTGGAATATAGCGCCAGGACAACTCTGGCACTAAGGGTATTATGTTTTCCTCTAAAACATGTATCGCTGGCTTTTGAGGTTTTCCTCAATTCGTATCAGGCGAGATCACGAATTGAACTCAATGGCACCCCAAATCACGACGCTTGGCGTTGGACCGGAATGACGCTGCAAGGGGCCGTTCACCACGACATCTTCGACCATCATGGTGCATCAAGTTGAATTGTGACTCGTCAGGAAACATGACCACAAGACACCTTCTGGAATCTTGTCGCGTCAATACCTCGCCGGGCAAGAGCTGTTTTGGCGGCACATGGAGGACCAACATCATATTAAGCGGGTGGACATAATGTTTTGTCTCTTCAGTTTTAATGCGATAATTTTCTGCCATAGCTTCATTTCTTCAGCTGATATGGAAACATGTTCGCAGTCAGTAAAAAAGGTAACCAGTTAAGAATCATTTCTGTTTCTTATGTTCACATTTCCCTGTGAAAGATGTACAGATTTTAATGGCTCTGAAGGTCGTTTAACTGCTGCTAAAGAGAAAATATGCTCAAAAACATTTCTCACTCGAATTTTTGAATAGTTGGAGCAAGGTGGATATGAGATTCGATTCCACTTTGCATTCACGTAATTATTAACTTAGTTTCGTACAATACGTGTCTTCGTTACTCTTCTATTTAATATTTCCGTCAATTACCATGGGCAACAGTTAAGTGTCATAGCAACTTCATCAGTCACTTTCTCTGAAAAAAGGTGAGTTCAAGGTTCTTAAATACCTTGAACTCACCTTTTCCTTTCTTGCAGCATTAATATTCGAACATTTACAGTTTCTTCTGTACAGATTGTAACATTTGGAAAAAGAATTACGTACTATTTACCTGATTTTTTCCTTCATTAGAACTTTCATCTCACGGTATGGTCCAGCTTTTCTGAAACCTGATTTTAACTGGTAAACTGTAGAAGTTAGAGCAGCATGAGAACACGAGAAAAAGGTGAAATAAGATATTGAATAGTCGACTTGTTAGAGATAGGAGCAGTGCTTGAACAACTATAAATTTAAAAAGATAAAGTAGTTGGATGAAAATCCTAAATCGTTTCTCCAGCATGATTGCATGACGAAACAAAAAGACAAAAATACAAAGCAACACTTCCTACCATAAACAAAAAAGATGTGAAATCGTCTAAACAAAAACTTTATGGTTCTACAAAATACAAATACCTGAATAAGAATAACGTAAACAGAACTTGAGCAGTTACATTAACTGAAAACACGTAGCAACCTCAAAACCCGTAACGTACGTAGTTTAACATTTTTTAATAGTACCAAAGAAAGATCCACTCTAAATGTTTTGATAGTGTGGATGGTAGAGGTTTTTGCAATAGAGAGAGAGATCTCCCAAACATACAAATTCCGTGGCTTTATATTCAAGCGTAGGTATAAAGGGCAGCAATGAGTTTTGAAAAACACTCCATGAAACATTTTGAAAGGTGCGAACACAGTAGCAGGACGACAATCTGAATTCGGGAGTGTTGGAAAGTCAGGCACGGCAATTTTCGAAGAAAGGCATAAAGACATGTAAAGACTGCATGAGAAATATATGGAAACGTCACAGGATTTCCACAGTTCTAGAAAAGAAGCCCTACTTCACAGTTTTGAAATCTGATATTATGATGAAAGGAATTATCATCTGTGGATCAAGTTACTCTAAATTAGCAGTAGCTTCGGACGAGGTTCAAAGAATCCGTAGTTGAATGCAGTAGCTTCAGCAAAATAAATATTCCTAATGAAACTTACGACAACTTGAACTAATAATTTTAAAGTCATGGATATTACGTAAAAACAATTGGAAAATTCGTTTCATTAAGGAAAAAGGAGATATCACATCCTTTATTTATAAGCAGCGGGTAAAGACAAATTTTCAGTGTTTCTTCCTGACCAATTTACCTAACCATGACGAAACCAGAAAATTATCTAGGAAACACAACAAACACAAAATTCGCCTAAATAGATTTTCCTGAAGCAGAAAATTACAAAAAGTATAGATCAACAAGAAATAATTTTTTGTGTTCAAAATCTGATCGAACCCTTTAAGCTGCTGATGTATTGTCCAAAATGATCTTCTCTCTCCGAACAAAAATGTTCCCATAACTTCCAGGTTTTACAAAAGCTTCGGCAAAACAACTTCTTTATTTTTCTCATCTCAGCAATACCGACCATAAACCTGTCGCTGGTGATAAGCACCCCATTGTAGTTCTTTGTTCTGTGCTTCATGACCCAGTGATTGATGGGAAAAGGAAAGTTCCTCTGAACAGGACATCATTCTCTGGGTAGAAATAAGCAACTCAAAGATCTTCGCTCTCCTTTCCTAGGTTCTTTCACATCGTTATGGCGCTTTTCGTAGGCAATATGATATAAAGAGCACTTTTCGTAAGTAATCTGTCAGAAATTATTAATGTCAATCAAGACGGAAAGCAGCGCATTCCGGTGAGCATGCTCACTCGTTTCACATTTTAGAAAGCGAATATATTCGTTCGACGTGGACAGGCAAGAGATCATTCTAAACGACCACGCAATTAGTCAGCGCCAGGCGCCCAATTAGATACGTACTAAGCCGATCCGTTCCTTGCTACGAATAAACATAGCTCGCACACTATAAAATACACAGTTGAGTCACATTATTGTGACCACCTCCTACTTTTGACGTACACAGCGGGTAGCAAATGAAAGAATGCGCGTGTCGTGAGCTGGCTTGGAGGGTATATAAGGTGTGCTGTAGGCATTCTGAAAACCTATCACTCGTTGCTGCCATGGATAAAAAGAGCGATGTATCAGATTTGCAAAAAGGGGTGATTATCGGCTTTTGCGCCAAGCATGGCAGTATTTCTGAAACAGCAAAGTTTGTGAACTGTTCGGTTGCTGCTGTGGTTAAAGTGTGTCGTCATTGGAGAAATGACACCATTGCGAATAAACGACGTGGAAACTGCGAAGCACCACATGCCACTGATGTGAGAGGTGAACATCGGCTTCGAAGGTGCGTGAGGGCCGATCGACACGCTTCAGTGGAGCAACTCACTGGCTGAATGAACCAGGGGGCTACCGGAAGTGTGTCCAAAACGACAGTTCAGCGAACCCTGCTGCGTATGATGCTCTGATGCAGACGGATGGTCACTGCACCTATGCTTACGAAGGTTCACCGGCAGAAAAGGCTTATATTTGCACGGCAGTATCGGAATTGGACCTCCTCTGATTGGCAAAGGATTGCCTTCTCCGATGAGTAACGTTTTCTGCTTCATCTAACGGATGGACGTTGGCGCATAAGGGCGAGAGACATCGGAGAACAAGCAGTCTTCAACCACTGCTGGCAGAACACGAGCTGGTGGGGACAGCGTTATGGTATGGGGAATGTTTTCGTGGCATTCTCTGGGTCCACCCATACCTGTGGAAGGCACTATGGACCGAATTCATCCTTGCACACCACATACACCCACGTACACCCATGGAAGGTTCAAAGAACATGTGAAAGCCCTAGCATCATTCAAGAAATCATTTCCACTAGTGACAATTCCACTTTGTTAAGCATAATTGTAATTAACCCTTGAAACGTGAAAAATAATTAACTAGAAAGCATGGGGGCTCAATATTTCATGGTTTGCCCGGAGCGCAGAAATGCCTAGTTACGCCCCTGTCACAAGTACAGCCTGCATGCTTTCTAGTTTAATTATTTTTCACGTTTCAATGGTTAATTACAATTATGCTTAACAAAGTGGAATTGTCACTAGGAGAAATGATTCATTGAACGATGCTAGGGCTTTCACATGTTCTTCGAACCTCCCATTATATTTCATTACAAACTCTTTCAAGGTTACGATTCTTTTGTCTTTTAGAAATCATGATTCCTTTCTTAAAAGACAGTGAATTTTTTCATATTGGGAAGCAAAGATTAAAGTAAAATAATAGCTGCTAAATTTTTCCTTTCATCTGCGCTTCAGAGCAGATTCATCTCTCTGACTGTAACACACTCCCATCGAAATAAATAGGTAGTTTCCAGAACCTATTAGACTGTTTTCAATCCTACATTCATACATTAAAGCTTATATTCATAATCATATGCATACTTCCTCCATTTTCAAGGGAGACATCATTTTGAAATTGCCAGTTGGCACTAATAATCAAGCGGAAATGCAGTTATAAAATCAAACTAGTCTGAAGAATAAAACATACTAATCATGTCTCATGACATCTAAATTTATGAGGCGTGCTCAGTAAGTAATGCCTCCGCACAAGTGTCTTATGCATGACTTGTTGCCTAGCAACCAGTCATACGGGAAATTATTCTTTGTGCGATTAGCTTCATTTTACTGCGTAACTGAGCACCGTACATCTATTTGTCTGTATTTAATTTTGTTTAAAATGGATGATTATTTTTCAATTGTGTCGACGGCAAGAACGTCGCCAAGGGAATGAAGCCCACCCTGAAATTTGCCTTGCCCACTCTGCCGCCTACCCAGTTCAAAATGGCACATTTTTCAGTATATTTAACTTTAAAATATAAGCTGTACTTTGCCAAGTAATAGGTCTTGTGTTTTATTTTATGTAATCCAACGTGTTTTCCCGTAGAAAGTGTGTTTACTTCTTGTTAAAATAGTTATCAAAATAGCATGCGTAGGGCCATGAAAATTCTATTGTAAACCATTTTCCAACTCCTGATTTTAAGCCTCTTTTCCATATTTCTATGGCCAGGGGGGGCTAAGGAGGAGGGTGGAGAGGAATTAACTGAAGGAGGTCTCTACTAATTGCTCTGCTGTTTGTTCCCTTTACAAAATAGGGGATTTCAATACGGAAAGTGGAGTTTAACGATACAGTAGCGCTCTTAAGACTTCCCCCGGACAGTGAAAGTGCAGGAAGTGGCTGGCGACTGCTTGGTAGGAGAGGAGTGCAAGGCAAAGTCGCTGGCCTGAAGGAAGGGAGTGTTAAGAAGGGGGAGTGAGCACAACTTAAAATTTGATTTAGATATACGAAAACGACGTTTTCCTTTAAATGGTTCAAGTACAGTATTGTTTTCGTGAGCAAAAATGCAAAATTTTGAAGAGCAATTTAAGGCAGTGCATTCAGAGCAAGCAAAAAGTTGAAGGCGACATTTTAGCAACACTTGTATTTTATACCAGTGGCGCAACTACTCAGACCCGTGTGCGTGTGTGTGTGTGTGTGTGTGTGTGTCCAGATGGAAGGGGGGTGATTGCACGAATTCCACTGCAGCCGGTAGTGAAAGTATTACAAATTAGTTGTTTCAGTGTTTCGCAAAAAAAAAAAAAAAAAACTGTCAAGCTTGCCCCTATCAAAAATAATGCTTGCCCCCATAAAAACTAAGGCTCGCCCCCCCCTCCGTCATCCATCCGGATTTCGAAGTCTAGCGACGTCCTTGGTCGACGGATGTCAAACAACGATTAGTTATTGCGTTTTTCTCATGAAAACGTACCTCCCGAAGAAATTCAAGCTAGATTGGACATAAGCACTGTTCGTTGTTGAGTAAAAACATCAAAGGACAGTGGAGAAATGTAGGTCGTAATAGATCAGCCGCGCAGTGGGAGGACAGTAATCGCAACTTGCGATTTGAACACGCAAAATGTCGATGAGTTCATCAGGGAAAATCGAAGAATAACTCAGAGCAGGGCCCGATTTGCACAGTATCGGGCCCCAGGCACAGCACAAGACGAGCCCCCCCCCCGTCAAAATGTTTAAAAGAGTGAGTACATTTGTTGCCATTAAATATGAATTAATTTCAAAGTTGATATAATTAATGGGACACTGTGAGAGGAAAAATGTGAGAGGAAAAATAGGAAATAATATCTACTTTTATTAAATCTTCACATTAGCAAGGAAATTCACACTTCAATTATACACTGACGGAAAAAAATCCCAACACCACGAAAAAATAGTTGTAGAGGAATGAAATGGCGGCAATACATTTGTATAGGTAACATATTTAATCGATTAACTTTTCAAGATCACAGCTTATTGTAAGCGCGAGAAGAGCCATTTTAAATGTGAAATGCTGGTACATTAATAACCGGTGTAACCGCCAGAATGTTGAATGCAAGCACGCAAACGTTCATGCATTGTGTTGTACAGGTGCTGGATGTCAGTTTGTGGGATGGAGTTCCATGCCTGTTGCACTTGGTCGGTCAAGACAGAGACGGTTAATGCTGGTTGGGGGTGACGCTGGAGTTGTCGTCCAATGATGTCTTATACGTGCTCGATTGGTGAAAGATCTGGTGATCTAGCAGGCCACGGCAACATGTCGACACTCTGCAGAGCATGTTGGGTTACAACAGCGGTATGCGGGCGAGCGTTATCCTGTTGGAAAACACCCCTGGAATGCTGTTCATGAATGGCAGCACAACAGGTTGAATCACCAGACCGACGTACAACTGTGCCGTCAGGGTGCGTCGGATAACCACGAGAGTGCTCCTGCTGTCATAGGAAATTGCTCCCCAGACCATAACTCCAGGTGTGGGTCCAGTCTGTCTCGGCCGCAGACAGGTTGGTTGCAGGCGCTCACCCGGCCTCCTTCTAACCAACACACGGCCATCACTGGCACCCAGGCAGAACCGGCTTTCATCAGAAAGCACAACAGATCTCCACTCCGTCCTCCAATGAGCTCTAGCTTGACACCACTGACGTCGCAAACGGCAGTGGTTTGGAGTAAGTGGAATGCACGCTACAGGGCGTCTGGCTCGGAGCTGTCCTTCAAGTAACCGATTTGTAACAGTTCGTTGTGTCACTGTGGTGGCAACTGCAGCTCGAATTGCTGCCGCAGACGCGGTACGATGCGCCACGGCCATACGCCGTACACGGTGGTCTTCCCTCTCAGTAGTGCCACGTGGCCGGCCGGAATCCGGTCTTCTTGAGGCAGTATCTTCCCTTGACTACCGCTGCCAACAATCATGCACAGTGGCTACATTCCTGCCAAGTCGTTCTGCAATATTGCAGAAAGAAAATCCACCTTCTCGTAGCCCTATTACACTACCTCGTTCAAACTCCGTGAACTGTTGATAATGGCTTCTTCGTCTTCTTAAAGGCATTCTTGACTAACATCAACACCCCACGTCGAATCTCAACGATAACTAACGCTCACGAACGTTACAGCGCATATTTACAGCAAACCTGCTTTGCATGTTCCGAGGGCGCTACTAGCGCCACACGTATGCGCCGAGCGCGAAATTTGCATAGACGTCATCTTACAGATGTACTCTCACCGCCTACCAACTGTCGTTTATCTAACACAACCCCTTCTTGGTGTTGGGATTTTTTTCCGTGAGTGTAGATGGGTAGGTAAAATATAGTTTAATAATTTAGTATTGCTATTTTCGCATTTAATTAGATAATAATTCAAATATCCACAGATGTTAAATTATTCATCTCCTTTTAATTGTATTTTTAATCGATGAACATTATTTAGACTTCGTACAGACTGATTTTTGGGGGCGAGGCAAACTTCCCTGTAGCTAATTAATCACCTATGATGTGTTCAATATTATAGTAGAATAATTCTATTAACAAAGAAATGATACTTAGATTCGAGCAAACATGCATAACTGGTTAATTCTCACACTCATAAAAGCACATTATTCAACTCATTAATTCACTTAATTTAGACCCAAGCAATTTTAAAAGCTGATACTTTACAATATGAAATACTCAAAGTTTCTACAAAGTGTCTCAGAAATGCAAAATCTCTTTCAAGAGGTGTATAGTGTATTTAGGAAAATACAATTTGTAGCACGTTTATATTTCATCTGCAAGTTTCAGATGAAAAGCACTGCGATTTTCCTGCCTTATCCATTGCTCACATTTGAAATTAAATGGACTCCATATAAATCAGCTTTTACAAGTTCCCCAGCTTCTGATTTTCCAAGCAAACAATATGTTTGTAGTTTTGAGGACCAAAAGCAAGTTGTGGGATAGTTTGTGTATGTGTGCACACACACATGTATATTATATAAAAAAAGGAACAACCATCAAATCAGCAGAGTTAAGTGGTTAAGATCAAATTAGTTATTCACATCCTTA
Source organism: Macrothele yani (assembly GCA_039090855.1). Classification (NCBI taxonomy): domain Eukaryota; kingdom Metazoa; phylum Arthropoda; class Arachnida; order Araneae; family Macrothelidae; genus Macrothele; species Macrothele yani. The sequence continues at coordinate 91,020,286 of CM077012.1, read as the reverse complement.
ACCCCCCTTTTTTTTTTTTTTTTTTTTTGTCATTCCGCATCTTTGAATGCCCGCACACAAATTAAAGTCATTGCAGCATCAATAAACATAAAAAAACATTCTTTTTACACTACACAAATATGCAAATAAGAGTGTTGGGCCGCTCTACAATATTGCAAAATTTCCTTGGAAAGCAATCACCCCAATTCCCAAACTTTAATGCAGTTCTACATCTGTGTTAATCTTCATTTCAGGAAAAAAAAAACCGAGTCCTCCTCCCCCTAAATGTTGTTTTTTCCATTCATAATAATTATCTAATATAAAAACGCATAAATTTTCTTTTTGCATTGCGATTCTGGGGCCCTCTAAAATGCGGGACCCTTGGCCCTGGCTTGATGGGCCTAGGCGTAAATCAAGCCCTGACTCATAGAATCATAGCAGGTAAGCTGAACATTAGTTTAGGTAGCGCCAATGCCATTGTTAGCGTTCTTAAGATACAACAAACTGTGTTTTTTTTTTTTTTGGATACCGCGTCACCTAACGATTGAAATGACGAAATCAAGACTTGAATAATGCCAAAACCTGTTGCTCTCTGTGAAATATATGGAAGTGATGTTATCCAAAGCATTATGACTAGTGATGAGAGTTGGATTCACCATTATAACCCAGAAATTAAAATGAAAAATCAGTCTCTAGAATATCGACACGCATCTTCTCCTTGAGCGAAAAAAAAATTCAAAATCAAATATCTGCCGGTACGTGCATGCATGCACTGTGTTATGGGACTACTGAGATATTATTCTTTAGGAGTACATGGTCTAAGGTACGACTATTAAATCAGAGAGCTAAGTGCATAACTTAAAAAAGTTAAAACAAAGAATAAACTGCGTGCATGGGGTAAAGAAATCAACGATTCTGCATCACGACAACGCCAAACCCCATGGCAGCCCCGGTGGCGCAGTGGTCTAAACGATGGCCTCTGATCATTCGTCCGAACAATGTCTGGGTTCGAATCCCGGTGAGGCATGGATGTTGTGTTTGTCTTACGGCACTGGCTCTCTCACTTCCCTGGAACCAGTGACCCTAAATTAGGGACGGGCGACTGCGTATAGCCCATTGAGTTGCTCACGGTGGTCGTTAAACCTCCAATAAAAAAAAAAAAAAAAACACATGTTGGGACTTCGCCGACAGAGTGCGCAGCGGAGGAGGCGAACGCGAGACGTGAGAAAATTGCGGACATGTAAAGACGCGTGGGAACTCACAGCAGAGGCGCAGAGATGTTGCGGCAGAGGCCGCAATATGAAAACTGATATTAAGACTTACGACGCGAAAGACAAACGACGAAATATTCAATGTGTGTATGTGTTTGTGTATTTACATCTAATTAATATAAAATGATCTTCAATAAATTAGTTTCACCAAGTATACCTTGGATGTGCAAATATCTTGGAATATGTTAGTGTGCATCCTACTCTGTTAACAGGAAGGAAAGAAGATGTTGGAAGCCAGAGAGCCCGTCTACAGACTCACGGAAGAGGTAAGAAGTTAAATATAAATACCTCTAATTACCGAAATTGAATTGAAACGCGAAAAGTAAGAACACTACTTGGCGCCCAACGTGGGGCTTTCTAGAAAATAGAAACTGAAAGCAATATTTCAATATTTTCACCTATATTGAATTCGAAGTGTTAAACTGAAATTGCTTAAAATAAGTAATGGCGGAGGATTTAGTCAAACTAAAAAAGAAAAGAGCGGTTAACTGCAGATTAACAACCATTGTTATGAATAAACTAAAGGAAGCTCTTGAAGAGGATCCCCTTGAAAGGGAAGTTATCGAGAAAAATTTAGCTCAGTTATTGATTAAAGAAGATGTTTTGATTTCTGTTGGTGAACAAATTGAGCGAGTTATTTTTGTAGAGAAATTTGAAGACGATTATTGTGCTAGTCAGGAATACTACGAAAACGTGCTGTTATGGAAAACCAAAGCGCAGCGCTGTTTAACTATGATCAGAAACACTGAAGAAAGCATCACGAACGAAACCGAGAATAGCCCATCGCGGTCAAATAATATACCTGGAGCAGCGATAAGATTACCAAAATTAGAGCTTGCAAAATTCTTTGGAGATCCATCGCATTGGTTGGAATTTTGGGGTTAGTTTGATACGACCATACACTCAAATGAGGGTTTAAATAATTTGAACAAGTTTAGTTACTTGAAGTCTTATTTGGGCGGAGCAGCTGCTATTTCAATATCTGGATTACCTATCACGGAAGTAAATTATGACAAGGCCATAAAAATTTTGAAGGATAGTTTCGGAAAAAAAGATGTTGTTATAAGTTCACATATGAATAAATTACTGTCTCTACCACCTGTTAAGAGGTTAACAGACACCTTTGGTCTGCAGAAGTTGTATGATAATTGCTAAGTCCAATTAAGAAGCCTAAAATCTCTGGGAGTAATCTCCGGCACTTATGGAAGTTTGTTGTGTCCCATATTGAAACTGATTCCCAGTGAATTAGTGCTAGAATTCAACAAACTTCGGGAAGCTGATGAGATTTGGAATATAAAAGAAGTTATGGAATTTATAAGAAAAGAAATTGAAAGTCGTGAGCGGTCCCAGACGATTTGCAGAACACAGAATTAAAACCGAATCTTTCTCAGAGTGTTAAGGCAGTAAACAATATGCCCATCAGATCTGATCACACGCACGCAAAAGAATTCATGAAGCAAAATAAAACCTTTCCTTCGGCCGCCGAACTGAATGCTACTGTAGAAAATAACCCAGAGTCCTACGAAAAACGCGTTGAACACAGAAGGACTGCGGTCAGCGTTCAAAGAAATAACGAATATTGTATAGTAAACCAATCCATACAAACTCCGTTTATTGGTGTGAAAGTAAAATTAAAGAATGAATACAAGGGAAAAGTGTATCTCCCGAGCTTTCGCTCTCCAACCGGGAGGCTTTCTCAAGGGTTGCAGACGTTACTAACAAGTCTGGCGAGTATAATCAAAAGATTTCGAAACACTGGTGGTCGGGAACATCGTATTTTGAAAATTTGATGCTCGAGGCACGAGGCGATACACGGGTTTCTTTCATGCGGAGAATCATCTCAGCATGTCCCTCCACGCGGACGGAATATCAACAGATTGGGTATCGTTTCATGCGTAGGGATGTCTGGAAATTTCAATACTCTCTCTGATCAGTGTACCTTTGTGGCCAGTATACGGCGCAATTATCTTTACTTTATACCATAATGGGACTGAGTTTTTCTGTGCTACTTCTTTAGACAAGGCTGTTAAGGCCTTTCCCAATCTGATGTCTCTCATGTGCTCCTTAGACCTTACAGCAATCGACCTTTTGGTCATTCCGATGTAAACTTTCGACGAACCATTCGGGTACATCAGAGGTATCATGTACACTCCTGCTTCCGATTTCCTGTCTGGGTTTCTGCACGTGAAAGACTACCCTCTTCCGAACAGGACACAGTGAGGCACTTAGCAGCCGAAAAACTGAAGAGAAGTTTAGCCTCGACATTACGTCCTTATACCCGTCAATACCGGTAGAGAAGGCCTGTGACAATCTCGATATAAGGTTATCCAGGGATGATGAATTTCTCCCAGAAGCGGTGCAAGATATAAGAAGAGCCCTAAACCTGACTGTGAACAACAATTTCTTTCGTTACCAAGAAACTATATACAAACAAACCAGAGGCGCTCCTATGGGTTCTCCACTGTCAAGCATATCAGTAGAAGCAAGATTACGCCCACTAGAAGAGAGAATTTTCTCCTGCACCGTCAAAAAGCCACGTATATGGTTCCGATATGTCGACGACATATTTTTCATATGGCAGTATTCTGACGCGGACCTTCAAGAATTCTGGGGACAAATCAATACCTTGCATCCAACACTCAAATTCACCCTGGAAAGGGAAACTGAAGGAAAACTACCATTCCTAGATGTTATGTTGCATAAAAATCAAAATGGCCGACTTGACACGGCGGTTTACTACAAACCAATAACAGTTCCCAACTTTATCGCACCTAAATCTGTATCTCCAAATTCATATATAATGGCAGCATTTAGAACATATTTTGAAAGAGCTTTTTTTTTTTTTTTGGTTGGAGGTTTAACGACCACCGTGAGCAACTCAATGGGCTATAAGCAGTCGCCCGTCCCTAATTTAGGGTCACTGGTTCCAGGGAAGGGAGAGGGCCAGTGCCGTAAGACAAACACAACATCCATGCCTGACCGGGATTCGAACCCGGACTCCTTACGGACGAATGATCAGAGGCCAGCGCCTTAGACCACTGCGCCACCGGGGCGGCATTTGAAAGAGCTTTCAACGTCTGTTCCAGCATAGAAACAAGGAACAAAGAGATATCAGATATCATTAATAAAGGCATTGCAGCTGGTTTCCCCAAACTTGATCTAAGAAAAATCCTACAAAAAGTCCAGTCAAGGTATCGTACAAACCCCAAAGCGAAAGGAGATAATTTACGTTACGCCGGATCTGTGCCGTATATCACAAAATTCTCTTACTCATTCAAAAGTCTAATGAGACGCCATGGCCTTCACATCGGCATCAGATCCCCGAACAGCATACACAGAGCAGTGGCAAACACGTGCAGAAACCCAGACAGGAAATCGGAAGCAGGAGTGTACATGATACCTCTGATGTACCCGAACGGTTCGTCGAAAGTTTACATCGGAATGACGAAAAGGTCGATTGCTGTTAGGTCTAAGGAGCACATGAGAGACATCAGATTGGGAAAGACCTTAACAGCCTTGTCTAAAGAAGTAGCACAGGAAAACGCAGTCCCATTATGGGATAAAGTAAAGATAATTGGGCCGTATACTGGCTAGAAAAGGTACACTGATCAGAGAGAGTATTGAAATCTCCACACATCTCTACGCATGCAACGATACCCAAACTGTTGATAATCCGTCAGCGTGGAGGAACATGCTGAGATGATTCTCCGCGTGAAAGAAACCCGTGTATCGCCTCTTGCCTCGAGCATCAAATTTTCAAAATACGACGTTCCCGACCACCTGTGTTTCGAAATCTTTTGATTATACTCGCCAGACTTGTTAGTAACGTCTGCAACCAACCCTTGAGAAAGCCTCCCGGTTGGAGAGCGAAAGCTCGGGTGATACACTTTTCCCTTGTATTCATTCTTTAATTTTACTTTCACACCAATAAACGGAGTTTGTATAGATTTGTTTACTGTATTATGTAGGTGTGAATCCCGTTCAACAAGTAACGAATATTGTGTTAGAGAAAGTTGTTTATTTTGTTCATCGGATCATGATTTAGACAGATGTCCTTTACCAATAGGCGAAAAAGGACGCAATTTATTGCGACAAGGAAGATGCTTTAATTGTTTCAAAAAACATCACTTGGCGAAGTTTTGTTTATCAAAAGATCGGTGTCAACTTTGTCATCGAAAACACCATACATTCATGTGCGATGCAGAAAAAGAAAACACAACAGCCGTAAAACACGTATCACAAGCAGATCAGCAAGAGAACGGTATTCTGTTACAAACCATGACCGCTACTGCAGTGGGGAAAAAGAATCGGAGGGTGAAAATTCTTCTCGACGCAGGCTCACAACGCACATTTGTTATGGAAACTGTTTCTAAAGAGCTAAAGTTACAGGTGACAGGAGAAGAACAATTGACGATATTTTCGTTTGCCGCGAATTCACCAGTAACAGAGAAAAGAAAAAGAGTTCGCTTGGTCTTAAAAGATGAAAGAACTAGACGCAGAATTGAGATTCAGGCTTTGGAAACAAATAACATTAGCGGTGCTTTGATAAGTACGCCAGGGAAAGAAATACGAAGTTATTGTGAAAGAGAAGAAATGTTGTTAGCAGATGGAGCGGAAAAATGTAACAACTTAGAATTATCGGTTTTAATCGGAGCTGACTATTATTGGAAGGTTGTAACTCGAAAAGTGCGTAGGATAACGCCATCCTTGGTCACTTCACAAACTATTTTTGGGTGGACATTTAGTGGCACCTCGGCGCTGTCCAATGCGTTGGCGTCACAGTCTGTCATTAATGTTATAAAAAGTGCCACAAGCACCACAAGTACTACTGACTGTGAAATGAACGAAATGTTGAAGCACTTTTGGGATCTTGAAACGCTAGGAATAAGGGAAAATATCGACCAAACTAATAAAACAGAAGATAATCGAATTTATGAGGAATTTCGCGAAAATCTGAAAATGGAAGATGATAGGTACGTATTACGGTTTCCGTGGAATCAACAAATAGAAGAATTGAAGGATAATTACAACTTGGCTGAAAAACGGTTGTGATCGCTTGTTCGGAAATTCAATAAGGAACCACAATTCTATAAAGAATATAAGAAGGTTATCAAAAATTATTTAAAAGAAGGAATTGCAAAGGAAACGAAGGATGATAGCAGCAATGTAATATATTACATGTCACATCAGGCTATAATCAGGGAAAACAAGGGTACCACTAAATTACGCGTAGTATTTGATGCGTCATCTCATGCCGAGAACTGTTCATCATTAAATGATTGCTTACTCGCATGGCCAAACCTAAATCTCGATGTGCTGGATTTGTTGATCATATTCCGTAACAATAAAGTCACCTTTACATCTGACATTCAACAGGCATTTTTACAGATTGCTCTTGCCAAAGAAGACCGAGGTGCAGTTAGATTTTTGTGGATTGATGGGGAAATAGGTGACAGCGACTCCCTCAAAGTAAAAATACTGCGAATGACTAGAGTCATATTTGGTGCGAAATCAAGCCCATTTATGCTGGCTGCAACGCTAAGAGTTCACATAGACAAATATAAACAACGGTATGAGGATGAATACAAGCTACTGAGGAATTGTCTATATGTGGACGATTTAATTGGAGGAGCAACAGATGAAAATGAAGCAATGATATTATCAAGAGACGTTAGATGTATTTTGAATGAGGGGAACTTGAACATGAGAAAATGGAGAACAAACAGCGAATCCCTTCAGCAATTGTGGAATAATGAAGAAAATTACTGTGCATTCAATACGCTGCAAGCAATAAAGTTTCGGGATACCTATGGGAAAGAGAGAAGAATGTTATGCGAATAGACGTTTCTGAAGTGATTGCATATGTAAGAAAGAGAAAGGACAAGGTATGCAAAAGAGAAGTTCTGAAGACTGTTAGTTGTCTATATGACCTGATTGGTATTTTAAGTCCATTACAATAAGAGGCAGAATTATCTTGCAAGATGTTTGGAAATCGGGTGCAAATTGAGATGCAGAATTGTCCGTAGAACTAGAGAAAAATTGGAAAGATTGGTGCACAGAGTTATCACAGATGGAAAATGTTGACGTACCAAGATTTTATTTTGGAGACATCGAAGAAAAGGAATTGAGAAATATGAAGTTGCATTGTTTCACAGATGCGAGTCAAAAGGCTTATGGTGCACTGATATATTTGAGATACGAAACCAAAGATGAAATAAATTCAATAAATGTGATTTCAAAGGCAAGAGTAGCACCCTTAAAGAAACTATCCTTACCTAGGTTAGAATTGATGGCGGCGTTAATAGAAGCTAGACTAGCTGAATCTGTTGAAAGGCAGCTGAAGCAGAGGTTTGACTTAACCTTACAATTTTGGACAGATTCCAGTACAGTTTTACATTGGATAAAAGGAAATGCTGAAAAATGGAAGCCCTTTGTGCAAAATAGGATAAGAGAAATACAAGGGAAGTCCGATCCGTTATCATGGACATACTGCCCAGGAAAAGAGAATCCTGCAGATTTACTCACCAGAGGAGAGAAGATTGAAACCATCAAAGGTAATAGTCATTGGTGGCATGGATCAGAATGGTTAATTAGAGAGAAAACATCTTGGCCAAAATTACCAACTGACTTATCCACAGATAAGAGTTCAAGGGAAGAAAGAAAACGAAAGAGTAAAGAGACCCTTCAAGTAAGCTGTGTAACGGAAGAAGGGGGAACTCCTATTTTTGATATTAGAAAAAACAGTGAATTGAAAAGGGTTCTTTGTGGGACAGCATGGATTCTAAGATTTGTACATAATGTTCGAAACAGAAACTAAAAAAGATCAGGAGTTCTGACAGCTGAAGAATTAAACTCTGCGGAAATTTATTGGGTTAAACAATCCCAGAGAGAGTGTTTTCCAAACGAAGTAAATGATTTGAACTGTGAACAGGACATTTTTTTCCGATTCGAAAATCTACACGTTTAATCCATTTATGGACGAAGACAGCATAATGAGAGTTGGTGGAAGACTACAGAATGCAGACTTAAACTATGACCAAGTTCATTCAGTAATTTTGTCAACTAATAGTTATTTGTCAGACCTATTAATTAAGCGAAGTCATATAAGGGTAGGACATGGTGGAGTTGCCGAGACTTTAGCACAAATCAGAGAAAGGTACGGGATTCTACGGGGACGGCAAAGAGTGAAAAGCGTTATACATAGTTATTTTATCTGCCGGAAATTTAAAACAAAACCTTTCGACAAAGATATGGCACCCTTACCACCGGACAGATTAAAGGAAGTTTCTCCTTTTGAAATATGTGGAGTGGACTTTGCAGGATTATTATTCACTAAAAATGAAAATAAGAAGGTTTACATCGCCTTATTCACCTGTGCAGTTACTCGTGCTGTACATCTGAAATTGGTATCTGATTTAACAGCTTGCAACTTTTCGTTGGCATTTAGAAGATTTTTAGCGAGAAGAGACATTTGTAAGACACTCTATTCAGATAACGCGAAAACATTTAAAAAGGTAAACCGAGATTTAACCAAACTGTGGAGCATGGTTATCTATCCAGAAAATGTAAGGTTTTATGAAGAAACCGGAATAAGATGGAAGTACATTGTTGAAAGAGCTGCATGGTGAGGTGGTTTTTGGGAAAGGCTTGTTCACTCGATCGAAACATGCCTAAAAAGAATACTGGGAAAAGATTCTTTAACATATGAAGAATCGGAAACTCCTCTTGTTGAAGTAGAAGCGATCCTGAATTCCCGTCCTTTGACATTTGTATATAGCGAACCAGGAGAACCCGAACTACAGTGCCTAGAAGAATTAGTGTGTCGTGCTCGCAGAAAATCTTGCTGCCCGCAATCATGAAAACGGTAGATGGCGCTGCGATCGGATGTCACGTCGCTTTTCGGGAGGAAGGACGACGAAAATGCACATCTTTCTATGACACACACCCAGCTCGTCAGCATTATGTGTACTCCTTGAACGATATTTTATAAGCAGATAACTTAAGTTATAACGAAGTAAATTTCTCCGTCATTTTCGGTCTACGCCGGGATTCGAACCCGAGGACGCTTATTCCGGAACAAGCAGCTCTACCAACTGAGCTACGCAGACATGTATTCTGATTCCTATCTGCCTTTATGTCATGTGCGTCCTGCTGGCAGGTACGTCACATCTCCCCCGAAAGAGGGCCGGGGGCATGGCCCACGGATCAGCCGTGACCATGAATCGTTGCAGGCAGACAACCACTGAAGAACGTGCACTTGAGAACTCCCAGTCAATCTGGTGTGTGGAATGCAACGTCACACACATTTATTTTTCGAAGCACTGGAGAAGGGATTCTCTGATTTTTCCTATCTCGCGGTGTGGAAAGAACATCACACAATTGCGAGATTTTGAACGGTCGGGTCATCCGGGTAGTTCGGGCGCCATTATAACGAAGTAAATTTCTCCGTCATTTTCGGTCTACGCCGGGATTCGAACCCGAGGACGCTTATTCCGGAACAAGCAGCTCTACCAACTGAGCTACGCAGACATGTATTCTGATTCCTATCTGCCTTTATGTCATGTGCGTCCTGCTGGCAGGTACGTCACAAAGTATTTACGAAATAATCGACACACCACTTTCACCACCCCCTCACCCAAAAAAAAAAAAAAAAAAAGAACGAACGGGGTGCTCAAGATTCATTAATAAGGGTATCGTAGTTTAAGTTAAGCTTTGCATTGTGCTAACGTCAACATTAATGTTAGATATTTCGGAAGTTTTAGAGTCATACATGGGTTACATTATGAAAAAACACTGGAGACCAATATGCAGTTTACAATCACTGAAACATCAACTTACAGTATAAAGTAAAAATTAAAAAAAAAGAAAATATTTTGCCCCTCAAAACCTTACCGGAAAAAAAGGGGGAAATATTTTCTCAATGAGACATGGGCTTTATAATTTGCATTCCAATAATCCAAATAGGTCTTGAAATTCAGTAACCTAAAAACTTAAAATTATTTAATAATGTACTTCATTTTTGAGCAATGAGTGACTAAATTTCTTGGTAAGAACATGGGATCAAAATAAATATTGAAACTTAATGCTTTCCATTTAGTTGCAGAGTGTGGCTTTGAAAAGAAGCCTTTTAATGAGTTAAAAATAGAATACAACAAATGCGATTACTATTTTTAAAATTGGTCTATTTTCTAATAATATACCAACTGTAATCCATTTATAAAAATCATTCCTAAAAAAAACTTTGCCTGTGATACGATAAACAAAATGAATTATACTGAACAGAAGTAAATATACAAAACCTGAATGTATATGATGACATTCTTTTAAGGAAAAATAATTATAACATTTTTCTTTACTTTTCTTCACCTTATAATAATTATGTGATTAAATTTGCTATTCAAATGGGTTTGCAGTGAAGAGAGGAAAATTGTTTTAAAACCTTAAGTAAAAAGTTTAATAAGGTAAAAATTAAGAAGTATGTGTTCATGGAGTCTGTCTAAATGGGATAATTCTATGCAGTCCTTGTAAACTATTTTTACCCTTAAAAAAAAAGGAAATTATTAATGTAGCATACACACAGGCGTAGCATGGGGAAGGCACAGTAGGGCATGTGCCCCCTCTCCCCACTTAAAAATTGGAAAAACTAATTAGTCGTTCTCCTTTTAAATGCCATAAAGTGTGATATACAGCGAAGGGAACACTACGTAATAGCCATCATTGTTATGACTGCTTTCCAGCAGAAATTCATGCGCAATAGCATGCAGTCATCTTACGATGGGTTTCATCATCAGATGACAGCATGAGGTCAGTGCCGTCTTAACGCTTTTGGGGGTCCTGGGCCGTCATATTTTTCGAGGCCCCCGATTATGTATATACAGAACATATACAACATATGGATATATATATACAATGTATCAGAATTATTATATACACCACCATTACCATGTTACCCCTCCCCCCCTATGAGAAGCAATATTCAATATCCAGTAACTTTTTAAATACCACTTGAACGAAAAATGCCGTGTTCGAAGTGGGCAGGTATGGCATACTGGTAGTTAACAAAAATGGAAGTGAGCATACCGGCAGTTAAAAAAACATTGTTTACCCATCCTGGTATGTAATAAATTATAAACCCGTCACAAACTACGTAAAGAAATTAGGTTGAAAGCACAAATTTTAACGCAAAAATCAGCAAATGATATTTTTAATGGCAAAATTGAAAAATGATTAGCAGCCGGGACTGAAAAGACGTTAAGTGCTCTGCTGTTACACTACAGTTTTAGTGTAGCAGCAGAGCACTTAACATACTGAAGCAGAATGGCTTTCGATTTAAAATCTTGGTGTCGACCATATCGGCAGTAGCTCTGTGCCACTTCGATCACTGGAAAAATGGTACATGACAAGAATTGTAGAACTTCATGAAGTGTAAAAAATTGCATTCACATTTTGTTGTTCAGCAAATTACAAGAAAATGGGTGCTGGAAGATATAATATTTCTTCCCTATCTTACAAATTATTAAACGAAAATTAAATTGAAACCGAAGAAAGATACCAACCAGCGCCCTTTTCAGACATGACGCACCGGACGAAAATGCGGATATGCAGCCCCCATCAGTTATTTGTGTAAACAGCGACGATGTAAAAAAATATAAAAGTAGCCCAGGTGGGCAAACCCTAGTGATAAACATACGTGCGCTTTTTCATATATATAACACAAATGACGGTTTAAAAGTTAAAAAATGATTCCGAAAAAAATGCAATTTGTGCGTGGCCCTCAGGCCTCACCTGCATTTAAGATCGGGAGGGATGCCGGCTTTGTTTTTTATTTTGTCACAAAAGATCCACCCGAACTTTCTTCCTGCCTCCTCGGGAAATCGAAGCTATGAGCAAGGTTTAAAAAAAAAAAGGCAAAAAAACTTCCAACTTTCTGGATTGGTGTTTCTTCTTTTCTTTAAATAAAAAAACCTGCTGGTGAGTGGTAAAAGATTTTAACTTTTTGTAAACCCATAAGACTCTTGGGACGTTAGGGGCCCTGGGCACCAGCCCCGTTGGCCCACCCCCTAAAATGGCCATGCATGAGGTGCTTCGAAATAAGTTGCTTTTTTTGTATTCATTAAGGTGAATCAACAAATCCTGGCACACCTTACAGGTTTGGCACCAATGGCAACTGAACAGATGCCTTTTCAGGAAAATTATTTTCAAAAATGCTCTCCCAACCCAAGAAAACACCAGTTTACACTTATCCGTGCCCCCCCCCGAAAAAAAATTGGTCACACTACGCCTATGTGCATACATGTCAGGAGAAAAAAATTCTTAATGAATTGTTACTGAAAAGATTAAGCACAGAAATTTCAGGGTGACTCAATGCTAAAGTTCAAGGCAGTGATGTTTTATTAGAATACATGGCCAACTTCCATGTAATAGTGGGACACAGAATGCTGGTTTTAAACATTTGTGATAAAAAATATTATTATGAATTTGTTTAATGCTTACCTCTTCTTGTACTGCCTTCACAGATCTATTTACTACACGACCAGAAAAAATGTACATAGCTAAGATTGTTTCCATTCAACCTGCACATTTCCCCCTTTCAATGTGTAACATTGAATAGATGTTCTGCTTTTCGATCACATATTTCACTCCCAGCCCTGCAATAAGTAATAATGAATTGTGGTCCTGCTTTTGATTGCACTTTCACACAGTCTTGTGGCTGATGCAGAGTTAACTGATAATCTCCTTTTGATGTGAGAGAAATAAATTTGTGCTCATGTTCTTCCTTTAACAACCACAAGAAAATACAATAGCAGGCAATGGTAGTTAACACTACTGAATCTTTAGGATAGTTAAGCTTACCATAATCTGTTGCAATTAAATAAACAAAGCTGTAAGATTATGCAAGATCTAAATCTATTAGTTTGTTATGCATAAATAAAAAAATTACACTTGAACAGTTTGTTTCAAACTTGGTTCGAAGAATGCCTAGTTATGTGTATCAGCACAGGCTTCATTTCTTCAGGAGTATCCGATATGCAGTACATGTTAACACAATAATTTTGTTCGGTTTCTTTCAGAAATTAGAAACATGTTGCAAGTTTAGTATTATATGCAGAATACCTATGACTGTGTATATCAGCACAGATATAAAAGTAGGTGGGATATAAAACTAATCATGCAGTATTTGGAATCCATATGTATAATCACAATTACAACCGAAGTATCACAATTATATTATTACTGTATTTGAATGCCTTCTCTCTGTTACTATTTCCAGTATAAATTTAATGGACTGACTCAAAAAGTTTTTTTGACAATTTGCATATGAAACTGAATTTAGTAAACTGTTAATTGCAGGATCAATTGCACCTCGCATTTTTACGTGTTTTTGCCGTTCCCTTTTGGATGAACGATTCTTATTTTGTTGTTTTAAATAGAAATTAAGTCTTGTCATAATGTAATACTGAATAACTTTACTAGTGGTCTCTATTTCATGATTTTTGCAACCAACTGTTTTCAAGGTGGAACCACATAAAGCCTGTATGATGTCCAAAATGCTATCTCGGTGCAATTCAAGAAAACTGAAGCACTTAGTAAATTTTTCTTCAATTTCATAGATCAAGGCAAAAAGTTTGTTTGACGAATATATCTGCCCTCCCTGATCAAAATGTTTTGTGTATTCTGCATTAACATTATTGATAGACACCTTATCCTGTTGAAGAAGGCTTTTACAAGTTTCACACACAATTTTTCTATTTAAAACACGAGCCACAAATCCTGAAATATAATATATGAGACGAACATCACTCTTTTGCTGGACCAGAATATTATGCTCCAAACTGCTTTCTTTGCGCGTAAGGTCAGAAGAATTTTCATTAGGACTTCCAGTTTCAAAAAATGAATCAATAACCGAAAGAGCCGATTCTTCTGGTTCCTTTGGTGGGACACTGATTAGTGAATTTACTACACAAGGTGGAGCATTACCACCTCTTGGAGGTTTAGCAAGGTTATAAAAACTTAGCATTTCTACAATTGTCAGAAATTCAGTGCTATTGGAGTGATCATTACACCCTTTGCATTGGCGAATAATGCTGAAAAGGTTTTCAATTTTATCCTGACTTAGTCTAGATGTTAAAAGGTAAGAATAATGAGCACTATGCGTCAAGTATTCAACAAGGGATAAAGCCCTGCTAATCGATACCTTTAAACCTGTAACAGTACTTTCAGAGATGAAACCATTACCTTTCGGCATGCGTCTCCCAAATATCTAAGAACTGCAAGAACTCTTTAAGAAGCTCATATTTTGAGCTATTCAGGTATAAAGAATTATAAGGAGTTCTTGATGTCATTATGTCAATGAGTGCATTCATTTTTGTTATGAACATAATAGTTGGCTCTGGATCCCCGTATTGAAAACTTATTTGGTCTTTATAAATAAACAGGCCTTTAAGAACTTCTAAACTGAATATCTGAAATGCCAAGTTAACTTTCATTTTTTCAAAATTGTTTGGAGTAAGATGAGCTTGAGTTATTTTTGGCATTGCTCTTAAACTAAGAGCGTTTCGATCCAACTTCCATGCAGCTTTTATAAATTCTGAATGTACTCGACCTTCTAAAAGACTGAATCCATTTTTTAAAAATGCATTACGTACACATTTGATTAAATGGGGAAAATCTGAAAAGAAGTGCAGATATCTGTGTCCATCAACAGGATGAGGCACCTTGCATTTAATGTCTCCTGCGCTAGTCACGCCAATGCCAAATTTACACCACATGGATCTGTTCCATGATGCTCCATCACCTACTATGCCATCCACAAATAATCCAGCTTTTTCGGATAATATTATTGCTTCAGTTAAAAATTTACTGAGCATATCCCCTTTCATATTACTTTTTGTGGCAAATACTGCTAAAATTTGGGTCCAATCCCCAGTAAACGGCTGAAATAGAAATATCAAACCATGGTCACATAACTCATGTTTTTTCTCCGCAGGTGTAAACAATACATAATCAACATATCCCTGAATAGTCCCACTTGACTTTAGTTGCAGGTGCTCAGAAAGTTTCATCTCATCAAAAACTATGCAACCATGCCTTTCGAAAGAATTTAATTCAGTAGTTCTACCTTTCAAAGTTTCAAACATTTTCTTATTAAATCCATAACCAGCTTGATATGATTTTACATATTTTTTCAAACAGGTTCGACTAGGCAAAATAAGTAATTTGTTTAACCTCATGTGTTCATAGAGCCGGGGACTTTTCATTCTCATTATAATGCATTCTAACAACCAACTGCTGTCATACCTCATACCTTTTACACTCTTCCGCTCTGAAGCTTTAATGCATTCACCTATGGCTAATTGTTGCTTATGAGATAAAAATTTCAACTTGTTAGTCAAGTTATTAGATGTATATTTTTTGTTTCTAACTTTTAAGTTTTTAATTTTATTTCTCAAAAAGACTGTATGTTGTTTTAATCGCTTTGAAGTTTGATGTGCCATTTTTAACTTTATTCCACATGTCAGAACAGGTCTACCATTTCTTCGTCTTTTTAACACAGATCTGTGATTTAATAAAAGCTTGCGCTCTTACTTACATGCTGAACATATTGCTCCATTTTCACTAACATGACCAACACATTTCCTGTTTTGCCAAAACTTCCGATTTCGAGTAAGGAGTTGCTCACCTGTTTTGTGCTTAGGTATTTCTGGAAATTCTTCAAGAGTTCCAACACCACGACAGCTGTGATAGGAATTGGCCTTTTCCAGTATGGTTTCCAAACTTTTACATGAATTTACTTTCTCTTTAACAATTTCTATACCTTTATGGTACACAATACATGAAATTTCAGATTCTGAACATTTTTCAACAACAATTTTTGTATCAGGACTGGTATGTTCTTTCGAGTATGTTTTCCATTTCATAAAGCACACAACATTTGGAGATTCTTCATATGTAACAGTTACCCAAAATTTTGTTGGCAAAGTAACGTTGCATATTTCTTCAAATGAAATAAGGTCTTCATTCATTTTTGTGTTGGTATCTATTAAACGAGGATTGTCCTCCAATTTTCTCTTTTTTTCTGGTACAGAAGATGTAATCCTTGTAGAACGTTTGTTTGGTAAAGGTTTACTTAAATATTTCGGTAAATTTGGGAAAATAGTAGGTATGGCGTCAGGCTTGAGTAATGGTTTGTCTCGGCATGTTAGAACTTCCTTACCTTGAATAGTGGAACGATAATGCATCTCCATGAATTTAGATTCAAAGTGCAAGGCACATACAACACAACTTTCATCAAGTTTCTTATCAGCTCTGGGATTGCCTTATCCCATTTGCTCAACATATCAGGTATTTCGGGGACAGCAAAGAGTGATATTTTATTTTTGCAGGATTTATAGCCAGTATTACATCCTGGCACAAAACAGCTGCTTTGCCTTTTCCGTTTTCTATGTTTTTTATTATTTGCTAATGCAGAATTTACCAGTCCTTTCACAGCTGACATTATTTCCTTATGATCTTATAACTGTTGCAGTCGATTTCAGTACTGCACTTAAGTTTAACCACACAGTAGGTTTAACGCGTGACAGCCAATACTTGATCAACTTCTACATCTTCACGAATAAAAAGTTACTAATTTCGGAAATAAATTTCGTTATAAACAATCCACAGTTCACAGTTGAATAAAACTAACACCGGAATAAGCCTATTGCGTTTCAGTGATCAACTGTTGAATTACCTAGTGCATTACTGTTATGATCGAGCTACAACGAATTAGCAAAAATACTGTCAAAAAGAATTCCCTCCACTAACCTTTGTTTTGTGAAAATTTGAAGTTTCGTAAGGCAGCAAATCCTTGGCAAACAAACTTCCCACCATTGAATAGCATGAAGCCGATGAAGCATCCTAACGTAACTTCCGATGCCAGCGCCCTCTGTCATTTCATGACGATTGGTCACAAAACCGTGAGGGACCTCTTATGGAGCACGTCACACTAATTCTTCTAGGCACTGTACCCGAACCACACTCACCAGGGCATTTCTTAATTGGAAGAAGATTGACAACAATTCCTGATGGGAAACCAAGTTCTGAGGAATCGAAATGGAGTGACCTTACAAGGAAATACAAACACAGAGCACTAGTTATGGAAAGACTGTGGAGAAGATGGTGATAAGAATATCTTCTGGAATTGAAATCAGCCCACCAATTGAAAATTGCCAAAAGGGGCTTAGAAGTGAAAAAGGATTCCATAGTTCATATAAGAGATGAAAGATTACCTAAACTGATGTGGAAAACCGGTATCATTAGCCAAGTCTATGTGGGACGCGACGGAAAGTTACGTTCACGTACTGTGAGACTGCCTAACGGAACATTGATCAAAAGACCAGTACAACATCTTTACCCTCTGGAGCTGGACTTAGAAAAGACTGAACCCAATTCTTTGGGGCCGGAGGATGTTGGGACTTCACCGACAGAGGGCACAGAGGAGGAGGCGAACGCGAGACGTGAGAAAATTGTGGACATATGAAGACGCGTGGGAACTCATGGCAGAGGCGCAGAGATGACACGGCAGAGGCGCAGAGATGATAAGGCAGAGGCTGCAATATGAAAACTGATATTAAGACTTACGACGCGAAAGGCAAACGACGAAATATTCAGTGTGTGTATGTGTTTGTGTATTTACATCTAATTCATATAAAGTGATCTGCAATAAATTAGTTTCACCAAGTATACCTTGGAAGTGCAAATCCCTTGGAATATGTTAGTGTGTATCCTACTCTGTGAACAGGAAGGAATAAAGATGTTGGAAGCCAGAGAGCCCGTCTACGGGCTCACGGAAGAAGGTAAGAAGTAAAATATAAATACCTCTAATTACCGAAATTGAATTGAAACGCGAAAAGTAAGAACACCGCACGCTAGTGCTTTAATTTCAGAGGCCATACAGGAAATCGGGTTTGAAGATCTTGAGCACCCTACCTACAGCCCATATTTGACGCCGTCCGATTTCTGGTTGTTTTCTGCTCTCAAGGGACATCTGAAAAGAATTCAGTTCACCAGTGACAAAGATTTTCAAGCCGCTACTAGGAAATGGTTCCGAGAACAGCCTGAAGATTTTTACAGAGACGGGTTTTAAAAACTTGTTAAACGTCGGCGTGCCTGTATCGAGCGTGAGGGGGACTATGTAGAGAAATAAAATAAGTGAATTAAAGTAGAAATTTTGAGCTTTGTTCTTGTTTTGTTTCAATCGGATATCTTGCACTAGACTTCTATATACCTATGGAGGCATTACTTTCTGAACACTCTTTGTAGTTACTAAAACATTGCGTTTCACAGTATAAATGTGATGTCAGCATTCTCAATAAATATTGAAATCGAATAAACACGTGTCCAAAATTCAAGTCCGGAAGGCAATAGATCGGAAATAATTCAAAGCGGTCAATACGATGTTTACAGGACGTATGCAAGTTGACGCCAGAAACAAATTCCCGCAGTAAAATTTTCATAGCATTGAGAAAAAATGCCTAATATGTAAATTGAGTTACATATTTAAATGCAACGGTGAATGGCAGTGGAATTTTTCGTTAACAACCGGTGTAAGAACCGTTCCAGTGGCTGCAAATTATGTCTCATACACGTGTTTCCGACGCTGTACAGTAGCGATCGATAAGAAGACTAGAATCAGGACAGTTTCAGGCTCATGTTGCATGGGACTTGTACATCCACCCCAGAATGGTTTCACGATTGTGGCAGCAATTCAACAACACCGGTGGGGTGTCACGAAGGCCTGGACAAGGTCGTCCAAGATGTACGACACCTCGTGAAGACCGTTATCTCGCTTTAGACACTCAGCTTCATAGAACATGTACAACCCAGAAATTGCCCTCTGAACCTTCGGCAGCCACTCGAACTATTAAAGCAAATGGTATGTCGAATGAATATTGACTCTTACTCCAGAAGACTTCATGGTTTGTGTTCCTCTAACCGCATCTCACACGAGAGCATTCTTGAACTGGTGCAGGCAGCATCGTTCCTAGAGCCCAGACGAGTGGCCCGGTGTTCGTCTTACAGGCGAGTCCAGATTCAGTCCAGAAATGGATTTTCGTCGCCATGTCATCTGGACCGAACAAAAACCCATAATGATTTTGCGAACGCCCATGAGTGAGATTCCTTCGGGGGCTGTGTTCTGCTCGTGTGAGATGTCATTATGCCCAATGGCAGCAGGCCACTCCACGTGTTTTCAGGAGGAAATATCAATGCTGAGAGCTACAGGAGTGAGATCCTACAGCACTATGTTAAACTTTTTCGTGCAGCTGTTGGCTCTCAGTTGCTGATGGATGATAACGCACAGGGATCAGATCGTCAAGGATTTTCTTCAGAGCAAAGAAATTCGGCTTCGCCTAGCCAGGTCTCTGGACCTGAATCCTATAGAGCACGCCTGGAATGCTCTGGGATGACAAATAGCAGCTCGTCAGCACCTTCGTAGTACCATTTCTGAGCTACACGCCGCCCTCATCGAGGAATGGGATTCATTTGTTCCAGATTTCATCAACAACCTGGGGATAAGTATGTATCGTAGTTGTGAGACTTGTACGGCTGTACGTGGTAAGGACATAACTTATTTTGACATTTTAGGCAACATTCTTACATCGCACCTTGGTGACATTTGCGGATGTGACCCTGTATGCGCAAAATGGGTGCATATTTGTCGGTTATTATAAAATACTTATTTCCCTTATGATTGTATCTCTATACATGACAAATGTCTCTACCCTCTGTTACGTGCTTTCCTTTTTTACGCTTTCCAACCGTAGGTTGAAGAAGCGTATATGTTCCAGCTTTGTCCGTCCGTCCGTCCGTTCGTCTGTCCGCACGATAACTGGCGTAAAATGGGTAGATTTCGATGAAATTTAGTATGTGGTAGGAGACCACCCGGGGACGAACCCTATTGAAAATGCGACAAATGGGGTCAAAGGTCACGACGTAGGAGCGGGATCATTCCATTACCCTTATGCGACACAACTTGCGTAAATATGGTTCGATTTCAATGAAAGTTTACTATGTGGTAGGAGACCGCCTGGGGACGAACCCTATTCGAAATGGGTGAAGTGGAATCAAAGGTCAGGACATAAGATCGGGATGCATTCCATTGGCCTTATGCGTCATAACGTGCGTAAAAATGTTTCGATTTCGATGAAATTTCAGTATGTAGTAGGGGACCACCTGGGGACGAACCCTATTGAAAATGGACGAAATGTGGTCAAAGGTCAGGACATAGGATTGCGATCCATTTCATTGTCCTTATCCCATATTATTAAGGTGGACGTCAAGCAATTTTGCTTCCTATACTTCCAATGGAAAAACTTTTGTACACATTTCCTTCACAATTAATGTGTTCCCAAGGATGAAAATTTGAACATCGATTAAAATAACTTCATATTATAACTTGGAAAACTTAATATTTTCTAAAACATAACCATAATTATATTAAAAATCAATAACTTTTCCTTTGGTGGTGTAGAAACCAGAGAAAAGATGGCGCGACCTGTACTTTGATGACGTCAGTGGACAAAAAGTTGTTGAATTGCATAATTACGGTTATGGTTTAGAAAATATTAAGTATTCCAAGTTATGAAATGAAGCTATTTGAATCGATGTTCAAATTTTCATCCTTGTGAACGAACGCATTGATTGTCCAGAAAAAAGATGGCGCGACCTGTATTTTCATGACGTCAGTAGACAAACAAATGTTGAATTGCATAATTATGGTTATGTTTTAGAAAATATTAAGTACTGCAAGTTATAAAATGAAGATATTTTAATCCATGTTCAAATGTTCATCCTTGAGAACGCATTAATTGTGAAGAAAATGTGTACAAAAGTTGTTCCATGGGAAGTATAGCAAGCAAAGTTACTTGACGTCCACCTTAAAGTAGCAATTCTTGTATGTATGTATGTACATTTTATTTTGAAAACGGCTCTAAGAATTTTGATGAAAGTCGTTAACCTGCCGTTTTCTGGTACTAGAAATCGATTTAGCTTGATCTCGACTTTAGAAGAATTCGTTTAGTGGGTTAAATAACCACCCCGAATTATAACGTTTTTAGTGATGGCGTTGTTCCATTAATGTTACCAATGCTTAGAAATCTTATGACGTCACAACTCGCGTTTGAGAATGTTGGCGCGCGGTCACGCCATCTGTCTCTTTACGTCACGCGTTGTGTGTGGATCCTATTAAAGGTTTATGACGTCACACTCTTGCGGCGGGCAGATGATCGCGATTCCCATCTGCCTCATTACGTCACGCGTTGTGTGCGTATGTCCTTCAGCACGATAACTCGCGTAACAACCGTTGGATTTCGATGAAATTTTAGTATCTGGTAGGGGATCACCTGGGAAGGAACCCTATTTAAAGTGAACGAAATGAACCTTATTGAAAATGGGCGAAATGGGGTTAAAGGTTAGGACACAGAAGCGGGATCTATTCCATAGCCCTTATGCATCATAACTTACGTAAAAATGCTTCGATTGCGACAAAACTTTATCATGTTATTTCGGAGGTATACCAAGCCGGTTCTGTTGAATATCATCGAAATGGGATCAAAGGTCAGGGCACAGGACCGAGATTTATTCCACAGACATTATTCTCATAACTTGAGTGATAACTTGAGCAATGATTTCTATAATGTTGGAAAGCGTATTATAATTAATGCATTGCATGATTTTACTAACTTGTTATTCCTGAGAATGTTTTCCGGAATTTAATTTTAGACGCCAGTGTACTTCGGATGATTGCAATTTTATAACCCGGCGTCATGTACGAGGGTTGTACCGAAAGTAATGCAAAAGTAGGCATATTTTTTTTATCAACTGACATAGGTGGTTCAAATTGCACATATTGGTAGAGTAACTCTTACTCTACAGTAAACCTTCTTCTTCATTGTAGGTAAATAATTGGATTCCAAGCAGAAACAACGGGCAGTCATTGAGTTCTTGACGAAGGAAGGGTGCAGGCTGTCCGACATCCACAGAGGGCTACAGAATGTTTACGGAGATGACATCATTCGCAAGAGCAATATGCACAGATGGACGAAGAAGTTTAAAGAATGGGAAACCAGTATTGAAGACAAACCACTGAGTGGGAGACCATCATCTGCGATCACTGACACGAATCGTCAGCGAGTGGATGAATTAATTCTCGCGAAGAGATGGGTCACAATCCGTGAGCTTGTTGCACAATTGGACTGTGGTCACAATGCCATACAGAAGATGCTGGAAAGCTTAGGGTCCCGGAAAGTGTGTGTGCAAAGTGGGTAGCTCGGCAGTTGACACCCGATTTGAAGGAGGGTTGAGTTGAGGTCTGCTCTGATCTGTGCTGGAAGCGTTTGAAGCCAATGAATGCTTTTTTTTTTTCGAGCTGGTGACAGAGGATGAAACGTGGGCGTATCTTTACGATCCGGGAACGAAGAATCAATTTATGGAATTCCGTCATATCTCTTCACCAAGGCCTAAGACGTTCAAGAACAAGCGACCAGCATAGAAAGTCATGGTGACTGTCTTTTTTTTTTTTTTTTTTTTAGATGACAGGGGTGTCATTTTCCTTTATTTTCTTGAACATGGCAGTACCATGACCAGCGAGCGGTACATTGAAACACTCAAGAAGCTTTTAGAAGCCACAAGGAGGAAGAGGCCGAACAAGAATTTGAAAAAGATCTACATTCACCATGACAATGCGAGACCACACACATCTTTGACAGCAAATTAGACGATCAGCAAATTAGGCTGGTCCATGGTCCCCCATTCATTGTACAGCCCAGATCTGGCGCCCTCCGACTTCTACCTTTTCGGTCCAATGAAGGGAAGTCTCCTGGCACAATGATTTGATGATACAGACGAAGTAAAAGTGGCTGTGAAGAAGTGGATACAACAGTCCACACCTGAATTTTTTCAAAGAGGATTCGAGAGTTAGGTTCAACGATGGCGCAAATACATTACTTGTGGCGGAGACTATGTTGAATAGCTTCATACTCCACACCTAAATATAATGCCATTCGCGAAACCTTGGAAATCTTGACCAGCAGCGAGGCTTGCAACGATAGCGTCTCTTTCGCGTTGCCACACATTTGGAATTAATTCTTCAAATAATGCTGTGTTTTCAACCACAGTACCGCATGCCCAACCAACGTGACCTCGTTTCTTCGAATGTCTGATCACATTTGCGCCTATTCTTCTTTTTTTTTTTTTTTTGTCTAGTCAAGTCACCACGTTCAAATTGTTGAAGTGTTCCATTATCCAGTTCGCAGTTAGCTGTCTACTTTCCTTGAAAAAGCCATCTGGTTGATGTGCGAAAGCTTGGAAACTTTTATTTATATTTTACGTCAAGAAATTCGGATCCCTAGTACTATTTTAACTGTAATTGGTGTACAGTTCCTTGTTATTAACAAGTCAACTTATTATTTCAACCTTTTATTGGTCTCGATACAGTATTTATGTTAGCACATCAAAAAAGTATTCACTTCTTACGTAATCATCTAGTACTTTGATATTGAAACTCAACGGATTCTCAAATACAGAATACTTCTAAACAACAATTTAAGGCTTCATTTTCAACTAAGCGTAATAACCGACGTGAAACAATTAATCATTAACAGGTAGATAAGTATCATCTTTCTCCAGCGCAATTACAACGAACTCACAATCTAGCCTACTTCTAACGAGAGCTTTGATACATTCGTAAACATTATATGCCTCTTTAACATACCTCATTGAATTTTTGACCTCAAGTCAGGTTGCCACAAAGACATTCAGCGAGAGAGAAAATGTAGCGTTAAGGTCAGAAAACGCTTAAGGAGAATGAACCAAAACTTGAGATAACATGAACCAAAACGGAACGTTAAATTAAAGTAAACAATACGACTGCTACTAATTCGTTCTCCTATTCCGACACACAAATGGTACGACTATTCTCGTTACGCCCGTACGTCTTCCTCGTGTGCATTAGCTGGGAGGGTACATTCTGTTTACGCATAATGAAACAACTATATTTGCATCTTTTATTCCCAACAGTGGCATAGCCCGAAATTTCTTTATGAGGTGAAGAGGGAGCATGGATTTGGTTCATGTGTGAAAGCTTTCCGAAAAAAAAAATACTCCAAGGAGAGGGGGTGGGGGCATGGATTTGGGTCATCGGCGAAAGCTTCCAGGAAAAAGATACTCCAAGTGGGAATACGCAACCCAAAATCTTTAAAGGTCAAAAAGTAAAAAAAAAAAACATTACTGACAAGGGAAACTATCGGACCTCCCGACGACAATCGTCACGGAACATTCTGTGGTGGACAAGCATAACACCAAAGTAACAGGTGTGAAGTACAGCATTTCACAATCGCCTGCAACCCCTAGAACATGGCTTATAAAAGTGTGATGCCCGCCTGTAATGTATGTAGCCATAAAGTGTGAAACAATATGTAAATGTGGGTGTGATGTGATTGGGTGATACTGCGCATGCCTGGAAGGTGTCCTGCGTTGTGTACGTCAGTGACTGTTAAACGTGAGTAGTGTGAGACAGCGCACTGGCCTGTTCGTACGCATACAAATATTGTTTTGTGTATTTTAAGAAAACGTCTTGTAACCGTCATGCTGTAGTACAGATACTGGTGAACGAGGTGACGCAGGAATACCAAGCAGACGACACGGCTCCAACGTACATCGACAGGCGAATTGGAAGGCAGTTATATAGCGTTTCGGAGCAACATGTCATTGGAGGTGCCGACATGTTTGAATGACAAACATTGTGGCGTGATAGTGATAGTGATGAATCGTCGGAAACGTTATCTGAACATAGTGATACACCGGGTACTCCAGCACACAACGTGCCAAGCAGTTCGAGTTCCTATAAACCATCACCTCCTAAAGGGAAACGGAAAAGCATTCACGAACAGTTTTCCGGACAAACTATGCAGAGTGTCTACGACAATGTGAAGGTCGCAAAGAAAACCGTTGCAGCAACTACCCGTAAATACAAGATATCACCAGAAAAAGTGCGGCAAATAGTAAAGGCTGTTGAGAGTGGTGGTACGATGGAACACAAAACTGCACGCATTCGCCAGCATTTGTACACCAAATTCCAAGATGCGCGTAACATGGGACTCTCAATTCACTACTGGCATTTAAAGACGTGGGCGAAGGAAGCATCTAATCCAATGGGTATGCCAAATTTTAAAGTCAGCACATATTTCCTGCACAAATTCAAACGCCCCTATAAAATCTCACCACGCAAGATCACGAGGTTCGTTGCCAGGCGGGATGTTGCCCTTGACTTGGCCGTAAGTAACAGCGAATTGGGTTGGTTGGTTGGTTCATTGATTTTATTGGCGCAAGGGCCATGGTTGGCCAAAGAGCGCCAAACAAAAGACATAAAAAGAGAACAAAATCAATAAAACACGTACACAAGGCTAAAAACAGGATGAAGCGGTAAAAGTGAAAGATGGAAATGAATACGGTAAAAACTACAAGACAGACAGACAAACAAACAGTATTAAAAACGTGCGATGAAGCTTAAAATATGACTGATCAAATAAAACTGAAGAATGAGAACGATGAAAGGGCTAAAAGAGATAATGAAACAAACAGTACTAAAAACATGATACAAAGATTAAAATCTAGGTGATTCAGTAAAACTGAAAAATGAGTATATGATAGGGCTAAAATCTAGATACGTTTAAAATAGTCAATTTGTTTAAAAAATGAAAAAACAACAACAGTATTGCAGTGGTCATTGAGGAGCCGCTGCAGTGTAGCGGCGTCCTCGTTCAACAAATGAGAATGAAAGAAATGAAAACGTACATCACGAAAACGAACACAGGTACACAAAAGATGAGTGACGGTGAGTCGGCAGTTGCACGTCTCACACATCGGCGCAGTGTCGCCACACAGCAAAAAACGGTGAGTGAAACGCCAATGCCCAATGCGGAGACGCGCAAGCACCACTTCCTCCCTGCGGTTCCGACGAGATGAGGAGTTCCAGATTTCAAGAATAGGTTTTATACGATGCAGTTTATTTTCCACCTGTTGGTCCCACAGACCCTGCCACGTTCGTTTGATATGATCACGAACAAGAAATCGAAAATCGCGATGAAAGAGTGGCAAGGGTGTGGCGACCAAAGAGGAAGCAGATCTAGTGGCCGCATCAGCACACTCGTTACCCGAGATTCCAACATGCCCAGGAATCCAGACGAATTGAATCTGGACACCGGCCTCAAGCAAGGAACGAAGAAGCCCCGTACGTTCAAAAGAAAAGGATGATTACAATAGTCCAGCGATGACAAAGACTGCAGGACACTTAAGGAATCCGTATAGACCATAGCACTATGATGAGAACTCGACTGAACATGAAGAAGTGCAAGATACACAGCATGCATCTCCGCCGAAAACACCGTGGCCTCAGCTGGGATCCGCGCTACTGACACGTCATCAACACAGACAGCTGCGGATCCAACGACTCCATGCATCTTGGAGCCATCAGTGAAAATGGGAGTGTATTCAGTTTTGAGGGCACGGTGCTCAGCGAAGAGCTGCTGGTACACTGACGCAGGGGTTGAGGATTTGTCGAAAGACGTAAAGGTGGTATCAACCATGACACCAAGTGGGTGCCATGGAGGATCCCCAAAGCCCCTGGTCGCTGCAACAAGCGACAAGTCGAGCCCTGCATCACGAGCTACGGCCGCCATACGAAGACCGAAGGTTGGAACGCACGAGGGCCGGTTCCCGAATAAACGAGCATGCTGGGGATGAAAAACTGCATCGTATAAAGGATGGTCTGGAAGAAATCTAAGTTTCAGATAGAATTGAATAGACAGCTGCAGACGGCGTAATTCAAGCGATGGTTCGTTCGCGTCAGCGTAAAGGCTGGGAATTGGAGATGTTCGAAATGCTCCCGAACAAAGACGCAGTGCTTGATGGTGAGTAGTGTCCAAAGGCCGGAGAACGGAAGGACGAGCCGAGCCATACACGATACAGCCGTAATCCAGTTTCGACCGAATTAAGGAGTGGTAAATGCGAAACAAAGAGATCCTGTCTGCGCCCCACGAAACTCTCGAAAGGATTTTTAGAATAGAAAGAGCACGCAGACAGGAAATCTTCAGCCGCTGAACGTGCACACGGAACGTAAGCGCACGGTCGACGGTCAGTCCAAGGAACTTGGTCTCCGGCAAAACTGGAATGGCTGCACGGTCCAAATACAGCTCGGGGTCAGGATGGAGGCCACGCCTCCGGCAGAAATGAACACACGCTGTCTTGTCGGGAGAAAGAACGAAACCATTGCTATTCGCCGCTTTAAAAATCTGATTAATACTAGACTGCAACTGCCTTTCAATGAAACGCATGCTCGATGACGAGCAGAAGATGTGCAAGTCATCGACATACACAGTAGCCGAAACCGCAGGAGGAAGATTTGTGAGGAGACAATTAATGCGAAGGATGAACAATGTGACAGATAAAATGCAACCTTGAGGAACACCTTGTTCTTGATGGAATGTTGCAGATAGCGTCGTACCCAGGCGCACCTGGAACACCCGATTGCGAAGAAAATTTACAATAAAGGTCGGAAGATTCCCTCGCAATCCGCATGCGTGGAGGTCACGGATAATCCCGTGCCGCCACGCACGATCATAGGCTTTCTCGATGTCAAAGAATACAGAAACCAGGTGCTGCCTACGCACGAACGCCTCGCGCACAGATGTCTCAAGGTGCAGGAGATGATCGTGAGGTGAACGATGATGCCGAAAACCGCTTTGTGATGGTGAAAGTAATTGATGATGTTCTAAAAAATGAATTAATCGTGAGTTAACCATGCGTTCGAGAACTTTACACAGACAGCTAGTGAGAGCAATTGGGCGATAACTAGAGGGAGACTTAGGATCCTTGCCAGGCTTCGGAAAAGGTAGAACAAAAGCCTTTCGCCAAGACTCCGGGAAACTGTGTTCTAACCAGATGCGGTTGTATAAGATTAAAAGGTTCTCGAGAGACGACTGGGAGAGATGACGGAGCATGTCGTAGTGGATGTCATCGGGACCGACAGAAGTAGCCCCGGACCGATGCAGAGCCACCCGAAGTTCACACATGCTGAAGGGGAGTTATAACCAGTGTCGGTATACGGCGCAAAAGAGATTCTCTGGCGTTCCGCGGAGGATTGAATCCTATGAAAGGAGGCCGGATACGCCAGATCACTCGAAACGGAGGCAAACGCCTCCCCCAAACAATCTGCAATCTCCCCGACGTCAGCATATGTGCAGCCGTTACTCTCGAGAATGGCAATCTGGTGTGAACTGTAGGTACCCCGGATCTTACGAATCATTTCCCACACAGTTTTCGAATTGGCACGTGAGGTAAGAGATGATACATACTGGATCCAAGACTCCCTCTTGCTACGTCGACGCACCAACCGAGCATAGGATTTAGCACGTTTAAAAGCAACGAGATGGATGGATTGGATTGGAGGTTTAACGACCACCGTGAGCAACTCAATGGGCTATAAGCAGTCGCCCATCCCTAATTTAGGGTCACTGGTTCCAGGGAAGGGAGAGAGCCAGTGCCGTAAGACAAACACAACATCCATGCCTGACCGGGATTCGAACCCGGACCCCTTACGGACGAATGATCAGAGGCCAGCGCCTTAGACCACTGCGCCACCGGGGCGGCGCAACGAGATGAGCCTCTGTTGGATAACGCCGAAAAGTAGACCAGGCCTTGTGTTGAGCTCTCCTAGCCGCTGCGCATTTAGGGTTCCACCAAGGTTTCGGAATTCTGGGGAGCTTCGTAGATGTTTTACGAATTGAAAGATCAGCTGCCTGAAGAATACAAGTTGTGACTTTAAGTACAGCTGCGTCGATTGACCCCTGGGTCACCATTTCAGAAGATATCACCGCGGACGATGTGAAGACCTCCCATCTGGCACAATCCATCCTCCATCGAGGTGGGCGGGAGGCAGAATATGGCACGTTTGCATGGTGCCAGAGGACGATTGGGAAGTGGTCGCTCCCGTGGAGATCCTTACACACCGTCCACGACCAGTCAGCAGTGATCGATGGTGAACCCAAGGTCAAATCGATCGCACTGAAAGATCTTGTCGGCTCGTGGAAGTAAGTGTCAGCACCGGTGTTTAAAAGGCACACAGAGGCAGAGCACAGAAGAGACTCTATGCGACGACCTCTAGCGCTGGCGCTGACACTACCCCACAAAGGATGATGAGCATTAAAGTCACCCAAAATAAGGAAGGGTGAGGGCAGCTGATCAATCAAGCTCTCCAGAACAGAGACGCTAACATCCTCATCCGGTGGTAGATAAACACTGCAAACAGTAAGAGGCACAGGCATAGAAATACGAACCGCCACGGCCTGCACAGTTGTGGAAACCGCGACGGAAGATACCGGAACCCTGTGAGGGACGAGAATAGCGACACCCCCACAGGCTATATTTCCAGACGAGTGGTCTGTCCGAAAAGCACTGTAGCCTCGAACTGAAAA
The DNA here is from genome assembly GCA_039090855.1 of Macrothele yani. Taxonomy (NCBI): domain Eukaryota; kingdom Metazoa; phylum Arthropoda; class Arachnida; order Araneae; family Macrothelidae; genus Macrothele; species Macrothele yani. The sequence goes on along the minus strand of CM077012.1, from coordinate 90,990,528 downwards.
CAGGTCTGATGGTTTAAGCTTTGTCTCCTGAAGACAAAGGCACACCGGAGAGTACAAATAAAGCAGATGTTTCACGTCATCAAAACTGGTGCGAAAACCTCGGCAGTTCCACTGAATTATTGAACCCATGGGTAAAAATGAAATGAAAGGAAATGGTTACACTTGGTCAGCCTCCATTTCCTCTGGTGAGCGTTCCCCCAGAGTTGGTGGTGTGTGACCAGGGGCCAAGATTGGTGAATGCTTTGTCCCAAGTGTCTTAGCGGGATTTGCTCGCCGTTGATTGTTTGGCTGAGACTTTGAAGGAGAAGAAATGCTCTTCTTATCCTTGACCTTGGTGTTGGTGTTGGTGTTAGTGTTGGCGTTTTTGCCAGAAGAAGTGGCCTGAGTTCCCTTGCTGGTGTTGGAGTGAGTCTGCTTCGGTGAAGTGGCGGGTGCCGCTTTCAGACTCCTAGCTCGCGACTGGAGTGCCTCCAGTCCGGCTGCGATGATTTCCTCCATATTGAAAGGACAGTTAGGGGAGATCTGAACGTCGGTCTGAATGCCAACCGTAGATTTGGCAACCACCACTGAAGCGTATGATCGCCGATCAGATGTAACGGGAACCACTCTTCTTCTGGCCTCAGGATAGGAAATATTTTCCACCGTTTTGAGCCTTTGGATTTCCTTCTCCTCCTTCCACTTGGGACAATCTTTGGCTGATGCTGGGTGTGAACCCTTGCAGTTCACACAAAACTCGGCCTCGGTCACACATTCTGAGAGTAGATGCTCTGTGGCACCACAGCGTCCACACCTAGAAGTACTCCTACATGACTGCTGAGAGTGACCGTACGACTGGCACCTAAAACATCTCAACGGGTTAGGAATGTACGGTCGTACCTCGAGGTGGAGATACCCTGCCTTCATGGATGTAGGCAGGGAAGGGCAGTTGAATGTCAAGATAATGTTCCAGGATGGGACAAACTGCCCATTCCTCCTGAAAGAAATACGCCGCACACCCGTAACATGTTGGCTCCTCAGTTCTTCGAGAAGTTCCTCCTCAGTGCAATCAAGAAGATCCCGAGAGGAGACAACACCTCGAGATGAATTTAGGTAACCGTGTGGTGTTATTTTGACCGGAGTCTCAAGCAGCATGCTGGTGTTGATAAGTGTGGAACTGTAGGCCACAGTAGACATCTCAACAAGAAGATCTCCAGACTGGAGCTTCTTGACGCTTTTAGGAGAGCTTGCAATTGATTGCAGTGCTTTATGGATTCAAAATGGACTTTTGGCACTCAAAGGCTTTGAAGGGTCCAATGAGTGCACAAAAAAGAATCTAGCATTGGAAACATCAGCGACAAATTTTTTGGCGGAAGGACCTGAACCTTCCTCCATACCTCTTTTAGTTTTGGGTTCATGGGAAATTTCATTGAGAGCCATGAACAAATTTAAAGGATTCATCCGCCGACTTCCCCACCCACAATCGAGCCCAACAAGGGAGAACCGGAGGTCCGCAAGCCCAAGTGGACGCAGGACACGGCTCTAGGGATAGCAAGCGAATATAGCAAGTTGATAGGGCAGACATGCGCTCGGCGAGCACCCAGACTTTCCCATGCCTGGGGAACACCCCTTTGGCATGCCCACCCTATCCCCAGACTCACCCTGTCGTACGAGACGACAAGCCGTTAGAGGTCTGGGCTCCACTCGGCCACAGACCTCATTGACTAGGAGTGGGGTAGTTCCCAGCCGCCCGTTTAAGGTGAAGCAGGGGGCAAAGAGGAGTGTTGGCAACTGGCGACAACAACACCCAGGCCTCCAGAAACCTCAGCCTCCAGCATCCCCTTTTCCACCTTACGGGTCACCACACACGGCAAACGTGCAGGTAGGTCTAGCTAACCAGCTCGGAAAAACAAAGAAAGAAACATGAAATGGAGAAGACAGGAAAGAAAACGAGAAACTAAAATCCTGAGCTGGCGCATAATCACAACCTCAGCAACCTACAACTGAGGCGGGTTCATGTCAAGTGAAAAAACATAAAAAATGTGAATATCATCACATATAGTACATGTTGGCTCGGGCCGTGGGGACGCCATCCCCCAGCAGCTGGATGAACAGCTGTCCCTTCGGTGATGTAATCGTTAAAGCCGCAGAGGCAAGAAAAACCGTCACAAGGTTAGCTCGGGCCGTGGGGGCGCCGCTCCCCAAATAACTGGAAAACCAGTTATCCCCGTGCGGGGCAGCGAATTGGGGTTTGTACGAGATGTTACGGACTATAATACTGTCAATGCAATTGACGCCGACATGGTGTTCAATACAGATCAACTCGCTTTGAATACGAACTCACGTCAAACAGGACGCTATCACTGACTGGGAGAAGACAACTGAAGCTGTTGTTCAATCCGTTGCATCGACTACCCACTCCTGTCAGGATGCCAGGATGCCTTGCAAAGAAACTGTCAATGTCAGGATGCCTTGCAAAGAAACTGTACATGTGCTTTAAGGAAGTGGGTGGTAAGTTTGGCAAACGTGTTTCCGAAACAGTACGACGTAACCAACCTCCAAATATAGAATGTGACTGCAGCACCAGTAGTAATATGTCCACAGCTCTCGTTCTGTCCTGGATGCGTAAGGTACTGAAACCAGAGCTAACAGGACCTTACTTTCTCTTACTGGATTCGGGATCTGCTCAAACCGATACTAGTTTGCCAGCCAAAGCTTTCGCTGACAGGGACGTCAATTTGCCCACAAAAATCATACCACCGAAAGCCACCAAATACTGCCAGCCCTTTCATGTGTATTTCTTTCGACAATACAAACTGTTTGCACGACGCATGGAAGAGTACATATGTTCTAATGAGGTGCATGGCGTCAACCTGCATGACAGAATCTTCATTTTCAAGTTGCATTCATTTAAATACAATAAGTTGTGTGCACCACAGTACTAACCAATGCTTCGTTATGCGTGGAAGTCGTCTGGATACTTGCCACACAAAACGCCTCTTCCGTTCCGTAATGTGTTGGATACCAATTTTGCTGTGCGCGAGATGTGCAACGCTCCTGACTGTGATTCCCGTGCCGTCATTATCTGCTCGTGGTGCGAGTTTCACTTTTGCTTGCAGCACTGCTTTCTCTCAACACATTACCATGACATGGAGTGAGGTATGTATGTATATGACATTTGCAACTTAATGGTGTTGTACATGGTTTTTCTCGACGTTTAGGTGCCTCATATCTAACAAGTAAATGTTGTTTGACACTTTATGGCTGCGTACATTACAGGCACGCGTCCCACTTTTATAAGCCATGTTCTGGGGGTTCGAGCGATTGCGAAATGCCGTACTTCACACCTGTTACTTTGGTGTCATGCTTGTCCACCACAGAACGTTCCGTGACCATTGTCGTCGGAAGGTCCGATAGTTTCCCTTGTGATAAGAAACAAATTTTAAATATATTATCATCATCAACAACAACAACAACAACAACCATTATCAATCTACTGCTGGATGAAGGTCTTCCCAAGTTTCTTCCACAACCGTCTATCTTGCGCCAGTATCCTCCACCTCACTTCCACAAGCTTTCGAAATTCATCCACACATCTTCCATATGGTCTTCTTCTGGGTCTTTTCCTGTCTCTTGGATTCCAGTCTAGAATTTTGGTTGTCCAACGGTGATCCGTTCTTCTGGCAACATGTCCAGCAGAGTTGGGCAAAATCGTAATTGAATTAATCGGTAATGCATTACACCGTAATGGTAATGGGAACAAGAACTTAGCGTTACCATTATATGGTAATGGTGAACTGTTCATTAGAATTGCATGGTAATTGAAATGACATGTAGCCGTTACCCATTATAATCGTAATGGTTACTGGTTAACTATATATTGGTAATACAGTATAATTAACCAATAACTTATGGGTAACAATACAACGTGAATGAACCAGCAACCAGTACACCTTTACACGTTGTGTAGGTTATTTGACAATTGTTCCACCCCTCGGACCTCAAATGCGTGTATATAGGTATTGGAGATTGTACGTGTATGACATGAGTAGTTGCCCCGTCTTCGCCGCAAGTAAAGTGACTTGAACGAAATAATACATATGAAATAAGTACGAATGGGATGTTTTTTCGGTTAGAGAATAATACAAAAATAAAAGAAAGATCAATGCCGTTGTATGTGATCTTAGTTTTCAACAAAGAACAATTCACTGAAGCACACAAAAAACAGTCAGGATATAAATTGTGCATTAAATGCCGATGGAAACCACTTAGAGACACTACATCACTTGAAATGGAAGGAATGAAAGGTCTGATTGCTACAAAATAAAAATATGGCAACCACAAAGTGAACTATGAGTATAACAGAAAGGATGAGCAACTAGATCATCCCAAAGTAAAGAAATGGAAAATCCTCATTGTAAATTAGAAGTAGAATATCTAGGTGGCTTGTCTCAAAACAAGGTAGGATTTTCTTGTTCTAATCCCTAGTTTGTTTGTGGTCTCTTTCTTCATACTTAAGGTTTGCTTTTAAAACAACCATCTTTTCAAACATCTCATCCGAAAGTCTATTAGCTTTGCAGTAACTAGTAATATTAGCGTATGAGAACAACCGTTCGACGGGCGCTGAGGAAGGCAGAGGTGTATTATACTGCACAAACAGATGTTTTACCTCTTCATAATTATGTGACACACGTAAATCTCCTGGTTCTTCGAGGCTGAAATGTGCATAGATGAGTTCAGCTTTCCTTGTTGGATGTTTGTTTTCACTGTCATCTTCAGAATCGGAATCAATATAGAAAAAATCATCTTTGACTTGCCGACTGGTAGAAGGTGCATCCATGAAATGCTGTTGCGATTTAATTTCTTTTGACAATTCATTTATGAGTAATGTTTTCATTTTGATATAATAGGAATTAGGAATACAAGATTGCTCTTTAAATTGGCTGAACTTAGGGTGACATAAAGCTGCTGTTGCAGCCTTTTCAACCTGGGGAGATGACAGTGTGAAGTATTCCTTAAACCTTTATTCTAGACCTTCCAAATAAGCTTCGGTTAATGGTCAGCAATACGTGAGGTCTCCAGTCAATAATGTTTGTAATCTGTGCCTTAATGACAACAAAGTTAGAAGTAGGATGCCAAAATACATGTCATTTTCACCTTGGAGGATGTCTAGGGCCTCGGCGATGTGTTTAGTACATTCAACATATTCTTCCATATAACTGAAGTCTTGGTGATCTCTCAGTACACTCTTTAAGTCCAATGATTTATGCAACGTAGCTGACTTGTCTTTCATGCGTTGAATTTGTTTCATAGCATCATATAAACTATTCCACCGTGTTATACCAGGCCTGCTAAGTGTGTGACCCAAAATAGCTTGGATAATTTCTGCAGATTTCGGGGGATTTGCAGCTTTCTACAAGGTATTACACCTTTTCATCACTTGTTGATGCATTTTGGAAAGATCCGTATTGCGATCTTCTAGTACTTTATGAGTATGTGTAGTTGCACATAAACTCAATGTATGTGACGCACTTATGAAATGCAAGGGTAACCATTCCCCAAGATGTATATGTGTAGCCGACAAGTGCTGTTCATCATCATCACTAGTTGAGGCCAAGGCAGCGTCCGTATCATAATCGGAACTACCTGAACTCTTTTTCAAGTCAAAATCCACATCATCCTTAACAATGCTTGCCGCTTGAATCCCGAATATTTGAAATGCTTTAACGAAATTGATTTTTTGTCAGTAATTGCAGCCACTACTTTAGAAGAATCCAATCCAAACGTTTTGTATATCTGCAGAAGCGTTGAATATTTCTATCATTACTATGCGTTCCTTTAAATCTTTAACAAGCTAAAGCTCTGGAAACTGTAATGTCTGTGACTCAATCCAGTTTACCGTCACACCCAAGAAACTTGTGTGCCATCCTGACCAGATATTTACTGTTGTGCAAACGAATTCGGTGTTTTCTAACTCTTGCTTTATGTTTGCCACTTGTTCCTTATAATAATCAGAAAGTTTGCAGCCAAGTGATCTGCGACTTATTATTTTCAGATGTTTGGAATCACCATTCAGCTTTTCGATTATTTTGTGGAAATATATGCTGTCAATGCATCTAAGGGATATCATGGAATCCACAAGATTTGTAAGTACAGACCTCAAAAAAAAAAAAAAAAAAAGAGCCACCCCCTTAACTTTGGAACCATTTGCCGCAGATAGACAAGTAAGATACGGTTGAAGAGCACTCGAGGGGATCTATCACGTGATGCGAATAAAAATGCTAATTAAGCTAATTAACATGTTGATTTGCTCGCTATCTCCGAATTTTTCCATATAAGGGGTATGCTATTTTATACACATTCTATTTAGCACATGGGAAAACCCTTAAATTTTAAATATCGTCCAAATCGGATGATTAATAGCGAAGATATTTGCAAATAAAGTTAGAGGGGGCATCCATATATCTACATCTGGGTAACACACCTAGAATGTTTCTTTACCTGCAAGAACAGTGATAATGCTGGTAAGTCGGCATCTTGCCCGGTCCTCAGACAAATTGAATGCAGAGTACTGACGCTCAAAGACCCTGACAGTGATTTGTACGGTAACTTGGGATATCCAGGGACGGAGTTCATTTACTCTTGCCGTTTCCTTTATAACAACTTCATTTATTCGTGCTAATGACTTGAATTAATATTAGAATAAACAGTACGTGTTTTTCTAATATTGGAAAACCCGAATCTGTTCAAGCTGTAATTTTTTTTAATATTCTTGTTACCGATCCTTACACTTTCTTGAGGCTCTGAATATTCGCGTATCACTGAAACATTGGTTTCATAATAAAAAATTGAAGCAGAACCGCGAAATCCGTTTTTTTTTACGCTTTCCAACCGTAGGCTGAAGAAGCGTATATGCTCCAGCTTTGTCCGTCTGTCCGCATGACAACTCGCGTAAAAACGGTTCGATTTCGATGAAATTTTAGTATGTGGTAGGGGGGCAACCTGGGGACGAAACCTATTAAAAACGGGTGAAATGGGGTCAAAGGTCAGAACATAGGAGTGGGATCCATTCCATCGCTCTTATGCGTCATAACTTACGTAAAAAAGTTTCGATTGCGACAAAACTTTATATTGTTGTTCCGGAGGTATACTGAACTGGTTCTGTTGAATATAATCGAAATGGGGTCAAAGGTCAGGGCACAGGAGCGAGATTTATTACACAGCCATTATCCTCATAACTTGAGTAAGGATGTGTGGAGCCGCCCCAGTGGCGCAGTAGTCTAAGCGACGGTTTCTGATCATTCGTACGAGATGGGCCCTGGTTCGAGTCCCGGTGACGCATGGATGTTGCTTTTATCTTACGGAACTGGCTCTCTTCCTTACCTGGATTCAGTGGCCCTAAATTAGGGACGGGCGACTGCTTATAGCCCACTGAGTTGCTCACGGTAGTCGTTAAACTATCAATTAAAAAAAATTCTCGTACGTTGAAAAGCGTATCATAATCAATTCATTGCATGATTTTACTAACTTGGTTAGAACGTCTTTTGTAAAAAAAAGATCGTATTTGTGCTATCGGTTTGTCCGTACGTCCGTCTGTGGGCACCATATCTTTGCAGCTATTAGTCCGATTTGAATTTTTTTTTTTTTTTTTTTGCATTGGAAAGTTTGAAATGTGCTAATGATGATCGTTTATTTCGTTGTTATTTTTTTCAATATGAAATTTCGCATCTAGAGGGAACAAGTGCAGATGATATCGAATTCAAAACACATTTTATTACATATATATTTGCTCCTAAACACCCGATTGAAAAAATTATTTTACTTTCGATTCCATTTATGGCGAAAAACATTTCAGGTATAGTCACTTTTTCAAGTTACGCATAGATTTTACGTTAGAGGGCGTAAAAATAAATTGCATTTTCCCCGATATCTTTACTTCTGCAACTCCGATTTGAGAAATTCTTTCTTCGGTGGATACAGACAGCTCCTGATGGGAAATCTTTTGCATACAATTTCTAATTTTTGGTAAAGAACAGTTTGGCCACCACGGTGTGGTGGCCAAACTGTTCTTAACCAAAAATTGTTAATTACGTAAGTGTTAATTTCTGCTTCTGATTCATTTCCAGCAAAATCTGAGCTTTTAAAACCTGGATTGAAGAAGTTCGTTCCTGGGCCGGTACCACTCACATCGATAAATGTTTTTGGAATTTTCTCTTCTTAAAATAATGCATGGTTTCTCCTCCAGGGAGCGTTGATATATTTTTGTTAATATCTCTGCTTCTAAGAATCCGAATTGAAATATTCCTTTCTTGTTGCATATAGTTCCTGATGCGAAATGTTTTTCATATAGTTTTACATTTTTTCAAGTAATTCATAGACTTTCTGCTAGGGGGTGTAAAGATAAATTGCGTTTTCCAAGATATCTCTGCTTCTAAAATTCCGATTTAAAAAATTCTTCCTTTATCACATACAGCTACCGATGGGAAATGTTTTGCATATAATTTCTTATATTTGGTAAAGAATAGTTTGGCCACCAGGGTGCGTAAGTGTTTATTTCTGCTTCTGATGTATTTGCATCTTAATCTGAGCTCCTGAAAACTCGATTGAAAAAATTCTTTCGTGAACCCATTTCGCTCTCTTTGGGAAACATTTTCAGAATAATCTCTTCTTACAATAATGTCTAGTTTTTCCGCCAGGGGGCGTAGATGCATATCTTATTTTCGTCTATATCTCTGCTCCTAAAAACTCCTAAGTGTCCGATTTTAAAAATTATTTCTTTGTTCGAGAGCATATCCGCTGCTAACTGTTTATCATGTAATTTCAAAGTTTTCTTAACTCAGAAGTCTGCCACGAGAGGGCGTAAGCTCACATTTCCGTTTACAGCAATATCTGACGGACTAACACCCCGATTGAAAAATGTTTTTTTTTCTGTCAGATACTACAAAATGTGCAAACTCTGTGAGCGTATTTTCTTACGAAATTAGTGCAAAATTTCGCCGCTGGGGACGCCAATTTTTTTCTTAATATCTCTGCTTTTAAATCTGCAATTTAACAAATTCGTTCAACATCAGATGCCATTTATCTTGTGGAACACTTTAGGTTAGTATTTGAGGAGTTTTATAGTTCACAGTTCTGTCGCAAGCTGGTGCTTGTGTACTACTGTTTGCAGCTATATCTTCGCTTCTAAAAACCCTATTGAGAAATTTTTTTATTGATTGGAGATTTAACGACCACCGTGAGCCACTCAATGGGCTATAAGCAGTCGCCCGTCCCTAATTTAGGGCCACTGGTTCCAGGGAAGGGAGAAAGCCAGTGCCGTAAGACAAACACAACATCCATGCCTCACTGGGATTCGAACCCGGACCCCCTTCGGATGAATGATCAGAGGCCATCGCTTAGACCACTGCGCCACCGGAGTGGCTGTTTTTTTTTTTACTTTATGCCATTCACGACAATAGAGATGTGAAACATTATCCTCTTTAAATAATGCACAGATTTCCTGCTAGGAGGTGTCAATGCTTTTCTTTTCTTTCTTTCTTTTTTTTTTTTTTTTTCGCTACCTCTGCTTGCGGGAGACGTATTTGAAAAGTTCTTTTTCCATGAAGAATATTTTAAGCCTACTTTCAACTTTCCTATTATGCAAAATTCTTGAGCTAGAAGACGTAGAATTATATCATGTTTCTTTCTATATTTATTCCTTTAACTGTTCCATTTGAAAATCTGTTTGTCTCCGATATTCTTCTGCTATGAGAAAATATTTGTGCGCTATTCGTTAATTTTTGTAACGTATGTTTTAGACGGTGTTAGAAGAAATGCAGCTGTTTCTATTTCTGGTTTTTTTATTGAATGTAAAAATCCGGTTGATGTTTTCTAACTGGTTGCATTATCTTTGAATAACTTTGAAAAATTTATTTCGCGTCAGAAACGGTTCAAAAGATGTACTCATTTCAACAGAAAATTCGATGTCATCATTCTTTTTATTTCAAATATTTGGAAGGCACAAATACTAAAAACGAGGATGTAAATATCAAATATAACTCGAAATACGTATAAAACTCTAGACTGCTTGTCATTGGTCACGTATTACAAGAACCACCTGAAAAGTCCACATTCGAGCCGGGCACATGAACACGGAGTCTAAATAGTCCAAATTAGGGCAGGGGCTGTTTCGACCGAATGAAATAAACCAGCAAATACAGTTTATGCTCTACTTTGATATACCGAACCGTGAAAAGGTTCTTTGTCATAATGATTAAAGTCGACAACTCTTATATACAGGGTGTCTCAAAAATACACGGCAAAACTTCAGGAATGAGTTCCTCATAGGTAGATAAGAAAAAAAGTTTAGGTCAACATAGGTCCGGAAATGCTTGGTTTCCGAGTTATGAAGGCCTGTCTATGATTTTTTTTTTTTTTTTTTGATTGGAGGTTTAACGACCACCGTGAGCAACTCAGTGGGCTATAAGCAGTCGCCCGTCTCTAATTTAGGGTCACTGGTTCCAGGGAAGGGAGAGAGCTAGTGCCGTAAGACAAACACAACATCCATGCCTCACCGGGATTTGAACTCGGACCCCTTTCGGACGAATGATCAGAGACCATCGCATAGACCACTGCGCCACCGTGGCGGCGGTCTGTCTATGACACTTAACTGCTCAAATTACCTTATAGTAATTGTTCAAAATTTCCACCTTCTGCCTCAATACAGGCCTCACATCGATGTCTCACGGACTCGTGGACACGCTGCCAAATTTATGGCATGTGTCGTATTGTTTCACAACCTGCCACAATTCGATTGCGGAGAGTTTCCACATCTGCTTCTAGAGTCGAATACACCAATGACTTTAAATGGCCCCACAAGAAGAAATCTAGAGGGTTTAAATCTGGTGAGCATGGAGGCCAGGCAGTTGGTCCACCTCTACTTACCCGCCGACTAAAAATCTTTCGATTCAAGAAATTGCAAGCTAGGTGGCTAAAATGCGCGGGAGCGCCATCATGCATAAAGTGTGCTTGTTGACGAATGATCAGTGGCGTGTCGTCCAAGAAATCAGGCATGTTGTTTTCTAGAAAGGTGTGGTATGCCCGCCCCGTGAGTTTGTTGGGAAATACATGGAGCCTAAATAACTTATCACCAAAAACACCCGCCCAGATGTTTAGGCTGAACCGCTGTCGTTGACGTGATGGAAAAATTGCATGTGGGTTTTCCTCGGCACATACATGCTGATTGTGATAGTTTAGGATTCCGTCGCGTGTGAACTGTGCTTCATCTGTGAATATTACTAAGGCAGAAAAGTTAGGAGTTGTACCACACTGCTGCAAGAACCACTGGCAGAACATAACTCGCGCAGGGTAACCTGCTGGTGACAAGGCCTGTGCCCGTTGCAGATGGCACGGATGCAGGTGTTGTTCTCGCAACACTCTCCAAATAGTCAAACTTTGAATAGGCAGTTGCGTTGCTAATCTGCGTGTGCCGATTCCAGGAGTCGCATGCACAGAATCCAAAATCTCCGGCTCTAATTCAGGAGTCATAGATCTTGGTCGTCCTCTGTCGGCAGCACGAGATGTGAAGGTCCCATGTTCACAAAGGCGGCGATGGATACTTTCAAACGTTTTCCTGTCTGGACATCTTCGCCCTCGGATTCTTTCGTGGTACAAACGACTAGCCTCGAGAGCTTGCCATCCGCCAAACTGTACATAAAGTGCATATCCGCTTGCTCCTGAATTGAGTACATGGTCGGAAAGGAAAACTACCAGATTCTATCAGTACTTTGTGATGAAGGAATTCCCCTGTGGGAGGTAAAACATTCCGGTGAATAACTGGGAAACCAAGACAGACCTGAGTAAGGTAGTGTGAACAGTTAAGTGTCGTAGAAAGACTTTCCTAACTCGGAAACTAAGCTTTTCTGGACCTATGTTCATATAAACTTTTTTTTCTTATCTACCTATGAGGAACTCATTCCTGCAGTTTTTTCGTGTATTTTTGAGACATCCTGTATATATACCATGGAATATATAAGGACTGGCACTTCTGTTAACCGACTGAATGGATACAGATTAATGTCTATGCGCACCAAAATACATATCGCATGTTTGAAGTCAAGTTTATCTTACCCAAAACCCACTATTTAAGTAAATAAGGGCATTAGTACAGTCAAAACGATGCAGATGTTTCAGTCATGCTGTATTTCGAGAATCTCTTTTCTAGCAGTCCGTGGCATTTCAGAATATATAGCACATCAATGTGTTCCCAGTGGAACACATTGATAAAAGTTTGACAATTCATTCGGAACACATCGAGAAAGTAATTCTGAAAAATGTATTCGCAGTGTGCTACGACAGTGTTTCATGCTTTTGCCACGAAGTGTCCCGAATGTGTTATGTAAAAATACCAGTATCTGCTATCATAAAACATTTTATGGTAGAAAGAGCTTTGATAACACATGCGGAACAGGTTGATATACATTCGGAACACTTTGGCAACATATGAGGAACGCAATGATCACCCAATTTTTGAAAATGGCTTTCGCAAATTTCTACGAAAGTGTGCGATTTATTCCAAATGATTTGTTATTTTCTACCTCAAAAACTCACATTTCTTTCATGGTTATCGTGCTTAACATACGAATTAATGGGAACAGCAGTGTCTTGTAATTTAAATGTGCACCTGTCATATAATAATTACACGTGTCAATTTAAAACAATATATTTTTCTTTGTTCGAAAGTATGAACGTTTGTCTCATTTTGTCGCCCACAGCGGACGCGTATACCATTTTGCTTGGTTGTTACAGCAACAAGAACCGATTTTTAGCAGCTGCTGGTGTGATGCCATTTCATCTAAATCATTCTGGCATAACGTCACACGATTAACGTCACACGGTCAACTCTTTTGAAACAGAAAAGCGTTACGTCAGGAATTTCAGTTCTACTTTGTCGTTCATAAACGTCATATAGAAATTTTCATTTAGAATCCCCCTCTGTTTGCCTCTCTGTTAACCCTTTTTATAGCCACTTCTGGCTATAGGTATCTCCCAATTCTTTATCGGGAGAGTAATTGTCTAATTTCCCACGTTGACCAGACGGCTTGGGAAATGCATGAGGAAATACAGACAAAGTGCATTCCGGTCCGACTTGACAGGGAACCATCTACGCATTGGCGTCCCCAAGCCCATGGAGGTTGTGGAAAACCCCGGAAAAACCGCAGACTAAATGGCCGGCAGGTCGAAGATTCGAAAAACCGACAAGAATTCTGTCGTATGAAATTTAATATTAAGGTTTCCCTTGCTAACCTAAAACGTTTACTTTAGATTGTCACGTCAGTTTTTTTTTCTCATTTAAGTCTAAAAATTGAGAGTTCCAAAAAAGTAGGTAACAGTGTGTTTTTATTATTTCATGCGCATGCTGAAGAAACATGATTTGGGAACTTTCTTTTTCCTTTTTCCTTAAACTACGAAATTCTCAGAATATAGCTTTTTTTTTTCGCAGAGTATAACCAGTTATTATTTCATTTATATTTGTAGAAGAAATGAAAAAGAAAACAAAAGGAAAAAAAATTCAATTAGATCTGTATTAAATGGTTATTTTCTTAACCGGTAGTCGAAAACGACTAATGCCGAAGAGGCAATTTGCGTACAGATCGAAGTTACACACGTAGATTCGGTTTCTGTATTGCAGCGAAAGGCAGTTCCGTTTTGTATATTACAGACAGTTTAAGCAGTATAACTCCAATGGAATACATCAATGAATCAAAACAATATGCAATTACATGCGTATTATACCATAATTCGAGACGGAATGGACGTATAAAAAAAATCAGGTACACTACACGGGTTCACTCGCGCAGGAAACAATTTGCAGTTTTCATTTCCATGACCACAGTTTCATAATTTAACGAAGCTGTAAAGGTATTTATGTAAAAAATATACAGAAAACACATACGAAGCTTTCGTTTTGTGGAACGTCCTGTTTTTTTTTTTTTTTTTTTTTTTTTGCACTTTTGAATTAATCAATATACAAGATATGTAACCAATGGGGAAAAATTAAATATGTAATTGCACGAACTATGTCGTAAGTTAAGTTATTTTTGTGCAAAACTATTAACTTATGATGTTCATCATTAAAAGTTGCAATTCTGAAGTTAGAGGTTTAACATTATTACTGCTTCCTTCAACCAACTTCACGTAGAAACACTTTCTTCTAAACGTTTCTCAGTGTTGCGGGGTAAACCTCTTTACAGTAAGTAGAGAAAAATATGTTTTTTATGCACGGCCCCTTAATCGATGCATGCTTGAGTTTTCGCTTATATCTCTGCAAGGTTTTATGCTACCACGCTGAAAATTTGGATCTAAGAGTTTAATAATATTGCGCATCTAATGAACTATTAACCAGATATGGTCATCATTCATTTTTTTTTCATGATCATATTTTATAATTTATAATTTCCTTAATATACCCGTTCTGTTCTTGTATAGCGGCTCATATTATCTGGGCCTCTTTGTGTTTTACTGTTGCAACGCCGAATCACCGTATCTGTTCTCGATTAAATGATATAAGTCAAAAACAACTTTTGCAGTTTAACATTAGCGGCATCTTTCTTCCGTAGCTCACTGTACACGTATTTATTGGTCGATTCGCATGAAATGTGGAATTTAAGGGTTTTATTATGTGCTGAATAGAATGCGCGTAAAATAACATAGCTCTTATACGAAAAGATTCGGAGATAGAGAGCTAATTAGCATGTTAATTAGCTTAATTAGCATGTTTCCTCACATCACATGATAGTTCCCTTCAAGTGCTTTCCAACGGTACCTTACTTGTTTGCATACGACAAACGGTTCGAAAGTTAAGGGCCGCCCCGGAGGCGCAGTGGTCTAAGCGATGGCCTCTGATCATTCGTCCGAAAGGGGTCCGGGTTCGAATCCCGGGATGCATGGATGTTGTGTTTGCCTTATGGCACTGGCTCTCCCTTCCCTGGAACCAGTGACCCTAAATTAGGGACGGGCGACTGCTTATAGCCCATTGAGTTGCTCACGGTGGTCGTTATACCTCCAATCAAAAAAAAAAAAAAAAAAAGTTAAGTGGGGGGTAGATCTTTATTTATTTTTATTTTTTTCAGGTCTGTACATGCCTATTGAGCTCTTCTTGCGAATAATATTTTCTTTCGAATTCTTTATGACGTGATTCTCTTGATGTGCGAGTGGTTCTTCGTGGTTTCTTCACTTCCTTCAAATACTCATGGTACTCTTCTACATAACCGGCTCTGTGTTCCCTGTTCAAATGCGTTGTAAAATTTGAAGAACACCTTCTTGATCCTTTTACTTCGATGTTACATTTGGTACACCTTGCTACAACTTTGTCTCCACTACATTTATTTTTCACTATTTCAAAAAAACGACCATCTGATGTACAACTTGAATACTTACTCACAGCTTCTGTGATATCAGCTATTGTTCTCGTGTGGCCAGTGTTTCTTTCAGGCATACATCCAGGGGGGTGCAGCCCTCCCAGAAACGACCCCCCCGGAGACACTTCAGGTTACCGAGGTAAATTTTAATAAATTCAGGCAATGATGAAAAAGGAAATTTCATTTCTTTTTATGCTACAAATATTTCTCAATTATATTTTTTTTAATGTTTGTTCAAATTGTACTAGTTTAAGTTTATTTTATTAAACAGTGTATTAAGACACATTATATTCTTCAAAATATAAAAAGTAGACTAATCATACCTAATTGTCTAGGAATCGTGATTCAGGATCAAGAGTGCGTTGAATGCATTTTAGCAGATGATAATTTCGAGCCTGCGGACCCCCCCTCCTCCTACTTTAGCTGAAAAAATTTGTTAATCCCGAAATGTTTTTGAAATCCACGATTTGGAAAAAAATCAAAGTTAATGAAAAATTGAAGAAAAATTAAAGCATTTTTTTAAATGTAAGTCGATACATTTTCATTAAATTAAGGCCTTTTTTTCTAATGTAAGCCGCATTTTAACCAAAAAACAAAAAAATGACACATTTTCCGGGGAGGGGGGGGCAAAGCCCTCTCTAAATGCGCCCCTGTGCTAGATATATAGTAATTACTTCTATATATATAAATATAGTAGTTAAAATTATATATATATATAGCAAATGGAAAACTTGTCCCCTCTAGGGTTCCATTTGCCCCTCCCCCCGCCAAAAAGTCCTGAAAGAACAACTGCGCGTGGCTGCCACTGGTTGACAGATTGCTACAATCCGTTGCCGAAATAATCATTTCGTCCATCTCCAGTACCGTATCCTCGTCCATTACATACGTTTCACTGTCCCAAATAATTATCCCACTATAGCCACAAGCACGCATTAGCACAACACTCACAGTTCAGCAACTCAGGGTGCACTGCCGAATATTACAGAAATTTGCGAACTCATGACATTTTTGCTGTACTTCTCAAGTGTTGTTGTCCATTACTTGTCCGATACGAACACTGGACTAGGTTGAAACTGACTCCTTTATATATACTTCACGACAGGACCTGAACCTTCTGGAATATTCATGATTTACATAAAGCTCTCCAACTTCCCACTACGCGATCATTCTGGACATAGCTTTTGTCACACGTACATTTCTATAAACTATTAGTATGTAATAATTATTTGCAAATTGTGTAATTTCATTACTAAATAATTCCATTGCGTTTGAATGACATTATTAAATAATTGAATTATATCCTCTTCATTGTAATGCATTACAGAGTAATTCCATTACCTTGTGCAAACCATTCTTGGGATTACCTTGTAATCCCAAATATTGTACCTGTTGCTGCATTACTCGTTAATTGTAATATGTACTTCCATTACTTTGTAATGCATTCCTGCCCAACTCTGATGTCCAGCCCATTGCCATTTCAGGGATTTTACTCTGATTATGATGTCTACCACTCTTGTCGTTTTTCTTATCCATGAGTTCCTCTTCCTATCTCTCCTGGTTACACCAAGCACACATCTCTGAATGCATTCAGTTGTCTGCAATCTATATACATTGGTGTGCAAAAATTAAGGGCAAAGAGCAGAAATGAACAAAACAGCGTAATGAACAGGCAGAACGGACCGAAAGACCACTCAGGAGATAGACTAGGATCCGGTACGGTAGGGCATGCGCATATATGCAGCATGATGTGGGGGTAGTGTCGGAAGGGCATAAAGCACACGGGCGGTGTACGCTCAGCAATTCGGTGAAAGCTATTGCACGGGGTACATCGGTTTGAACTACGTCGAGTTGCTGCCACCGTGTAATATGGCCAACAGGTAATCCAGTAGACGACATCTGGATGACTTTACCCGAGGTCGCGTCATTGGGAAGTTGGAAGAAGGTCGAAGTGGGACTAGTGTGGCCGAGGAGTTCGGGATCGCTCACAGCATCGTTTCACGAGCTTTGAGAGCATTTCAAACGACAGGAACAGCTGTCCGAGAGTTTAGCAGTGGGCGTCCACGAGCAACCACGGCGGCGGACAGGCGAGAAGAGACAGACGGCAGACAGCGGGAGAAATCGCAAGGCACATGCAATAGACAACTGGACGTCCGTTATTGCATTTTACCGTGGCCAGGAGACTGCACAAAGGTGGTCTATTTGCACGACGACCAGTACGGTGTGTGACAATAACGCCTGCTTATCGGAGACGGCGGTTTCGGTGGTGCGAGGAACACAAGAACTGGACACATCAGCAATGGGGTCGAGTTCTCTTTACGGATGAGAGCCGATTTAGTCTGACGAGCGATTCTGGACGTATACACATCTGGAGAAAGCAGGGAACATGCAATCACAACTCCAACATCATCGAAAGGGATCGGTTTGGAGGTGGCGGAATTCTCGTTTGGGGCGGTATCATGCTTGGTAGCCGTACTGACCTCCACATCTTCCAAGGAGGTTCAGTCACTAGTGTCCGCTATTGTACCGAGGTTCTCCTGCCTCACGTGCGTTTGTTTAGAGGTGCTGTGCGTCCTGAGTTCCTCTTCATGCAGGACAACGCTACACCTCATCGTACAGTGGCTGTCGCAGAGCTGTTGGAGAATGAAGATATTCAACGCATGGATTGGCCCGCAAGGTGTCCGGACCTAAATCCAATCGAATACGTGTAAGACCTTCTCGTGAGACGCTTGGCAGCACGTCACCAGCCGCCAGCAACGATTCCGCAGCTGCGATATGCGCTACAAGAGGAATGGGCCGCGATGCCTCAACAGCTCCTTGACAACCTCGTCCTCAGCATGGACAGACGTTGTAAATCCTGCAACGCAGTCAGGGGTGATCATATCCTCTACTAAAGACTGGATTTTTCTTGGCAGCCGCCTGTCACATGGACGTTTCTGTCTTCTGTCCAGTTGTGCTCGAAGCTACCTTTTCAATAAAGTGCCTTTGTATCCTTTGGATTCCTTGTTTGGACGGTTTTGCTCACTTGTCCCATATTCGTACATCTTGGGGATCTCATGGTATGATTTGAGTCGACGTGGAGCACTTCTGCACGACGTTACATTCGAAAACCCGTCTCGTCCTTAATTTTTGCACGCCAGTGTATAATGTGACGTGCCTGCACCGCAGGACGCACATGAGATAAAGGCAGATAGCAGCGAGAGCATACGTCCGCGTAGCTCAGTTGAGTGAGCGACTTATTCCAGAGTGAGGGAACCGGTTTTGATGCCCGGCGTGAACAAAAATGTCGGAGAAATTTACTTCGATATAATATATATATGTATAATATATCGCTTTAGTATACATCTCTCCATGTCTTCAGTTGTCTGCAATCTATATATCATCATCATCATCATTGTCAACCATTACCGATCCACTGCTGGACGAAGGTCTCCCCAAGTTTACTCCACAACGGTCTGTCTTGTGCCAGTCTCCTCCATGTCACCCCCGCATACTTTCGAATTTCATCCACCCATCTCCCATGTGGTCTTCTTCTGGGTCTTTTCCTATCCCTTGGAATCCTGTATAATATTTCAGCTGTCCATCTATGGTCTGTCCTTCTGGCAATATGTCCAGCCCATTGCCATTTCAGGGATTTTACTCTGGCCATGTCTTCCACTCTTGTCATTTTTCTGATCCACGAGTTTCTCTTCCTATCTATCCTGGTTACACCAAGCATGCACCTCTCCATGCTACTTAGTGTTGTCTGCAGTCTTTGTATGTCTCTTTAAGTTAAGGTCCACGTCTCTGCACCATATGTAAGCACTGGAAGGATGCACTGATCAAACACTTTTCTTTTAAGACATAATGGCATATTGCTCTTGAAAATTATACTGTTTCTTCCAAAAGCTCTCCAGGCAAGTTTTATACGCCGATTAATTTCTTCATCAATGTGACCCTCACTTGATATCTGCTGTCCAAGATAAATGCAGGTATTGGTTATCTCCAGCTTTCCCCATCAATTGATAAATCTTCATTTCTTGTAAAAACATTGTACATCACTTTCGTCTTCTAAAAGTTCATTTTTAATCCCACTTCTGTACTCTTGTCAGCAAGTTTCTGGATCATACTCTGCAGCTCTGATGAGGTAGTTGCAAAAATGACTATGTCATCAGCAAAACGAAGGTGAGTTAGATAATCTCCATTAATCTTTATTCCTTTGTTTTCCCAGTTCAATGATTGAAAGACATTTTCCAATGTGGCATTAAACAGTTTGGGAGATATAGTGTCACCTTGTCTCACTCCCTTTCCAATTTTTATTGGTGCTGTATTCTTAAATAGCCGAATCTTTGCACTTGCATTTTCATAGATGTTATTTATAATATTAATGTATGCATCTTCAATACCGCAGGATTTCAAAGCCATTGTAACTGCTGATGATTTCACTGAATCAAAGGCCTTTTCATAATCGATAAAAGCCATGCAAAATGGAAGTTCATATTCCCTCGCCCTTTCAATTAGTTATCTCAGTACGTGGATATGATCTATAGTGCTGTAGCCACTCCTGAATCCAGCTTGTTCTCTCGGTTGAGCCATGTCCAGTGTTACTTTCAAGCGGTGTGAAAGAACTTTAGTGAAGATTTTATAACCACTGATAGGAGGTTGATAGGTCTGTAGTTTCTGAGATCCTCAATGTCACCTTTTCTATGTAGCAGGATCATTGTAGCGTTGTTCCGATCCTGAGGAATCTTCCCTTCATTAAGGCATCGAGTGAAAACTTGGGCGAGTATTGCTTCAATTTCTCCACTTGCTTCTTGTGTGATGTCAACGGCAATTCCATCTTCTCCTGGAGCTTTTCCCCGTTTCATGTTCTTGATTGCATCCTAGGATCCGGACTCCCCTTTGAGGGAGATTGAGTGCAAATTTAAAGCGATATATACATATATATAAACATATATAAAAATGTGAAACTAAAGAGCAAATTTTGAACAAAGAAAAAACAAAAAGCAAAAAATCGGGGAACGAGAAGAACAACAATCACCACTTTCCAACCACCCGAAGCAGGCGAGCTTCAAACGATGAAAATTTAACGAACAAAAGATTGCAGGAAAGCATATCAATGATTGACCCTCTGTTGGCTTTGTCAAGGGCAAACAATTAGAAAATCACTCATTAATCTACTGAGACCAGAGAATTGCGGGTTTCTGCTATTTTAGTTTGCTATAAGGACCGATTAAATTTAGGGGTAAAATTGTCAAAATAAAAAGGATTTCTAAACAAACCCAAACCCAGCAAACTAAAACACGTTGCCCGACCGCCCAACAGCCAAGATAATCACACATAAAATAAAAAGAAAACGAGCCGAGCTCCCCAAAAAACAAAACCAGGTAAGAAATTAGAATTAAAAATCAAGAAAAATCCAACTAATGAAAGATACTGAAAGGATATCTTTAAGCTTGGGAGGCTGTAAAACGCTGGATATCCTACATGTCATTTAAGAAGCTTAAAGATATCCTTTCAGTACCTTTCATTGGTTGGATTTTCTGGATTTTTAATACTAATTTCTTACCTGGATTTTTTAAGGGGGGGGGAGCTCGGCTCCCTTTCTTTTTATTTTATGTGTGATTATCTTGGCTGCTGTGCGGTCGAGAAACGGGTTTTAGTTTGCTGGGTTTAGTTTTTTTAGAAATCCCTTTTATTTTGGCAATTTTACCCCTAAATTTAATCGGTCCTTATAGCAAACTAAAATAGCAGAAACCCACAATTCTCTGGTCTCAGTAGATTAATGAGTGATTTTCTTATTGCTTGCCCTTGACGAAGCCAACAGAGAGTCAGTCATTAATATGCTTCCCTGCGTTCTTTTGTTCGTTAAATTTCCATCGTTTGAAGCTCGCCTGCTTCGGATGGTTGGAAAGTGGTGATTGTTGTTCTTCTCGTTCCCCGATTTCTTGTTTTTTATTTTTTATTTGTTCAAAATTTGCTCTTCAGTTTCACATTTTTATGTATGTTTATATATATATGTAAATATCGCCTAAAATTTGCACTCAATCTCCCTCAAGGGGGAGTCCGGATCCGAAGATACACCCCACCCCCACCCCGGACTACGCCAATGATTCCCAATGGGTGTGACCACTTTTTGTGGTAAGGAACCCTTTCAGACTTCATTTGCAATAATTTCGAAGTTCAAAAATCCGCACAGACAGATCGTCGCTATATCTCAATTTTATGGTTTCAGAGAAAATTCAGAAAAACAGAATTTATGATTTCAGAGAAAAATCAGACAACTTTCCAGCCGCGGTGCCTTTTTGCTGTGTGATTAATACATTCAATTCCATTTTTTCGAAATTGTAAATTGTACATGTATGGTGGTTTGTGCGTTGATGTCTCCGTCGTTGGGAGGCTGTAAGACGCTGGATATTCTGCATGTCATTTAGGATCTACAGTAACACAGAACATAATATTGCGATAGCAACTCGCGGAATCAGAGTAGACAGTGAAACATTTTTCCTTAATACATTCATGGGCCAAATTTTACATTTTATTGGTCAATGAGGTTTTTCATGCGCCTTGGAATGGCGCGAATTATGATTTAAAATATAACTGTGGATAAAATAAATCAAAATGCCTTAAGATTATTAACTAAAAGGTGAAATCCAAACATATGGGAGGTATTAAATTCGCAAAATGAAAGCATTCATTCCAGGGGAGTATATGGAATTTTTTTATCGGTAAGGGGGCGGGGGACCGAAAATGGAAGTTTTTAAAATCCATCAGGATAAAATAAAAGTTAATAACAAATAGAAAAAAGAAAATAAAACATTATTTTCTGTTGTAAATTGATGCATTTTATTGAATTAAAGCATTTTTTTCTAATGTAAGTTGCATTTTATTAAATAAATGAAACTCTTTAGGGGGACAAGGCCCCTTGGTCCCCTCAATATACGCCCATGATTTATTCACATACAATTCATCACCCCGCAAAAATGTCAAGTGCGTCAAATAGCTGCACCGGTCTGTTAAGTTAAATTTGCAAAAACAGAAAGACCTCAGAAATTTTGTAATCACTTCAATGTGTTATCACTGTATTAGCTTCTGGTGATATACAAGGCAGGCAATGTGTATTATTGCATTTCAGGCATCGTCTTTATGAACTGATAGAGAAGTAAAACTGTATTTGAAATTAAGAGAGGTATGTTACTGACACGACTAGTTCCGGGAATATTAGAACAGAAACGGAAATAAATTGGATCGTATTGGCCATTGGGCTGTTTGGGTCATCTGTCTGCATTTGAATTAAATTCAATTACTCCAAATGAAATTCAATAGCTTTTTTGTCACTTTCGTATATGCCCTCAATATTTATGTTTCTTTTTCACAATTGCTAAATTCGATTTTCTTTGGCATAAAGACAGTCTCATCAGCATATTATAAATGAAGGGGTTGTGAGAAAATAAGTATATGCTCCAGCGATTCTCATCAATTTGATTCATGAAAATGATTTCTTCATTTATTTCTAATTGATTTTTTTTCATAATATTTCTTATTTTAAAGAATGTCATTCGTATTGTAATTCATTAAGCTCTACGTCAGAAGGTCTGAATTTTCGTCGAACATTTGTTGAAATCTGAAAGGCAATTTCTGAAAAGATTTTGTCACTTTACGAACAAATCAAATGTATTTTTGTGGATTTTGTATCCATATGCAAAATGGAAAAACAATTAGTTCCTAGAATGCTGAAGAAAAAGTGTCAACATAAACATTGCATCACTCGACAAAGAAATCAGGCAAATGGGCAGCTTGTGGAAATTTTCGTTTGCGATTATCAGCTTGCCTAAATGAACGTAGATTGCTTAAAATTCGCTTATACGATGTCTGAAATGCAATAAATACACAAAGCCAGAGAAAAAAAACCTTTAAGATCTGTGAAAACACAAGTTTGTCCGCGACGGTCATCGTGTTCGCGCTCCCTCACTCCGTAGTAAGTCCCTCTCCCAACTAAGCTACGCGGAGAGAATATCTCGCTGCAGATTTGTCGTCTTGACACATGTTTTCACCTCTGTAGTACGTCACATCATGTTTCTCTTCATTTCTTTTCTTTGAAGCGAAGTAGGAATTTTTCATTAGTTCCAAACAATGTGTAGAACAAAAATCACACATTTTTCGAAAAACCCAACAGCCAGTGGATCCATTTTCCACAATCGGGCGCCAATGTAAAAACACAAGTTTGTCCGCGACGCTCTTCGAACCGCGCCTCCTCTCTCCGGAGTAAGTCGCTATCCCAACTAAGCTACGCGTACAGACGGCAGATTTGTCGTCTTGACACATGGTTTCACCTGTGTAGTGCGTAAGCTTCTGATCGTATGCTGCTTCCAAAGGTCATAGGGAATCATGGAACTCTGAATTTAAGATATGACTCGTTTAATGCAAATCGAGTGAAGGCATGGTATTTGCATGTCTTTCCGAGTGTGAATAATTATTTTACGTTTGTGTTTTTGATATGAGCCCTGTTCCTCTCGGATGAGTCCCCAGATGCGTTGAGAAAGTAATGGAATTTTTTGTAAAGCCACTTTATTTTTTCAAACAGCAACAATTTTTTTTAGATGTGATAAAGTAGCTATTGCAACAAACGGATACTGTCATTCAACGTAGGTAGCGGAGCTGGCCGTCTATAATGTTTGTCTTCACACAGTTTCGAACATAAAACCTACATTGGTATTCAAACTGTTTATAGCAAATTTTACCTTTGGAAAAGTTTTTTCTCAGATTTCAGTGGTCGCCCGAAACAGCTGCCCAACCGTAACGCTGTTGCGGTTTCTGGATCCCCAAATACATAAAGTTCACAGGTAGATTATTTTTATTTATTAAATATTTGCAATACCATGGCGGTAGATAAACAAAAATACAGAAAATCAAGGACAAGAAACAGAAACGCGAACACCTGATGGAACTAAAAGATTTATAAACTGCATTTAAAATCAAGGGAGGGGAAATTTTGAAAATTCTAAATTCTGCCAATGCTAGGCATCATTATGCTACCTTAGAAATAAATAATGAACATGTTCTTCGGGTGACGAAGCACAGCAATGCTCAAATGAGTACCTGCGGGGAAGAACTATGAAAATATGCAAACACGAGATTGGTATTTAATGCCAGTTTAAGGACGAAACAAATTTGGATAACAGTAAAACTATACTAGTAATCCGATTTATTGGTGTAGGAATATCTAAACAAGCGTTTCTAAGTTTTCGCACATCAACCAGATGGCTTTTTAAGAGAAGATAGACAAAAACTGCATGGAGCTTGAGCACAATAGTGTTTTACCTTATCTGGATGTTTTACTGAGGAACTCGCCTGACAACCGTCTCTGCACACAAATCTGCTATAAACGAACGTCCGTCCCAGACCTGATGCTCCGCAGCTCGTTCTGTTCCGCAGAATACAAAACAGTTATCTTCCGTTCTCCTCCGATGCCCATTCTAGACAACACAAAATCGAAAGCGTCATCGAATTAGCTACTGAATCAGGATACTCAGTGAATCAGATACATAACTTCGTCCAAAAACTCAAGGTCAGACGTTGAAATCTTCCTGCACCGCAACTTCTCTATCTAGGCTCAATTCACTACATACCAAATGTGTCTTATAAACTAAAGAACGCCCGCAAGAAGATGAACTACGGTGTCGGCATAAGGACTCTTTCATCTTTATATACATACTATGCTAAAGAGAAGTACTTGAAAGAACTCATCTTTCCAGCGAAACAGGTGTTTATGTGATCCCCCTACAATATCCAGACGTGAGTAAACGATACACGCCGG
Source organism: Macrothele yani (assembly GCA_039090855.1). Taxonomy (NCBI): domain Eukaryota; kingdom Metazoa; phylum Arthropoda; class Arachnida; order Araneae; family Macrothelidae; genus Macrothele; species Macrothele yani. Next base: position 90,965,361 of record CM077012.1, on the reverse strand, counting down.
AATGATCAAGCGTTCGTTTCAGAATCAGAGTCAAAGAGCGTAAAAGGGACACAAAATACAGTAAAGTAACCACGGCCCTATCCAGGCAAGTCAAATTCAGGTCCGCTACTACTATGTGGGACGATATACGGAAATTAGCTACCAACTGTAACCCTAAATGTACAGTTATTCGAGGAACTTGGAGATCATTACAAACAGTGATACTTGCAATGATAGTGTCTCACTGGAGTTGCCACGAATTTGGAGCCAGTTTTTCAAGTAACGCCTTTTCCCCACCAGGATACCGCGTGCACAACCAACGTGATGCCTGGTGTCTTTAAATGAATATTACGTCGTATCTATTTATTGTCAAGTCGAGTCACCGCGTTCAAATTGTTAAAGCGTTCTATTATTCAGATTGCAGTTTCAGTTTATCTTCCTTGAAAAAGCCATCTGGTTGATGTGCGAAAGCTTGGAAACGCTTATTTATACATTCCTATGCCAATAAATCGGATTACTGGTGTAGTTTTACTATTTTCTACACAATTAGTGCATAGTTTCTCATTATTAATTTAAATTTGGATAAGCTGTTATGTTTTTACTTTATATGACAAATGAGAGTTAACATAGAGCGACTTTGATCTTAATGCAGTAAGAAGCTGGAGCCGGCATAATTAGACGGCATCATTAGCTTTTTGAGCTACACATATTTTACCTTTCTTATGAAAGTTTACACGCAGACTGTAGGATCACATATGCGCTCTCTTCTATCTGCAGTACTAGCAGAACTAATCCTGCAGCCACTTAACAAAAAAATTCTAAAATACTCTGGAATGAGACTATTGCTATGGTATAGACACATAGATATCATTTTGTATATTGGCCTCTCACCAAAACCTTTTTTTCACCCCTTCAATACAAAAATGATTGGGGTACATTAATTTCCCATTAATTTTCCAGAGTTTATTAGTTTCAGCATGAAGCACAAAAATGACAGTAAACTCCTATATCTTGGCGTTCTTCTCTTCAAATCTTAACAGAAAATCACACACTAGAGCAGGGATTTCCAAACTTTTCCCTCTCAAGCATCCCTTCACTTATAAAATGTTTATGAGTGTCCGTAATACAATTTTAGGGTGCTCTGTAAAAAACGTATATGTCATTCGAAAGATAATTTAACGCAGAATGTAATGCAGCACACTTTATTTTAAAATTTTCATTTTAAAAGAAATTATACACAGAAAATCATGATAAAGTGTATTTCACAACTTCTCACCATTTCTATTAGTACTAAGTCGGGAAAACTTTCGCCGCAACTGCCGCCTTTCAACGTCGTCCCATGGAGCGAACCAAGCGTTTTAGTTTATCAGGTGTTATAATGTTAAACCAAGATTGTATGATTGCTTCTATCAGTTGTGCTTTATTCCCTGGTTGCTTCTGACTAACCAGTTTCTTTAATCGACTCCACAGATTTTCTATTGGATTCAGGTCAGTACCATTACCTGGCCAAACTGTATATAGGCGTCCTCCGTCCTAGTAGATCGATCGAGCGATTTCAGCCAATCACGACGACGATAGCGAAATGGTGACGGTTTTCGGAGGGTGGGGCTTCACCTGCTGCTTCCGGGATAACCCAGAGGATGTCCTTCGTGCTATTTGGTGTCAATTGTTCTCAGGATTTTCCTTGTGTTTCAAATACGGGGTAAGTGAAAACTTTCCGGAGAGATTTCACTATGCAATTGAGTGCATCAATGAAGAGCGAGTAGTAGGAAGAGTGGATTTGAAATCAATGGATGATATAAATAGTTGGGTAGCAGAGTTTTCCATTAAGTCAAAGACTTCGTGGATAACGAGAAAGTGGGGGAAAGGTTTGTGTGCATGTAACCTTTCGAAATAATATGCTCAACCTCATCTAAATTTAATATATTTTACTGACTTTTCTTTAAATTACGTGTACTTTAAATCTCGTATGAATTTAATAGAAAAACTCGCTATATTACACCTATATTACAGTATTTGGGGAATTATAAATAAATTTAAAAGTATAGTGTATTTGTCTACAATGTTGGAAGATTACCTTTCCTATTTACAAAACTTTTTAGTATAACTATTAATTAATTATTAAGGATTTCTTTTACATCTTGGCTGTATTAAGTAAAGGCACATTTTTTGTGGTTAGGTATTTCAAAATGTCCATTAGCCTTTCAATAATATAAATATTCAAAATCACTGGTACGTTTTATTCTCCGTTTTACGTTTGTTAAGAAAGTTTTTAAAAGAGTCAATAGTCAAAATTTTCTCTACCACTACCACATAAGTTTGCGCTTTCTTTGATATTTGACTTGTACGGCATAGAATGTATGGATACCATTTCAGATCTGCTTGAATTTGATACAATACCCATCCACCGTCCTACCGTTACTTTCTGCTGGTTACAGATCAAGAGATTAAGATTATCATCTTAAATTTCACATTAAAATCTTTTCTTGAAAAAAGTTGCCAAAGCTACTTACTCTGTGAATTACACAACACACCAAAAAAAGTGTTGTTAACTGAGAGTTGCTGCTCCTCATTATGCAAATTTAATAACGAACATGGTACATAATGAATTCCTTACACTACGAATTCCACAACAAAGATGCATTACAAATATACCAGCGTTTTTATGCTGACCATGAAATAGAATATTTTACAAACATGACAGTGTTTACCATGGAATTCAAGCAGTCACGGCAGTAAATGTACGGATTACATAGGCGGAAGCAGCAGGTGAATCCCCTCTCCAAAAATCGTTACCAATTCTCTATCGCCGTCGTGATTGGCTGAAATCGCTCTTTCGTTCTACTTGGACAGAGAACGCCAATATGCTAGCCGGTTCCTGGACCGATTCTGTTCTGGTGAAAGACTTTATAACGAAGTAAATTTCTCCGTCATTTTTGGTCTACGCCGGGATTCGAACCCGAGTCCGCTTATTCCGGAACAAGTCGCTCTACCAACTGAGCTACGCAGACGTTCATTCTGATTCCTATCTGCCTTTTTATGTCGTGTGCGTCCTGCTGGCAGGTACGTCACATCTCCCCCCCCCCCGAAAGAGGGCCGGGGGCATGGCCCACGGGTCAGCCGTGACCATGAATCGATGCAGGCAGCCATCCACTGTAGAACGTGCACTTGATAACTCCCAGTCAATCTCGTGTGTGGAATGCAACGTCACACACATACATTTATTTTTCGAAGCGCTGGAGAAGGGATTCTCTGATTTTTCCTATCTCGCGGTGTGGAAAGAACATCACACCAATGCGAGATTTTGAACGGGTCATCCGGATAGTTCGGGCGCCATTATAACGAAGTAAATTTCTCCGTCATTTTTGGTCTACGCCGGGATTCGAACCCGAGTCCGCTTATTCCGGAACAAGTCGCTCTACCAACTGAGCTACGCAGACGTTCATTCTGATTCCTATCTGCCTTTTTATGTCGTGTGCGTCCTGCTGGCAGGTACGTCACATCTTGTCGGAGCCCGGTAGGCCTTCACTATAAAATTTTGAGAGAGTTCTACATATCCCTACAGAGTCGGCATTTCGACGGAGCAGGTTTAGTCATCAGCCTAGGTTACCCTTTTGTCTAATAATAGCTGCTCACTTGACATCAGTGGCAACGCCGGCCGCTCAGAACTGGGTGGGCTATTAGGGAGGCTAAGCATGGTGGGAGGTTACACATAATTTGAAGTATTTGACACAAAATTTGGCAAAAAAATCCCGCTCATGTGCATTTTACCCCAAGCTGATAATATTATTCCCAGTAAAAAATTCAAGTTAATACTGTACGTAGTATTTGTTCAGTGTGTGTATTATGGAAACCATGGATACGAATCTCTATGGCAAGTTACTATTACTTCGCAATTTTAATTAATTTAGGTTGTTGTTTTTTTCTTTCATAAGGCTGTTTATGAATTTTAGTTTGTAACCTGACAAGGAATCTCTCTCTCTCCGTTCTAAACTACAGTGTAATAACAAAAATGGCATGTTTCTACTACTGTCTTAGAAATTCGTTCAGAGGTTTCCCTCCTTTCCCATAAGTACAAACACGAAATTTAATAAAGAATAATACAATCCTTAAGCGGGTTTTAACTCGCTGATTGGAATACATAGCTATAGATGCAAATTTGCATCGTCACACTACTACCATGTAAATAGAGTACCGCTATGCTGTGAAGTTCACAAAGTCACAATGCGCAATTTTGACGTTCTTTAACTACGTTATATGACTGCGAATTTTTCTTGGTTTCGAATATACAATATCAGCAAAATAGAACTGATGAGTTAGTGCTAAAGAAATTATGCATTAATTAAAATCCATAGTGCTCTAACATGAGCACTATGGATTTTAAATAATGCACTGTTTCAGTTAGTTTACTTACACTTCCAAACACCTAATTGAGAGAATTGACAGGTCATTGTTACATTATAATTTATTTTTCAGTAAATGACCCTACCAAATGCTGTGAACACATTGAATTACATGTGCACTAATCCATAAATACTCTAGATATCTTAGATATCGTTACGCAAACGACTTCACTATTAATTCTTGAGAGAGTTCTGTTTATCCCTGCGGAGTCCGCATTTGGACGGCGCAGGTAATGGTAATCAGCTAGCTTACCCTTTTGTCTCAGGAGTCCTCACCTCAGATTCCTGAAAGACAAGTGTTCACTGTTCAGTGATTCTGAACGGAAAATGGAATGCGGCTGTCTGGGCCAGCCAAAAAAGTGTTATATAAGTGAGGGGTTGAAAGAATCCTTATTTATGCGTGTCCGCATGGTGGTCTAACACTGTTAGGACGAACATTGGTCCTAATAAAATACATAGAAGAGCGTTGCTAGGCATAACTAGGTGTTTCCGCACGATCTTCACTGCTGCACTGCAAGTGCTAGCTGGGTGTGAACCAGAGGACCTAGTGGTTGCGAGAGAAGCCTCAGGTTTCATAATGACGTTGAACTACTAGGAGACCGCTTCCAGTCGTCCGAAGTAGAATTGCTTAGGACGGAATGGGCTTGCCACTAAGCCAAAGAAATTTGTCCCGCATGGGACAAAGATCTCCCCTCAGGAGTGGAGAGGGAGCTGTTCACGGACGGCTCCAAAAAAGATGGATGCGTTGCTGCAGGATTTTATGAACTCTCCGAAGGCAACGAGACGTTCGCGAAACAGATTAAATTATCGTCTAGCTCCTCCGTTTCCCTGGCGGAGCTGTTAGCAGTCAGAGAGGCGTTGCTATGGGCCTTGCCCAGCAGTAACGCGAGTGAAATAAAGATTTTCTCTGACAATCACGCGGCCCTAAAAGCGCTTTGCCAGTTCAGGAGCAAAACTCCCCTGGTTAGGAAGATAAAATCTCTTTTTGAGACAGTAGGTGTGTCTGCTTGCTATCTTTTTCCACTGGGTACGGAGTCATGTCGGAACCAGTGGGAACGAACGTGCAGACCAGCTGGCGAAGGAAGCCGCTAGCAAGGGAGACATTGATTTCCGTCTGAGGACGCTGCTGCAAAGCGTGCGAACCTAGATGAAAAGCTGCAATGCATTCAAACCGAAAATCTTTTCCATTTCTTCTTACATACTTTATGCCATCTCTACCAAATATGGATATTCTGGTCTCATCACTCCAGATAACTCTGTTGGGTTCATGCAGTGCCAAAATAACACCTGATTGTCTCTCAGAACAGTCGGTCTCATTGGTTAGCTTAAGTTAAGGAAATCCACTTCTTGTTACACAAGGCAGTTCTGTTTTCTTTTCCTGGTTATTTAGCTATAACTTTTGATAAAATAAAGATAATTTAACAAAGTTTGTTGTATTGCATTCTGCATTAAATTATCTTTCTAATGGTATATAATATTATGGTATTATTTTTTTGTAAAAATACTGCTGTTATGAAGCATCAAACCTTAAAAACACAAATTGTCTTAAAGGCTTCCACAATTTTGGCCACTAGTGTATAATATATTCAGATGTCAAGCGAGGGTTACATTGACGAAGAAATTAATCAGCGTATAAAAGTTGGCTGAACAGCTTATGGAAGGAACAGTACAGTTTTCAAGAACATGTGTCTTAAAAGAAAAGTGTTCAATCAATGCATCCTTCCAGTTCTTACGTACAGAGCAGAGACATTGATGTTAACTAAAAAAGTTACCCAAAGGCTGAAAACGGCTGAAAGAAGCATGGAGAGTTTCATGCGTGATGTAACCAGGAAAGACAGGAAGAGGAACTCTTGGATCAGAGTAAAATCCCTGAAACGGTAATGGGCTGGATGTATTGCCAGAAGGACGAACCACCGATGGAAAACCGAAATTTTAGACTTGATACCAAGACACAAGAAAAGACCCAGAAGAATACCACGCGGGAGATGGGTGGATGAAATTCGAAAGCATGCTGGAGTGGCATGGAAGAAACCAGGGGCGGCTCCTGTTATGGGGCTGTGGGGCCGCAGCCCCCCTACCCAAAGCAGTTTTTTTTTCATGCCGTACCAAGAGAGAGAAGTTTCCTGAACTCAACTGGAAGTTTTCCCTGCATAAGACCACTGGGAGCGGAAGGAACGTTGGCGGCCTGCGCTGCTTGCAGCCCTGACGGGTAATGAAACCAACTCATGTGGGAAACTCTGCCTATTCTCACATCAGTTCGTTTCCTTTGAATAAAACTTCCCTGTGGACTGCATTGATAGCAGCTCTCGCTAGCGGGGTTGCTCGTGAATGCAGTCTCTCGTTGGGTGGGAATGCATCTCAGAGCCTGTGTGCTTTGTTGATTAATACGGTTCTTGTGCTTCCGAATAAGAAATAAAATAGGGGAATGAATTAAAAATAATGACGAATGTTGAAATAAAGAATTAAATAAAGTATGTTTGAATGTATTACACTATTACTCAACCTGTTTTTTCCCCCTTCCAATTTTTGGTTTGTTCCTGCTTTTATTCAACGTAATAATTCTAACAACAATGTTACTCCCATCGAACTGTAGAATATTTGTGTTTGCTAATAACAAATACTCAGTTGCCCGGTTAAGAATAGAGTTCAGTATTAGATAAATTGAAAAAAAAAAAAAGCGAGAAAGAGAGAGATTAATTTCTGCAGCGAAATACTTGCACAAAATTGATTTCTTCACTTACCAAGCACAGCGAAATTTTCGCTTTTAAACTCGCGTAAATTTTTATTCACCAGAAATCATTGAAGTCACTCCACTGGGTACATTTTATTTTTCTGCTGCGTCCCCCCTCCCTCCCAAAAATAAGCTGCTCATTTCAATTGAGGTAGTGCATTATACTTAATTACTTTGAAAAGAACATTTAATCAGATATCATTGTTTAGAAATTTTACGAAGTTGGTAAATTTCGGAAAACAAATTTTTCTACACTAAATTGTTATCATGGCTTCAAAATTAAAACTGGACTGAATACGTTTCCAATCCGTTTTTATTAAAGATAATGTTTGTGTGCGAGTATCGCAATAACAACTCATCGCGAAATTCTGGCAGACCCTTCAAAATTCCACAAAATGTTTTTCATCGCCGTCCAAGTTGCAGTGGTCGGTATCAAGTCGAAGTTCCAAAGGGAGTGTATCAGAAGAAAAAATATTTATTGTCATATTTCTAGGGGTCACAATGAGACACTTGAGAACGCGTACATGACCTTGAGTGTATGTCTCCGCTGCCACAGCCACACGCATTCATTTTTATATATTTTTTCTCCTTATATACTTTATATATATATATATATATATATATATATATATATTCGCATACGCATGTATATAAAATTTGCAACCACTATCAATCCACTGCTGGATGAGAGTCTCCAAGTTTCTTCTTCCACAACAGTCTGCCTTGAGCCAGTTTCTTTTTTTTTTTCATGCTTTCGAATTTCATGCACCCATCTCCCTCTTGTCATCTTCTGGGTATTGTTTTTTCCCTTGCTATCCAGTTCAATATTTCAACTCTCCGTCAGTGGCTCTTTCTTCTAGCGATATATATGTCCATCTCATTGCAATTTCAGGAATTCTGATCATAATGTCTTCCACTCTTGTCATTTTCCCGATCCACGAGTTTCTATTTGTATCTTTCCTGGTAACATCAAACATTCATCTCTAAATAAATAAATACATCACTCTTTCCACGTTCCAGAAACACATAGCAACCGAAAAATTGTTTTAAGCTGCCGGCGTGCTGAAAACAATTTTTCGGTTTCTATGTGTTTCTGGAACGTGGAAAGAGCGATGTATTTATATGTTTACTGACGCCACGTATTTGGAGGATTTTCATTCATCTCAACACAGAAATGATTTTAGATATTTTGAGGCCCTTGGTGCTAAAAGGTTCAGGGGGCCCCTTCCCCTTCTTATCGCCTCAGAAACTTTCATCCATCAGATTAACAAAATAAAAAGGGGGGGGAGTCAGGAAAAGGGTTTACGCTTTTTAAAATGCCATTATATCTTCCTATTATTAGAACGTCCTGTATGAAACAGTTCTAGCGTAATATTTTTGTCTGTCCATGCACATCAACTTTTTGATTTTAGAGATATTTCAAAAATTATATTTGAAGCAAATAGGAAATCCATGGATATTAATTTTGGCACTTTTAATATCCCATGTGCTCCATGCACTGCAGTTATCAGAAACAGAATTTTGAGGCTAATAGGAAATCAATGGATATTAAGTTTGGCACTTTAAATACCTGTATCCCATTTGTACCTGCACTACAGTTATCAGAAACAGAAGCATACGAATTAAATGTAAAAGATCCGGTTTGAAAATGGAAAAGTAGGTACTGCAGGTTTTTGAGTAAGAGTATCATTGAAACTTTTTATTGTTTTTTCAATAGCTAGTTTTATGCAGATTTAAGGAATAGAAAAGGTGAGAATACTGGATAATTATCAGTATTAAACCAGGGCAGCAGAAAGTAATGAGAAAATGTGGTTGCAATACAATGAAAATTACTTTTAACACTATTAAATAAGAAAAAGATAGTGTGATATTCTCGAATTACTTTACTTTTTCAGCCTTAATATTAATAATTCTTTTGGTTTAGGATGGCTTAGAGGGATTAGGGCCAAGAAAGAACTTGATTATCTTAAAAAGAATTATCCTATGAAGAATATTTCTTTCTTCGTTGATTATCCAACCACGAAGGAAAAAAAAATAACAGCAAACACCCCCGATCATGAAGAAAGTTTTTACAAGCACTGGTCATCGCAACTTGGAGGGAAGGTGGGAAGGTTTCAACACAGATACGTTCCCTTGGCTGGAAGTAGCATGAAAGTAATTTATAGCACAGCAGGCCAGTTAAGAATTCGCCTTAAACAATGAAAAGTGTGGGAAGCGTGAATACCTCCTTTACCTACCACTAAAAGGGAATCAAAATTATTTTAACCATTCCTTTCAAAATACGTATATCGATAAGAACTCGACAATTCGGAATAACAGCAACAGCAAATAAAATATGTTGTTAATATGAGAAAGTAAAATATCAATTGACAGTACAAAGTAGTCCCTTTAAGGATTGATTTATTCAGTCCGTGAAAACCAAAACAAAACTGAAAATCCAATTATATGTTTTTGGGGCCCCACGAACATTGAGGCCCTAGGCGCGCGCCTAGTATGCCTAGCGGGAAATCTGCCCCTGTCTCTACATGCTTCTTTCAGTTGTCTGCAGCATCTGTATGTCTATTTTAGTTGAGGTCCATGTTTGTGCTCCATGCGTAAGAACTGGAAGGATGCACTGATTAATCAGTTTCTTTTTAACAAATAATGCATCCGACTAAGTTTTATAGGTCGATTATTTTCTTCCTAAATGTGGCAATGTGGCCATCGCTTAGTATCTGTTGCCTAATTTAGGTATCGGTACCTCTACATTTTCCCTATCAATCGCTAAATATAAAATCTAAATATTCATTTCTTGTAAAAAAAAGCACTTTCGATCAATATATATATAGAACAATAGATCATATCCACGTACTGAGAGAACTAATTGAAAGAGCGAGGGAATATGAACTTCCATTGTGCATGGCTTTTATCGATTATGAAAAAGCTTTTGATTCGGTGAAACCATCAGCACTTACAACGGCTCTGAAATCCTGCGGTATTGAAGATGCATACATTAATATTATTAATAACATCTATTTTTTTTTTGATTGTAGGTTTAACGACCACCGTGAGCAACTCAATGGGTTATAGGCAGTCGCTCGTCCCTAATTTAGGGTCACTGGTTCCAGGGAAGGGAGAGAGCCAGTGCCGTAAGACAAACACAACATCCATGCTTCACCGGGATTCGAACCCGGACCCCGTTCGGACGAATGATCAGAGGCCATCGCTTAGACCACTGCGCCACCGGGGCGGCAAAATCATCTATGAAAATGCAAGTGCAAAGATTCGGCTGTTTGAAAATACAACACACATAAAAATTGGAAAGGGAGTGAGACAAGGTGACACCATATCTCCGAAGCTCTTTAATGCCACATTGGAAAATGTCTTTCAATCACTGAACTGGGAAAACAAAGGGATAAAGATTAATGGAGACTATCTAACTCACCTTCGTTTTGCTGATGACATAGTCATTTTTGCAACTACCCCATCAGAGCTGAAGAGTATGATCCAGGACAGAAGTGGGATTAAAAATGAACTTCCAGAAGACAAAAGTGATGTTCAATGCTTTTGCAAGAAATGAAAATTTATCGATTGATGGAGAAAAGCTGGAGATAACAGACACATACGTTTATCTTGGACAGCAGATATCAAGTGAGGGTCACATTGATGAAGAAATTAATCGGCGTACAAAACTTGCCTGGAGAGCTTTTGGAAGAAACAGCATAATTTTCAAGAGCAATATGCCATTATGTCTTAAAGGAAAAGTGTTTGATCAATGCATCCTTCCAGTGCTTACGTATGGTGCAGAGACGTGGACCTTAACTAAAAGAGACATACAAAGGCTGCAGACAACTCAAAGTAGCATGGAGAGGTGCATGCTTGGTGTAACCAGGAGAGATAAGAAGAGGAACTCGTGGATCCGAAAAATGACAAGAGTGGAAGACATCATGATTAGAGTTAAATCCCTAAAATGGCAATGGGCTGGACATACTGCCAGAAGGACAGACCATCGATGGACAGCCGAAATTTTAGATTGGATTCCAAGGGATAGGAAAAGACCCAGAAGAAGACCACATGGGAGATGGGTGGATGAAATTCGAAAGTATGCGGGAGTGACATGGAGGAGACTGGCACAAGACAGACCGTTGTGGAGGAAACTTGGGGAGACTTTCGTCCAGCAGTGGATTGATAATGGTTGACAATGATGATGATGATGATATAGCATAAAAACAAGTCAAAACTATTAAGGCCAAAGACTGAACAGAATCGAGACATACCAAACGAAAAAGTAGCTTACATCCGAAGGTAGCGCATGCGGCAGCTGGTCAAACGGTGAAGCAACATATGTAGTGTATAACTCGAAAGAAGCATAAGTGGTAAGCTCTCTTTGTTCTTGAAGTTTGAGAATTCCAAGTTCAATTTATGAGCTTTTTAAGCAGTTATTTTTTATCTTTCGCATCAGGCAATTAGGTGCAAGCAAGTCAATTAACTTTTTGTGTTTTTTTCTCTTTCACTTTACTTGGAAACTTAGCGAGTTTTTTGGGCACTTTGGCAAAGTAGCTGGACGTTGACTACAAGATGTCATCGTTGACATCTTGTAGTCAACGATGTGTTTTCACTGTCGGTAAGAGCATAATAACTGCATTATTATGCACTTAAAGCACTCCTGGAATACTTTGTATATATTGCAACTAATTGTTAACGACATATAATCTTCACAAAGCATCTTTTTATTTGTTATTATCTTTTTTAACTTTTTGTCCTTGTGATGTCAGTTGTTGAGGAGTTGGTTGTTCAAAATTCAAGTTTTCTTACAGGAATCTATCTTATTTAAAACATTTATTTTTTATTATATGGCATTTTAAATAAAGCGGTTTTTCATTGCAAAGCATAAGATTCTGTAGTACTACAGTATTACTATTCTTGTTTAAATTCTCTCTTTGGAGGCTAGGTAACTTGGCAATGTGTTATTGCTGAATAATTCTTTTGATTCATTCAGTCACTCTCACAACTTTTGTTTTTATTTTTTTATTTTGTTGTAATCGTTTTTCTGTTTTTTAGTAGCAGATGACGAGCATGGGTTGGGCCAGGAAAGTTATAGATGCATGCAAAAATAATTTAACTAGTGTTTTAACTAGTCATGCAACTCTGAAGAAGTAATGATATTTAAAAAAAAATTGGTGGGCTTATTACTTGCATCTATGGCTTTGCAGAAACCCATTTCCAACTAGGTCTTTGTGGAAGTGAGAAAATGCAGAGTTTTGCTGGTCCTTGATAAAGCCAAGATTCGGCATTCTCGACATTTTCTACATTCAGATTGCTATTATTTTATCCTCTTTTTGCTCATACCTGTCAGTATTTCTATGTTGTTTTTCGTATGAGGTAAAAAATTGTTTTTACTTCTGTCTTTTCTTAACAGTATATCATCATCATCATCATCATTGTCAACCATTATCAATCCACTGCTGGACGAAGGTCTCCCCAAGTTTCCTCCACAACGGTCTGTCTTGTGCCAGTCTCCTCCATGTCACTTCCGCAAACTTTCGAATTTCATCCACCCATCTTCCATGTGGTCTTCTTCTGGGTCTTTTCCTGTCCCTTGGAATCCAATCTAAAATTTCGGCTGTCCATCGATGGTCTGTTCTTCTGGCAGTATGTCCAGCCCATTGCCATTTCAGGGATTTAACTCTGATCATGATGTCTTCCACTTTGTCATTTTTCGGATATACGTGTTCCTCTTCTTATCTCTCCTGGTTACACCAAGCATGCACCTCTCCATGCTTCTTTGAGTTGTCTGCAGCCTTTGTATGTCTCTTTTAGCTAAGGTCCACGTCTCTGCACCATACGTAAGCACTGGAAGGATGCATTGATCAAACACTTTTCTTTTAAGACATAATGGCATATTGCTCTTGAAAATTACGCTGTTTCTTCCAAAAGCTCTCCAGGCAAGTTTTGTACGCCAATTAATTTCTTTATCAATGTGACCCTCACTTGATATCTGCTGTCCAAGATAAACGTACGAGTCTGTTATCTCCAGCTTTTCTCCATCAATCGATAAATCTTCATTTCTTGTAAAAGCATTGAACATCACTTTTGTCTTCTGAATGTTCATTTTTAATCCCACTTCTTTACTCTTGTCAGCAAGTTCCTGCATCATACTCTGTAGCTCTGATGGGGTAGTTGCAAAAATGACTATGTCATCAGCAAAACGAAGGTGGGTTAGATAACTCCATTAATATTTATCCCTTTGTTTTCCCAGTTCAGTGATTGAAAGACATTTTCCAATATGGCATTAAAGAGCTTCGGAGATATGGTGTCACCTTGTCTCACTCCTTTTCCAATTTTTATGTGTGTTGTATTTTCAAATAGCAGAATCTTCGCACTTGCATTTTCATAGATGTTATTAATAATATTAATGTATGCATCTTCAATACAGCAGGATTTCAGAGCCATTGCAACTGCTGATGGTTTCACTGAATCAAAGGCTTTTTCATAATCGATAAAAGCCATGCACAATGGAAGTTCATATTCCCTCGCTCTTTCAATTAGTTCTCTCAGTACGTGGATATGATCTATTGTGCTGTAGCCACTCCTGAATCCAGCTTGTTCTCTCGGTTGAGCCATGTCCAGTGTTACCTTCAAGCGGTGTGAAAGAACTTTAGTGAAGATTTTATAAACCACTGATAGGAGGCTGATAGGTCTGTAGTTCCTGAGATCCTCAATGTCACCTTTTTTATGTAGCAAGATCATTGTAGCGTTGTTCCAATCCTTAGGAATTTTCCCTTCATTAAGGCATCGAGTGAAAATTTGGGCGAGTACTGTTTCGATTTCTCCACTTGCTTCTTGTATGATGTCTACAGTAATTCCATCTTCTCCTGGAGCTTTTCCCCGCTTCATGTTCTTGATTGCATGTGCAACTTCTGCTGGAAGGACTGGAAGAACTCTGGTACCTTTCATGATGCCTGGAGTACATGTATCATCCCTTTCATATAATTTGGAGTAGAAATCTTTCACTCTTGTCAAAATTTCGCCTCTATTTCTTGTTACAGAACCATCTTCTTTTCTCAGTGCCATAATCGGTTTTTTTCCCTTACTGAGATGTCCCTTTGCTATCTTTAGGCTTTGGTTGTTTTCAATTGCTTTCCTTACTAGTTCACAGTTGAATTTCCTTACGTCTTCAGTGATACTTTTTCGTACTGTCTTGCATAGCTCTATATATTCCACTTTGGAAGTCACATCTTCTTTAGTTGTCCTCATCTCTCTTCTTTTTTGCATCAACATTTTGGTTTTTCCTGATAATTTGTTCACATGCAATTTGTTCTTAGACCCAGCTAATTTTGTTGCTGTTTCCATAAGAGCTGTGGTTACTTTTCTGTTAACTTCAGAAATATCCCCTTCTTCCGATGTTAGGCCTTCTAAAGCAGAGAATCTGTTCTTCAGTTCCAATTTGAAGGTATTACGGTGTTTTTAAGGTTGGTTATGTCAATACATTTTGTTTGTCTTATGAGCTTGCTACGTTCGAGTTTAGTGTTGAGGTGCATCTTACATCTCACCAATCTATGGTCACTGCCTGTGTTGAACTTGTTTAGCACACTGCAGTCTTCTATGATGAATTTTTTGTTACACATAATAAAATCAATTTCACTTGTCGTCCCATTTGGATGTCTCCATGTCCATTTCCTGTGTGGCTTTTTCTTGAAAAAGGAGTTCAAGATGAAAAACCCTTCTGCCTCTGCAAACTCTACGAGAGTATTTCCACGCTGGTTTCTGTTGCCGTGACCGAATTTACCTACTGAAGTTTCATTCTGTTGCCGTTGCCCTATTTTTGCATTGAAATCTCCCATAATTATCTTCAAGTGCTGCTTACCTTTATTATTTAGATCACGAATTTCCTCATAAAATTCTTCAATTTCTTCTTCAGCATGACTTGTGGTGGGTGCATAAGTTTGAATAATCTGAGCCTGGTATCTTCTCGAGAGTTGGATAACGAGTCGTGCAGCTCTGTCAGAGGAACTTTCAACTTCTACAACTTTATCCTTCAGTTTCTTGTTTATTATAAATCCAACACCACTAGTTCTGCCAGTATCTGTCCCACGATAGTAGAAGAGATGTCCACTTTTCAGTTCAATGAGATCTTCTCCTTTTCTCCTTACCTCACTTAGCCCGACGATGTCCCACTTGATCCTTTGTAGTTCCTCTTCCAATTCAAGAAGCCTTGAATCAGAAGATACGGAGCGTCCGTTATACGTAGCCAAGGTCAGCATCAGATGGCAGCCTAGTCCGGTCCTCCTGGGATTCTTAGCACCCTCTGCCTTCATGTCGCACTGGCCGCTGCCTTGGCCAGGTACATTCCAGCTGCCGGAGACTGAGGGCCAAGATTTAAGTTGTGGAGTCATTTTGGAGGGGTTTGGCCATAACTCACCACGCTGGCCAAGCGGGTTGGTGAGTGTGGGATAGCATTTCCTCTAATCCCGATGGTATACCGCCAACGCGGACCAGGAACACCTAGTCCGCGTTGGTTGTCTGTATTGGTTATTCAATCGCCTTCTAATTATTTCTTCAGTTGCTGCTTACCATCTTTGGTGAATCCCCAGCATTGTGCGGGGCTCCAAGAAGCAACCTGCCAAATTGGCTTGACAGTTAGCGTGTGTGAGTCCGGGGAACTCGAGGCCGCTGTGGTGTAGCGGAAGCATATCCGGCGCGTAACTGGAAGACCCTGGGTTCGACTCCCGGTGGCGGTCAATGAGAATTTTTCCGTGACTCGCTTGTAGATGTGGAGGGGGTGAGGATCTTTGTTTGGTGTATATTTATATATATATATATGTAGCTTGGGATGTAAGGTCAGGTGATGCGTAACATCACAGCCTCTCCTTGACAAATGTCAACCCCGCCTTCTCGTGGTGCATCCTGTTCCCACTAAAGGGGCTCTGACGACCGCCCATAGCGGTATAACTATACCATCGGGATCAGAGGAAATGCTATCCCACACTCACCAACCCGCTTGGCCAGCGTGGTGAGTTATGGCCAAACCCCTCCAAAATGATTCCACAACTTAAATCTTGGCCCTCAGTCTCTGGCAGCTGGAATGTACCTGGCCAAGGCAGCGGCCAGTGCGACATGAAGGCAGAGGGTGCTAAGAATCCCCGGAGGACCGGACTAGGCTGCCATCTGATGCTGACCTTGGCTACTTACAATGGACGCTCCCTATCTTCTGATTCAAGGCTTCTTGAATTGGAAGAGGAACTACAAAGGATCAAGTGGGACATCGTGGGGCTAAGTGAGGTAAGGAGAAAAGGAGAAGATCTCATCGAACTGAAAAGTGGACATCTCTTCTACTATCGTGGGACAGATACTGGCAGAACTAGTGGTGTTGGATTTATAATAAACAAGAAACTGAAGGACAAAGTTGTAGAAGTTGAAAGTTCCTCTGACAGAGCTGCACGACTTGTTATCCAACTCTCGAAAAGATACCAGGCTCAGATCGAGAGAACAAGCTGGATTCAGGAGTGGCTACAGCACAATAGATCATATCCACGTGCTGAGAGAACTAATTGAAAGAGCGAGGGAATATGAACTTCCATTGTGCATGGCTTTTATCGATTATGAAAAAGCCTTTGATTCGGTGAAACCATCAGCAGTTACAATGGCTCTGAAAACCTGCGGTATTGAAGATGCATACATTAATATTATTAATAACATCTATGAAAATGCAAGTGCAAAGATTAGGCTGTTTGAAAATACAATACACGTAAAAATTGGGAAGGGAGTGAGACAAGGTGACACCATATCTCCGAAGCTCTTTAATGCCACATTGGAGGGTGTTTTTCAGTCACTGAGCTGGGAAAACAAGGGGATAAAGATTAATGGAGATTATCTAACCCACCTTCGTTTTGCTGATGACGTAGTCATTTTTGCAACTACCCCATCAGAGCTGCAGAGTATGATCCAGGAACTTGCTGACAAGAGTAAAGAAGTGGGATTAAAAATGAACTTTCAGAAGACAAAAGTGATGTTCAATGCTTTTACAAGAAATGAAGATTTATCGATTGGTGGAGAAAAGCTGGAGATAACAGACACGTACGTTTATCTTGGACAGCAGATATCAAGTGAGGGTCACATTGATGAAGAAATTAATCGGCGTACAAAACTTGCCTGGAGAGCTTTTGGAAGAAACAGCATAATTTTCAAGAGCAATATGCCATTATGTCTTAAAAGAAAAGTGTTTGATCAATGCATCCTTCCAGTGCTTACGTATGGTGCAGAGACGTGGACCTTAACTAAAAGAGACATACAAAGGCTGCAGACAACTCAAAGCAGCATGGAGAGGTGCATGCTTGGTGTAACCATTAGAGATAAGAAGAGGAACTCGTGGATCCGAAAAATGACAAGAGTGGAAGACATCATGATCAGAGTTAAATCCCTGAAATGGCAATGGGCTGGACATACTGCCAGAAGGACAGATCATCGATGGACAGCCGAAATTTTAGATTGGATTCCAAGGGACAGGAAAAGACCCAGAAGAAGACCACATGGGAGATGGGTGGATGAAATTCGAAAGTATGCAGGGGTGACATGGAGGAGACTGGCACAAGACAGACCGTTGTGGAGGAAACTTGGGGAGACCTTCGTCCAGCAGTGGATTGATAATGGTTGACAATGATGATGATGATGATGATATGTAGCTTATTCGAAGTGATATCTACAAAACTGAGATGCAGCTCCCCCCCTCTCAGCTTATCACGAGCCGCCACTGGTGGAAACTGGCCCCCGCAACCCTCACAGCTGTGTATTCCAACATCTTACAGTAAGCAAACCACTCCCTAAATTTTGTTGATCCCTAAACCCCCACTAGAGGTGTGAAGAACAATTGGCATGAACTCAAATGTAAGCTAACAGAAAGGATTCAAAAAATTATTTGGCAGACCACATTCTGTAATATTAAGTGCGATAGAATTGTCGTCTGTCTTAATAACACTACTCCTAGCTGCATATTCGCAGCATCGGACGTTTTCCCGTAACTGGAAACCACTGTATTTGATTTATTCTGCTTGAGAGACTGCTTAACATACACGAGGAAACCAAACTTTTCCGTCAGAATAAATATTTCGGAGTAGTGAAACAATTAACATTGCTAAAGATCCTTTTAAATGCGACCCAAAAGTCGTACAGTGCCTTTTAAGCACGACCACAACAGAAAGAAACACCATCTATAGATTGCGTATGTGCTGCCATCTACCGGTTTAGTTTGAACTATTTGCGGTCGTGCTTGGAAGCATTTCTGTTGGTTGAATTTTTGACCCTGAGCCTGCGATTTAGGATCCAGGGGTGACGTGCTGCCATCTAACCGTCGCTGTGAAAGATGCTGTTTGTGAGTTGTGTAATAATCGCGTTTCGTGACGAATTTACCTGATCCTTAAAAGGCCCTATAACTCAAAGCAGTGTTCTGAGGAAAGAGTACAATTCCGTTGGAATAAATATTCCAGAATATGGTCTCCCATATTATTTTTATTATTTCCTTCTGCTAGTTTAAGTTGGAGGGGACGTCAGTTGCTCTTCTCACCTTGAGTGTGAGCCGCTGTAAGTGGATCAACAAATCATCAGTGGTTTACTGGTATTAGATGTTGTAATCATTAGCTTGGCAGGTTATCATAGATCGGTCAGGACTGTAAGTAATAAAACAAGGCGTCTGAAACGAAGAGGAACCAATAGGCAAAACACACGCTTATGAAACACACCGAACTAGCAGCTACTAAACGAGTAAGCGCGTTAACGAAAGAACTGACGTGTTGCCGTCTATCGGCCGATCTGTAATCACAAAGATTAGCGGAGAGCCGGCTAGTGTTAAAGTCTACCGAAGTTTTGACCATTAGAAACATAGGTCAAAATTTCAGGTGGATCCACCTTAACAACGTATTTTTTAAAGATCTTTATAACTTCCGAGTGGCACGTTAACAGTGAACATCTTCCTTGTTTACATTTCCGACTGCGACCAGCTCACTGATTTAAATTTTAGCAGTAGCGTGTTGCCATCTATCGGCCGCTTGAAAAAGATACTTTTCTAATAATCACGTTTCGTGATTGTAAATTTGGGTAGCCCTTAAAAGAACTGTAATGAATGCTAATTCTGTCGCTACTTGAAAACTAACTTTTATTTTGACGGAACAATTTTGTTTCCTCATTAATGGGAAAGTATCTATTTGGCCAAATAAATCAATTGATTACGTGAATTTCAAATCAATTGATTACATGGCAGGAAAGAACTGTCTGATGATGCGAATCAACACCTGAAGAGGAAACACGACAATCCGTCTGAGAAAATATTGCAGAATGTGGTCTGACAAATGAATTTTTGATTTCCCTTTATTCGTTTGCTTTTGAAGGGACGCAAATTAGTTGTGTATAATACTGATACCAGTCGCGAACTGTGTCAGTGAACATGGCAACTTCGCCCTATAGCGATTCTTCGATAGCCTCATTGTAGGACAATCCTCTTCCGAAACAATACATTAGAATCATCATGATATCAAGGGGAATATGAACATACACTTTCCAAGTATACGAAAACACAGCTAATCCTTCCCTGAAACGTGCTTCTTCCGATACCTGAATTGTCCAAAACAATACGACATATCCTCTCTGAGAGTCATTAGGGGACTCTCTGAACATCATGATATTAGTAGCAATCCTTAACTTTTACATCACGAAATAAATGTAGCCTCAACACCTACCAATTTTATTGAAGAATATCTTCTAATTCCACATTTTACAGCACAGTAAAAAAGGCGTCCGAAATAAAAAAGAACTTCATAGCTCTCGTTACAAACCACACTTCCAACAGACACACTAGAACTAAGTCCTACAAAGCCCACCAAGAAGAAAGCGGACGTGCTGCCATCTATCGGCCGACCTGTTATCACAATAACTAAAGAAAATTAATTGCGGGAGGGCTGCAGTTGGAAGTACAGACTCTTCGTTTCTCCCCGCCGGAAAAGAACGGGATCTATGGAAGCTAAAAATGCTAATAGGGTGTATAATTCACATTCGTTTTGCAGAAAACAGTCCGTTGGATTCTTTTAGAAGCCGCACTGACAAACAACGCTTAACGTAAGACAAAGGATTTATTTATCGACACACCTCACCCCTATGTGCAAATCCCATGAGAAAAAAAGATATATTCACTTTATAACACATTTAAGAACATCAGTATTTCTCGTGCATAATCATCGTGGCTGAATTCAAGTTTTTAAAACATGGTTTTTATAAAAGAAATACAAAGGAATTTTCCATATCACATGGCAGACACAAGCTCATGAATTAGCCTATACATGTGCAAAAAATAATAATATTTAATTTGGGGGGATGGGGTGCTTTAGGACAGGGTTGGGCAAAGGCGGTGTTACGTTTACATCAATGTAATCCAGAAAAGAAGAATATGGAAATACAAGTCTCCAAAAACGCCTACAATTGATAAAGTTAATGGCCATGACTGACAATACATTTAGTTTATAATTGATAAAGTCATGGGCGACGGAACCTGACAATTTCAGGTGGGGGCGGGGGATGAACTTCTCCGAGAGTTAAAACAATAAAAAAGAGAGAGAAAACCCGTATGCAAGCACTCTAACAGATCATCATCAACTATTATCAGTCCACTGCTGAACGAAGGTTTCTTTCATAACTTTTAACTTCAACATATCTCTTCCAAGACACTCCAGCATACTTTCGAATTTCATCCACCCATCTCCAAGGTGGTCTACGTCTGCTTCTGGGTCTTTCCCTGCCCCTTGATGAATATATGCAGCCCATTGCCATTTAAGAATTCTTTAGCGATCTTCTTTAAAGTGAAGAACACAACGTGAGTTAACTTTTCGACTTATTTGTGCAAAAACAATTTTCTAAGTTGTACTTGAAGCGTTTTCCAAAAAAACTGCGAAACGTGGTGACGTCTTCAGGAAATTTTAATCCTTCTGTCTTCGTAATGGGTGAACAATGCAAGGTATGTTGTGAAAATGTTAATATAACTACTGGCCTTCAGTGCAGTAATAAATGTAATGGCTATTTCCACTCCGGCTGTGCTGGATTCTCGAAAGTGCAATTTGAAAAGATAAGCAAAACAGCAAAAAAGAAGTGGATTTGGGTCAATTGTAGACTGCTCTCTGAATCATCGTGCCCTAATGTATCGCAGGCTACTATTGAATCTTTTAGATTAAACGCATCTGACCACCTGTTGGGTGGAATCAGTGCAAACTCGGAAAAATCCGAATTGATTGCTGCCATTCTCGCTCTCCACGAAAGCATAAAGTTTAGGAGTGACAAGTATGATGACATTCTCATTAAGCTAAATGGCATCCATAAAGTAAATAATGATCTAAAATTAAATAATGAAGAATTAAGAAAAAAAGTTATGATTCTGCAGAATAGGTTGGAAGAAACTGATAAATATCTCCGGCGTGAAAACTTTGAAATCAAAGGTGTGCCGTATGAGCAAGGATCTAGTGCTGATGACATTATTTGTGAAGTGACTCTTAAGGTGGATTTTGATTTTGACATCATAAAGGTGACGCATGCAGTCCACTGGGTGCCCACTCCTGGAAACCCATCACAAAAAAATATCATTGTGAGATTTGTCAATCGAAGAAAGCGCGATGCTTTCTTCATGGCTGCAAAAAAATTCAGGAAAAAACATGGAAACTTTACAGCCCACGCCATTGGTTTTAATAACGACAGTCCAATGTATGTAAATGATCATCTTTGCCCTGCTAGTAAACGTCTTCTTGGTCTAGTGCAAACAAGGAAAAGAGAATGTGGGTGGAATTCCGTGTGGACGAATCGAAACGGTAGGATCTTTGCCCGCAAAGATAAGGACTCACCTGCACTGCACATTCAGTCTGTTAGTGACACGGAAAAAATTAACTAGATATTACAACGATATTCATCCTCCATCGGCTCTGATTAATTTCTAGCCCGGAGCAAATCTATGACCCTTACCTGGATTATTACCATCCGGACTGTACTTGTGAAAAGGCATTTTCATATGATCTCTCTGATGAACAAATTTGGTATGTCATTCTTACATATCAATATTCAAAGCATTAACTCTAAATTTGGTAAGCTTCAAATTTTTCTATCACAGTTGAATCATGATTTTTCTGTAATTGAATTAGCGAAACTCATTTAATTGATAAGAAACAAAAGGAGTTTTTTAATCTCAGTAACTATAATTTTGAATGCAAAGTTAGAAATCAGAATAACTCATTACTGAATATAAGGGGTTCTGGTGGGGTAGACCTATAGCTGGTCTCACGTCACCTACTTTATTCGTGATGACTTGAATAATATGTCCTTTGTACTTCATTCCTGTGAAATGCTTTCGACTGAAATCAAAAGTCCCAAGTCCAAAAACCTAATTATTGGCGTTATCTACAGATCGCCCAGTAGTGGTCGAAAAGCCTTTTGTGAATGCTTTGACAATATCTTAAACAAAATAAATAACGAAAATAAAAATTGCATGTTGCCGGGAGATATTAATATTAACATCAACAGCCTGTCTCTAAGTGAAATCTATCTTAATATGCTATCAGGCAATTTTTTTAAGATGTGCATTTCTTTACCTACTCGTCGTGCCAATACTCTAGACCATATTGGTACTAACTTACTTAATACTGCTTTAGAGTCCGGAGTGGTCGATTTTAGTATTAGTGATCACAACCATGTCTTCATTCATGTTCCAGTTTTTTCAAATTACCATTACGCAGTTAACCACAAAACAATCTCCTATTGTGACTACACCACGTTAGCTGACCTAGTTTTTAATTTTGACTGGGACAAGTCGGGTATCTACAATACAACTTGTCCAACTATAGCTACCGAAATTTTGCAAGATATTTTGAATGATTTCCTTGAGATCACAATCGTTCACAAGGTATTTAAGACTAAATATGACATTAAGATCCAATCTTGGATGACCAATGGAATCATTAGATCAATCAAAAAAAATGATAAGCTTCGTAAAAAAAGTAGAAAGAATCTTTATAAGTCACTTACGTGATAAGTATAAAAAGGTCTAATTATGCCCTAAGAAATGTTATTCAGCATGTGAAAGTTGCTTATTACAACCTCGCTATTTCAGATGCAGGAAATAACTCCTATCAAAAATGGAAAATAATCAAATCAGCTATTAACAAACGATCCTGTGCTACTGAAACTCCGCTGACGTTAAAAGGAAATTCTGGTAATTTTAATGTTGATTCAAAATCAGTCGCTGATGAATTCAACAATTACTTCATTGGTCATGATTTAGCATCTCAGCAAAACTTGCCCACAAATACTAAAGGTTATGATTTTTTATCCAAAATTAAGGAAGTTCCTTTTTCAATGTTTCTATGCCCTTTGCATGATACTGAAATCTATAATATTATCACTTCATTGTCCTTAAAAAGAAGTGCTGGTTCAGACAATATTAATAGCAGATTCATAAAAGACTCGATCTCTATTTTAGTACCACTTATAAAACATATTAATAATCTGAGTTTTTATTCAGGTCAGTTTCCTGGCAGTCTGAAAATCGCTAAGGTTGAAAAAGCGAGGGAATATGAACTTCCATTGTACATGGCTTTTATCGATTATGAAAAGGCCTTTGATTCAGTGAAACCATCAGCAGTTACAATGGCTTTCAAATCCTGCGGTATTGAAGATGCATACATTAATATTATTAATAACATCTATGAAAATGCAGGAACAAAGATTCAGCTATTTGAGAATACAGCACACATAAAAATTGGAAAGGGAGTGAGACAAGGTGACACTATATCTCCCAAACTCTTTAATGCCACATTGGAAAATGTCTTTCAATCACTGAACTGGGAAAACAAAGGGATAAAGATTAATGGAGATTATCTAACTCACCTTCGTTTTGCTGATGACATAGTCATTTTTGCAACTACCTCATCACAGCTGCAGAGTATGATCCAGGAACTTGCTGACAAGAGTAAAGAAGTAGGATTGAAAATGAACTTTCAGAAGACAAAAGTGATGTTCAATACTTTTACAAGAAATAAAGATTTATCGATTGATGGAGAAAAGCTGGAGATAACAGATGCGTACGTTTATCTTGGACAGCAGATATCAAGTGAGGGTCACATTGATGAAAAAATTAATCAGCGTATAAAACTTGCCTTGAGAGCTTTTGGAAGAAGCAGTATAATTTTCAAGAGCAATATGCCATTATGTCTTAAAAGAAAAGTGTTTGATCAATGCATCTTTCCAGTGCTTACGTATGGTGCAGAGACGTGGACCTTAACTAAAAGAGACATACAAAGGCTGCAGACAACTCAAAAAGCATGGAGAGGTGCATGCTTGGTGTAACCAGGAGAGATAAGAAGAGGAACTCGTGGATCAGAAAAATGACAAGAGTGGAAGACATCATGATCAGAGTAAAATCCCTGAAATGACAATGGGCTGGACATACTGCCAGAAGAACAGACCATCGATGGACAGCCGAAATTTTAGATTGGATTCCAAGGGACAGGAAAAGTCCCAGAAGAAGACCACATGGGAGATGGGTGGATGAAATTCGAAAGTATGCGGGAGTAACATGGAGGAGACTGGTACAAGACAGACTGTTGTGGAAGAGGCTTGGAGAGACCTTCGTCTAGCAGTGGATTGATAATGGTTGACAATGATGATGAATGATGATTCCTATTTTTTAAAAAAGGAGATAGGGAATCTACCTGTAATTACAGACCGATATCTTTGTTACCCGTTTTGAGCAAAATTTTTGAAAAAGTCTATTCACAGCAGAATGGTTGATTTTTTACACACCCATGGTGTGCTCTCTTTTGATCAGTTCGGTTTCCAAAGAAACAGATCTACTGGAATGGCTTTTGCTAAGTTGTTAAACTTCATTTCCGAAGCACTAGATGACAGTTATTATACTATTTGTGTTTTTATTGATTTCCAAAAAGCTTTCGACACAGTAAAACATGACATTCTGCTACATAAATTACCCAAATACGGTTTTCGTGGCAAAATTATTTCCCTCTTAATGAGCTACCTTTCTAATCGCAAACAGTATGTCTTTGTAAATAAAATAAACTCTGATCTACTTAATATTTCATGTGGAGTGGCTCAAGGTTTGGTGTTGGGACGGTTACTGTTCCTGTTATACAGTATATTAATGACCTTCCCCTGTGCCTGCAATCAACTCACTCATGCTTTGCTATACGCTGATGACACTGTCATTTTTCAAAAATGTCATGATTTGCATAAGTTACAGTTAATGATCAATAATGATCTATCAAATTTATCTCATTGGTTATGCTCTAACAAATTAGCACTTAATATTTTAAAAACCAACTCCGTATATTTCCGAAATGTTCATAAAAGAGAGGACGTAAATAACTTTCCAGTCAGTATTAACGATCTGCCACTTAAAACTGTGGACAAAGTTCAGTATCTTGGTGTTTCGTTTGCTGAATTCATTAACTGGAATACGCATGTTCAGTTTGTTTTAAAAAAAGTTTCCTTACAGGTTCGCCTACTTGGTAAAATTAAGCATCTCTTCGCTATCAATGTCCTAAAAACATTTTACTATGCTTTTATTTATACCCATCTCTCCTATTGTCTAGAATACTGGTATTCAAATATAAGCGTAAACAATAAGTTATGCTTGCTCAAATTGCAGAAGAAATTTGTTCACTATATGCTGAACACAGATTACATGTCTCATTCAAAACCATTATTTCTAAAACTAAATATTCTAAAAGTTCATGAAATTTTTACCTTGAAACTAGGTATCATGTTTTTTTAAATAATGCATCTTAAACAGCATATTTTTCAATCGGACATCAAATATCTGGATTATTCTATCTTCACCAGAACTGTTGCTAACAACAAATTATGTCAGCCGTGTGTTAGACTTAATTATGGTTTAAATAGCATACTGTATAAAGCCATTATCTTATGGAATAATCTCCCAGAGAGCATCAGATCTCTGGAAAATATCAAAATGTTTTCCTTGTCTCTGCGAAATTACATTGTAAATCACCCTGATCTCCATAACGAATCTCAATCCTATCATTAAATTGTAGTTCCAAGCATGCTACTAACAGTGGCGCTTCTGTTATAACCATCTTACTTGCTTTCATATATGCCATGTGTTTATTCCTTTTCTTACATCTGATAGGAAGAATCGCCTTACAACCAATGTGTTCAGATTCCTCCTGGTGCATTGCATTTTCATATAACTGTAAGTTTTAAATGTGTGCAATAAAATAATTGTATTGTAACAGATCATCGTCAACTATTATCAGTCCACTGCTGGATGAAGATTTCTTCCATAACTTTTGACTTGAACATGTCTCTTCCAAGACACTCCAGCATACTTTTGAATTTCATCCACCCATCTCCAAGGTGGTCTGCGGCTGTTTCTGGGTCTTCTACTGCCCCATTGATGAAATCCAATCTAATACTAAGTTGCTTAACGGTGGTCAATCATTTCATATATGCAGCCCATTGCCATTGAAAAATTCTTTAACGATCTTCTTTAAAGTGAAAAACACAACTGAGTTAAATTTTCGACTTATTTGTGCAAAAACAATTTTCAAAGTTGTACTTTAAGTGTTTCCACAAAAACTGCGAAACATGGTGATGTCTTCAGGAAATTTTCATTAAAAAGAAAAGTTATACCACATATGAACCAGAAATTTTTAAGATGTTTCGTACGAAGTGTGAGGGGGACCATGAAATTCTGGGGGAAGAGGGTTCGAGCTCCGTATCCCCAACCTTCCGCCACCCATGGATAAAGTTAATGACTCAAACGGACAACACATTTATTTATGTTATAAGCAGCAGTCTGAAAACTCAAATTCGTGCCCTTAACAACATAATTTTCAGCTTCTAGTAACATGAGCTTTGCTCCATAAGAGCAATTTGTCGTTATCCCCATAAAAAGTTCAACTGTTGAATGCAAAAATGAGAATGCACGCTTTATAAGTGGCTCATTAGAAGCTTTTAATTCGATTCGTTCAACACCGAACGCTAAATGTGTGAAAAAAAAATGTTCGTAATCCTCCCTCCAACAGTAAATTTCATGCTGATAAAGTATGTTTTTCTTTTAAGTAATACTAAATTAGTTTCATATTTCCTACGAATTAATATCATTTTTGAAATTATTTTGTGTCTAGACGCCGCGCTTCTCCTTTATGGCACTTCCTGGTGGGCCTGGTTCGAATCACGGAAACAAATATGTATTTATTTTACTGGAGGTTTAACGACCACCGTGAGCTATAAGCAGTCATCCGTCCCCAATTCGAGGTCACTGGTTCTAGGGAAGAGAGAGAACCAGGACCGAAAGACAAACACAACATACATGCCTCACCAGGATTCGAACCCGTCTCGAACAAATGGTGAGGAGCCAGCGCTTAGACCACTGCGCCACCTGGACGGCAACAAACGTTTATATAGCATTTGTGTTTTTGGAGAGGGAACGGTGGATTATATTTAGGAATGGTCCATTACTTTAACCTTAAGGGATCACTGAAGTCGTTAAACGTGAAAAAATGAAAAGTTAAAGAGCGCATCCTTTTAATTAAATTTAAAATCATTCGAAACACTTTGCTGTCATTTATGTTCATTACTTCCAGATATTAACGGCATTTCTCTGCGAAAACAATATATATATTTTTTGTATTAGGGAATTTAACGAACACCGTGAGCAACTGAATGGGCTATAAAGAACTGCTTGTCCGTAATTTAGCGTCACAGGTTCCAGGGAAGGGAGTGAGACAAGACCGTAAGACAGATACAGCATCAACTCCTCACCGGTATTCGAACCCGGTCGAACTGCCAGAAACCAACGCTTAGACTACTGCGCCACCGGAGAGGCCAAAACAACGATAATATTCTACTAAAGGTTGTATGATTGAGCTTTGTGGAAGGTGTCATGTTGGCAGCAGAAATACCCGAAACAAATGGAAAGTGAGTTCTCAGAATATTTTAGGATTGTTTTGAAAACATAAATAAGTTTTTATGAGATATTCGGAAATTTGTGTATACAAGCACACAATTTAAAATATTTTTTGTGGAAGGAGGGTGGTGTGTTAATATTAAAACTGTCCCAATGAAAAAACAGTGGCTTCAGAAATGCTTTATAGAAGGCATTCAGTTCTGACGTCGGCGCTAGAGATTCGTCTGTTGCTAATATAAAAATTGAAAATATGTCACAAGTACGTGTATGGTAGAAAACTTTTTGAATGGGGTGCCATGTCAACATCGGAGAAACTTAGCATAAAACAAAAGGATCGTTGTTAACAATAACAAATATCATCTAATATGTGGTGAAATGCGGTACGATCTCCTAAATCCATGTGCTACTGGAAACTCTAATCTGACGAGGTTTATTTTAAGTATTTATCCAGTAAACTAATTCCTCACATGCCATGAATCAAAGCCTTTGTTAAAATAATGATCCAGAAACTCAAAACCAAAACACTGGGGATAGAATTACTCGCGAACAAGCCATTATTCCCCCAACATGCAAGGTGGGGAAACTCGTATCATGATATTAAAACACTGAAATATATTTCAGAACTGAATTATGTTGATCAATTAAGCAAAAATATTGCACCCACCTTTGGTCCTGATAATTGGTCTTAATCCAGAAAAGAGCGGCTAAATCGCAGGAACGGTAAATAGATGTCCAGCTATCAGAAGCACAATAGTAGTTACCTCTTCGGACAGCAAACTATTGAGTCTTGGGTACCAGGCAGATAAACTTTCTGCATCTGCGCATCTAGGAGTGACGTATTTTCGAAAAGTTCCACGGGCGCTGTCGTTCTCGTACGCACGCTTTCGCAAAGGTTATTCAGCAGCCATTACTCCTACTAACGCAATGACGCTAGACAGAAAAACTCCAGAAACCTCAAAGAACGAAACTTACGCTGTATTAATTTCTCTGATCTTAGAAGCATTTCCTCAACGGAAATTGTATTTGTGGATCTTTGAGGAAATTCCTTTAAATTCATGCAAAATAATTTTTGGGGGAGGGAAATCAATAAAAAGAATTCCTTACCAACGAAGGAGTTTTTTTGCCTTATTTGCCAGCCCATTTCATAAATTTAGGTAACGTGATTTTTTAATTAGAACCTAAGAATATAAAAATCACTTCATGAAAAATAAACAGACAGATGTAAAATTTGGATTTGCTCATTTTAATTCTTTTTGTCTCGAAACACTCTTGTGAATATATTTTATGACTACAAAACCTGTGATGTTGAGATAGAATGAAATAGCAACGTTTATTTACAATTAAATGTTTATTTTAACGTCTACTATAATTTCACAGATCGTTTGGTTCGGCTTCATCAGAGGATAAACCGAAAAAGCTCTGTGAAACTATAATAGACGTTAAAATAAATATTTAATTGTGAATAAACGTTGCTGTTTTATTCTATAACACTGTGGTTATTTATTAGGTGTGCAACTTAATTCTCGGCCACAGGCACGACACGTTGACAGCAAATTATGGCAAATGGAATACGTACCTAATCAGGGAAATAATCCCCGTCGTGATAGATACATTTGAGCCATCGGTCAGGGAGCTTCCGAATGCCACTGCGGAAAATAAAAAGGCTGTTTCCAGATGATGAAGTTATCAATACTTGTGTGGACCTCCTCGACAAAAGTGAAGTGCGTATCACTCATGTGATGTTGCAGGGAGCGAAGGAGGTGATAATCCGACGGGGCGAAGAATACGCCGGGTGGGACAAAATCTCCCATCCCAGGTCGGTGATCGTGTTTAAAGTCATTTTCGCGGTGTGAGGACGCGCGTTATCCTGAAGCAACAGGACCGACCTTTTGCCCTTGCCGGTGTATGGTCTTTTCGCCTTCATTGCGTCACTCACACGAATGAGTTGCTGACAATAGAGCTCAGCATTGACTGTTTCACCAGGTTTGAGCAACTCATAGTGTACGACACTGTGATGATCCCATCATATGCACAGCAACAACTTCCTGGCATGGATATTCGGTTTGGCGGTACTGGTGGTAGGCTGACCTGGATAAACCCACGATTTGCGCCGCTTTGGATTATCGTAGAGGATCCACTTCTCATCACAGGTCAAAATCTTGTGGAGGAAATCCTTCTTCTTGAATCTGGAGAGCAAGGACACAACAGCATCGTAGCGCCCAGATTTGTTCGCAGCTGTGAGTTGGTGGGGCACCCAACGGCTCTCCTTGTAAATCCGTCCAAGCTTGTACAGACGCTTTGCAATGGCTTGCCGTGTTTCTCCGAGTTCCTGGGCGAGTTCTGACTGTGTGCGACAGGGATCCGCGTCCAACAGTTGTTCCAGTTCCTCATCATCAACTTTCTGTTGCTGTCCCGGACGTTTTGCATCACGGAGATCAAAATTCCCCTGCTTAAACCGCTGGAACCACTTCTTACATGTACTGGACACAGCAGCCTCACCCAAAGCAGCCCAGATCATTTGCTGGGCTTCCTCGGCACTTTTTTTAAGCTGAAACGCGAACGGGAGGCAGTGCCTCAAATGTTGCTTCTCGAACGACATTGATTTCCCCGTCAACTTTCGTCCCTTCTGTCACTACAGCGGTGAGCGGTTACGGTTGCCTGGAAAGATGTTGGATGGCGCTGCAATCAGCCATTATCGCACACAGGTATTTGCATTTGCCGACGTTCTATGATCTCTTACGTTTAGGGGCCGAGAATTAAGTTGAAACACCTAATAATTCGGTTTTACCAGTGGCGGACTGGAGATTAATAACTGGGCGTGGAAACGGAGTATTTACGGTCAACTTTTGGAAAAAAATATCAAAGAACCCAAGCCCTGCATCAGTATTACAATTTCGACACAAGCCACGAATTACTGCAGTGTTTGTATTGAGGCAATAATTAACTAACAGTTTACCCATTTGTTTTTATTTTGGACCGCAACATGAGATATTCATAGTTACATTTATTGTAAGAAAAAAATTACTTCCATTTCTGAAGCAACAGACAATTAAATTGTACGTTCACTTAGAGAGACTATTGAAGATTTTATTCCATTGTGTGAATTTTATCGCGACTGCTGAATTCAGAATTGTAATAGTTTCTTTGTTTTTAGGGGAAGCGAAATGCAAATGTGGCAATATGTTGGTTTTTTTTTTTTTTTTTTTTTTTTTTTTTTGCAGAGCATACCGATCATAAACAAAACATTCGCGAAAATTTTTATTCCATCGTACGAATTGTATTGCAACTGCTGAATTCAGAATTGTTACAGTTTCTTTACTTTAGGGGGAAGCAAAATCCAAATGTGCCAATATGATTTCTTTTACAGAACATGCCGGTCATAAACAAAACATTCGCGAAAAACTATCTTGAATAAAATTGAAAATTTCTGAAATTGCAAGAATTTCGGTGCAAATTTATAAAGTAAAGAATGCTAAAATTATGTGTTTAATTACTTTCAAATGGAAGCAGCAGTTTTGCTCTTGCTGAAACAGACTTTTCGAAATTGTAGTTTAAGAATTCATGTAACTGTAAGGCTAAAAAAAAGTAAATAAGTTGCAGATTTCGTTATAAAGAAAAGCATATACGTATGTATACATAGACGTAAAGTAACCCAAAAGTTTTACCGTAGGTGAAACTGAATGAACTAACGTATCCAACGAATTTCGGATTTCTATCCAAGATAGAACATTTGATTATAATGTATTGATTATTCAACTTCAACCGCAATTAGGAAAATGGGCTGAGGCAGGGATTTATACACACACCCCAACACTCCCCCAAATTTCTTCACCCCCCCCCCCATAAAAAATATCAACCCTCCCAACTGGGAGGGTGTAACAAACAAAGATACACACCCACCCACATATGATGATAATGTTTTGTCACATCCCATCCGAAGGAAATCGAAGCTACATACACAAAAAGAAACGATCACAAGAGGAAGACACAGACATAATGTGAATTTTTAAACATTGTTTACTTTTTGATTGTCATTCAGTATAATGCCGGACAAAAAGCGCAGTCTCAATTGCGAAGACAAATCAGCTTTTGGACCAGCTCGTACTTGCCTCGCATCATTTGGTTGAGTGTGAATAGCATCTTCCTTAAGGAAGTAGGTCGGAAAACGAAATTTCTGTGAGAAGCCAACACTTTGGATTATTCGAAAGCCCAGGCAAGGTCAGTTTTTTGCTTTTTATTTGATGTTACATACTGTGACGTATATTCTAAATTAAATTTCCTTTTTAGTTTCTTTCCCTATGTAAATCTTGAGTTTATTCTGTTATTCTTCACTCTTAACGTAATATCTTTTCTCTCAAACGAATACGTTTGGCAACACAATTGAGGTTGAATGCACGTGACGTATGCCTGATATTGATAAGAACAAGAGATAAAAGCGACGACTAAATTGTTGCTTGGCGAGCGTTGGGTTGTAAACTGATTATTGAAAGGAGCGTTGTTAGAGAACGATTATTGCGAGCGTTGGGTTGTAAACTGATTATTGAAAGGAGCGTTGTGTTAAGAGTTGTGTGGTGTGTGGAGAGTTTAGTGCAATATGCTATGTTACGATGTGTTTGCTACATCCTGAATAAAGCATCTTTTTCCGTAAGTTTGACTTCTGTTGTTTACATGTTTCGTCTGGCCGTTAAGGTTTCTTTCATTTAGGAACTATTTCTTAGTATGTTGATGTTTTAAATTAACGTAGAAGTAAGACAAGACTTCTACGTCATAATACGTTATGGATCCAACAGGTCCAAGACATTTTTAGCTGAAATATTAAGGTAACGATAAAGAGATATAACGAAGTAAATTTCTCCGTCATTTTTGGTCCTTATTCCGGAACAAGTCGCTCTACCAACTGAGCTACGCAGACGTTCGTTCTCGCTGCTATCTGCCTTTATGTCGTGTGCGTCCTGCGGAGCAGGCACGTCACAGAGAGTTCACTTGTCTACTTTCACAAACAAATGAAGCTATTAAATGCTTTACACTGTTATTAAAATAATCATTCACAAATATTTTTATGAAATTTTTTATGAAACTCTCCATTCACATACTTTGTTTATATGAAAGAGCTATCTATATAAGAGTGATTTTTTTTCTCGCGAAGCCTGTCTGTGTTCCCATACCTTTGTAACACAATATCTCTTCGAAGACTTGGGTTACAGATTTCAAATTCGGTATTTTGGACATATTAGCGAAAAATAATAATTTTGTCGATTTAAAAAAAAATTCCGTTAAATGACGTTCGATTTAAGAAGAAAGCTTTCAAGAAAATTTTCTAATCTGCTCTCTCGGAAATTGCTTCAGCGACAAATCCAGAATTTAGAACCTTCTATAAGCACACCGTTGAATTTGAATGAAATCGGTCAAGAGCGTTCGATTTATATAGAAATCAGTCAAGAACTTTTTCAATGCAATATCTTTGCAATGGCTTCAGTTAGAAACTCGAAATTAGGAATTCGAGGCTGATTGGCAAAGGAAAAGTGTTTTACAAAGTTTGAAAGAAAGGAGAAAATCGGGTTCGTTTTGAAAAGAAATCAGCCAAGACATTTTTTTGATACAATGTCTAGGGAAGATACAAGATGAAAAGTTTCAACAAGTAAGTTGGTATCACCTTCTGAAATAATAACTCCGTTGAATTTAAACGCATTCGGTAAAACAGCGTTTGATATAAAGATAAATCAATCAAACATAAATTTTGTAAATCTCAAACAGCTGGAGTTATGAAATCAAAACTTTGTATTTAAGACCTTCTACCAGGGTGCAACAGAACGTAATACAGCAGTTGCTCCTTTTCTTGTGCTCTGGGATCTGTCACAACAAGTGCCTAGTGAAAGAAAGAGTGCATCGGATGCAGATAATCCATCAAAATGTATGGGACCAGATACTGTATAATGATGACGAGTTTCACTGACAAACGAAAGAAAGCATCTTAATATTTGAAATATCCTTGGATTGAACGTACATCTGAAGAATACAAATGCAGCATTTGTTGCAGATTTGGTAAAATGAAAACTGCTCCATGGGTGACCGAGTTAGTTCAACTATCTGCTTCAAAGAAATTAGGGGGAAAGGCTTTAAAACGTGAACAAAGCCGTTCACATATAATGGCCTTGGCTGTATCTAACACCAAACGGGAGGGTGTGGATGTTAAAACAATGGTATCTATGCAGTCCAATAAACAGATGGAAAAAGAAAGTAACTCAACTAAGGATCTGCTAAAATTTTCGTACTACTTATTTTGATCGGAAATTCCGCACACGATATCGAACTGGCCTAATCTAGTTGCGATGGCTGCTTTTGTGGATGGATCTGGTAATCTGGCTAAATGAATTACAAATGATCCACAGAATACTCACACTTATCATCCACTGCCATAACAGATTTCTAAGAAGCATTTGGTGAAGCTGTTACAGGAACAATTGCTGAACGGCTGAAAGGTATTCCATCATATTCATTCATGGCTGATGAATGCACAAACATCAGTGGTCGTGAAGTGCTTAGCATTTGTGTTCGTCATATCGTTGCTGAGGGTGAAGATAAAAAATTCAAGTTTGAAGAAACCTTTTTATCTGCAGTTAACCTACAGTCAACAAAAGCAGAGCATATTATATATGTGTTGATTACTGAGCTAAGAAAATAAGGTTTGAATCCAGAGAACATCTCTGCAGTATCATTTGATGACGGTGCCAATTTTAGCGGAAATGTGAGTGGCGTCCAGGCGCGGCTGAAAGAGCATGCACCAAATTTATTATTTGTACACTTCCGAAACCATCTTTCGCAACTCGCTCTTGCTCACAGCTGCAGACAAAATCCTCACATCAAGAGAGTGCTGAGCGCGCTTAATAAGCTGTACAACACATTCATAATAAGACACAAAAGGTTGTCAATTTTGCACATGGCAGAAATGGTGGTCAATAACATGTCTCATAAACTTGTTCACCCAGGGGAAACGAGATGGTTGTCACATGAAGGCAGTGTTAAAGTGGCCGTACGGCATTTTGGTTCTACGTACACTGAAGAGCAATTGAATTAGAGATACTTATCTAGTAACGTGTTGCACCACCTTTCGCCCTGATGACGGCGGCGATTCGTCTCGGCATGGACTCGACAAGACACCAGAAGCGTTGGGAAGCCATACGGATCCACGACCCCTGAACAAGCTCCCACAGTTCACAAAAATTTGATGGAGGGGGGATCAGAGCCTCGAACATCTCTCTCTATGGCATCCCAGATGTGCTCGATGGGATTGAGGTCAGGGGACCTAGCTGCCAAGGAAGCGAGGTCACGTCGGTGGAGTGTTCATCCAACCATTAGGATACAATTCGGGAGCGATGGCACGGTGCATTGTCTTGTTGCAGGATGAGGTCCCCAGTGGGATGTTGAAGACGCATAAACGGGAGCAAATGGTCGTCCAGGATATCCCGGTAACGTTGACCTGTGAAGGACGATGTCACACGTACCAGGGGTCCCATTTCAGTCCACGTAAACAGTCCCCAGACGAGAATGCCACCCCCACCAGCTTGAAGAGTACCCTGCTGGCAAGAAGGATCCATCGCTTCATGTGGTTTGCGCCGTACTCGTATCCTGCCATCCGCATGTACCAATGTGAATCTCGACTCATCAGTCCAGGCAACATTTTTCCACATGTCTAGGGTCCAGTGGCGATGTTCCCTCGCCCATGCTAATCTTTGCACCCTGTGATGTGCGGTTAGCAGCGGTACCCTCGTGGGACGATGGCTTCTGTACCCCATAGCGAGCAGATCGTTCTGGATGGTGTGGCTGCTTACACGTTTTTGTGCACCAGCGTTAAATTGCCGAGTGATTTCTTGCACTGTGGCCCGCCTATCCGCCGTTGCAATGCGAGCTAGCCGACGATGACCTCGCTCATCCACACGCTGTTGTCCACGGCAGTTGGCCCTTGCAGGGAGGGTTTTACCGGATTCGATGTACTCGCGGTACACCCGTGACACAGTGGCTCGTGAAAATCCCAGTGCCTGCACAACTTCCGAGATGGAGTGTCCCATTCGTCGGGCCCCGACAATTTGCCCACGATCAAATGCGCTTAGATCCTTCGTCTTACCCATTCTGTGTCCGACTCTTACTGATTCCCATCGCATCACTCCTTATATTGTCGGATCGCTGTATACGTCATGTCGTTTCCGTTTACAGGGCCGCACACAGCGCCACATTTGCATAACGCCAGCTGTCTCTAATTCAATTGCTCTTCAGTGTATATGTATAGCCTTAGAAAATATCTACATTAAGGCTGGTGACTATTCGTCTCATGCAGGGGAACTTTTGCTTCTGTTTCGAAAGAAATCGACGATTTTCATCCTCGTGCAACTTTCTACTCTTTTAGCATCACTAGTTCGTCTCAGTAAATCTCCTTGCAGTCATCACAAGAAAACTGAACGGAGGCAATGGTACTGATAAATCAATGATTTGATGTCAGAATCAATGGAAGTTTACAAAAAGGCTCAGGAACATGATATAAAATGGAAGATAACGACAATAAAATGGAAGATAAGGACATGACTGATAAGGATTTGTTGAAGTTGGCATACAGCTACAAGAATAAAATTATACAAAAAATGAGCCAGAGATTCTCTGACCAATTTGAGGAATTGGGAAAGTTCCATGAGATTCACCGAAAAAACTGGAAAACCCTGACTTTACAAAAATTGCCAACATGTGTGGAATCAATGAAAATGACATAAAGAACAAGTTTAACATTTACAGGAAATACCTTGTGAATATTGAAACTCAAAGCAATCTTCTAATGCTTACATGTGGTGCAGAAAGAAAATACATATTCCCTTCGCTGTCAGCTGCAGCTATGCGCCTTTTACTGTTTCCTGTTGAAACTGCGTGTATAGAAAGGACATTTCCGACAATGAACCGTATTCTGTCATCTGAGAGGAAATGCATGTTTCAAGCACACGTAGACGCCTTAGTGAAAATTTCAATTGAACGCCCGAAAATTTCCGATCTTAGCAGCCCAACCCATGAAGATGGTAAAGTGTAGAATCAGTGCATTGAACAAGCTTATCACAAACGGCTTCAGAAGGGACGACGAAATATTTAAAAGATGAAAATGTTAAGAATGCTACACAACCAAAGAATTTGTTTATCTTTTTAAGAAAAACTTTCATTGTTATTTTTAAATTATTAAGTGAATGTACGCGGCAAAATTATTAAGCAGCTGACCTTTTTTTTTTTTTTGATTGGAGGTTTAACGACCACCGTGAGCAACTCAATGGGCTATAAGCAGTTGCCCGTCCCTAATTTAGGGTCACTGGTTCCAGGGAAGGGAGAGAGCCAGTGCCGTAAGACAAACACAACATCCATGCCTGACCGGGATTCGAACCCGGACCCCCTTACGGACGAATGATCAGAGGCCAGCGCCTTAGACCACTGCGCCACCGGGGCGGCAAGAAGCTGACCTCATTTAAAATGGAAAAATGGCATTTATTATACAAAATGCTGTGTCATAGCTATATTTTAAATTTGGCATTTGCTGTGACAATCAATATGACAAGGTACAGGCTACGAATTTAACCTCCTAACAACTGTAAAAACGATCAATAGTCAATAATACACTGCCTGACAGAGAAAATGCCACACCACGATGACGTGAACGCAGCGCCATGCAAATTTCAGGGTGGGTGAATAAGTGCATGTTATGCAAATGATTGCATTTGCAGGTCAATCGCACGAACGGCGCGCGAGATATAAGCTGACAACCAGCCCGTGAGACCATCAGTTGAGACGTTGTCACGGCTTCCAGAAGTGAGTGGTTCTGCTCTAACCGTGTCTGGAGAACGATCAAGGGGTGCTAATTCAGTCAATACACCGTCGTACGCGATTTCATCAAACGGACGAGTTCACGAGAGGTGTCATCGTAGGCCCTCGTTCCGCCGGTTGGTCCTTGCTTCGTATTGCGGAAGAAACGCTACGTGATGCCACAACCATCGGTCGCATTTGGAGACAGTTGTCCTGGGAAGGATCTGTGCAACGTCGTAGGGGGACCGGAGCACAAAGACTGAAGTTCGAGCGCACAGATTGTTGCATCCGACGTCATGCCGTAGCGGACCTACATGCCACAACGGACGCCGTTTTGCGGAGTGTACGGGGAGGCTTCGATACTTCGATATCGACGCGGACAGTGTTGCGCTGATTGGCTGTGCCTGGTTTGCAGTCCAGCCGTCTGTTGTGAAACCTACCCCTAACGGAGAGCCATCGTCATCACCGCTTGGTGTAGTGTCGCTCCAGAGCTGCTTGGGATGCGGAATGGAACAGTGTGGTGTTCAGCGACGAATCGCGGTTCTGCCTTGCCACGGATGATCGCCGTGTGAGAGTCTGGAGGGGATGTGGCCAACGGGCAGATTCCTCCGCCATTGTGGAGCACCACACGGCCCGGCGACAAGGAATCATGGTGTGGGGTGCTATCAGCGCCAACAGCCTCTCACCGATGGTATGCATTACTGGCACATTGACGGCACGCCGCTATGTCGACGAGGTACTGCGGCCCGTGGCACTACCATATCTGCAGGGCATCCCAAACGCCGTTTTTCAACAGGATAACGCCCGGCCTCATACCGCTCGGATCAGCCTGAATGCTTTACGTGGTGTGCGGATGCTCTCGTGGCTAGCTCGATCCCCCGACCTCTCGCCCATCGAGCATCTGTGGGACACGATTGGACGTCGGTTGAATACCCTCCCACCCCCGCAAAATGAAAGTGAACTGTAGACCCGGATCAACACCACGTGGTCCATGATACGGCCCCAGGACTCTATTCGGACCGGACTCTCATTGTCTCGATGCCACGTTCGATTCAACGCTGTATTGCCCAACATGGGGGCCACACTCCTTATTGATCATCCTGTATATTGGGCCACTGACAATTATATCATTTGTTCTGGACCTACTTGACTATCTGTGTGTGCAGTTTGGTCTGTTTTCGAGCATCCCTTCACGGTGTGGCAGTTTCTCTGTCAGGCAGTGTATTACTCATAAAAACTGACAAGGTATTAAAGGGTAAGTGTTTTTACTACTTTATATAAATGCGAAAGTTTCCTTTTTAATATTAACGTATTAGCGCCATTTTGTTATCATAAAGCACAGTGGTCAGTAGCAGTTACATTAATTCTCCGCTTCACATTCAGTATTTTCTATCATAATGCAATAATTTTACTTTTTTTTTAATTCGAAGTCTACGTATACCAGCAGTTCCCTTCAGAAAACCGCGAGAGCGAGGAACGACCAGGGCGGTCATGCACAGTGAGGGTTAACCGATGCTTGACTATTACCTATTTTATAAACGTCTTCGCTTCTCATTCTGATCGATCTTGGGAGATGTTTTGGCTCTCGCACTCCTCGCTTCTGTTTCCAGACAGGGGATATAATTCCTCCCACTATGGAATGTGATACCTCTTATTAGGAAGCAATTGAAATATATATATATATATATATATATATAAAGCAGTCAAATGTTTCTTTTTTAGTTTTATTGTTTAAGGCAGTCATTGCAACCATAAAACATATGTACGTATCTCTTCATTTTAGCCTGCTACAGGTTTTGCAATTATATTTTTGAATCATATCAGCATGCACAAGATTTGAGAAAATATCAGTGTCTACTGTTTCAGCAACCTATGTTAATAAAAAAATAAAATAACCATGTAGAGCTTTGCAAAAGGGTTTTCATTTGTAACCATTCTTAACTATAAAATGTCAACAATAGTCATTTTTGAAGTGTTCCCAAGTTTTTATCCTAAGTCAAAAACTAAATTCGTATTTCACTACAAAAATTTTCAGACTCGGAAAAATTTGCTTTCATGCAAAACTCCCCAAACATTTTCAGCACACCCCCAATTTGAAATTCCTGGATAAACCTATGGGCTGAGGTACAGGAAATCAGCCGAAAGGAACGGAGCATAAGTTTAAAAGTCGAGGGAGAGGGTGTTGTGTCAGAAACAATGTTTTTGGCTCAACAGAACATTTGATACCTAAGGGTTTTTCGTTTTTTTGAAGAAGTCGTCAGACTGGTAAAGAAGCTGCCGTTTTAGCATACGTTAGTTTTCTTCTATAAGCATGGTAAAGGACAAATTTACATTTATATACTTTTTTTCATGAGATAGGGTAAAACCTATCGGCCCAGAATATGGCGGTCCACCGGGAATTCTCCCGGTATCCCGGCTGAAAAGTTCGCGCCTAGGTTTTACAAGCACACATAAAACAAGATTGAATACGCTTGAGGACAGTGCAGTGACCATAGTATTTTTAGTGAATGTTTGGTAGGAGGTTCTGTACCTCGACTACAAGTTCATAGCTAGATAAAGGAACTGCAAACTACGACCCGCTTTTTAAATTTTTACCGGATCCTCAGCCAGCATCGTTTCGGCTGAAAATGCCCATTAACTCTTACATTAGTGAAATCTTATATTTCAAATGCACCCCTTATTAAAAAAATGTATTCCTCCCAAAACAAATGTCGTGAGCTCAATATAAAAAAAGCTAATAAGCACACCGGACAAAAAATTAGTCACCACTAACAGAAATAGCTGTAGGGAGTTACCGGTTGCACAGAGGGCACCCTCATAGCTTTTTTGGGAGATAAATATCCCTGACGTGGTCTACAGGATCATTTCTGTCTCGTGTAGTAGTGAAGAGCAATGTGTGTGTTGAATTTAGTCTGCAATATGAGTCGTAAGACAGACGTTACTGAGCGGAAAAAAGGAGCCATCGTGTTTGGCCGTGCCCACGGACGCAAAGTGAATGAAGTCGCCCAATTTGTTGGTGTGTCGAAGCGCACTGCCCAGCAGGCCTGTAAACAGTGGTGTAGTTCGCAGTCAACTGAAAAGTGGCGGCGTAACTGTGGCCGGAAAACGATTCTCACCAACGGGGACCGCTGCCATGTTTTACGCCTAGGTTTCAAACCAGGCAACAATTGTTGCAAATTGGTTTCAAACCAGGCAACAATTGCTCCAAACAGCGAATGAAAGTCCACTTCCACCAATTTCCGAAAGGACATTGCGACGAGAACTGCATGCGATAGACATCTGGAGCAGAGTACCACGAAAGAGGGCTCTTTTAACAGCAAGTCACAAAGTCGCACGTTATCAATAGGCTCAGAGGCACCAAAACTTTACTGTGGAGGATTGGAAACGAGTAATTTGGTCTGATGATTCTCGTTTTTGTTTGTACTCTAATCGCAGGCCCAATGAAGCTTTTAATAATGATTGTATCGAAGGCGTTGTTCAATCTGGAGGGGATTCTGTGGTGTTTTGGAGATGTTTTTCGTACCACGAAATGGGCCCTCTCGTTGCAGGGACGACGAATTTGAACTGGCATGGGTACCTCCACATTTTGAATAACGAAGTGTTGCCCTTTGCCCTACATCTCCAGGAGCAGCATCACATTGCCATTCCTGTCTTCCAAGACGACAATTGTCCGTGTGCACAGGG
Source organism: Macrothele yani (assembly GCA_039090855.1). Taxonomy (NCBI): domain Eukaryota; kingdom Metazoa; phylum Arthropoda; class Arachnida; order Araneae; family Macrothelidae; genus Macrothele; species Macrothele yani. Next base: position 90,923,795 of record CM077012.1, on the reverse strand, counting down.
CTAAAACGAAGCACAATCTACAACACTGACCCACCTCGACTGGCCCGCCAAATCCCCAGATTTAAATCCTATTGAAAATCTGTGGGAACATTTGGAACAGAAGGAGAAACTCTGGAATAGACACCCACGTACTCTGGCGAAACTTCGGGAACAATTGAAGCACGAATGGCTGCAAATCGATGTTCAATACATCCAACCTCGTGGAGTCTCTACCACACCGGATTTATGCTGTAATCAAGGCAAAAGGCGCCGTCACCCGTTATTAGGTAAGTTCTGCCAGGGTGACTAATTTTCTGTCTGGTGTGCTTATTTAGTATGTAAGTTACAAATTATTCTATTTGCAGCTCATGTAAGTTACAAACGTATGTGAGTTACAAATGATTCTGTTTGCAACCCATACAACCGGTCTGATAATTGTAACACTGGACCCCCTCTCCAGCAACAGGTCTGATAATTGTAACACTGGACCCCCTCCCCTTCCACGCATTGCTGAACAATGTGTGCAGTATGTGGTTTGGCATTATCGTGCACATGAAGTGCCTAAGTTTCACTTCTTGAACTATTAGCCTGAAGGTAGAAATAGAAAATCCCATATGCATTCATTAGTACTCATACCATATATACACAGCTTTTAATAATTTGCTAATAGACTATAGAAGATTTCCAAGATATTGTTGAACAGAGTCGAGGAAAGACAACATGAATCAGGAATATGAAACACAAGTTTTAAAGAATTAATTAATTTTGAAGTATGTTCAGATGTCTCAAGGAACGTCAATGGAGATAATGAAGGTTATTTGTATGGGAGTCTTTGAAACTTAAATTTATGTACTTCACTAAAAGTAAGTCTTTTTATGATGTTGTTGTGGCTTAGTAATAGAGAAAGTCATCATTCCTCCAAATAAAATATAATTGAAGAATGGAATATTTTGCTATGAAGAATGACTAACAATACGTAGTTCCTTTCAAACCATATGCATTTTTTTCGTCCAAAAATGTCAAGAGACTATTTCAAAAATTCACAAAAAGTCACTAATACAGAATTGATGGGTATGATGAGTCGTCCTTTTGAAACTTGCAAATTTATGCACTTAATAACATACTATTAAAAGAGTTTAATGATTTCGGAATGGTGCATTAAAAAGAAAAGTCCACTCTTCCGCTCCATCCCCCAAAACAAGACAGACCTATAGAAGCCAAAAATGCTAATATACTGTACAATTCACTTATGTTTTGCAGAAAACAGTCGGTTGGATTCTTTCAGCAGCAGCACTTGCAAACAACACTAAATAGAAGACAAAGGCATTTATTATTCGACAAAAATTGTTATTCACTTCATAAATCACGGAAGAACTTCAATATATCCTGTGATTAAACGTCATGGTTGAATTCAAGATTTAAAAATTGCAATAACTAAAATTGAAAGGTTGACTTACCCAGAGTAGACAATAAATAATTCACACAGAAATAAAATAAGCAGAATTATTCCTTATCTCTCGGCTGTTTAATTTTTCGACGTCTGCAGATAAATTGAACAGCCCAGCGATAAGGAATAATTATGCTTATATTATTTCTATGTCAATTAACGGACACTGTCACACTGTTCTGTGAACGAAAAGTGACTCCTATGACGTCAGACAGAAAAATGCCGTAAACCTCAAAGGATAAAACTTAACGCTGTATTAATTCCTGTGATCTTAGAAGCGTTTCTGTAACAAAAATTATGTGTGTAGATCATCGAGGAAATTTCTTCAAATTCATGTAAAACCATTTAGGGGGAAACGGAATAAATAAACGCAGTTATTTACAGAAGAAAAAGATTATTGTGGTCATGCTGTTCGTCAGCAAATAATTTCATTAATTTGTGCAATGTGATTTTCGTAACGAGAACCTAAAAATACACAAATAATTAAATGAAAAGTAAAATAACGGGTATAAAATTTGGAAGTGCTCGTTATCGAGACACTGTTGTGAGTGATATCGGTGTCTTACTTACATACATACATACCAGAGTTGTCAAAGATTTTTACCCGAGATCAGTAGACCAGAGCTCAAAAAATCAGTAGAAATCAGTAGATCAGTTTCTTTGGCTTGAAATATGCACCACGTCACAAATGTAATGCATTATTAGATGTAATCTCATTATGAAAGAATACTTAAATTTACTGGTATGTCAAATATTACCAGTACTCGACAAACTACTATTAAACAGCGGAAGGAAAAGATCATAGATCAGATCATATGTAGAGTATTTTAGGAAGCAGTGTCTGACCCCAGGTCTTAAACAACCCTTAGAAATTGGAAGCTATGAGATTTGGGCTAGTGCCCGATAGGAAAGAGACACGGAAGCGAGGTAGAAAGGGGGAGAAAGATGCCCTTATTTATTAACGGGGGACAGTACCCGGAACGGAATGAAAATTCGAACCAGTACAATCCTAAGTCGTTTTTTACAAGATATTACTGATGATCTGCTTTATAAAAAAAATACTGATCATTGAAACTTATGTTCGTGTAAATAATCAGGGCGTTTCCATTTTAATGTGGACAGCTGGATCTGTCGCACTTTTCTTCGTAAAAACAGAGTTATGTACTCACACTTCTAACTCAACGATACACTGATGTTCCCAGAGTACGTGAAATAAGTGCTAGACTCAAAAAAGTGTCATTAGTACAGATATCGTACTATAGATATTTTCCTGATATTCTGCATTTTAACAAAACTAGGGAAAATCTTTGTATAACAGATAAATTAATTTGATTTAATGAAGTGATCTCGTGCTTAATCCAATAAAAATGACATCAAAAGGAGGCAGCCACCACCTTGCATGGTAATACAATCCTTGAAAATGATGGTATGAAAGCCTAAAAATTAAAACTTTCCCATTACGCTCAAAGGATATTTATTGATAAAACTAAAAGTTTAAAAACATACATTAGACCTTTCGTGTAACCCAGTTGCCCATCTTCAGATGATTAAAAACTTGGCACCTATGTGGATGGCTGATATATACACTGTGAACATGTGATGAATGATGTCATAAAGGACTTCGTGACCATTGGTGCGCAGAATTGCACTCCACAGATTAACGTTAGCCAATGAGAAGTGGAAGGAACCAACAACATCAGTAGAATGGTCAAAAAGGATCGTGACCCAGTGCAACAACAATCCAAATATGGAGTTTACAGCATTCCTTTAAAGAGCATTGTAGTTGGTACACCAGATTGCATGTCATAAATATGATATTAAGAATGGATTAATGAAGACAGCATTAGCCCTTAAAGTTCATGATTGCGATATACTTATAACTCCTCATCCTGGTTCTTCGCTGCTGCTTAATGAAAGTCTGATTATTTTTAACAAAAGTCCCATATGCTGTAATGACAGCTTACCTGCTTTTGTACCAGGACAATGGAAAGGATTGATTAAAAGCATTGACATTAACTGATATCGGCCACATTGAAGACAACGAAATAATTCTACTTTATTTTTATTTATTTTATTCTTTAAAGAGTTTTCTAAAAAATACTAACATCATGTGTTGGTAAATTCCCTTTACGGTTTCTTATGCTTATATGAAGAAACGACCATTTTGGATAACACCCCCCCTTTTTTTTGTCATATTGTATCAATGTGCTTAGTTTAAGTTTTGATATATTTTATGTAAACACGTAATAATTGTATTAATGTATCATACTGCTTTCCTATTTTACAAATTAATCTTGCACTTATCATTGGCTAACGTTAATCCGTGGAGTGCAATTCTGCGCACCAATGGTCACGAGGTCCTTTATGATATCATTCATCACATGTTCACAGTGTATATATTAGCCATCCTCATAGTTGTCAAGTTTTTAATCATCTGAAGATGGGCAACTGGGTTGCCCGAAAGGTCTAATGTATGTTTTTAAACTTTTAGTTTTATCAATAAATATCCTTTGAGCGTAATGGGAGGAAAGTTTTAATTTTTAGGCTTTCATACCATCATTTTCAAGGATTGTATTACCGTGCAAGGTGGTGGCTGCCTCCTTTTTATGTCACTTTTTTTTTAGATAAATTAATTATCTAGAATAAAAATATATTTTATACAACCAGTATGAATTTTTAAAAAATAATTGGTAGGGGGTGAATAATTTTAGTTTGGATCAGCTTTCTCTCCTCAGAATAAATCCGGGGTAAGTGTTGTGCATTGTATCAGTAGATGGTGAGTACTGAAAAATGCATGCATTCTGAAACACAATGTCCCTGAGTGTGTAGGTGGTCTTAAAACAGAGAAAAACCAGTAGATTACGAAAATCTATCACTAGACAAGAGTCAAATCAGTAGAAAGGCAACACTGATACATACATACATATAATAGCACGACGGAACCTGCGCTATGCTTTTAGTGAAATTTTGGTAGTGAGGTTCGATATCTTGACTACTCGCGCTTTAACTTTTCTGGCTCCCTCCGGCCAACATCGGTTCAGTTGAAAATCTTCATTGATACTAGACCAACGGATTTATTAGTAAAAGTGTATAGTTTGATATTGACACCCCATCAAAAAACAAGAAAGATGACACCGAATCGAATTTTCGGTTGTAATGAGCATGTCTTCTGAATTCTTTACGACGCGAATTAAATACATCAATGTTATTCAAAGTTAATGCAACCGGTTATCAAACAAATTGTTTGATGTTCCTGGTCCACGTTAAATGTCTGTATTAATTATTCATTCGCCTTCTAATTATTTCTTCAGTTTGTAACGTATACTCTATATTCACTTTCCTTTTGATTTTACTATCTCTGGTTATTTTATTTTACTATGTAAATTATCTTCTTACTGAACGAAATATTATTTCACCCGCTGAATGAGATCTGGCAATGAGTGTAAGTCATGACGTGGTGGTAGCTAGTATATAGGCGCGTTCATCGAGACTTAGCGAGAGCTTTTGTGTTGTTATAAGAAGAGCTTTTTGTTGTTGTTATGAGAGAACGTTGTTGTTTACGGAGAGCGTTTATAATACGAGGAGAGATTGTGTTGTTATGAGGAGAGATTCTTCATTAGTGTAAAACAAGTTGTGTGTGTGCTTTAGTTGACCAAGAGTCTTATAATAAAGAAGTTGAAGTAAGTACGTCTTTCTCAATTAATAGTTTTTGTCAGACCTCTGTCTGGCTGTTAGGTTTATAACTTTTATTCATTACCATAAATAACCAGCGTTAAGACTTTGTTTACGTTCGTAATTAACTAGTAACAACCATTTTGAGTTCACTGTTTTGAAGCTTAGTACAAGTATATCATTAGCTAACTGGTAGGAAGAGAATCATTCATATGAATTAGCTTAGCGTAAACCAAGAAAAGCTAATTCATTATAATTGGCGCCCAAACTTTTCTCGAACAGGAGATCTTGACGATTATTATTCATGTCTTCCTTACCTGAGACAACTTCAATTTTCTACCCCAAGGCAAGTTCCGAGGGTAATGGTGTTTTTTATGACAATTTGCAAGAAGCCTGTGGGTCTGACTTTGATATGCATGATCTACACGTACCCAGGCATTCTTCACCATTTCGTAATATACCAGCTTCCTATTACTCTGAGTCGCGGGTCGTTCCTGAGGGAGTTCAATCCTCTCAGCGAAGCAGAATGCTTGCCCATTTCGTGCCGCATGCAGGAACAATTTATTTCAATGGGTTGGAGGGGTCCTTAAAGTTCCTCGAAGATCTGGAAGATCATTTTGATCTATATAATATTCCTGAAGACTGCAAAGTCCAAATCGCCGGCACTTGCTTGAGGGATACCGCTAAGACCTGGTATCGGCAGTGGAGAGTGTCGAACCCGGATTCTCATTATGAGAATTTCCGTGCAGAATTTTTGGAGGTCTTTCCTTTCGGCCTCAGTCGAGCTAGCCTTGCTCAACAGCTTTTTTCACGTCAGCAAGGTCCCAATGATAGCCCTGTTGCATTTGCGTTGGAGACTACACGCTTATATAACCTATTTGATCCACATGCCAGTCATGTTGACATGTTGGATACCCTCGTGCAGCAGCTCGACCCATTCTTACAAGATTTTCTTGAGGTTCGACACCCTGCCACAATTCATGAATGCCTTCGCCTCATACGCACGTATGAAGAGCGGCATGGCAAACATGGTTCAACTCACCATGCTCGGGCACCCCGCGAGGCTTATTACGAAAACCCTCAGCGGCATAATAGGCATAACTTTCAGCGCGAGCATACACAAGTGCACACCCAAGCTTCATACGTTCCACCACACAGAAGAGTGGCAAACCAACAGCGAGTTTCTGCACAAGCTTCGGGATATCGTACACCTGCACAGTATGCTCGACCCCGTTTCACTCAGCAGCATTCGGAACGTTTTCATGCTCAGGGCAATGATGATTTTTCTGCCCGTGCTGAGGGCAGACGTACTAGATATGAAAATGTCACCAGACGCGCGGAGTTCCCGACGCAGGTTTCCCGCAGTTTTCCTCATCGTGTAAACTTTCCCGATACCCGGCAGGGTCGAGGTTTCAGACCTCATGATAATCAAACCAGGATTCCTTTAAACTTCCAAAGGAAGTAGACCAAGGAGTCGGTCCTGCTTCCTGATACCAAGCATTCTGACCCTAAAACAGTATTAGTGACTGTTCAAACTCCTCAGTTGCCTGATGTATTCTTAACAATTGAAGATATTATTGTCGAGACAAAGTTCGACACTGGTTCTGAAATATCAGCCCTAAATACAAAGTTTTGCACTGACACTTTTCCTGCAATACACGTTCAGCCTGCAACGCAGTATTTGCGAGGTGCAAATAATGAAATCTTCAGTATCGCAGGAACTGTCACATTATCTTTAGGGCTGGGAAAAGCTCGTTTTACACATTCTTTCCTGCTTATAGACGAACTACCTGTGAAATGTCTAATGGGAATGGACTTTATACATAAGTTTCAAATAACTTTGAATTTTGTACAACATGTGATTTCCTTTCCGGAACCTGTCGAAATGATTCTTACGGTTCCTGTAGATATAACGAGTTTGTTATTGAGTAACCAATTGAATGAGAGGCAACGAAACCAGCTTTCTCTCCTTTTACAGGAAAGCCCTGGTTTATTTTCGGATCAACCTGGTTTCACACAGGTAGTTTATCATGTCATTGACACTGATGGTTCGAAACCAATTGCGACGAAACCTTACCCTTGTGCTCCACATAAGAAACAGGAAATGCAACGTCAAATTTCTGAAATGATTAAGCAGGGCATAATCAGGGAATCCACAAGCGCCTGGGCTGCTCCTGCCTTTTTGGTTCCAAAGAAACAATCCAATGAATTTCGTTTCGTGACAGATTTCCGCAAGCTCAACCAAGTCACAAAAACGATCAATTATCCACTACCTGTCATGTCGCATATTTTAAATGACCTGTCGTCAACCAAATGGATGTCAACTTTGGATTTGGCGAGTGGATATTGGCAGGTAGCAGTACATCCGGACTCTGTCGATAAAACAGGCTTTGTGACTCCTTTTGAGGCCTATGAATATTTACGTATGCCTTTTGGACTAGCTTCTGCACCTGCTACTTTCCAAAAGCTTATGGATACGGTTCTCAGACCTGTCCTGGGTCCCCATGTGCATGTCTATTTAGATGATATTATTATCACATCAGAGACTTTTGACGAGCACCTTTCTCTGCTCAAACAGGTGTTCCAACTCATATACAATGCTGGCTTGACGTTAAAACCTAGTAAATGCCAGATAGCGAGGGACGAGATTGTATATCTGGGGTTGAAAATCACTCCCCACGGCTTATTTACTGATAATGAAAAAATTAGGCCTATTGTTGACTTTCCTCGGCCTAAAACAGCAAAAGAACTATCCCGTTTTCTGGGAATGACCGGATGGTATCAGCAGTTCGTCCCCGCTTATGCTACAATATGTGAGCCATTGTATGCTTTAAAACGTAAATACAAGAAGTTTATTTGGACGCCTGAGGCTAACGCTGCATTTGAAACACTGAAGTCTGCATTGACTCAGCCTCCGGTGTTGGCTTTCCCGGATCATACTAAGGAATTTGATATTTATACTGATGCATCCGGAGTTGGTCTTGGTTGCGTTTTGTCACAAGCTGGGCATCCAATAGCTTTTGCGTCTCGTACTTTAGCCAAAGCTGAACGCAATTATTCAGCTACGGAACGTGAATGTCTTGCTGTTGTGTATGCGCTGACTAAATTTCAATGTTATCTTAACGAATTGACGGTTAACATAATTACGGATCATTCTGCCCTTCAGTATTTGAATTCTGCTAAGCACCTATCTCAAAGACTTATGAAGTGGGCTCTGAAGTTACAAGAGAGCAATATCAAAATTTCGTATCAGCCAGGTCATAAGAATCAATTACCGGACGCATTATCTCGCGTTCCGATTAGTGGGGTCCCCACAGACACTACTCCTGGATGTCAGCCTTTACTTCTAATAGCTGATATAACATCCAGAGAGCAGATAATGGCATAATTAATAAATGATCCAGATTTTGGGGATATCTATAATTTTTTGCTTGCGGGTTCGCCCCTACAAAGTGATCCTTCTCTGGCTGGAAGGTCACAACATTTTGAAGTAATAAAGGGTCTTCTTTATTATACAAAATCTCGGACTACTAGGGCAGAGTTTCAATGGGAAAAACTTCAACCCATTTACAAGTATCATGAACGGAATATCTTTTCCCAGCCCTAAAGAACCCTTATGTATGCCCATGTATTCCGCGAACCCTTAGAATGGCCCTTTTAAATGAATTTCATGATAAACCTCTTGCAGGCCATTTAGGTATTCGCAAGACCCGTTGTAAATTGCGGGATGTTGCCTATTGGCCTGGCATGTACCAAAGTGTGCTCGCATACGTTCAATCATGTCACTTGTGTCAGATTAATAATTACCGTAATGTAAGACCGGCCGGTCACTTGAAATCTAGTTCAAGTTCTCATGTGTTTGATATTATTTCAATAGATTTATTGGGACCTTATCCATTATCTGTTAAAAATAAAGCTCGTTACGTTTTAGTACTAACTGATAATTTTTCTAAATGGGTTGAAGTTTTTCCCATTAAAGCAGCTACGGCAGAAGTTATTTGTAATGTCTTAGTTAATGAAGTATTCTCTAGATATGGTGCACCTAATAAAGTAGTTTCGGATAATGGTCCTCAATTTATTTCTGACATTTTTGAAAGAATGTGTGCGAGACTACACAATAAACATAAATTCATTTCCCCATATCATCCCCAGAGTAATCCTGCTGAACGCGTTAACCGCACGCTAGTGAAAATGATTGCGACTTTTGTAATGGATCATCATGAAAGATGGGATGACCATTTGGAGCTTTTTGCGTTCGCCCTCCGCTCGTCTGTCCACGAGTCTACTAAAATTACTCCGGCAGAACTTTTTCTGGGTCGCAAAATTAAAACCCCTTTTGAAAATTTAACGGGGATTATCGACGAACTAAACCAGCGACCAACTCCGCAATCAGTACGCATCATGGCAGAAAAAGCTCGTGTTGCAATGCTAGGAGCACAAGCGGCTCAAGCACGATATTATAATTCTAGGCGTAGGGAACCAGATCTTGTCGTTGGAGATCTCACTCTCGTGGAAACGCACTTCCAGTCTTCTGTTTCGCATACTTTAGTGAAGAAATTTGCACCCAGCTACGAAGGTCCATATCGGGTGGCAAATATCTTTGAAAATAATGTTGTTCTGGAAAAACCTGACAACCAATTTCAATACGTACACGTTGATCAGTGTCGCAAGTATCATGAACGGAATATCGATTTCATAATCAACCCTACTCAACCTACTGTTCCACAGACTCAAGAGTCTATATCTCATGATCAACCGCCAGAAATTTTGGACGAACCAACAAACATTTTTGAAGAATCTCCGGTGATTTTTCCTTCACCCTCCCCTCCTCCAGACGGGTTTCCAAACACGCAACCTGATTCTCCCATGAGACCAAGGCTCGAATCGAGTTCTTCGAATACTAGTATCGTTCCTTTCCCTCCAACCATTGCCAAGACTATTGCTGCGCCGTTTCCGGATAACTCTGCACCAACGCGGGCTACTTCTTCTTTGAATACTTCGTCAGAAAGTATTCCTATAGGCAAATCTAAACATCGCCCTGCACGACCACTGAATTACAGCAGCGACTCAGAGGCTTCGGACATTTCCGACTTATCAGTTATGAACACTAAATTTCATGTTACAAACCGTCCAGCACCACCAAAGGCTGGGCGCAAACGTGACTTGTCTCCCCAATCTGCTTCACCGCAACAGCGACGAAGGCAGAAATCTTTGCATCCGCCCGGGTTTCGCCCCTGGAACCTACGTTCAGGGCAAACAGGGCCGATGCCTGCTGCTACTCTCATGCCACGAGGGCGTAAGAGAAAGCAAACGATGTGGCCGGAGCCACGTCCGTCCAAGAAAATACTGGAAGGACACAACGGGCCCCAGCACAAAGGGACTTCATATCAAAAGCCTGGGGGAGCCCGTTCCTATCGGCCGCAAGGATTTCCGGACCGCCGGACTTCTGACGTTCCTGACCGTTCCTATCAGCCGCCAGGATTTCCGGACCGCCAGACTTCTGACGTTCCTGACCGTTCCCCTCAGCCGCAAGAATTTCCGGACCGCCTGACTTCAGACGTTCCTGACCGTTCTTCTCAGCCGCAGGGATTTCTGTACCCACAGACTTCAGCCGTTTCGGACCGACGGATTTCCGCCATTCCTGACCGTTCCCGTCAGCCGCCGGGATTTCCTGACCGACAGCAGACCGATGTTCCAGATCCATTACAGTCCCTGAAGAGATCCAAGCCACCTGATTTTACCAGTCCGATTAGGCCTGGAAAACGTTATCGCACTAGAGTTTTTTATGCGTCCTCGAGATAAGTAAGTTCTCGTGGACAGGTTCTTTTCTTAGTTTGTTGTTTTTCCTGCACGACCAGTTGGCGTGTCAGAATTTCTTTTTTTCGTGTGGGCCTATGCATTCTTTTTTGTGTATATATGTGTGTTTTTTTTATATTTCTTCTATGTCCATCTACTAATCCACTTTTTTTTATATATATCTATGTGCTTAGGGGTAAAATAATAAAATTGTTACTGTTAGGCCGCTCCAGGTAAATTTCGCTGCTGATACAGTTGGTATGTATTCAACGAATAATGCGAACGTAATTTGCAATTAAAATAATAAAATTGTTACTGTTAGGCAGCTCCAGGCAATCTTCGCTGCTGATACAGTTGGTATGTATTCACCGAATAATGGGAACGTCATTTGAAATTAAAAAAGTGATTCCTGCTAGGCAGAATAAAAAGGAAGGTATGCCGATGCAGGTTTGTTTTGTTCCACACTACACGTTTCACAAACGAATACAGATTTCTTCAATTTGTCATGCCAAGTTTGATACTGTAAATACGGCTACCACCAAACAACAAACAAAAAAGAGGTCGAGAAACGTCATTCAACGAAATGTAAGACTTACACTCCAAAATTGATAGGTTTTTCGGAAACAAAAAAAAAAAAGAAAAAAAAAAAAAAAGAAAAAAAATTAAGGGGGAGATGATGTAACGTATACTCTATATTCACTTTCCTTTTGATTTTACTATCTCTGGTTATTTTATTTTACTATGTAAATTATCTTCTTACTGAACGAAATATTATTTCACCCGCTGAATGAGATCTGGCAATGAGTGTAAGTCATGACGTGGTGGTAGCTAGTATATAGGCGCGTTCATCGAGACTTAGCGAGAGCTTTTGTGTTGTTATGAGAAGAGCTTTTTGTTGTTGTTATGAGAGAGCGTTGTTGTTTACGGAGAGCGTTTATAATACGAGGAGAGATTGTGTTGTTATGAGGAGAGATTCTTCATTAGTGTAAAACAAGTTGTGTGTGTGCTTTAGTTGACCAAGAGTCTTATAATAAAGAAGTTGAAGTAAGTACGTCTTTCTCAATTAATAGTTTTTGTCAGACCTCTGTCTGGCTGTTAGGTTTATAACTTTTATTCATTACCATAAATAACCAGCGTTAAGACTTTGTTTACGTTCGTAATTAACTAGTAACAACCATTTTGAGTTCACTGTTTTGAAGCTTAGTACAAGTATATCATTAGCTAACTGGTAGGAAGAGAATCATTCATATGAATTAGCTTAGCGTAAACCAAGAAAAGCTAATTCATTATAAGTTGCTGCTTACCATCTTTGGTGAATCCCCAGCATTGTGCGGGGCTCCAAGAAGCAACCTGCCAAATTGGCTTGGCAGTTAGCGTGTGTGAGTCTGGAGGAATTCGAGGCCGCTGTGGTGTAGCGGAAGCATATCCGGCGCGTAACTGGAAGACCCTGGGTTCGACTCCCGGTGGCGGCCAATGAGAATTTTTCCGTGACTCACTTATAAACGTGGAAAGAGCGAAGATCTTTGTTTGACATCCAGAAATAGCTACTTACTTCCACCAGCGGCTAAAAAGTATCTAAACAAATGGCGCACGCAAATTTTATCATAGCAGAAGGAATATAACGGAGACAACCAGATTTCAGAATCGAACAATTAAAAGAAGAAATATAGAGCAAAATATAATATAACACTACGCCTTCTACAGGAAGATTTTTGCATAACGGAAAAGTTGACAAAAGGCGAAAAATATTCTTCATGGAAACAGCTATGCTAACGAAAAATAACTTTTCAAATACGTCTCCCAGAAGCCGAGATAGCAAAAAAAAAGGCACTGACCTTTACGCCCCTAGCGGGAAAATATATGCATTATTTAAAGAGGACAATGCTCCACATCTCTATTGTAGCGAATGGCATACAGTAAAAAAGAAATTTCTCAGCAGGTTTCTAAGAAGCGGAGATACAGTTGCAAACATAAGTACACAAACACCACCTAGCGACTGAACTGGAAACTGTAAAACTCTTCAAATACTGACGTAAAGTGTTCCACAAGGTAAATGGCATTCCGGTATGGAACGAATTTTTTAAATCGCGCATTTAGAAGAACAGATATTAAGAAAAACAGTGTAGACATTGACGCCCCTTGCGGCGAAATTGTGCATTATTACGCGAAGAACATGCACACAAAGGGTTTCTATAGTTAGTAGTATCTAACCGAAAAAGAATTTTTTTCAATCGGGTTTTTAGCCTCGCAGATATTGCTGTAAACGGAAATGTGACCTTACAGCTTATACACTTGTGCGTTTATTAAAATTTGAAATTATATCAGAAACATTTTGCAGTGGAAACGCTCTCCAACAAAGAAACAATTTTTCAAATCGGACTCTTACAAGCACAGATGTCGACAAAAATATGATATGCATCTACACCCCATTGGTGGGAAAACTATGCATTATTTTAAGAAAAAAATATTCTGAAAGGATTTTCCCAGGTGAGCGGTATTGCACCACAAAATAATTTTTTCAATCGAGTTTTCTAAAGTTTAGATTTTGCTGCAAATATATCAGAAACAGAAATAAAACTTACGCTCCTTGTGGCCAAAATATTTTTTTCAAACTTAGAAATATAATCAAAACATTTCCCATCAGGAGATACTAGACCAACGGATTTATAAGTAAAAGCGTATAGTTTGATATTGACACCCCATCAAAAAACAAAAAAGATGCAGGAAAAAATTTTCAAATCGGAATTTTAGAAGCAGAGATATAGAAGAAAATGCAGTTTACCTTTACGCCGCATAGCGGAAATTCTACGTTTTACTTTAAAAATTTTAAATATATGATAAACATTTCGCCCCGGAAATGCTCTCCAACAAAGGAAGAATTTTTCAAATCGGACCCTTAGAAGCAGAGATGTCGACAAAAATAAGATATGCGTCTACACCCCTGGCGGGGAAATTTCGAGTTCAAAAGCTTAGATTTTGCTGCAAATACCTCAGAAGCAGAAAAAAACACTTACGCCCCTTGGTGACCAAACCATTCTTTACCAAAAATTATAAATTAAATGCATAACATTTTACACGAGAGACTGTTCCCAATGGAGGAAGAATTTTCCAAATCGGACTTTTAAAAGCAGAGATATCGGGGGAAACGCAATTTACCATTATGCCCCCAAGCGGAAAATCTATGCATTACTTGAAAAAGAAACTGTGCCTAAAACAGTCTTCTTTATAAATGACATCGAAAGGAAGAAAGTTGTTTTTCAATCGTATATTTAGAACCAAATATATGAAATAAAATGCATTTTGAATTCGATGTCATCTGCGTTTACGCTCCTAGCGGCAAAGTTGTGCATCGAAAAAAAAGGAATGCAAGGATCATTATTCTCACATTTCAAGCTTCCCTATGCAAAACGAATTTTTCAAACCAGACAAATAGTTGGAGAGATATGACGGACCGATGGACAAAGTGTTAACATAAGCACGATCTTGTTTCACAAAAGACATGCTAAAATAGTCGTGCATATAATGCAAAAAGACGTGATAAGTTTTTGTGCTGCCTCGGTGGCGCAGTAGTCTAACCGCTGGCTTCTGACCATTCGTCCGAGATGGGGTCAGGGTTCGAATATGAGGCATGGATGTTGTGTCTGTTTTACGGCACTGGCTCTCTCCCCTCACTGGAGCCATAGGCTCTAAATTAGGAGGTATAACGTAACTCTTTTTTGTGTGCGAGATTGGTGTTACGTTATGTCTAAAGCCATGACTAAGGAAATGTTGAACTAATGAGAATACGATGCAATAGTTGCACGGGATAGCTCAAATTAAGGTTTTATGGCCAGACGAAACATATGCAGAAGCCAAACTTACGATAACCTTTTATTGGTCCAGCAACGATTGATGAAATCCACAATATAGCACTACGAGTTTTGCAATTTACATATAATACCTTAATTATTTATCGTATAATCTAGCTTAAAAACGATCGAACATCTCCACACACTCACCAAGCAACTGCTGTATCGTCCTTTTTATCTAACGCTCTTATCACATTCATACGTCACTCTCTCTCTCTCTCTGACCTCAAGAGTGCTGCCAACCGCATTCATGTGAGAGAGAAAATATCACGTTATGTTTGGAAACTGCAAAAGAGAACAAACTCAAATTTACATAGGAAAAGGAACTAGAAACGAAAGTTAAATTAGAATATACGTCACATCATCTCCCTCTAATTTTTTTTTTTTTTTGAAATCTTTGTTGTGTCAAGAATCTATTAATTTAGTAAAGGTCTCCATTCAAAACATAATGGGGTCATTCATGCAGGTCATTCAGATAAGAACTCACACAATAATGAAGAAATCAAGACATTCGTTGAACAGTCACTAGCAGCTGACTTCAAATCAGTACACAAATCCTCTAAGCATCGAAACTATCGCACATACATACTAACACAGCAACATGAGATATACTTACATCTCTCCAATATCCTAAACATGCATTGACATAAGGTGCAGAGAATCAAGATGCCGAACGAAGAAACACATTTCAATATATCACCAAATTCCATAGAAAAAACATTATACTTTCTGTACAATATCATGAAAGAACGGGACGTAACTGTGGCATAAAAGGATCATGCGAACGACGACAATATCAAACATCAAATATATCCATATTATAGGTACAAATCGTGCTAAATAATTTTGTCACAACAATGCGTACGAACAACTTTAATCAATACACATGCAAGAAGTGGCATAGTAGTAAAAAAACTGCGTAATACAGAAAAAAACTACAATAGATCAAGAGTTGAGGTAAATTACACATTCGTCAACACCTGATAACTTCTCAGGAAACATATAAAACATTCAAACTAAGTTAGCTGAACCGAGAACACTTGAGCACAGAAAACATGTTTTAAATTGAGTTTGTTGAAAAAAAACCCCTGCACTTTGCAGGGGGAAAAACCAACAACACAATAAGTGTCAAGCACAAAAAGGTCAATCATAGAACAACACAAAACCTTTAATTGAACACTTGGCGGCGAGGGCCGACTTCTGACTACTTCCATGCATTTGCACATCGAGTTTTAGATGTGATAGGGGAAACCCTGGAAAACCCAACCCTGGGTATCTATAGATATCAACAGAAAGCCAACGGCTGATATCAAACTCATGCCTAAAAGGCAAAATTTACCATATAAATTGACAACAGCATTTTAGTACAATTGAACTTGCTATTCGCAAAAAAAAAAAATTCCGTGTGGCGCCACACACACACACACAAAAAAAAAAAAAAAAAAAAAAAGAAATTTTAACTTTTAACTTTTGCGTGTACAAATACATGTTTACACAGGTTCCATGACAGTGGAAAACTTAGCTGGCTGACGAGTAGACAACAAGGCATCTGTCAAGTTATTGCAATTTTTGCCACGCTGGCAGCAAAAAGCAAGATTTGATGAGTGCTATCGAAGTGCAAACAAATCTGGGCACTAGCACAAATAATTTTCGTATATCAAGTCAAAGCCACCCATCGTAAAAAAGTTCTGTGATACATATCACTGGGTATTTCAGAAATTGTTCCAAGTAAATGGCATTTCTATAGAGCAAGACTCTATGTAGCAAAAGTTCCTGCACAGGACATTGACAAAATCAATTGTAATAACAAAAACATTTGAACAATTTACCTTTTAGTGTCAAAAAAGATTTGCGTAGCAATGCGCTTGATTTGTTGTCGGAGTGACAACGGTGCACTTGAATCTTCACGTTTCAAAGGCCCACGTCGAGAATCACTGGATCGCAGGGATGTGCCAGGTTTCCTTGTTAACAGAGCAAGTTGACCGGAAGAAACGGAGTCATCAGGCTGACTCAAGAAGGTTCCAGGCTGACTTAAGGAGGTTCCAGACTGACTCAAGGAGGTTCCATGCTGACTCAAGGAGGTCCAGGTAGACTTAAGGAGGTTCCAGGCTGACTCAAGGAGGTCAAGGCATCGGAGACGACTGTAGATATGGTCGTTTATTTGGCGGGCGAAGAAGTGGCGTAAAGGAAGAAGGACGCTTCCGTGGACGACGAAGCATAGTCGATGCAGGTATTGGCTCCGTCCGTCCCGAGCGGATATTCCAAGGACGGAATCCAGGCGGACACAGCGGCTGAACTCCTCGTCGGGGTTGCGAACTAATACTTGAAGCTGCGCTGTGCGTATGCGGAACAGAAGGGGAAAATTCAGACGGCGAACGCTTGTTAAGTCTTGAGGACACAGTTGGTGAAACAGGACGCTTTTGCCCTACTGTGCGTAGACTGACTAAATGTTCCTAAAGTAGGTAACTGCTCAATGCAAACAGAAGCAGGGATTTCCTCACTTGGAGACTGAAGAACCTCAACTATAGTGTCTGATGAATCAGTGTCAACAAGAGGTACGGCTCTCTTGGCCACATGAGAGATAGAGCTATCTGAAGAATATGAAACGTCAGTAATTTGTCTTTTTAATGTCTTAGACGTAGGACCAAACGGAGGCACCATGCGTGAAGACGTAAAAGGAGCAATTGATTTGTGAGAAGCCGATGAAAATGAACCACGTTGCACATGACGAGAATACCTAGAGGAAATGGGAGTACTTGAAGGTGATCTCTCGTGTCTTGAGAAGGCAGGAGACGGAGGAGTAGAAATGATTATAGCACCCCGAGTGAATGGGAGAATGTCAGAATGAGAATCTTGAAAAGAAGGGGAAGGAAAGACCTGCTCAAACGAAGGTAGAGAATCGGACAAGACAGGGGTGGGGTCAATAAATGCATCATCAACAGCACAGGCTTGTGATGAAGTCCCACTCTCTGCCTGAGGATTCCTACGTGACTTAGGGCCGATAATTGCAGCAATATCTCGAACATAGAATTTTTTACATTGCTGCATATGGGCAGACTGTATAGAGCCGTCTGGCATCTTTAATACTACATTATTATTATATAATTCTACCAATTCAAAGGGGCCTTCATATAAGAGTGCACATTTTTTTACAAACGTATGTGCAACGGAGGATTGAAAATGCGTTTCCAACAACACAAGATCCCCAACTACGAAATCTGGTTCTCTCCTTTTTGCATTATAATATCGAGCTTGATTTAACTGAGCTCGAATGATAGCAGCTTGTGCCTTTTCTGCCAGTTTTTTTTACAGACTCAGGTGTTGGTCACTGGTTAATTTCATCCACAATGCCAGTTAAATTTTCAAAGGGGGTGCGAATCTAACGCCCAAGAAAAAGTTCAGAGGGCGTAAGACGCGTTGACTCATGGAAAGATGAGCGAAGGGCGAAGCAAAGCAATTCAACATGCTCGTCTCAACGCTCATGATTATTGCCAATGAAAGTTGAGATCATCTTTAGTAAAGTTCGATTAACACGCTCAGCCGGATTGGCTTGAGAGTGATATGGGCTGATGAATTTGTGTTTAATTTGGAGCCTCGCACACATTCGCTTGAATAACTCTGAAATGAACTGAACTCAGTAGTCCGAAACTACGGTACGGGGACATCCAAAACGAGGGAAAATATTATGTATAAGATTGTCACATATTACATCAGCAGTAGCTGCTTAATAATGGGGAATGCTTCCACCCATTTAGAAAAGTTATCTGTTACAACTAAAATATAACGAGACTTAGTTTTAGTTGATAATGGATAAGAGCCCAATAAATCTATAGATACTGTTTCAAAATCATAACTACTAGAACTACAAATAAGGTGACCGGCCGGTCGTTTGTTATCATAATTGTACTTCTGACATTACTCACAAGAGCGAATGTATGCGAGTACACTATAGTACATGCCCGGCCAGTAGGCTACGTCTCTAAGCTTAGCAACAGTTTTTGTATGCTTAAGTGGCCGGCAAGGAGAATGTCATGAAACTCATGTAACAGAGCCATGCAGAGAGACTGAGGTATCGCAGGGTGATACTCAGCTCTCAACTTCACAAATTTTTTGTAATACAAAATGCCATCGATGATCTCATAATTTTGAGTACGACCCGCTAAACAAGGTTCACTCTGAGCAGAAGAACCAGCGAGCAAATAATTATAAATTTCCCCATAATCTGGATCATTCGGCAGCTCAGAAATTATCTGCTCCCTTGAAGTGATTTCAGAGATTAGAAATAGGGAGGAAGGTTCAGTATCTACCTGGCCACCAGAACTGACCGGACAGCGAGACAGTGCATCTGGCAGTTGGTTATATTTGCCAGGGCGATACTGAATCTGCACATTGAATTCTTGAAGTTTAAGTGTTCACTTCAGAAGTCTACTGGAAAGATTCTTTGCAGTATTTAAATACTGTAATGCCGAATGATCCGTGATGACATTGACGGTTAAGTGATTGAAATAGCATTTAAATTTTGTAACTGCAAACAAAATAGCTAAGCATTTTTGCTCAGTAGCAGAGTAATTACGTTCTGTTTTGTTAAGAGTTCGAGAGGCATGTGCAATAAGATGCCCTCGCTGAGATAATATAGCACCCAGGTCAACACCTGAAGCATCAGTATAAATATCAAACATTTCTGCATGGCTAGGAAAGGCTAACACAGGTGGTGAAACTAAAGCATGTTTTAGAGTATTAAAAGCAGTCTCTGCCTCCGTGGACCAAAGAAAGTGTCTATACTTTCTTTGGTCCACGGAGGCAGAGACTTTTTAACGCAAATAAGGGTTCGCATAGAGTAGTGTACGCAGGAACGAACTGTTGATGCCACCCGGTCATACCCACGAATCGAGACAACTCTTTTGCTGACTTAGGCCTGGGAAATTCAGAAATTTGTTTGACCTTTGAGTCATCAGTTAGAAGACCATTGGGGGGGGTTAGTACCAGATATACCAGTTCGTCCCGTTAAATTTGACATTTGGCCGGTTTTAATATCAAACCCGTTGGTCCAACAGAGACTGATGCTCTTCAAAAGTCTCATAAGAAATAGTAATGTCGTCCAGATAGACATGGATGTTAGGCCCGAGCACAGGACGCAGGGGCGGATTGGCCCACCAGGACAATTCCCGGTGAGCCCCTTCCGTATACACTGACGGAAAAAAAATCCCAACACCAAGAAGGGGTTGTGTTAGATAAACGACAGTTGGTAGGCGGTGAGAGTACATCTGTAAGATGACGTCTATGTAAATTTCGCGCTCGGCGCATACTTGTGGCGCTAGTAGCGCCCCTCGGAACATGCAAAGCAGGTTTGCTGTAAATACGCGCTGTAACGTTCGTGAGCGTTAGTTATCGTTGAGATTCGACGTAGTGTGTTGATGTTAGTCAAGAATGCCTTTAAGAAGACGAAGAAGCCATTATCAACAGCTCACGGAGTTTGAACGAGGTCGTGTAATACGGCTACGAGAAGGTGGATTTTCTTTCCGCAATATTGCAGAACGACTTGGCAAGAATGTAGCCACTGTGCATGATTGTTGGCAGCGGTGGTCAAGGGAAAGTACTGCCTCAAGAAGACCGGGTTCCGACCGGCCACGTGGCACTACTGAGAGGAAAAACGGCCGTGTATGGTGTATGGCCGTGGCGTATCATACCGCATCTGCGGCAGTAATTCGAGCTGCAGTTGCCACCACAGTGACACAACGAACTGTTACAAATCGGTTACTTGAAGGACAGCACCGAGCCAGACGCCCTGTAGCGTGCATTCCACTTACTCCAAACCACTGCCGTTTGCGACGTCAGTGGTGTCAAGCTAGAACTCATTGGAGGACGGAGTGGAGATCTGTTGTGTTTTCTGATGAAAGCCGGTTCTGCCTGGGTGCCAGTGATGGCCGTGTGTTGGTTAGAAGGAGGCCAGGTGAGCGCCTGCAACCAACCTGTCTGCGGCCGAGACACACTGGACCTACACCTGGAGTTATGGTCTGGGGAGCAATTTTCTATGACAGCAGGAGCACTCTCGTAGTTATCACACGCACCCTGACGGCACAGTTGTACGTCGGTCTGGTGATTCCCCTTGTTGTGCTGCCGTTCATGAACAGCATTCCAGGGGGTGTTTTTTAACAGGATAACGCTCGCCCGCATGCCGCTGTTGTAACCCAACATGCTCTACATAGTGTCGACATGTTGCCGTGGCCTGCTAGATCACCAGATCTTTCACCAATCGAGCACGTATGGGACATCATTGGACAACAACTCCAGCGTCACCCCCAACCAGCATTAACCGTCCCTGTATTGACCTACCAAGTGCAACAGACATGGAACTCCATCCCACAAACTGACATCCAGCACCTGTACGACACAATGCATGAACGTTTGCGTGCTTGCATTCAACATTCTGGCGGTTACACCGGTTATTAGTATACCAGCATTTCACATTTAAAATGGCTCTTCTCGCGCTTACAATAAGCTGTGATCTTGAAACCTTAATCGATTATATATGTTACCTATAGAAATGTATTGCCGCCATTTCATTCCTCTACAACTATTTTTTCGTGGTGTTGGGATTCTTTTTTTCCGTCAGTGTATTTTGTCTTTTTCTTTCTTAATTTCTTAAAAATGTTTTCAGTTTAGTTATTTTAAACACACAACTGAATCACAACACTTTTTTTAAACGAAATACACATAATGTAATTATAACAAGCGGGGAGGGGACTTCAATATTAACTAAGGAAAAAAATCCCCTCACCAGGCAACTGCTAGAATCCAAACTACAATAGATGGCTAAAATAGATGAAAGTTTGTGCCTGTAATGACTAACTGATTTTTTTGCCTGTAATGACTAACTAATTAGTCATGGAATAAAAGATTGCCGTCCTATGCACGATTAAAATAACTAAAAGTTAAAAAAACTGATGTTCCTGTACACACCAAATGTGGTGAAAATGATCTAAATGACAGATTAAAACATAAGATCTTTCGATCCCTCTTGGGATCATCCTCAGATGTGCTCACGAATTGGTGATTCCGACTTTAAATAACAGAAGGGCAGGTGTCAGGATTCAATCTGTGCGTTCACTGCGCATGCCTCGGATTATACACGGGAGGATCCGGGTCGCCGAGTGGGTTGCTATGTCATCTGGTGTTAAGGTATTCACGGTGTTGTCATTCTGAGTATTATTTGATTTCTTTGGCAGGATATTTTTCCAAGGATTGGGGATGTTCATTGGTAGATAGTCGTTGCAACATTGATTACCCTTGATGGATACCATCAAACTCTCAGCAAAAAGCAACGAGGTTTTGTTCCATGTTGTTGAAACGATGGAAGCTTCCTGCCAAGCTAGATAATAAGAAGCTTTGTTGGTAAGGCGTGATAATGCAGTTTTATTGTTTCGAGTCTTGGTGTCATAAATAAGTTCTTTCACTCTAATACCTAACGTCTTCTTGGTAGATCCTATGTAAGTGAGAGGTGGGTCATCTGGCTCAGTACTGTAAAGAGGTATGCTATATACTCCATTACGGGATCCCTGTTTGATTTGATCGCGGTCCTTGCGGATAATGGAGTAGGTATTTATTTGATGTTCTGAGGCCAAATTCGATTTTATGACGGTGACACAAGTTTTTCATAGTGCGAGTAACGTGTGGGTCATAGCACATGGACCCAACAAATTTCTTATTCCTAGTTTCTCTCTCGAGGGTAGACATATTTGAGTTTCTGAGTCTTTTATAAACCAAATCCACCAAATGATCTTCATAGCCATGGTTTCGGGCGATTTCTTTAATTTTTGCAATCTCTTGTTTTTTCAGCTGGTTATTGGAGGAGTGTGTAATGACTCGTTGTATCATGAATCGAATGGCTGCAAGTGTATGACTTAGAGTGTGCATAGAGTTGTAAGGGATGATGCTAGGGACGGACATAGGCTTCCTGAAAACTGAAGTTTGAATAGTATGATTTGTACTGTTTCTGGTTAGTAAGATGTCCAAAAATGGTAAGACTCCTTCAAATTCCAGTTCCAACGTAAAATTCACTGATGGATTTAGTGAAGACATGAAATCTTAAAGTTCAGTAATTTTTCTTCAGTACCCAACCAAAAAAACAAAATATCATCGACATATCATCAAAATATCATAAAAAACAAAATATCATCAATTATGGCCAGGTTCCGATGCCTGCGTAATTTCTTCAACTGAGCACGTTCGACTTTAAGCGACGGATCATCCGATTGTCTACGTCTTCGCAATGCCTTAATAATCTCAAATCTAGCCAATTCTTGATCAGTTGCAGGGAGGTGGCGAATTATATCCTCGGCCTGCGGGATAAAAGTCAGCGGGGTGGGGAGGTTAGGCGGATATACGTTCGACTTTAAGCGACGGATCAGATGATCCGTCGCTTAAAGTCGAACGTGCTCAGTTGAAGAAATTACGCAGGGATCCGAACCTGACCATAATTTCAACCGATAAAACAGGCCAGGCAGTAATTCTAGACAAACCTACGTACATCCAAAAAATGGAGACTGCTATTCAGAAGATCCCACATGGTATTGTCACCCGTGACCCAACAAATGCCACGGTAACATCACTTAGCAGACTTAAAAATTCTGGAACTCTCCCGTCTACCATCTCCTCCCACATGCATCCACCAAATGGGTATAAAGTTCCTGAATTATTCGGAACCTTAAAGACTCATAAAGAAAACCAACCCATGAGACCATTGGTATCGGGGCATTCTAATCCAACCCGCCCCCTTGAAACAGCCTTGGCTTCATTCCTTAAACCCCTTACCCTAACTCAAAGCTACTCTGTTTCCAGCTCGAAGGTAGCCTTTTCCAGGATTCAAACCTTCTGTAGTCAAGGAGCTCCCTTCATTATGGCTTCACTAGACTTTGCGGCCACATACTCTAGTGTGTCTGTACCTCTACTTCACTCTTTAATTGAAGACAAACTGAAAGAATTAGACATGCCTGTGTCTGAGATCATTGCAATCCTTGGTGCCCTAAGACTTATTCAAAATCGATCATACTTCTGCTTCAACAACATCATTTACAGGCAAAAAGAGGGGGTCCCAATGGGTTTCCCTTTATCACCACTTTTAGCAGAGATATTTATGCAACATCTAAAGCACTTGGCACTGGGTCTGGTTCATTTGCCCGACGTTTACTTCACCGAAGGGTCACTTGACCGAAAATCACTTGACCGAAAATCACTTCACCGAAAAGATTGTTTCACCGAAAGATCACTTGATCGAAACGTTCATTTCACCGAAGGGTCACTTGATCGAAAGGTACATTTCACGGAAGGGTCACTTGATCGAAAAGTTCATTTCACCGAAAGGCCTCTTTACCTAAAAGTTCATTTCATCGAAAGGTCATTTCACCGAAGGGTCAGTTTATCGAAAACTTTGGATTTCATTACAGGATCTGTTGAAGCATGGTGCAAGTTTGGTAGACAGACCACCGAAACGTTAGAAAATCACACTCAAATTGCACTTTTGATTTCTCCGTGTGAGAAGGCAAAGATTTAGTTTTAAGACAAAAGTAATTAATTTTAATCTTAGGCCTTTTTAGCATATTTTAATCATGTTCATAAGGTTTACATGAAAGTCATGTTCAGTGCTCATGTTCATAAGGTTTACATAAAAAGTAAAATTAATAATGTTGCACATTTTTTCAGGCAAAAAGAATCAATTTTAGGTCCCTAGGCTTCGGCCTTTTTAGCACATTTTTAACGTGCGTGCTCGTATTCATAAGGTTTACATAAAAAGTCAAGTTAATAATGTTGCACATTTTATTCAGGCAAAAGGAATCAAGTTTAGTGCCATAGGCTTCGGCTTAGGTCTTTTTTACACATTTTAATCGTGTGTGCTCCAAAGGAGCCCTAAGATTGATTTTTCAATCTAGGGCCCTAAAATTGAACACAAGTTCGCACGATTAAAATTTGCTAAAAAGGCCTAAGCTGAGGCCTAGGGACCTAAAATTGTTTTTTGTATCTTAGTAAATGTGGAACATTATTCACTTGACTTCATATGTAAACTTTATGAGTACGGCGTGGGGTGATTAAAATTTGCTAAAAAAATGAATATGAGCTCGGAGGATTAAAATTTGACAAAAAGGCACAGATCTAGGCCTTGTAATTAATGTTAAATTTCTAAAAACCTACTCATGGGAAGGTGTTTCATAGAAATTAAAAGTGTATTTTTTTGTACAATCCCATAATGTTTAGGTGGCCAGTTTTTCAAAAACCCGCACCACACTCCAACAGATCTCTAACAACGAAATTCTAAGTTTTCGATAAACTGACCATTCGGTGAAATGATCATTCGATACAATGAACTTTTAGGTAAAGTAATCCTTCGGTGAAATGAACTATTCGATCAAATCTCCTTTCGATGAAATGAACCTTTAGGTGAAGTGACTTTTCGGTGAAATGTACCTTTCGATCAAGTGATTTTCGGCGAAGTGATTTTCGGTCAAGTGACCTTTCGATCAAGTGAACGATACCCCTTGGCACTGAACCCTTTACCTGAGGATCTGGATCTATATTTGAGGTATGTCGATGATATTTTGGTTTTTTGGTTGGGTACTGAAGAAAAATTACTGAACTTTAAGATTTTATGTCTTCACTAAATTCATCCGTGAATTTTACGTTGGAACGGGAATCTGAAGGAGTCTTACCATTTTTGGACATCTTACTAACCAGAAACAGTACAAATCATACTATTCAAACTTCAGTTTTCAGGAAGCCTATGTCCGTCCCTAGCATCATCCCCTACAACTCTATGCACACTCTAAGTCATACACTTGCAGCCATTCGATTCATGATACAACGAGTCATTACACACTCCTCCAATAACCAGCTGAAAAAACAAGAGATTGCAAAAATTAAAGAAATCGCCCGAAACCATGGCTATGAAGATCATTTGAAGGATTTGGTTTATAAAAGACTCAGAAACTCAACCATGTCTACCCTCGAGAGAGAAACTAGGAATAAGAAATTTGTTGGGTCCATGTGCTATGACCCACACGTTACTCGCACTATGAAAAACTTGTGTCGCCGTCATAAAATCGAATTTGGCCTCAGAACATCAAATAAATACCTACTCCATTATCCGCAAGGACCGCGATCAAATCAAACAGGGATCCCGTAATGGAGTATATAGCATACCTCTTTACAGTACTGAGCCAGATGACCCACCTCTCACTTACATAGGATCTACCAAGAGGACGTTAGATATTAGAGTGAAAGAACTTATTTATGACACCAAGACTCGAAACAATAAAACTGCATTATCACGCCTTACCAACAAAGGTTCTTATTATCCAGCTTGGCAGGAAGCTTCCATCGTTACAACACCATGGAACAAAACCTCGTTGCTTTTTGCTGAGAGTTTGATGGTATCCATCAAGGGTAATCAATGTTGCAACGACTATCTACCAATGAACATCCCCAATCCTTGGAAAAATATCCTGTCAAAGGAATCAAATAATACTCAGAATGACAACACCTTGAATACCTTAACACCAGATGACATAGCAACCCACTCGGCGACCCGGATCCTCCCGTGTATAATCCGAGGCATGCGCAGTGAACGCACAGAGTGAATCCTGACACCTGCCCTTCTGTTATTTAAAGTCGGAATCACCAATTCGTGAGCACATCTGAGGATGATCCCAAGGAGGATCGAAAGATCTTATGTTTTAATCTGTCATTTAGATCATTTTCACCACATTTGGTGTATACAGGAACATCAGTTCTTTTAACTTTTAGTTATTTTAATCGTGCATAGGACGGCAATCTTTTATTCCATGATTACAATAGATGGGCCATGTATGTTTACGAACTTCTGGGTTCACTTAGTAGCTGAGGAACGAGAATGTATGCACGGTATGTTGCCGGAGGGCGGAGATGTGTAGAAGATGTTCTATATATTCCCAAAGGAATGGGGGATAGTTTATTTTACTCCCGTTCGTTGTAGGAGGCATTAGTGCTCTGCCCATCAGAGCTGAGTTCGGGATTATATATTGCAAGAAAGATCCCGTGCCCAAAAGAGCCCGAAAACTATGATTAATCTGTTTAGGCATTAAAAAGAATCTCCTCTTCCAGACTTCCACTCTTTTCTTCCGATGTCTTTCTCAACTGCGGAGTTTGGAAGGGATGTCTATCTATTTGTACAGTTTCTCTGACCATTCATTTCATCCTGAAATGTTTCGAGAGGCCCGGCAGCAGGAAAACTGAGGTGGCACAACAATCTACGTCGTACATTGATCAATAGAATTAGCACGAAGCCCCTTTGAGGTAGGGAGCAAAATTTCATCAGCTTGCTATCTAATATCTATAGTTCTTAAAGAAGCTTTTCCTTTGCAGAAATCCAGTAATTCATGCCATATGGTATTTGTTACCCAATCCTGAAATGAAAAGCCCTGCCGAATTCCTACTCCCCATCTAGACCCAGGTGCCCATGAATTCTCTTTAACAACTAGAAAGTGTAAAAAAGTCTCGTGTGCTAAATCAGACAAAATCACATTAAAAGAAAGAGGAAGAAAATTATCTCCCTCTCTCAGAGTACGAGCCCACTCGAGCCTGAACTCCAGTAAATATTAAGCAGCCAGAGCCAGGTTCGGGCCCGGGCTCGACTTGGGACTTTCGGCCTCGGGCTCGACTTGGGACTTTCGGCCTCGGGCTCGGCCCGTCTCAGCGCTGGTGCCCATTGGTACAATCACATGGTAATGCTGCTAAAGCATCCTCATGAGAACATGAGACCGGCGACGGCGACTCTAGATAATACTGTAGGTTCCAAAAGGACTAATTATAGCAACTTTTTCAAACTGCTAGTTCGCGGATTATTCCGAGGGAAGTATCCAGTGTCCTCTTAAGTCAGAAACATGTCAGATTTCACCCAACCTCAAGCATTGTTTCTTTATTAAATGGCCATAAAATAAAACGGAAAGGAACCGCCAATATCATGAACTGTTTTTGTGTTGGAGGGAAGGGGGTGGTGGTGGTAACGTTCAGTCATTTGAGTTTAGGAAACACACAAGAACAGTTTGTTTTCTCTAAGAATTAAAGCTTAAGTAAGGGCCCTGTCATAATGAGAGTGGTTTGCGCTTTTAATCGATAATGAACGAAAAATCCGTAAAAGTGGCGCTGAGTAAAGGCGGGATAAAACAAAATGCTGTTAAAATCAGATGGCAAAAAAATGTGCAAAACTATAGGATTTTTTCCATGGATAATGATTCTACATTTTCGACTAAAAAGAGCGATGATAGTTTATTCAAATACAGTGAAAATGGTTGCTGTGTTCAAAATGTTTCCATGGATAATAAGGAATCATCCATTGATATGTCAACTTCTGCTAAAACATCTTGCGCAAGTGTGGTGGAGAACAGTGTTGTATCAAAACCTGAAACATTCAAACAACCCAAGAAGGAGGACATAGAATTTTATTTTCGAAGTCACCCGATACAACCTATAAATAACGCAACATTTCCATTCATTAAAAAAAAAGTGTTTTATCGCGATCGCGAAAATGGGTCGAACCGCCGTTGGCTGAGCTATGATGGAATTTCGAGTTCTCTCTATTGCACTGTGTGTCTTGCATTTGTGAAAAATTCGGAAAAAAATGCATTTACAGAGGGCATGAATGACTGGAAACATGTTCACCAAAGAATTTCTGAGCATGAAAATAGCAAAATGCACATTACACGCACAGAGTATTTTTTCATGGAAAAAAAGCAAGGGAATATTGAATGCTCTTGCTTGTTTCAAAACACGTAAATTTAAAAAAAAAAGAACAAGTAAGAAAGAACCGGCGAATTCTTGAAAGGGTAAACGATGTTGTGAAAGTTTTAGGAAAGCGCGGAATGAGTTTTGGAGGCAAAGCATTTGAAGCTGCATATATATTAGAGGATCCAATGCTAGATCACGGTAATTTTTTGGAGTTTATATTATTGCTCAGCAAGTGTGACGTTACACTGAAAGAACATTTAGATAATGTCATAAGAAAAAGCAAGAAGTCTCATGATCTTGGAAATAAGAGACGTGGTAGCTTAGTAACTTCCCTGTCGAAAACTACTGTTGATTTGATCGTACAAACCATATCTTCACTGATTAAAAATTCGATGCGCGATGAAATTGTGGAAGCAAGCATGTATTCTATACAAACATATTCAACTCAAGATATATCGGTTTTAGACCAGTGCTCCATAATTGTCAAATATATGAAAAATGAACACATTTGCGAAAGGTCTGGTAAAAACAACTGACTCTACAGGTAAAGGACTCTTTGATCTTTTACAAGGAGTTTTGCTCTCCAATAATTTAAAACTGGAAGACTGCAGAAAATGCTACAGATGGGGCGGCTAATATGCAGGGCCAATATAATGGGTTCTTGGCATGGTTAGCCAAAGCTTCACCGAATCACACACATGCATGGTGTCAGTCATACTTGCTTATTAAACCTAACCTAGTTTTGTCTGGTGCTACCAAGTCATAAATATCAGCAGCATGACTTTTTTAGCACGTCTTTTGTAAAAAAAGATCGGGCTTCTGTTATCGGTTTGTCCGTCCGTCCGTCTGTACCCACGATATCTCTGCAACTATTAGTCCGATTTGAAAAATTCTTTTTTCATTGGGAAGCTTGAAATATGCAAATGATGATCCTTTATTTCGTTTTTTTTTTTTTTTTTGCGATGTACAATTTCGCCGCTAGAGGGCGTAAATGCAGATGATGTCGAATTCAAAAATACGTTTTATTTCACATATTTGCTTCTAAAAAACCGATTGAAAAAAAAAATATATCATTCGATTCCATTTATGTCGAAGAGTATTTTAGATATAGTTACTTTTTCAAATTACGCAGAGATTTCCCGCTAGGGGGCGTAAAAGTAAATTGCATATTCTCCGATAACTCTTCTTCTAAAACTCCGATTTGAAAACATTTTTCTTCAGCGTATACATCTTCTGAAGGAAAATCTTTTGCATATAATTTCAAGTTTTGGGTAAAGAATACTTTGGCCACCAGGGGGCGTAAGTGCTAATTTTTGCTTCTGATGTATTTGCCATTAAATCGGAGCTTGTAAAATATCGATTCAAAAAATTCTTTCGTGGACTGATGCCATTCACATCGATAAACCTTTTCGGAATATTTTCTTCTTAAAATATTCCACAGTTTCTCCGCCAGGGGGCGTAGATGTATATCGTTTTTTTGTCAATATCTCTACTTCTAAGAGTCCGATTTGAAAAATTCCTTCTTTGTTGGATAGTGTTTTTCGTGTGACATGTTTTTCCTATAATTTCAAAATTTTCAAGTAATTCATAGACTTTCCGCTAGGAGCGTAGCTGTAAATTGCGTTTACCCCTATATTTCTGCTTATAAATCTCCGATTTGAAAAATTCTTTCTGCACCGGATACAGCTCCTGATGGGAAATCCGGTTGCACATAATTTCTAACTTTTGTAGAAAAACAGTTTGGCCACCAGGGGGCGTAAATCTTAATTTCCGCTTCTGTTGTATTTGCAACAAAATATGAGCTTCTAAATTCTCGATTGAAAAAAAACGTCGTTTGTTGACCGATACTACTCATGTCGACAAACCTTTTAGAAACATTTTCTTCTTAAAATAGTGCATGGTTTCTCCGCCAGGGGGCGTAGATGTATATCTTATTTTTGTCAATATCTCTACTTCTAAGAGTATGATTTGAAAAATTCCTTCTTTGTTGGATAGTGTTTCCGATGCGAAATGTTTTTCCTATAAATTCAAAATTTTCAAGTAAATCATAGACTTTCCGCTAGGCCGCACAATGGTAAATTGCGTTTTCTGCTCCTAAAACTCCGATTTGAAAAATTCTTCCTGTATCGCATACAAGACCTGACGGAAAATATTTTTCACGTAATTTCTAATGTTTGGTAAAGAATGGTTTGGCCACCAGGGGTCGTAAGTGTTCATTTCTACTTCTGATGTATTTGTAGCAAAATCTGGGCTCCTGAAAATTCGACTACAATTTTTTTTCTTGGACCGATACCGCTCATATGGATAAACCTTTTGTGAATACTTTCTTCCTAAAATAATGCATGGTTTTCCCACCAAGGGACGTAAAGTCACATCTTATTTTTGTCGATAACTCTGTTTCTAAGAGTTCGTAAGCTCACGATTCCGTTTACAGCAATATCTGAGGGATTAAAGACCCGATTGAAAAACTTCTTTCTTCCGTCAGATACTATTGTTTTCCATACCGGTTCCATTGACTTTGAATAGCTTTGATAAATTTAATTTGCGTCAGAACGGATTCAAAAGACGTGCTTATTACAACCGAAAATTCGGTGTCATCTTTTTTGTTTTTTCATTTATTTAAATGTGAAAATTGTGTCTTACGCGAAAGGATTTTTGGTACAACCGCAACATAAATTTGGTAGTAGCCGTTCTCTCTCTCTCTCTCTTAAATATTTGCTGAAATTTGAGCCCACGTTTTTGAAAATTTAAGAACTGGGAGCTCAAAGGTATGAAAATCAAGATTATTTTATGATCAATCAAACATGAAAAGGCTATACAAGCAATTTTGTTTTAAAAAATTTTAATGTTCTTACTTCAGCGTTCTTAAGAGAAAATTTTAAACAAATATAAATATTGAGTGTGTCCAAAATTAAAAGCTTCTTCAGCGCAGTTACATACATAACTAACTAAACTAGTGATTTAAACCTGGTAATTCGGTCTTTCCACGGCGATTAAGTGAGTTTGCGACGATATTTAAATACCTTGAATTTCTGTGATTGTCAACAAGAGAAAAATTGCAGTACAATTTTTCTGCAGTAAAATCTTGGCATGGGCCGATGAAAAATTTTCCGCAACACTCACTTCAATTTAAGGATGAACGGGTGTACTTTTTTACACCCCCACAGCCACTCCCACCCCAGTACTATGCTTGCCACTATTTCTAGAGCAACTGTACTTTTTGTTTTGTTTCTTAAATAAAAAAAGTGATTTTCAATTGTGATACAATAATACAGAATAGTATAGAAATAGTACAGAACAGGCCAATTTTCTAACATTTTCCTGGGCCCTTTTGCGACCGTCAATCCGTCCCTGGCCACCGGAACTCCAAAAATGTGCCTTTCGGTTATATAATCCATTGGCAAAATCAGATCTTTTTCAGGAAGAAACTCATCATCTCCAGCATTTTGAATTTGGTCCATCAGACCTTTATACACTGACGGAAAAAAATCCCAACACCAAGAAGGGGTTGTGTTAGATAAACGACAGTTGGTAGGCGGTGAGAGTACATCTGTAAGATGACGTCTATGTAAATTTCGCGCTCGGCGCATACGTGTGGCGCTAGTAGCGCCCTCGGAACATGCAAAGCAGGTTTGCTGTAAATACGCGCTGTAACGTTCGCGAGTGTTAGTTATCGTTGAGATTCGACGTAGTGTGTTGATGTTAGTCAAGAATACCTTTAAGAAGACGAAGAAGCCATTATCAACAGCTCACGGAGTTTGAACGAGGTCGTGTAATAGGGCTACGAGAAAGTGGATTTTCTTTCCGCAATATTGCAGACCGACTTGGCAGGAATGTAGCCACCGTGCATGATTGTTGGCAGCGGTGGTCAAGGGAAGGTACTGCCTCAAGAAGACCGGGTTCTGGCCGGCCACGTGGCACTACTGAGAGGGAAAACCGCCGTGTACGGCGTATGGCCGTGGCGCCTCGTATTGCGTCTGCGGCAGCAATTCGAGCTGCAGTTGCCACCACAGTGACACAACGAACTGTTATAAATCGGTTACTTGAAGGACAGCTCCGAGCCAGACGCCCTGTAGCGTGCATTCCCACTTACTCCAAACCACTGCCGTTTGCGACGTCAGTCGTGTCAAGCTAGAACTCATTGGAGGACGGAGTGGAGATCTGTTGTGTTTTCTGATGAAAGCCGGTTCTGCCTGGGTGCCAGTGATGGCCGTGTGTTGGTTAGAAGGAGGCCAGGTGAGCGCCTGCAACCAACCTGTCTGCGGCCGAGACACACTGGACCTACACCTGGAGTTATGGTCTGGGGAGCAATTTCCTAAAACAGCAGGAGCACTCTCCTGGTTATTTCACGCACCCTGACTGCACAGTTGTACGTCGGTCTGGTGATTCAACCTGTTGTGTTTGTCATTCCAGGTGTTAAACCTGTTGTGTTTGTTTTCCAACAAGATAACGCTCGCCCGCATACCGCTGTTGTAACCCAACATGCTCAACAGAGTGTCGACATGTTGCCGTGGCCTGCTAGATCACCAGATCTTTCACCAATCGAGCACGTATGGGACATCATTGGACGACAACTACAGCTTCACCCCCAACTAGCATTAACCGTCCCTGTATTGACCGACCAAGTGCAACAGGCATGGAACTCCATCCCACAAACTGACATCCAGCACCTGTACGACACAATGCATGAACGTTTGCGAGCTTGCATTCAACATTCTGGCGGTTACACCGGTTATTAATGTACCAGCATTTCACATTTAAAATGGCTCTTCTCGCGCTTACATTAAGCTGTGATCTTGAAACCTTAATCGATTAAATATGTTACCTATACAAATGTATTGCCGCCATTTCATTCCTCTACAACTATTTCTTCGTGGTGTTGGGATTTTTTTCCGTCAGTGTACTTTTCGACACTTAACTGTTACTGATTTTGTCATATGTAATTCAGTGTATTAGCTTCCATTTTTACATACGCATCAACAATTTATTGCTGCGAAAGATTTCCTGAGCTTAATAATGGATTAAATTTGTCACGGATCGAAAGACGATGTTGATAGTACTGCATGTAACCCTTGACCGTGGCTTTGTACATTGGTTAACAACACTTAGTAAAGACGTTGGTCTGTGTTGCAATGGAATGCCAGTTGACCTTGTGACGTAACGCATCTCTGACGTCATGTGAGAATGATTTGGATCAGATGACGTCACAGCAGCAGCTGTGTTCTTTTTTGCTATGACAACAAAACAAAGTGATATACGCGTGAACTGTGCGCGTGTGGGTGATGACGTCACATGTACGAAAACACGAAAAGTAATCGTGACATCACAAACATTTTTTTCTCGGTTGTTACTATGACGACTTAAAAAGTGACCTACGTCGTCGGCAACTTAGCCTTTTATATATTACGATGTTTTGTACCTGAGTAAAAGTGTGAAATTATCTTTAGTTCCTACTAGCAGGGGTACCCGGTTTTTTCCGGGTAAATATTACAATTTGTGGAATCACCAAGTTCAGTGGGTGAAAGTTAATGAATGAAAAAAATATTCCTGTAGTTTTCCAGTAAACTTATTTTTAATTTTTCGATTTAGTTAGTTTAATTTTACGAAACAAAAAATAAAGGAAGCGGAATGGAAATACTTACCTTCGAGGAGACATCTATAGAAATGTCGTACATCTGGTGTGTGCTTCTGAGAATCCTGAGACACTGAAATGCTGTGTAGCTAAGTAATGTCGCGTGCATGCGACTTGAGATTGACATTGATCATCCTTTTGTTTACCGTTTTGAACTTTGAATATCTGGAACTCTCTACTTACATTACATTGTATTTCTGCTTGATGAAGGAGCCCGTTTGGGGGTGAAACCAAAAATTTATTCATTTATGTTTTTAATACACCATTTTTTTTTTTTTTTTTTGATTGGAGGTTTAACGACCACCGTGAGCAACTCAATGGGCTATAAGCAGTCGCCCGTCCCTAATTTAGGGGCACTGGTTCTAGGGAAGGGAGAGAGCCAGTGCCGTAAGACAAACACAACATCCATGCCTGACTGGGATTCGAACCCGGACCCCTTACGGACGAATGATCAGAGGCCAGCGCCTTAGACCACTGCGCCACCGGGGCGGCTAATACACCATTAACCGGATACTTTTGCACTTTATTGTTATCTACGGTCTCTAACTTAGACCGTAGATCAGATATTGGAGTGCTGAATTGTGCTGCAGTTCTTAAGGGTAAAAAATTGAAGTTTTTACGAAATTTTTTTATGGGGGCCCCTTGACCCCTTCCAATAGCCGTCTAAGTTAGAGTACCATGAGATAGTATACCAAATTTGGTGGTTGTATTGGGTTGTCAGAAAAGTCATGACGTATTTTAGCCATGTTTTGCGAAGGTCATTTATTGATAGAAGGTCATTTATTGATGTTTTGCAAAGGTCATTTATTGATAGAATAATGCCCGTTTTGTTCGATAACCTTTTGCCATCTTTCAGGGAGCTGCAGAATACCTCGTTCATAGAAGGGCCTGTCTTTCGAGGCGAAAAACTGTACAAGGTGCTGATTTACAGCCTCATCTGAAATGAGCGTTATACCACGCAAGGACTGTTGAAGAGAGCAAAACAAGTGGAAGTCTGACGGCGCAATGTCAGGCGAGTATGCTGGGTGTTGCAACACATCCTACCCAAGCTCCAATAATTTTTGGCGGGTGATCAAACTTGTGTGTAGTGGAACACAACACCTTTACGATGAACGAACTCTGGAACTTTCTGGATGATGGTTCGTTCAAACTCTCCAATTGCCGACAGTACACATTCGAATTGAGCGTTTGGTTCCGTGGTAGGAGCTCGAAATACACGACACCTTTAAAATCCCACCACACTGAGACCAGTACATTTCGCTGATGAATGTCTGCTTTGGATGTCGTTTAAAGCGAAGCAGCACGTCGGGACCAAGACCGTTTGCGCAGCACATTGTTGTATACAATCCACTTTTCGTCACCAATTATCAGTCGCTTCAAAAAAGGATCGTTTTCCTCATGTTTAATGAGCATATCGCAGATGTTTATACGCGCCGTCAATTGAACTTCTTTGAGTTCATGAGGAACCCAAACATCGAGCTTGCTTACGTATCCCAGCATCTTCAGGTGGTCATGAACACTTGAATGATGGATATGCAGTGTGTCTGCAGTCTCTCGTGTCGTGTAACGTGGGTTTGACTCGATCAATGCCTTGATTTGGTCGTCATCAATCTCGGTGGGCCTTCCAGACCGAGGAGTATTGTTGAGGTCAAAATTACCAGAACAGAGATTTACGAACCACCGCTGGCACTGACGTTCTTGTAGAGCATTATCACCGTACATTTTACGCAACTTTTCACAAGCTTGACGTGCGTTCTTCCCTTTACGGAAGTAAAACAGTAAAATATGGCGAAAATGCACAGTTTGGTCTTCCATCTTCAACTTGATGTCAATGCTCCGCAAATCAACCAAATCCCTCACTATTCCTTTTAAACTGCAGCTAGAACTAGCACCTGTCGAATGCCGTAGCGATAACAGAGCTGCTGCCTCTAGCACTTCCTAAACCGCCCAACCGCCATCGGGGGCCAAAATACGTCATGACTTTTCCGACAACCCAATAAATTGAAAACTGTAGATCTTACGAAAATTTTGTATGAGGTGCTCCTTGACCCCGGGCGCCGACCCTTGCAAAAACCATCTACGGTCTAAGTTAGAATA
This sequence comes from Macrothele yani, assembly GCA_039090855.1. NCBI lineage: Eukaryota > Metazoa > Arthropoda > Arachnida > Araneae > Macrothelidae > Macrothele > Macrothele yani. The sequence goes on along the minus strand of CM077012.1, from coordinate 90,887,572 downwards.
GCATGAGATTGTATACAAAAGTTGGTGGGCCGGCCCGGTGACGCAGTGGTCTAAGCGATGGCTTCTGATTATTCGTCCCAGATGGGTTTGGGTTCTAATCTCGGTGAGGCATGGATGTTGTGTTTTGCCTTACGGCGCTGGCTCTCTCTCTTCCCTGGAACCAGTGACCCTAAATTAGGGACGGGCAACTGCTTATAGCCCATTGAGTTGCTCACGGTGGTCGCTAAACCTCCTACAAAAAACAAATTGGTGGTTCTAAATTGAAAACTGTAGATTTTATGAAAATTTTGTGTGGGGCCCCTTTACACCGGGCCCCGATCCCTTCCAAAAACCGTCTACGGACTAACTTAGAGTACCATGAGATAATATACGAAATTTGGTGTTTCTAAGTTGAAAATTGTATATTTTACGAGAATTTTGTATGTGGGCCCCTCGACTCCGGGCTCCCAACCCCTTCCAATTGCCGTCTACGGTCTAAGTTAGACTACCATGAGATGGTATACAAAATTTGGAGGTTCTAAATTGAAAACTGTAGATTTTACGAAAATGTTGTATGGGGGCCCCTTGACACCTTGACTCCGGTCCTCGACCCTTTCCAAAACTCGTCTACGGACAAAGTTAGACTACCATAAGATAGTATACCAAATTTGGTGGTTCTAAATTGAAAACTGAAGATTTTACGAAAATTTTGTATAAGGGCCCCTTGACCCCGGGCTCCGACCCCTTCCAAAAACCGCCTACGATCTGAAGTTAGAGAACCATGCGGACATTTTCTAGACATTGTCGAAATTATGACAGTGTCGACATTTTGACTGTCGACATTTTGACCGTCGACATTCTGACCGCCACCTACAGTGATCATCCTCATACATCGGCTCAACCATGACGACACATCAAAACCTCAAGTCCGATGTTCTTCCAAAAAATAATATATATTTTTTTAGACTTCTGACTCATATTTACATTCCATATCGCGGCCAACGTTCCGCCGTCGTCCTTTGGCCGGGGCCTGTGCGATCAAAATGTACGACCGCTGTGACATCACACACAGCGACGGGTACGAACCTGTTGGAAGTCGTATTGTTGAGTCAGATCTTATTGTCACTGTCGTTGTCTTTCTTCATTTTGAGCTGGTTTTTTTGTTTGTTTTGATTGGAGTTTTTTTTTTTTTAAACAGGCAGACATAAACAGGATACAGATATTTCACAGCAACAAGTACAAATCATACATGGTTTACAGCATGCCAAATGATCAGTTTACTCAGATATAGCCAGTGTTGATCAGGTAACATTTTGTGAACAAGTATACACCGAACATGGATTTTATAGTATGCTAAATGACCAATGTACACAGATAACCAGTGTTGGACAAGTAACACATTGAGAGCCAGTGCCGAAAGACAAACACAAACATCCATGCCTCACGGGATTCGAACCCGGACCCAACTAGAGCGAATGGTCAGAAGCCAGCGCCTCAGACCACTGCACCCCCGTGGAGACTGAGCTGTCATCTTTTTGCTGAATCAGTTTTGCTTCCATTCGTTTATAAACTGTTGGTGAGTTCACAAGAACCACTTTTGTATGGTTTAAGTTTTTTTTTTCTTTTTGCACCATCAAGAGCATTTTGTTGGTGTGAACTTGAATTCAGTCGCAAACCCAGTGAGCTACCGATTATTTGTTTAATGTACGTGACGACAGAACTGCAACCCAGCACGCTAGCAATTATTTGTTTATAGTGCATGTCGTCATAACCACAACCGCGAACGCTGGCAATTGATTTATTTGGTGTGACGTCAGTTAAAGCAAACAAGAAACTTCGAGCATTAAACAGGTATTTTTCATTTGAACTCTATTCAATTTTTTTTTTAAATGCTCCGTTAATATCGGTGGAAGACTCGTTTTTTTTTCTAATTTCTTGTATTTGGTTAGCGGAAAATGTAAATTCTTATTGTATGATTCTATATTTTGTTTTTTGCATCCTTTGGTTAGCAGAAAACGTAAAAAACCAGTTTGTACCATCAAAAACGTCTTGCTGGAACTTGAACTTAATCGCAAACCTAGCAAGCTAGCGATTATTTGTTTAGCATACGTGACGTTAGAACTGCAACCCAGCAAGCTACAATTGTTCGTTTATGGTGCCTGGCGTCATAACCGCAGCCGCATAATGCTGGCAATTGTTTTGTTTGGTGTGACGCCACAGAAGCAGAGAAGAACCGAAGAACCTTCAAGAATTTCTTTAGAGGTATTTTCCATTTGAAATTTATTCAATTAAGTTTCGTAAAAATGTCCTTTTAATATCATTGGAAGACTCGTTTTTGTTGTATTTCTTATGTGAGGTTAGCGAAAATGTGAAATGTTAATGGTCTATGAGAGAGATGCGAAATCCCGAGGGTAATAAAATCAGGCCTTCATGATCACATCTCTGTCAATGTCCTCATTTCTAGTTTTTCTCCGTAATTGCAATACTTATATTTTATCTCTGGATGAGATATTCAATTTAACTGTAGTATATCGTAAGTAGTATAACTTCGTTTTAGCAGCATGATAAGAACTATTCCTCTAAAAAGCATATTTAGTAAGGCGAAACTCAGTTGAAAGCAATGTTTCTCAATGCCCATATCCTCCATTAGCGACCCTCTCCCAAAGCAATTTGCGTGTTCGCTATTTTGAATTATGAAGCAAATTTTTAGACTGTATTTACGTGAAATCATCAAAGACTGTGTGGGCATATATTTCTGAAAGACTGCGTAATTGAACTGGCAATGGAAATTCGAAAATAACTTTTTTGTTATTGAAATACCAAGGTTAATAGACAGCAAGGTTTGCTCATTCCGCCTTCCTCGCAGACGAATCGTCGTGACGTCATTGAATGACATCACCGTCCTAACATGTGAATTGTAGATTCGAGCTGTAGCTACAGAGGAAAATGTCTTGACCTCTTATTCAAAAACATGTTAAACTAGGTAATGTCATCTACCCAGATCAATGGAAAGGATATAAACGTTTGTCAGAACGTGGTTTCACTCATTTAATAGTCAATCATACATTTTTTTATATATACTAACAGTGAAGCTCATACTCAAAGTATCGAATGCAACTGAGAGCTCTCAAGCAAAATCTCAGGAGCCATATTAACAAATCGGAAGAACTATTGGCCGACGGCCTAATGGAATATTTGTTTCGACGATCATGTAAAAAACAAAATTTAGATCCGTTTGAACAGTTCAGTGAAGTACTTCGTTCTTTCGAGTGGAAAAAATGAATGTTAGACACATTAATTACGCGAAAAGGGTGTTGCATTTACTTTATCGGAATTATGATGCATAAATCTGTGATATTAAAATGTGCTATTATTTTCCATAATAAAATAAATGCCTATAGTTATTTCCATTACATTAAGATTTATTTCGATGAAAATAGCAAAAGAATTCCGTATATTATCGTGAACTACTTCCTTTCACGTTGGGTGTGATCAGGTTGTATGTAAACAAAGCGGGACGATACACGAAAAATCGGGAGCTATTTGAAAGCGTTCTTTTCCGATAGTACAGCCGAATTTCTTTATGAGAAATAAAAAAAAATCTCGGCAACATTCCCCAATTTTTTTAAATTGAAAATTGAAAACATTATGCATTAAAAAATCTGGTAGAATTTATGACGATTATTCCAGATGGCTTACGAATAACAATTCCGACACGTTGCTATGGTGCAGATACAAAGAAACGTGGCGATTAGGTACTTCTACGATGGCGATTTGGACAGTGACGTCACAAGGCAATCACCGGAAGTGCTGGATGAGCACAACCTTGTCATCTACTAACCTTGTTGAAATACATGCTTTTTTGACACAAAGGTCAGAACATTTTAAACTCCAAAAAGTTTATTTCGATCATAACCCCCCTAAAAAAAACGTGTCACTCAAATTTTTAGAAACCTGTTAAACTTCCAAAAAAGTTATTTTAAAGAGATGTAGTTTAGTTACTATACATTTTGATAAAAAGTATTCGGCTGCTTTAATTAATTAGGTATATATGTATATGTCTTTTAATTTCACGTAATTATGTTCTTCATAATGTGTGTATCACTTTAGTTTACGTGTTTGATTATAGTTTGAGTTAAGCGAGATTCTTTGAATTTGAGACGCAAAAGTAATCATGTAAACCTTGCACAAATGTACTACAATTTTAGCGACATTATCAGCTTCATCTGTTAGCTTAAAGATTCTATGATTACATTTGTTTTCCTGTTGATCCGTGAGCCAAACTTTTAGCGCAGACAGGTAATAATCTCCCGAAAATTCGCAGTGCTCTGTGTAACGAAGAAACGGTGTTGCTGACGACACAAATAGCTGCCTTTAGAATCTCGTTGGACATGCCCAATGAGCGAGTGGTCAGAGGAGATGGCTTCTGACTTTTCGTCTGAGATGGGCCCAAGTTCGAGTCTCGAGTTCGATATGGGTGGTGTGCTTGTCCGATGACTCTAGCTCCGCTTACCTAAAACCACTGGCCCTCAAGTCAAGGACGAGTGACTGCTTATAACCCTATAAATTGCGTTTAGAAATAAAATATCTGTTTTTATACACGTTTGAAAATAAAATCTCTCTGAACATCTGTATAAAATCACAGGCTGAATTCTATTTTTAAAAACATTAGTATTCAGTACAAGATTATTCCTGTTTCTTTTATCATTTGCTGATGAGCAATTACAATTGCATTTTAAAACATATGTCGAATCTGGTTGTTTCTCTTTTTACCCCCTTTTTCTCCTCCTGACAATGGAAGTGACTTACCCCTCCCACATCTGATCTCGTCATGCCTTCCCCCCCTCACCAATAATTTGGTGAAGTCGGAGCCCATGCTTCCTGGGAATACTAGCAGCACGGGCGCCGCCAAGGGAGGCAAGGGTGGGCGAATGGACAGAAATCATAATAGAAAAAATACATGCAGGAGAGAGTGGGGTAAAACGCTACAAGTTGTTACAAGTGCTTTAATTAGATTTCCAAGTGCTTTAATATATCTAAAATAATTTACTCAAAAGTCTCTAACTATAGGCAAAGTTAGAAAGATATCCTTAACGGTAGCGAACGTTTATTTTCAAAATGCTGGTTTTTGTCTTATATACTGAAAATTCCATATCCATCTTATTTTTTGGGTTTTTGCATTTTTATTTATATTTTGGGCATCTTTTGTGTATTATTTTAGTAAAACGAATTCTTTTATATAATTTCATTCGAAATTAGAGTGACCCAAGAACGGAAAGAGACCTAACGGAACAGACTGCAGAGAAAACTTGTCCACAACTCTTTGTATGAATTGTTCTAAATTACTATTCACTTTTTCTCGATGAACACTTAGCATGCAGAGTCCTGAGAGTCTGATCAGTCATTGTTGATCTCACCCAAGTCTTAACTTTGCGTACAGTACTGAACGCTTTTCCATTGCACAGGTTCTAGCAGGCAACGTCAGAGCCATTTGCAAACCTTTAGACACTATAGGAAAGAACTTGGCATGATTTAATAAATCAATGAAATGAAGTGTTTTCGTATCAAATTTATCTGTTATTGGAGGAGAAATTTTCCACATTTTAAACCACGTTTCCCCTTCAGACGAAATGTTTTCCAAAAGGTCGCCGTAAAAACTTTCAACGCGTTTCATTTTTTTTTCAATAAAGTCTGCGTGACCGATTTTTTTCATTGTTATTGGGTGAAATTCAAAGAGGTCATAGCCAACTTTCGTTACAGTATTTTTTTCTTCTTTTGATTGGAGGTTTAACGACCACCGCAATGGGCTATTAAGCAGTCGCCCGTCTCTAAAAATCACTGCTTCCAGGGTATTGAGAGAACTAGTGCCGTAAGACAAACACAACATCCATGCCTTACCGGGATTCGAACCCGGACCCCTTTTGAACGAATGATCAGAGGCCATCGCTTAGACCACCGCGCCACCGGGGCGGCCGTTAGAGTATGGGAATATTAACGGGAATAAAATAAGCATATATCTTTTCCAGTTTTTTGCAAAAACGGTGAAGTATTTTGCAAAAATCGGAAAATATATTACGGGAATATATTACAGTAGTTGTGACGTGTCTGCGCCGCAGGACGCACACGAGATAAAGACAGATAGCAATGAGAGCGCATGTCCTCGTATCTCAGTTGGAAGAGCGACTTACTCCGGAGTGAGGGGACCCGAGTTCGATGCCCGGCGTTGGCAAAACTGTGTTTTCACACTGGCACCCGAACTTCAAGTATGACCTGGCCATTAAGTTTCTCGCAATGGTGTGATGTTATTTCCACACCGCGAGACAGAAAAATTGAGAATCAGTGCTTCGAAAAAATAAATGTGTGTGATGTTACGTTCCACACACCAAATTGTATGGGATTTCTCAAATGCACGTTCTTCATCGGATGACTTCCTACAGCGGCACATGGTCCCAGCTGACCCGTGTCTGTGCCGCAGGTCGCACACGAGATAAAGGCAGATAGCAATGAGAGCTCATATCCGCGTAGCTCAGTTGGGAGAGCGACTTACTCCGGAGTGAGGGGACTCGGATTCAGTGCCCGGCGTGGACAAACCGGTGTTTTCACATAGTATATTATGGGAATATTAACGAGAATTAAGTAATGTAAAAATAGAAAAGGGGAAGGCTTTTGAGTATTTATTTAAGCATGCATACTGCGTAATGTCTTTGACGTTACAGAAACAAGATTTTTCTAATTGATCCAAGGCAAATGCGAAATTGTGGAATGATTTAATGTTTTACGGGCCGATTAGTACGAAATTTTTATGTGAGGTGTAACTGAATTTTTAGATCACGCGAAGATATTGCGATTAGTTAAAGTTTTTTTTTTTTTTTGCAGAAACGGGAAATTACTTTACGGGCGTAAGATTAAGCGCACATCTTTTTCAGTTTTTTACAAAAACGGGAAAGTCCACGTGACGATTTCAGAACCCACAGATTTCAAATGACCGTTCTTCGCCGAAGGCGGCAATGTACAGGGTTGCATAAGGGCGACCACGGAAAATATTTCCTGGGCTCCCAAATCATCGCGCCACGTTGATACACCCTGGCAGTGCCCACTCTTAAAAAATTCTGGCGGCTCCCCTGACGAGCACCTTGCCCCCCAGTTCAACAGATGACAGCATAGGTGTCCAGTTTAACTGTTTCAGAACTTTTGAGTCCCTTGAGCAGATGTACGCAGAAGAAAGAAGACGATGCCCATTTCCCACAATTAATGAAGAATCTCTGCCAAACGCAAGTCTCCAATCTGTGTAAAAATGTAAGAAGCCTTCACCAAACTAAGTTGACGAAGGCAAACAGGACATTACCAAAAACGTTACTTGCTACTGAAATACGTATGAATTTGATGTGCACAACTGTGCCTGAAATCTTTGTTTTTACAAGTTTTAGCTCGATTTAAACTGATTCAGTAAATTGTACATGATTGAAAAAACGTGTCAAAACAGGTAGGATGTAAATAAAAAAAAATGTGAGCTCTGCTGGTTGAAGTTCAATTTTAAATACAAATTAATCTTTTTTAGTTTCATAAATTAATACTTGGGTTTTTAGATGTTTTTAAAACTGTTTCATAAAAGTTTTCTTACACTGGCGTGCAAAAATTAAGGACGAGACGGTTTTTCGAATGTAACGTCGTGCAGAAGTGTTCCACATCGACTCAAATCATACCATAAGATCCCCAAGATGTAAGAATATGGGACAAGTGAGCAAAACCGTCCAAACAAGGAATCCAAAGGATACAAAGGCACTTTATTGAAAAGGTAGCTTCGAGCACAACTGGACAGAAGACAGAAACGTCCATGTGACAGGCGGCTGCCAAGAAAAATCCAGTCTTTAGTAGGGGATATGATCACCCCTGACTGCGTTGCAGGATTTACAACGTCTGTCCATGCTGAGGACGAGGTTGTCATGGAGCTGTTGAGGCATCGCAGCTCATTCCTCTTGTAGCGCTAATCGCAGCTGCGGAATCGTTGCTGGCGGCTGGTGACGTGCTGCCAAGCATCTCCTGAGAAGGTCCCACACGTGTTCGATTGGATTTAAGTCCGGGGACCTTGCGGGTCAATCCATGCGTTGAATATCTTCACTGTCTAACAGCTCTGCGACAGCCACTGTACGATGAGGTGTAGCGTTGTCGTCCATGAAGAGGAACTCAGGACTCACAGCACCTCTAAACAGACGCGTGAGGCAGGAGAACCTCGGTACAATAGCGGACACCAGTGACTGAACCTCCTTGGAAGATGTGGAGGTCAGTACGGCTACCAAGCATGATACCGCCCCAAACGAGAACTCCGCCACCTCCAAACCGGTCCCTTTCGATGATGTTGGAGGTGTTATTGCGTGTTCCCTGCTCCCTCAAGATGTGTATACGTCCAGAATCGCTCGTCAGACTAAATCGGCTTTCATCCGTAAAAAGAACTCGACCCCATTGCTGATGTGTCCAGTTCTTGTGTTCCTGGCACCACAGAAACCGCCGTCTCCGATGAGCAGGCGTTAATGGCAAACACCGTACTGGTCGTTGTGCAAATAGACCACCTTTGTGCAGCCTCCTGGCCACGGTAAAACGCGATAACGGACGTCCAGTTATCTGTTGCATGTGCCTTGCGATTTCTCCCGCTGTCTGCAGTCTGTCTCTTCTCGCCTGTAGGACAATATACCGGTCGTCCGACGCCGTGGTTGCTCGTGGACGACCACTGCTAAACTCTCGGACAGCTGTTCCTGTCGGTTGAAATGCTTTCCAAGCTCGCGAAACGATGCTGTGAGCGATCCCGAACTTTTAGGCCACACTAGTCACACTTCGACCTTATTCCAACTTCCCAATGACGCGACCTCGGGTAAAGTCATCCAGATGTCGGCTACTGGATTGCTTGTTGGCCATATCACACGGTGACAGCAACTTGACGTCGTTCAAACCGATGTACACCGTGCAATAGCTTTCACCGAATTGCTGAGCGTACACCGCCCGTGTGCTTTAACCCTTCCGACACTCCCCCCCGTCATGCTGCATATATGCGCATGCCCTACCGTACCGGACCCTAGTCTATCTCCTGAGGGGTCTTTCGGTCAGTTCTGCCTGCTCGTTCCGCTGTTATGCTAATTTCTCCTCTTCGTCCTTAATTTTTGCACACCAGTGTATATATTTTCCTCAAAATGCATGTCATTTTGTTCCTTCGATGACATGCACAGAGTATAAGAAAAAACTGGCAATGTGCTACATACAGTGTATGTGTGTCGAAAGAAAATCAAAGGTATTATTGAACACAAACAATTTGTAGTGTGCGAGTATTTTGCTCACATGGTTTAAAAAGCTATTTTGTTACCAGGCACGTAAAATAATTAAAGTTCACATATTTTTCTTTGTAACTTTTATATCAGGCGTTCGGGAAATAATGGCTGATTTTCTCAGGTGCCTCATTCAACTCACCCACAAAGCTTCCAGGCCAACCCTTTCGCAACACTATTCGTACGAGTTGAAAGGCGATTCAAGCGCCACATACACGCCATAATTGGGCGGGCTGCAGTCGTTACTACTCGTGTGAGAAGGGTCTAAGCAACGTGTTAAGAAAGAGTGAATTGCGGATGATTCTGCTTCTTGAGTCCAAATTGGGTCGTAATGCGGCACAAATTTACTGTAATGTGTTCGAGGCATGGGGCAAGGAGGAAACATCTGAAAGTACTGTTTCATCGGTGATTTGAAATGTTTCGTTCCGGTGGCACGATCCTACAACATGAGGAGGGCCGAGGACGACATTCATTCATTGATAACGACGTTCTGAAGGTAAATGTGGAGGCAAATCCTCGCGCCACAGTCAGAGAACTCGCCAAGCAGTACAATGTGTCGGTGCCAATCATTTTCGAACATCTCTACCAAATTGGTAAGTTAGAAAAACTCGATACGTGGGTCCCACATGAACTGACGGAGCATCAGAAACAACAACGATTTGAAATGTGCAGTAACCTTCTGCTTCGCAACGAAAAAGAGTTCCTACTGTATCGCATTGTAACCTGTGATGAAAAGCGGGTGATGTAGGACAACCGTAAGCAATCTGCACAGTGGATGAACCGTGGTGAACCACCGAAACAACATCCCAGACCGAGGTAGACGCCAAAGAAGGTTTTGTTGATAGTGTGGTGAACTGTTCACGGTGTCATACACTACAGATTCCTGAATGCATGTGAAAGCGTTACCTCAGTCACATACTTTGACGACATTGACCGAACGTAACAGAAGTTGTGTTCCAAACAGCCATCTTTGGTGAACAGGAAGGGCCCTATCCTCCTCCATGAAAACGCGAAGACCACACGTGTCACAAATGACGAAACAAAAACTACACGAACTGAGGTTCGAAACCCTCCCACATCCAGCCTACTTGCCTCACTTGACATGAACCGATTTCCACCTGTTCATGCATTTTAGCAATTACCTCAAGGTTTTTCTTCAGAAAACGAGAGGAGGCCGAAATTGCACTCCGGTACTTTCTTGCATCGAGGGAAGCAGATTTCTTCCGACTGGTATTAAAGCACTTGTCACTTACTGGCACAAGTATGTAGCTGCTGATGGCGCGCGCCTATTTCGAATAAAACAAGGTGTAACGTACCAGGAGATGTGACGTACCTGCCAGAAGGACGCACACGACATAAAGGCAGATATGAATCAGAATAAAACGTCCGCGTAGCTCAATTGGTAGAGTGACTTATTCCGGAATGAGGGGATCCGGGTTCGAATCCCGGCGTAGACCAGAAATGACGGAGGAATTTACTTCGTTATAATGGCGCCCGAACTATCCGGATGACCCGACCGTTCAAAATCTCGCAATGGTGTGATGTTATTTCCACACCGCGAGATAGGAAAACTAAGAGAATCCCTTCTCCAGCACTTCGAAAAAAAAAAAAAAAAAAAAAATAAGGGGGAGATGATGTAACGTACCAGGAGATGTGACGTACCTGCCAGAAGGACGCACACGACATAAAGGCAGATAGGAATCATAATAAAACGCCGCGTAGCTCAATTGGTAGAGTGACTTATTCCGGAATGAGGGGATCCGGGTTCGAATCCCGGCGTAGACCAGAAATGACGGAGAAATTTACTTCGTTATAAAGGTTGTGTGCTATCAGGTATGTCTCTTTTAATTTTACTCTCCAAACCGTCCATTATTTTCCAAACGACCTGGTATTTCACATGTCGGTCCTGATATTCATAACTTAAAAGTTTTTCTACTAGAATGGGTCATTACATGCATGTGTGGGTGGGTGTGTGTTTTGTGACGCATTAGCAACCTCATCTCAGCTTCTAAAAAGCAGATTTGTTTTACCCAGTCAGGTGCTACTGATTACGAAAAACTTACTTCTTTCCTTCTCAAAATGCAATGGTTTTCGCAATAGGGAGAATAAATGTGTTCTAGGTTCTTTGCTATAACCTTCTTGGAAAAGTCTGATTTGAAAAATTATTTTTATGTCGGATGCGATGTCTTTGTAGGAAACATTTCCCATGTGGGAATTTTTGTCGCGCCCTGTTCGCGGAAATGAGTATTTTGCAATTGTATCTCCGCTTCTAAAAATTGTTCTGATTTGTTTTCCTGTACTCAATTCGGTGTGGTGAAGATTCCGAACATAATGCACCTCCAGGACGTGTAACACGCGCGGAGCACAGCTCTGGCCGTTCACTTTACAGCCAAGGTAGGAGTCTGTTTTTCTATCACTGTAGTTAAAACGCACTTCCTTGAGATAATCGTGCAGAAATTATCCGCACGGTTCACACAATTATGAGTCATATTTATCCTGCAGCGTATATTCAGAGTTTCCACAAATCTACAGAATCGCAGTGTAACTGACGTTATATTTTTGGATTTACTCCTATTAAAAATTCCTTTAATTTTTTTCAGAAGCTTCACGTAGTGCCTAAAATTAAATTGCATTTGCAACGTTTTTATGAAGACGAGAAGTTTAGGTGCGTAAACATTGTATTTCCTTCACGTTAAGAACACAATCCTGGGATGTGCACCAGGAAACAGTAACACCTTGGAGCCCTTTAACCCTTTAAGCAGCCAATGTACCTGAAACAATGAGTGCCCCCAAATTTTTGCGTAACCCAAACAGAAGTACTTACATTACGAAAGCTACGGTGAAACAATTCCTCTCTCTCTCTCTCTGATCTCAGTAGAACCTACCATAAACCTGTGTCAATGGTAAAAAGATATCGCTTCTAGTCTTCTATTCTGTGCTCCATGACCCGAGGCACGAGAGGGAAAGGCTAGTCCCCCTGACATAGACACCGTGCAACTGGAAAGAAAAAAATGGCTCAAACCTCTCTCTTCTTTCTTAGGTTCGTTGCCATTGTTATAGCACTATAAGCAGGGTATTAGTCAGAAAAGATGTGTGTCAATCATTCCCCCTAAAAGACGACTTTGAATAACGAAGCTAAGGGGAAAGCAATGCTTTCTGATGAGTAGATTCACTCGTTCCAGCCACGCTCGGTCGCCTTCTTAGGCAACGAATATATATTCGTTCGAGCTGATTCCAGAATATTTTCTAACTCCGAGTTAATTCGTTCCAGTCGGTTAAAGGGTTTAAAAAATGTGCAGATGAAGCTCCGGTTAGATTTTTGCCGTTTCTAATAATTCCAAAACGGCCAGTAAAGTGTGCAATGACACTATAGCGTCAGGGAGAAGTAATTGGATACGAATGGCTAATGTGTGGAGCGATCCAATTAAGTGTTGTGTAAGGAGTTCCGCTTTTTTTCTCTGTGAAAAACTAGTGCATAAATGAGGGGAATAAGTTTTCTTAAGTTTCTTTGTTTTTATCCGTTAAGTATATTTTCATATTTTCAAGTGATTAGTTTTTCAGTTTTCTGCACGTATTATGTAGGTTTATTTAAAAATCATGAAGAATAATTAGTGCCTTACTCTGATATTTGTAAAGGTTTTTATTTATTTATTTTTTTATTTTTTTTTATCTTCTCTACATGGAATGTAAGTTTTTTACCCTCCATGCTTCTCACCTAAACGGCGCGCGTGACAACACATAGCTACTGTTTTATTTTGTCTTAATACGGGAACCACTATCTCTCGATATTTATGGATAGAATAGTTAAATTTGCATTAGTTAGCATATTAAGGTATACAAATTAATTTTACAATTTGTCCCATTGGAGTAACTGAGAGGAGCACTGCTGCGTTATTCACTCTTAAAACTTTCTTAAGTCGATAAAGGTGCAATCTCATATTCAAATCAATACGTGAATTTTGAAGTGAAAGCTGTGTATAAAACATTTTTTTTTTTTTGACAAACCAAAATGAGCGTGCCACTTCCCTGTATTTATGCCGCCTTAAACAGAGGCTGGGATGTAAGGTCAGGTGATGCGTAACATCACAGCCTCTCCTTGACAAATGTCAACCCCGCCTTCTCGTGGTGCATCCTGTTCCCACTAAAGGGGCTCTGACGACCGCAAATAGCGGTATAACTATACCATCGGGATCAGAGGAAATGCTATCCCACACTCACCAACCCGCTTGGCCAGCGTGGTGAGTTATGGCCAAACACCTCCAAAATGACTCTACAACTTAAATCTTGGCCCTCAGTCTCCGGCAGCTGGAATGTACCTGGCCAAGGCAGCGGCCAGTGCGACATGAAAGCAGAGGGTGCTAAGAATCCCCCGGAGGACCGGACTAGGCTGCCATTTGATGCTGACCTTGGCTACCTATAACGGACGCTCCCTATCTTCTGATTCAAGGCTTCTTGAATTGGAAGAGGAACTACAAAGGATCAAGTGGGACATCGTCGGGCTAAGTGAGGTAAGGAGAAAAGGAGAAGATCTCATTGAACTGAAAAGTGGACATCTCTTCTATTATCGTGGGACAGATACTGGCAGAACTAGTGGTGTTGGATTTATAATAAACAAGAAACTGAAGGATAAAGTGGTAGAAGTTGAAAGTTCCTCTGACAGAGCTGCACGACTCGTTATCCAACTATCGAGAAGATACCAGGCTCAGATTATTCAAACTTATGCACCCACCACAAGTCATCCTGAAGAAGAAATTGAAGAATTTTATGAGGAAATTCGTCATCTAAATAATAAAGGTAAGCAGCACTTGAAGATAATTATGGGAGATTTCAATGCAAAAATAGGGCAACGGCAACAGAATGAAACTTCAGTAGGTAAATTCGGTCACGGCAACAGAAACCAGCGTGGAAATACTCTCGTTGAGTTTGCAGAGGCAGAAGGATTTTTCATCTTGAACTCCTTTTTCAAGAAAAAGCCACACAGGAAATGGACATGGAGACATCCAATTGGGACGACAAGTGAAATTGATTTTATTATGTGTAACAAAAAATTCGTCATCGAAGACTGCAGTGTGCTGAACAAGTTCAACACAGGTAGTGACCATAGATTGGTGAGATGTAAGATGCACCTCAACACTAAACTGGAACGTGGCAAGCTCATAAGACAAACAAAATGTATTGACATAACCAACCTTAAAAAACACCATAATACTTTCAAGTTGGAACTGAAGAACAGATTCTCTGCTTTAGAAGGCCTAACATCGGAAGAAGTGGATATTTCGGAAGTTAACAGAAAAGTAACCAAAGCTCTAATGGAAACAGCAACAAAATTAGCTGGGTCTAAGAACAAGTTGCATGTGAACAAATTATCAGGAAAAACCAAAATGTTGATGCAAAAAAGAAGAGAGATGAGGACAACTAAAGAAGATGTGACTTCCAAAGTGGAATATATAGAGCTATGCAAGACAGTACGAAAAAGTATCACTGAAGACGTAAGAAAATTCAACTGTGAACTAGTGAGGAAAGCAATTGAAAACAACCAAAGCCTAAAGATAGCAAAGGGACATCTCAGTAAGGGGAAGAAAACAGATTATGGCACTGAGAAAAGAAGATGGTTCTGTAACAAGAAATAGAGGTGAAATTTTGACAAGAGTGAAAGATTTCTACTCCAAATTATATGAAAGGGATGATACATGCACTCCAGACATCATGAAAGATACCAGTACCAGAGTTCCTCCAGTCCTTCCAGCAGAAGTTGCACATGCAATCAAGAACATGAAGCGGGGAAAAGCTCCAGGAGAAGATGGAATTACTGTAGACATCATACAAGAAGCAAGTGGAGAAATCGAAACAGTACTCGCCCAAATTTTCACTCGATGCCTTAATGAAGGGAAGATTCCTGAGGATTGGAACAACGCTACAATGATCCTGCTACATAAAAAAGGTGACATTGAGGATCTCAGGAACTACAGACCTATCAGCCTCCTATCAGTGGTTTATAAAATCTTCACTAAAGTTCTTTCACACCGCTTGAAGGTAACACTGGACATGGCTCAACCGAGAGAACAAGCTGGATTCAGGAGTGGCTACAGCACAATAGATCATATCCACGTACTGAGAGAACTAATTGAAAGAGCGAGGGAATATGAACTTCCATTGTGCATGGCTTTTATCGATTATGAAAAAGCCTTTGATTCGGTGAAACCATCAGCAGTTACCACGGCTCTGAAATCCTGCGGTATTGAGGATGCATACATTAACATTATTAATAACATCTATGAAAATGCAAGTGCAAAGATTCGGCTGTTTGAAAATACAACACACATAAAAATTGGAAAGGGAGTGAGACAAGGTGACACCATATCTCCGAAGCTCTTTAATGCCACATTGGAAAATGTCTTTCAATCACTGAACTGGGAAAACAAAGGGATAAAGATTAATGGAGATTATCTAACCCACCTTCGTTTTGCTGATGACGTAGTCATTTTTGCAACTACCCCATCAGAGCTGCAGAGTATGATCCAGGAACTTGCTGACAAGAGTAAAGAAGTGGGATTAAAAATGAACTTTCAGAAGACAAAAGTGATGTTCAATGCTTTTACAAGAAATGAAGATTTATCGATTGATGGAGAAAAACTGGAGATAACAGATACATATGTTTATCTTGGACAGCAGATATCAAGTGAGGGTCACATTGATGAAGAAATTAATCGGCGTACAAAACTTGCCTGGAGAGCTTTTGGAAGAAACAGCATAATTTTCAAGAGCAATATGCCATTATGTCTTAAAAGAAAAGTGTTTGATCAATGCATCCTTCCAGTGCTTACGTATGGTGCAGAGACGTGGACCTTAACTAAAAGAGACATACAAAGGCTGCAGACAACTCAAAGAAGCATGGAGAGGTGCATGCTTGGTATAACCAGGAGAGATAAGAAGAGGAACTCGTGGATCCGAAAAATGACGAGAGTGGAAGACATCATGATCAGAGTTAAATCCCTGAAATGGCAATGGGCTGGACATACTGCCAGAAGGACAGACCATAGATGGACAGCCGAAATTTTAGATTGGATTCCAAGGGACAGGAAAAGACCCAGAAAAAGACCACATGGGAGATGGGTGGATGAAATTCGTAAATATGCGGGAGTGACATGGAGGAGACTGGCACAAGACAGACCGTTGTGGAGGAAACTTGGGGAGACCTTCGTCCAGCAGTGGATTGATAATGGTTGACAATGATGATGATGAAACAGAGGCTAGCCGAGAACAACGCAGCTAAAAAATCAGCTAACAGAAAATCCCTAAGCATGTAACCGGATTCTCGGAATTACAGTGAAACACTGAAACACGGGATCATTGCGACACCGATAGCTGATCACGTGCTGTTATGCTAAAAGCACTCTGACCTTGGCCTGCGGTGCTGGTACGTCACAGGTTCTAGAGCCGCGACAACCTGGGCAGTGCTAATACAGGGTCATAGGATCCCTTCGGTATTCGGTAACTTGAAAATTACTTTCTTGTGTACATTGCCCAACATTTGTTGAGATTAGGAAATTTTGTTTCCATAACGATTCTCATGTTGAACGGTGTAATGTGCAGACTTCTGGGTTTTTCATCCCTATCTCTGATTTTAGAAATTGTATTTGGAAACTTATTTTTCTGTCTAATACCCCTCACCATTAAAAATATTTTATTTCATTTTTTACTTTTGATTGATGCTCCATTCTGTCACTAAGGGAAGTCAGCTAATATTTCTATTTTCCGCCTGTGAGGGCCGCCCGGTGGCGCAATGGTCTAAGCGATGACTTCTGATCATTCGTCTGAAAGGGGTCCGGGTTCAAATCCCGGTGAGGCATGGATGTTGTGTTTGTCTTACGGCACTGGCTCGCTTCCTTCCTTCCCTGGAACCAGTAACCCTAAATTAGGGACGGGAGACTCCTTATAGCCCATTGAGTTGCTCACGGTGGTCGTTAAACAAAATGCACCCTGTGAGGGTGCATTTTGCGTCAATTTTCTACCTTAAATCGGGCACAGTGTTATATTTTTTTTTTTTTTTTTTTTTGATTGGAGGTTTAACGACCACCGTGAGCAACTCAATGGGCTATAAGCAGTCGCCCGTCCCTAATTTAGGGTCACTGGTTCCAGGGAAGGGAGAGAGCCAGCGCCGTAAGACAAACACAACATCCATGCCAGACCGGGATTCGAACCCGGACCCCGTTCGGACGACTGATCAGAGGCCAGCGCCTTAGACCACTGCGCCACCGGGGCGGCGCACAGTGTTATATCTTGGGCGAGTAAAATTATATTGTGCTTTTACAAAAAATGCGATGAGATTGGTGAGGACATTGGCAATTTGATTTTAAGAATCACTCTTTAAGGTGAACACCTAGTGATTTTGCTCCCTATACTTCCAATGGAAAAAAAATCGCCTCTATTTCCTCAGCGAAGAGAGATTTCCCATACATCAAAATTGGTCCACTGATAAAAAAAACATTCTAACTTAGATTGTAAAATCGGTGTTTTATACAAAAAACGTTCCTGACCTGAACTATATTATAAATCAATAACTTTACTTCGATTGTAAGGAAGAATGCCGCCCCTGTAAGCAAGCATAATAACTATATATAAGTAAAGTTATTAATCTTTATTTTAGTTCAGGAAAGTCTTTTGCAAAAAATACCGATTGTGTAATCTAAGTTAAGATGTTGTTTATCAGTGGGCCAATTTTGAGAAATGGGAAATCTTTCTCCGTTAAGAACATTGGGTCGAATTTTTTTCCATTGGAAGTATAGGAAGCAAAATCACTAGACATCCACCTTAAGTTAAGCAGTCCATTACGAATCCATTGCAAGATAAATGAATGTAAATGTCTCTTTCATGGTTCTATTACTTGTCGTAATATTTGTTCTTGTAACACTGTAGCTTCTTAACGTTATGATCCGGATAATTACGAGGGATGCTGATAAGTTCTGTGTCCCACCAAAAAGGAAATGGGCTAGAGCCATGAAACTTACAGACTATTCCACATATTCATCCGGAAGTTCAACACACTTGGCACAGCGTTTCTGGAGTTTCTTTAACCCTTTAAAATAACTTCTGAGGTCTGATCACTCAAGTACTGCTCTGCTGCTGATATCACCTCCGAATCATTCGAAAAATGCTTCCCTTTCAAACTTTTTTTAAGGTTTGGGAACAGGAAATAGTCCGATGGAGCAAGCTCTGGTGAGTAGGGTGGATGGTCTATGCACTTAAACCCCAGATTCCTCAAAACATTAATTGTCTTGCCAGCCTTGTGAGCCGGCACATTGTCTGCAAAAAAGAGAACACCTTCCCGCAATTTTCCTCGCCATTTTTCCTTCAACGCCTCCTTTAATCGGCACAGCAAGTTGGAACAATATTCAGCATTTATTGCTTGGCCCTCCGGGAGATAGTCGGTAAAACGCCTTCCGCATCCCAAAAAACCGTTGACATGACCTTTCCAGCTGACCTTTGAGTCTTGAATTTATTTGGGCACCCACTTCGTTGACATCTTCTGCATATCCAAGTGCTCATGAATTATGAACCCAACACGTTCCCTGGATAACTCCGGTGTCTCAGCTGTTGTTTTAGCCGAGATTCGCCAATCTGACAAAATCAAGTCATGAACACGGTCAACAATTTCTGGTGGTGTCACTGTTGAAGGCCTGCCAGATCTTGCTGCATCTTCGGTCGCAAAGCCTCCATGCTGAAAGTTGACACACCATTTCTTCACAGTGGAATATGAAGGGCACTTGTCACTCAATGTTTGTGTCATACACTCATAGATTTCCTTTGAAGTTTTCTTCTGCAGGAACAGAAGTTTCACGGCAGCCCAGAGTTCCATATTCGAAGATTCAACAGTTTGCATTGATATGATTCAGTTCAGGACGTCAAACATCTGCAAATATGAAAAAAAAAAAAAAAAAAAAAAAAAAAAAAGATAACTATTAGTCCGAAAATTGACATTTTACAATACAAAAAAAAACACTTTCGAACTGCAGTGACAAAATAATGCTAGAATTACAGGAAGTGGGTTAGGCCTAGAACTTTTCAGCATCCCCTCGTAGCACGAAGCCCTTAATCACACAATGAAAAATATTAGGCTGCCTAATGGCCAGAAAAGAGTCGTTTGTAACTTACCAAAACCACTGTCTTTATTCGGTCTTCAAAGTACTTCAGGTAAATAATTCGTCAATGATAATCATCAGCAGCAATCCACGGGCTACCTTTAGCAGTCAGCAGCACTACATTTTAAATAATGCAACAAACTGAACCTCTATATGTTGAGGATCCAAGAATCACAAATCAAATACTACTTCGTCCTATACACACAGTCGAGTCACATTATTGTGACCACCTCCTACTTTTGACGTCAACCGCGCGTAGCCAATGAAAGAAGGCACGTGTCGTGAGCTGGCTAGGAGGGTATATAAGGTGTGCTGTAGGCATTCTGAAAACAAGGCCGCGGGTGGTCTAGTGGGCAACGTTCGTGACTGCCACAGAAAAGACCTCAGGTTCGATCCCAGGCAGGTACAAACGCTCGATCCACTAAATACCCGCCGTGCGTCGGATGGGCACGTTAAACCGTCGGACCCCGGGTACTGGCCCCCGGTAATAAATAAGGGCGTCTTCCTCCCCTTTTCTACTTCGCTTCCGTGTCACTTTCCTATCGGGCACTCTTGCCCAAATCTCCTAGCTTCCTATTCCTAAGGGTTGTTTAAGACCTGGGGTCAGACACTCCCTTCCTAAAATCCTCTACAATCAATCAATCAATCTGAAAACATATCTCTCGTTGCTGTCAGGGATAAAAGGAGCGATTTATCAGATTTGCAAAAAGGGATGATTATTGGCTTTCGGGCCAAGGGTGGCAGTATTTCTGAAACAGCGCAGTTTATGAACTGTTCGCGTGCTGCTGTGGTTAAAGTGTATCGTCATTGGAGAAATGGCACCATTGCGAATAAGCGTCGTGGTAACTGCGGAGAACCACGTGCTATTGTTGTGAGAGGTGAATATCGTCTTCGAAGGTGCGTGACGGCCGATCGACACGCTACAGTGGATCAACTCACTTGGGGCTACCGGAAGTGTGTCTAAAACGCGAACCTTGCTGCCTATGGGGGCTCCGATGCAGACGGATGGTGACTGCAACTATACTAACGAAGGTGCATCGGCTGAAAAAGCTTACATCTGCACGGTAGTATCGGAATTGGACCTCCGCTGATTGGCAAAGGATTGTCTTCTCCAATGGGTCACGTTTTCTGCTTCATCGAACGGATAGACGTTGATGTATAAGGTGAGAAAATCGAAGAACAAACACTCTTCAGCCATTGCTGGCAGAATACAAGCTGGTGAGGGCAACGTTATGATCTGGGGAATGTTTTCGTGGCATTCTCTGGGTCTACTCATACCTGTGGAAGGCACTATGGACCGAATTCGTTATGAATCCATCCTTGCAAACCACGCATACCCATACATGCTGATTGTCTTCCCTGGGGCAGATGGGATATTCCAGAACTACAATGCGACGTGTCACACAGCTAGAAATGTCCTAGAGTGGTTGGAAGAGCACGATGAAGACTTCAAAGTACTTCCGTGGCCTCCTAATTCCCCAGATTTAAACCCAATTGAGCATCTGTGGAACCACTTTCATCGTGTTGTTCGCTCTATGGATCCTCCACCATGCATCCCCCAGCAGCTGCAGATGTACTGCAGTCAGCATGGCTCCAAATACCTATGATCACCTTCCAGTACCTTACTAAGTCACTCCCAGCCCGTCTAGCTGCTGTCCGCACTGCACACGGCGGTTACACTGGATATTAGCTGGTGGTCAAAATAATGTGACTCGACCGTGTATATGTACATACAGTCTTAAAAGTAAAACGCGCAACACGAGTTTGCACTAAACTACCAACACTTTTTTTTTATTGGGAGTTTAACGACCACTGTGAGCAACTCGATGGGCTATAAAAAGTCGCCCGTCCTTTATTTAGAGACACAGGTTCCAGGGAAAGGAGAAATCTAGTACCGTAAGACAAACACAACATTCATGCCTCTCATTGGGATTCGAACCCACACAAATCTTGGACGAATGGTCAGATGCCAGCGCTTAGACCACTGCGCCACCGGGCCGGCTCTACACCCACTTTACGCTGCTCGGTGCATGCATTATATACACTGATGTTCAAAATTAAGAGAATTTGCACATTTTGTCGAATTTCTGAAAAACTAATGGACACATTTTAATGAAATTTGGTATGGATACACAGTTATATAAGAGAAAAAAAATTATGCCATACAACAGTCATGGTACCACTCATGATCGTCAGTAAGACTCATCAACGCAGGAATGTCCAAAATCCACTTTCCAAGATCGAACATAAAATGACTCTAATATGGGGTATGGTCCCCTCTCACAGTAATACAGCTCTCACAGCGCGACGTCATACTGGAAACGAGGCAGTTGATGAGTTCCTGTGGCAGTCGGTCCTACTCCGGCAGCAACGCAGTTTTCAGCTCCTGGATGGTTCTCGGAGGGGAATGGCGAGCTGCAATTGTCCTCCCAAGAGCGTCCCCAGACATGTTCGATAGGGTGTAGGTCTGCCAATCTGGCTGGCCAATTCATCCTGCGAATATCCTCACTTTTAAGATAATCGTCGACCAGGTGAGCCCTATGTGAACGAGCGTTGTCATCCATAAAAAGGAGCCGAGGGAAAACTGTGGCCCTGAAAAGTCGAACATAGGGCTGTAAGATCTCATCCCTATAACTATCAGTAGTCAGGGAGCCTCTGTCAAACACGTGGAGAGGTGTGCGGACGTCCAATATGATGCCTGCCCAGACAATGACACCTCCGCTGCCATAGCGGCCCCTTTCTCGGATGTTGGAGGAAAGGTATCGGGTCCCAGGTTCTTTCCAGCTGAAGGTACGTCGAGAAACAGTGTCCAGGCTGAATCGCGACTCGTCTGTGAAAAAAACGTTACCCTACTGAAGTCTGGTCTAAGGCTGATGTTGTTTGC
Source organism: Macrothele yani (assembly GCA_039090855.1). Lineage (NCBI taxonomy): Eukaryota > Metazoa > Arthropoda > Arachnida > Araneae > Macrothelidae > Macrothele > Macrothele yani. The sequence continues at coordinate 90,865,256 of CM077012.1, read as the reverse complement.
ACCATGCTAAACGCGATCTCTTGTGTGCTGAAGTGAGCGGGGCGCAAACAGCGGGTCTTCTGGCAAAAAGCCCTCTCTCATGAAGCCTTCGGGAAACAGTAACCCTTGAAATTCGGTTTCGAGTGGCGGCACGCAGCTCACGAATTAGTTGTGCAACTGTAGCAGTCCTGTGACGCCTGGCTGAAAGTACCAAATAACGATCTTCATTGGCCATCGTGGCTCTTGGATGACCTTGCCCAGGCCTTCTCTCGATATGAATCCGGTGTACTTAAACTGTTTCCACAAATTGCAGACGACACTTGGCGTTACATTGAGCTCTGTAGCAACCTGCACTTGCGATTGTCCTGCCTCCAATCTACCGACGATTCTCCACCTCATTCAGTCATCAATGCGTTCGTGGCAACTCATTTTACCTGATTGCTTATGAAATTGAACCAACTCCTGCAAGAAACACAACGAATGTCGCCGAGGAATTCGAGCGAACTAGTCGCGGAAAAAGCCACATATGATTTTCATGCCCTCCACTGTCACAGTTCCGCCCACACGCACGTGCACGCTTACGTATTCGACACTGCAAATTTGCATTCTTATTCGGCGGAATAATTTGTACCTTTGGTTCCGTACTTTTTGTGAAAATCGACAAAATGTGCAAATTCTTTTAATTTTGAACACCAGTGTACTTTGTTCTTATCTTGTCAATCATACACACGACACTCAAACTTGACCTCGAAACTGTTGCCTCATAACATTCAGTGAGTGAGAAAAATGCAAAGTTAAGGTTGAAACGCTGATGGAGAATGAAATCAAATTTTACATAGGAAAAGAAACAAAAAGTGTAAGTTAAATTAGAATATATGTCATAGCTCTCGTGTAATTTCTTTTCCAGTGTGGCCCTCCCTTGATATCCGAAGAAACAATAGGCGTACAGAAGGTTTACACTAAATTCTCAGTGAATTAGGACCAACCTGTTGTACATTCGCTGCTGGTGTAACGAAGAGGAAGGCGTGGACTTTAGGCTACACGGTTGTATGTCAGAAGTTGGTGGTTCAGTTGGAAGTGAAGTTACGGACGCGATGAATGAAACCAAGTATTTATCTCAGTTTGCGAAAAGTCAAGTCTTTGGCGAACAAAGAGTTGGTGCGTGGATTTGGGAAATGGCTTAACTTGAGAACTTTTCTTAAATGTCATTCGGGCATAACTTCGTATTTTATTCACACATTTCTCATGTCGTATTCTGGGAGTTTTCCTTTTCCATCATATACAATCTAGTATTTCATTTGTCTGAGTCTAGTTCATTTGCCTGACGATTACTTCACTTGACCGAAAATCACTTCACCGAAGGCTTAGTTCATCGAAAACTCTGGATTTCATTGTATGATCTGTTGAAGTGTGGTGCAAATTAGGAAGACAGACCACCCATAAGGTTAGAGGATCGTACTCAAATTGCACTTTTAATTTCTCCGTGTCACGAAGAACACAAAGAATTAATTTTAAGGCACTAGATCATGGTTTAGGCCTTTTTAGCATATTTTAATCATTTGTTCTCATATTCACAAGGGTTACATACGAAGAGCGTCAAATTAATGTTGTTACGCTTTTACTCAGACACAAAGAATTATTTCTAAGGACCTAGGCACCGGTTTAGGCCCTTTTAGCAAATTTTAGTCATCCCTGTTTGTATTCATAACGTTTACAAAACGAGTCAAGTATATAAAATGTTGCATTTTTACTCAGGCACGAAACACAAATTTTGATCCTGCGTGCTCATATTCATTAAGCTTACGTAACAAATCGTGTTAATGATGTTTTACTTTACTTGCTATGTAAACCTTGTAAGATTACATATTGTTAAAGGGGCCCAGAGATCCGGCTTTATAATTAATTTTAGATTTTTTTTTTTTATTGGAGGTTTAACGACCACCGTGAGCAACTCAATGGGCTATAAGCAGTCGCCCGTCCCTAATTTAGGGTCACTGGTTCCAAGGAAGGGAGAGAGCCAGTGCCGTAAGACAAACACAACATCCATGCCTCACCGGGATTCGAACCCTGACCCCTTTTGGACGAATGATCAGAGGCCATCGCTTAGACCACTGCGCCACCGGGGCGGCAATTTTAGATTTCAAAAGACCAACCTACGACGAAATGAAAACAGAGAAATTAAAAGTGCGATTTATGAACGATCCCCTAGCGGTTTGATAGTGTCTCTTGCGAAATGGACAGATCTTATAATAAAATCCAAAGTTTTCGATAAACTGGCCATTCGGTGAAATGACCTTTTGATGAAATGAACTTTTCGGTGAAGAGGCATTTCGGTGAAACGAGCCTTTCGATCGTGTGACCCTTTAGCGAAGTGAACGTTTCGATAGAGTGATCCTTCGGTGAAATGAACCTTTCGGTCTCGTGACTTTCAGCCAAATGATATTCGGTGTAGTGACTTTCGGCCAAATGATATTCGGTGAAGTGAACTTTCAGTCAAGTGAATGATACCCAAATTGTTAGCAATGTTCAGTTTTTCTAGCAGTATGTCCAGCCCATTGCCGTTTCAAGTTTTTTAATTTGATCATGATGTCATTTATAATTGTCATTTATAACGTAAGTCTTTTTCGTGGGCGAGATTGGTGTTACGCTATGTCTAAAACCATGACTAAGGAAATGTTTAACTAAATGATAATACGATGCACTAGTTTACGACCAGACGAAACATAAACAGAAGTCAACATACGATAACCTTTTATTGGTCCAGCAAATTGAAGACATCCACAACATAACCACTTATAATATCGTATCATCTAGCTTTTACACAGATCGAACATCACACACATACCCTGAGCAACTGCTGTATCGTCCTTTTTATCTATTGTCCTTATCACATTAATACGATACGATAAGATACGATATTTGAAGAAATTTTAGGAAGGGAGTGTCTGACTCCAGGTCTAAAACAGCCCTTTTAAATAAGAAACTAGGAGATCTGAGTGAGTGAACTCAATAGGAAAGACAAACAGAAAAATGTAGTGAAAGGAGAGGGTGATCCGTGACACCACTCCGTGTGGAAGGGGGGGGAATGGAGGAACGGAACGTAGCACCGCACAACACCACAGAGAACGACAACACCAACCAGCCGCCGACGCACCAGGGTCTGACTGAAACTCAACGATACCAATTTCACATGTCCGAGCAGAATCTATTTTCACCATCTCGATGCTAATCTGAAAAAGAAGGGGGTGGTGGTCTGTCTAACACCCACCAGTGTTCACATACTTACTCTCTCTGTCAAGGGGAGTCAACGATCGCCGCCTTAGTTCTGGGATACCTAAGGATTTCGCTGGGATTGTAATAAACCGAGCCCCTAACAAGTCCATTAGGGTGGGTTTCCGCTTTCTTGAAGAACTTTCTGGCGAGTCTGGTGGAAAACTCATTTACCTTCTCGATTCCAAGTCTGTTCCTCAGGTTCCGAAGTGGGGTCCAAGGGGGAGCCCCAGTGATCATTCGAAGTGCTCGGCTGTGCACCTTCTCGATTCTCTCTCGCTGTTTCCTACTAATACCGATCCAGATGGAGGAGGTGTAGGTAAGCAGCGACCTGACGACCGTCTTGTACAGCAGTAGTTTGTGCAGTGTTTTAAGGAAGCTTCTCTGGTGGAGTAGTGGAGCTAGCTGCCCAAGGCATTGTCTAGCTTTATTCGTGCGGTAGCTGGTGTTCGCCACCTACGAACGTCGACAATCTAGTTTGAGCCCTAGGTACTTAGTGGAGGTATCCCAGGGGATTGTCTCTTGAAACATAACGAGTTTCGGTACTCCTTGGAGAAATCCAAAAAAACAATAGCGCACTGCTCTCAGACGGATTGATCTTGATCCGCCAGTCAGTGTAGTAGGTTTCCAGCTAAGAGAGAAAGTCCCGGACGAGCTTCACTGCTCTGTCTTTGTTCAGGGACCTGATGACAATAGCTGTATCATCTGCGTACATCATGACCTGCCCTTGTTTGGGTTTGGGTAAGTCATGCAGATAAATGGAGAACAGGATTGGTCCAAGAACCGAACCCTGAGGAACGCCAGCCCGAATCTTTTTTTCCGAAGAAAGTTCACCGTTAATCTTAAGAGTGAAACTGCGGCTATTGAGGTACGAGCCAATCAGCTAAACAAGTGGGCGAGGGCATCGAAGCTTCTGCAACTTGTGAAGGAAACCATCATGCCAAACGCGGTTAAAAGCCTTGCCGATGTTCAGAAAGACAGCAGTGGAATACTCGCTCTTATCTCGTCCTTCAGAAACGAATTCCGTAAGTCTGATCAACTGGTGGGACGTAGCATGCTTCGCCCGGAAACCACCCTGTTCGTCAGGTAACATTAATACGTCACTCTTTCTGACCTCAAAAGTGTTGCCAACCTCATTCATAAGAGAAAGAAGATATCCCGTTAAATTTGGAAAGGGTAAAAGAGAACAAACTCAAATTTACATAGGAAAAGGAACTGAAAATGAAAGTTAAATTAGAATATACGTCACACATTTTCTTGATCCATGAGTTCTTCTTCCTAACCTTCTTGGTTGCATTAAGGATGTACCTGTCCATGCTTCTTTTAGTTGTCGGCAGCCTCTGTATGTCCTTTTAGGTTAAAGTTCAGGTCACTGATCCATATGAGAACTGGACGGATGCATTGTTTAAAAACATTTCTTTAAATACATTTTGATAAATTGCTTTTAAAAATTGCACAGTTTCTTCCAAATGTTCTCCAACCAAGTTTTGCACTTCTATTAATTTTTTTCTTTGTTGTGGCCCTCGCTTGATATCTGTTGTCCAAGATACATATAGGCACCGGTTACTTCCATATTTACTACATCAGCCTTTAAATCTTCAGTTATTGTAAACCTCAATTTTGTTTTGTTTAATTTCATTTTTAATCCCATTTGTTTGCTCTTGTCAGCAAGTTACGGGTTCGTACTCTGCAGTTCTGAGGAGGTACTCAGTTTCACTGCCCACGGGTCGGGTGGTCTCAGGTCCTTGTTTCTGACCACTCTTCCGAGGTGGGGCTGCGTTGTAGTTCCGGATGAGGCACGTGTGGTGTGCTTGTCTGGTCGCACTGGCTTTGTTCCTTCCTTGAAATTAGTTGCCCTAAATTAGGATAGGGAGATTGCTTAGTCCTAAAGTTTTCTCATGCTGATCATTAAACCCTTATACTAAAAAACAAGTCATTCTCGTGACGGCATGCCTGTTTCTGGAGTTAAATTTGGATATGGACAGGACCAGCTGTCATGCTGTTCAGCTGATGCCTTTAAGGACTCTGATTTGGTGAGAGTGGCCAGTTACACGTTGTTCAATAAGGAACCAAATTCTTTGATTCACTTTAGGTAATGGCTGGAAAATAAAATATTCTTTTTGACATAACTGCATGTGTTTATAATTGCTAAAACTCGGCTAAAGTATTGATTCTTTATAGTAAAAGATTGAAACTACAAAAAAAAAACTTTCTATTTGCAGATTACTCACAGGACAACTAATTCGCCATTCGGGAAAATGGAAATAAATCCTCTTTAAAAGGCCACGACGGCAGAATCTGGTACTTATAGCTCCAGATACCAGTACCGGCACGCCAGTGTCCACCAGGGATCCCATGCTGTCTGAAGCGTCTCTGCATAGACGGCCTAGTTCTTCGACATCCAGTTTGACAAGCGGCGATTTGGGCGCAGTTGCTGGACCTAGTTCATCAACATCAAGTGGGACAAGCGATGATTCGGGGCCATTTGCTGGACGTCATGCTGCGCTAAGTTCCAGGGCATCTTCTCCCCAACAGTTTGAATCATCTTCGTATGGCTTTTTGTTCCAGCAGTTTCAACGCCGTTCATATACTAATGTATTCAGGGGCTTTCAACCAGGTCGACCGACCTTTCCTTCCGAGGAGCTTGAGAGACCTATACGTCCTACTGACAACCCACTGTTTCGGCCACGCCCATTGCAATTGCAGCCATGTTTGCATATGAATCTATAATGAATAGCTCTATTTTCTTTCCGCTAAGCTAATTCATATGAATGATTCTCTTCCTACCAGCTAGCTAATGATATACTTGTACTAAGCTTCAAAATAGTGAATTCAAAAGGGTGTTGTTACTAGTTAATTACGAACGTAAACAAAGTCTTAACGCTGGCTATTTATAGTTATAAATAAATGTTATAAACCTAACAGCCAGACAGAGGTCTGACAAAAACTATGAATTGAGAAAGACGTACTTACTTCAACTTCTTTATTATAAGACTCTTGGTCAACTAAAGCACACACACAACTAGTTTTACCATAATGAAGAATCTCTCCTCGTAAACAACAACGCTCTCTCATAACAACAACAAAAGCTCTCCCTAAGTCTCGATGAACGCGCCTATATACTAGCTACCACCACGTCATGACTTACACTCATTGCCAGATCTCATTCATCGGGTGAAATAATATTTCGTTCAGTAAGAAGATAATTTACATAGTAAAATAAAACAACCAGAGATAGTAAAATCAAAAGGAAAGTGAATATAGAGTATACGTTACAGAGGAACTTTAAGGACCCCTCCAAACCATTGAAATGAATTGTTCCTGCAGGCGGCACGAAATGGGCAAGCATTCTGCTTCGCTGAGAGGATTGAACTCCCTCAGGAACGACCCGCGACTCAGAGTAATAGGAAGCTGGTATATTACGAAATGGTGAAGAATGCCTGGGTACGTGTAGATCATGCATATCAAAGTCAGACCCACAGGCTTCTTGCAAATTGTCATAAAAAACACCATTACCCTCGGAACTTGCCTTGGGGTAGAAAATTGAAGTTGTCTCAGGTAAGGAAGACATGAATAATAATCGTCAAGATCTCCTGTTCGAGAAAAGTTTGGGCGCCAATTATAATGAATTAGCTTTTCTTGGTTTACGCTAAGCTAATTCATATGAATGATTCTCTTCCTACCAGTTAGCTAATGATATACTTGTACTAAGCTTCAAAATAGTGAATTCAAAATGGGTGTTGTTACTAGTTAATTACGAACGTAAACAAAGTCTTAACGCTGGTTATTTATAGTTATGAATAAATGTTATAAACCTAACAGCCAGACAGAGGTCTGACAAAAACTATTAATTGAGAAAGACTAACTTACAGTAACTTCTTTATTATAAGACTCTTGGTCAACTAAAGCACACACACAACTAGTTTTACACTAATGAAGAATCTCTCCTCATAACAACACAATCTCTCCTCGTATTATAAACGCTCTCCGTAAACAACAACGTTCTCTCATAACAACAACAAAAAGCTCTTCTTATAACAACACAAAAGCTCTCGCTAAGTCTCGATGAACGCGCCTATATACTAGCTACCACCACGTCATGACTTACACTCATTGCCAGATCTCATTCATCGGGTGAAATAATATTTCGTTCAGTAAGAAGATAATTTACATAGTAAAATAAAACAACCAGAGATAGTAAAATCAAAAGGAAAGTGAATATAGAGTATACGTTACAGAGGAACTTTAAGGACCCCTCCAAACCATTGAAATGAATTGTTCCTGCAGGCGGCACGAAATGGGCAAGCATTCTGCTTCGCTGAGAGGATTGAACTCCCTCAGGAACGACCCGCGACTCAGAGTAATAGGAAGCTGGTATATTACGAAATGGTGAAGAATGCCTGGGTACGTGTAGATCATGCATATCAAAGTCAGACCCACAGGCTTCTTGCAAATTGTCCAAAAACACACCATCACCCTTAAGACTTGCCGGAGGGTGGAAATTTGAAGTTGTCTCAGGTAAGGAAGACATGGGTAATAATCGTCAAGATCTCGTGTTCGAGAAAAGTTCGGGCGCCAATTATAATGAATTAGCTTTATTTTCTTTCCGCTAAGCTAATTCATATGAATGATTCTCTTCCTACCAGCTAGCTAATGATATACTTGTACTAAGCTTCAAAATAGTGAATTCAAAAGGGTGTTGTTACTAGTTAATTACGAACGTAAACAAAGTCTTAACGCTGGTTATTTATAGTTATAAATAAATGTTATAAACCTAACAGCCAGACAGAGGTCTGACAAAAACTATGAATTGAGAAAGACTAACTTACAGTAACTTCTTTATTCTAAGACTCTTGGTCAACTAAAGCACACACACAACTAGTTTTACCATAATGAAGAATCTCTCCTCGTAAACAACAACGCTCTCTCATAACAACAACAAAAGCTCTCCCTAAGTCTCGATGAACGCGCCTATATACTAGCTACCACCACGTCATGACTTACACTCATTGCCAGATCTCATTCATCGGGTGAAATAATATTTCGTTCAGTAAGAAGATAATTTACATAGTAAAATAAAATACCAGAGATAGTAAAATCAAAAGGAAAGTGAATATAGAGTATACGTTACAAATCATGTATTGCAGTTTCGACCCCGTCCACCGACATCTCGTTCCCCTGAGTTTGAAAGGTCTGGATCTCCGTCTTCTACCGTATTTGGACCACGTCAACATTGACTTCTCAGCCGCATATAGTAGAACTGCATTCACCAAGTGGGAAAAGAAAGGAAGACGAATGTCTAGAGACTGGTCATGATCTAGTTGATAATATCAGGAACTCACTTAGCTTTCTTATTATCACAAAGCTCAATAAAACCACTTGCTTTCATCGTTAGAAAATGTTCAAAAAAATACATATGATCTGTTTATTGTCTACCAGAATATTTTAGGGAAACTGTGCGCCTCCAAAATGGAGAACTTGTTTTCTAGTTTTACTGATTAAATGTTCTGTCGTGTTTTACGTTGACTTCCTATGTTGATTTCCGCCGTCTTTACACGATCTTATTCAAATAACAGATTCAAAATAACGCATTTGCCTGTTTAAATGATTTAATGTGATGAAACTAATTATTAATTCATACAGTAAACATTAGAGCTTTCGGGCCCGCAACGGACCCATCTTCAGATGTTATTAGGAGAATGGAACTTAATATGATTTGATTACGATAATAATATGGGATATTTCTTGATATTGTCACATGCTCGTGATGGACGTCATATCTCGTGAATAATTTGATAACATCGATAAATATATTACATGTCAAGCAATGTATTAAAAATTATAAATGAAGGAAATAATTGGTGTAAGTCTCTATATGTTAAAACTCAGTAAGCACCGTTTTCCAAGGTAAAGGGATGTGACAAAGAGTATCATCGGTGCAACACACTTCCCCATAATTCTAGTTTTAGTAATAACTGTCAACCTGGAATTTAGTCAATTTGTAAATGGGAATATGGAAACATATTAAAGTATTCAAAATATTCGAGATTTCATTTTATTGTTTTATGAAACCTGTAACGTTTTTTTTTAAATATTTTTTTTTAAATTGGAGATTATAATAGTAAGATCTTTACGTGCATACAAACCGCCAAAAATATAAACAGTTACAACTGTAAGCCTAATTCCTTCATTCAGCATTTTGTCCTGCTTACCTGAAATAATTATTTTTGGATCCGATCTGCCGGATTACCTGCATCAATATTTTTTTATCTGAGAAGTGTAAAAAATAGCCTTAAGTATGCTGCTTCTTATGTAACCACTGATATACAGCTGTATCACCATTTTAAACATAGGCCAGGTACTTGCAAACCTTTTATGCCAGCAATTTAAATACTTCGTGCTTTGGCACATTAAATTTAATTTAAATAGGCCTGTGGATCACAAAACATTTAAAATTTATGCTGTCATAACGGTTTTCCATATTTTCATTATTCGGTTACTGCATGAGTCGATGAAACTTGACCGAATATTTAGCATCGCATGCAATTTATGTAACGTGTCGTCTGATGTCGTGTAAGACATACAGGAAAAGGACACGTATTTTGAGTAAGCACATTGACATCTGAACGAGTGCTGCTGGGTTACAGTTTCAGCTTTAATAGTCATCCTTTATTCTTGTTCCAGGACTTAACGGCGATTATGATGTCGTTGGACCATATGCGGTACACAATCTTCAATTTTGTGTCACTGGTTCCATTGAAGGGAGAGAGTCAGCACAGCAAGACGAACACACAACCTGGGGCTCGTGCCCAGCCCCAACTTGAACGAATGATCCGAAGCCAACGTCTCAGACCTCTCGGACACTGGGACGGCCATTGGAATCTCTCGAATGTTCCAAAATATTGCATCGTACAATGTCGTTCTGTGGTAGAAAAGATCATTTCTCATCACTCCACAATGAAAGTCTGGGTCTGACACCCAGGGTAAAATTGAATGTTTGGACTTGTTCTTCGTTTCTGGTTCTCTCAATTTCCTGGAAGCAGTAAGCCAACTTTCAGCCCCTGCATTTCATCATGGATACATATAGGACCTCTAAACTAGGAGATGGAAAAACAGGGCTCTACGTGTTGTGACAGCAGGGCCGTAGCTAGTGCATAATTCCAGGGAATGCTACAAATAATGCAGGAGAGGCTAAAAAAAATTTAGGCACTTCATGAATTACACTGCCTGACAGAGAAAATGCCACACCATGAAGACGTAAACGTAGCGCCATGTAAATTGCAGGGCGGGTGCACACGTACATGTTATGCAAATTATTGCATTTGCAGGCCAATCGCACGAACGGCGTGCGGGATATAAGCGGACATCCAACAAGTGAGGCCATCAGTTGAGACGTCATCACGGCCACGTGAAGTGAGAGGCTCTGCTGTAACCGTGTCTGGAGAACGAGCAAGGAGTGCCAATGCCTTTAAGATGCCATCCTACGCGATTTCGTCAAACGGATGAATTCACGAGAGGTGTCATTGTAGGCCTTCGTACCGCCGGATGGTCCTTACGTCGTTTTGCGGAAGAAACGCGACGTGATGCCAGGGCCGTCGATCGCATTTGGAGAAGTGGTCTCAGGAAGGACCTGTGCAGCGTCGTAGGAGGACAGGAGCACGGGCACGAACGTCCGAGCGCACCGATCGTTGCATCCAACGTCATGCCGTAGCGGACCCACTGGCCAAAACGGGCGAAAACTTTGCGGAGTGTACGGGAAGGCTGGGATGCTCCGATATCGACGCGGACAATGTCGCACCGATTGGCTGCGTCTGGTTTACTGTCCAGCCGTCAGTTGCGAAGGCTACCCTTAACAGTGATCCATAGTCGTCACCGCTTGGCATGGTGTCGCTCCAGAGCTGCGTGGGGTGTCGAATGGAACAGTGTGGTGTTCAGCTACGAATTGCGGTTCTGTCTCACCACGGATGATCGCCATGTAAGAGTCTGTAGGCAACGGGCGGATTCCTCCGCCATTGTGGAGTGTCCCACGGCCCGGCAATGTAGAATCATGGTGTAGAGTGTTATCAGCGCCAACAGTCGCTCACCGATGGTACGCATTACGGGAACATTGACGGCACGCCGCTATGTTGACCAGGTGCTGCGGCCCGTGGAACTACCCTATCTGCAGGGCATCAGAAACGCCGTTTTTCAACAGAATAACACCAGGCCGCATACCGCTCGGATCAGCCTGAATGCTTTACACGGTGTGCGGATGTTTCCGTGGCCAGCACGATCGCCCGACCTCTCGCCCATCGAGTGTCTGTGGAACACAATTGAACATTGGTTGAGTACCCTCCTACTCCCGCAAAATGAAGATGAACTGTGAACTCGGATCAACACCACATGGTTCACGATACCCCAGGACTCTATTCGGACTCTCATTGCCTCGATGCCACGTCGGATTCAACGTTGTATCACCCAAAATGGGGACCACACTCCTTATTGATCATCCTGTGTATTCAGCTACTGGAGTCTAGCCTGTATGTGACAATTAAATCATTTGTTCAGGACCTACTCTGCTATCTGTGTGTGCAGTTCGGTCTGTTTTCACGCAATCCTTCATGGTGTGGCATTTTCTCTGTCAGGCAAGGTAATAATTACCCGATATTTTTGGCTAAAATTTTATGTTATAGCAATATGTATTGAATACTGCTATAATACAATACGTAATACAGGGGTGAGTCAAAAGTTTTGCAATATTTGGATCACTTTATGTCTTCATACGTACCTTTACGACGAAAGCTGACTGGCATTCAAAGTATGGACAATCGTGTTGCACCGTCTTTATGCATCTGTCTGCCAGTTTTTCAATTCCGCGGCTGTACCAGTTCTTGTCCTTCGAGGCGAAGAAATCCTTAACCCCAGCTGCCACCTCCTGGTTGTTGAAGTGCCGCCCGCGAAGGAAGTGGGCCATGTACCGGAACAAGTAATAATACGACGGGGCAAGGTCCGGACTATATGCTGGGTGTGGCATTAGTTCGATGCCTTCAAGTTCCTGGAAATTTGCCCGGGTCGTTCACGCGGTATGATCCCGAGCGTTGTCCTTCTGTAGGAGAGCGCGTTTTCTGTTCACCAGTGCTGGGTATTTCTCATACAAACCGACATACATCCGCTCCAGCTGTTCAGAGTAGAGGTTGGTATTGATGGTCCGACCATCTGGAATAAATTCGTAATGGATTATCCCCTCGAAATTCCACCAGACGCAGAGCATCACCATGAGTTCAAAGTGCCCACGTTTAGCAACAGGTTCTGGAAGCTGGCCCGGGCTCAACCACTGCCGCTGTGTGTTAGAATTATGGAAATAGACCCACTTTTCATAGCACGTAACAATTCTCTTGATGAAACGTACATCGCGCGGGTTTTCTAGGAGTTTCGTGCACACTTCCACTCCGCGGTTTGCTTCAGCTGGCGTCAGTTCGTGAGGGACAATGCGGTAGCTCCTGCACACCTTGCCGAGGTCCTGAAGGGGACCAACCACGGTGGTCTGTGATATGCCCAACTCGCCTGATAATCTCCGAGTGCTGGTTGTAGGATTTGTATGTACGGCCAGGCGCACTATCTCCGAAAGCACGGTTCATGGACTACCTGACCGTGTCTGATCGTCGAGGTTTTTGTCACCAGAGCGAAATTTCTTGAACCATCTAGTTGTGGTGCTGTGGTCCACGAAACATTCCCCTTTCGCATGATGAATGTTTCGTGTTGCTTGAGCAGCGTTATGACCGAGTTCAGAATTGTAAAGCAAAAGTTCCATAATTAGCCGGTTGTGGTTGTTCATGTCTTAGGCGTCCCAACGACTGACAGAATGACAACATGCAGTGCTGTTCACAGCAACGACTACCACTTTATATCACTTTCAACTGACTGCAGTGCGCGACTTGAACTAGTTTAAACACATGACATACTCGCCCAGCACATGCATTTATGCAAATATTGCGAATAATAATTTTTCATTGAAAATGTATTGGGATACCCATATTAGGCGCCGGTACCCTCGGGATTTTTTTTTAGAATGAAGTGACTCAAAGACTGTTTAACCATAGAGTCGAAATTTCATATTTCCAAATGTTGTCAAAAACAATTTTTTATAGTTAATTTGGTTGAAATTGGATACAGTATCCTTTATATAATGCGAAACTATTATTCGTTTGTCTAGGCTAGATGATTTTTTTTTGAAAAAAAAACATTCGGATGAAATGTTTTTAAGAACTCCAGAGGAAAATCCCTCAAGGACCACCGAAGGTAACATACTGAAATTTTTTTATCGAATGAATAGTTAAATAAGTACTAACTGAAAGCTGTATTAACCAGAAACTTTACAAAATGTAATTTATTTAACGGAGAAACGTGTTTTCCAGTTGGTACAGGGTCTGCAAATATCATGCATATCTAATAATGGTATGTTTTGCATTACGTTTCTGTTGTGTCTAAGCTTTTGAGACACGCAGATTCTCCTCCTTTCACGCCATGACTAGGTATAATTATATCGATTGCACATATTGGCTTCCCATTGCATAGTGTGACGCAGTTTGAAGGACATGACTTGCTTTTCAAAGTTTGTAGTTTTTCAATTCGTATTTTTGCATTTTGTGGTCGATATTTATTTGGCTTTAAACTTTTCCAACGGATCTCACTGAATGCAAAGCGTTTCAAAAGTGAGTAATTGTAATAAAAACAGGAAATAGACCGGTACTCCGTGTACGATTGCAGCAGTTTTTAAAGGCACAAATTGATCTGCGAATTGTATTGTTGTATCCTAAACAAGCTTCTGTACAAACATGTTCTTGAATCAGCTGATTTACAGGTTTTCCCTCAGTCAGATCGATATGTAGCGCTTTGCCACCAATCGCTCACGTCTTTTTTGTCCTTTGGCATCCAGTCTAGTAATTCAGTTGTCCAACGGTGGTCAGTTTTTAAATGTGATACCGAAATTATTTTCCTTATTTTGTTTCCAAATATGGCATGTGCTAATTATTACTACTTTCGGGGTCTTTCCTAGGGGAGGCTGAGCTTCTCCTGAAAAGTTTTAATTATGTTTTGGGCATTGCTTGGTGATGCTGCGGCAGGAATCGCAACACAACACACCGTAGAATGTCGTTGACGTACCGTGTTGAGCCATGAGGGTGGAACGGAGGACTACCAAGGGTGTCCGACTATCGTAGGAAATGGCTCCCCAGACAGTCACTCCCGGTGAGCGAGCTGTGTGCCGTTCCACGGTAAAGGCAGGAGCTGTGTGCCGTTCCACGGTAAAGGCAGGATCTGTGCGCTGGTTGGCTTGTCTCGAGACACGTATGTGCTGGACATCAGCGCCAAGTGCAAACCGTGACACATCACTGAAGACACCACGATGCTACTGGATACTATCCCACGTTGCTCAGGCCGGACACTACTGCAACCTGTGCCGGCGATGCTCGGTGGTTAGTGGTAGGCGGCAGAGCGGCTCCTCGAATGTGTCTGAAGTCGTCTGGCAACGGTCCGGATGGCCACCTCCGTAGCTGTAGACGACACAACATGGCTATTGATGGCCGATAGCGACGTGTTCGGTTCTGTTCGTGCGGCTGTCACAATCGCTCAATCATCGCATTCTGTCGTTGTCCTCGGCCGTCCACTGCCAGCATGTTGCTAGGTTGTGCCCCCTCGACATATTGGCGTCAACATCGTTCGATTGCCACGTCGCTCCAATTCAAACGCCTAGCGATACGGCGACTTGACCAACCGGCCTCTCTCAAATTCGCTGAACTGCTCCTAGTGTGCACGGATCCAACGTCAAGGCATCTTCATGGTCCGTGGAGGTTAACGCACCCGCAGTCCGGTGTCACAGTTATCCATGAGGGAGAGCTTTGTTCTTGATGTACCCTCCCCGATGAACAGTTCCCACGTGCTGTGGCTGGCCACTATTTCGTCATTGGTCGTAATTTCTTAATCATTTGAATATTCGGCTCTGAGGTACTTGCATTCGGATTTTCATCAGGATCGAACGAGTTACAACTTTCTTGGGGTGCCTCTTTTTTTTTTTTTTTTTTTTGCAAAAAGTGTATTTCAATCTCAAAAATTGTGGTTTGAGGTAATGCTTGGCATCCCTCAAGCATTACACCCAGGTCCGTAGCAAGCTTTTCTTATCTGGGAGGGCGAGACTTGAAATTTTGCTCGTCCGAGATCTAGTCAAATATTGGAGGGACCGGAAAGTAATGCCATTTTTGGGGCGGCTAAATTTGGGGAGCAGTTGTGAAGTGTTTATATACGTTTAACGTAAAGTAAGTGTATGTACAAGTGAATGAGCTATTCGCCTTTAACTTATGTAGGTGTTTTTATCTTCCAGATTTGCAGAACAAAATGAGTGACATAAAACCTGACGAGAGCCATGTTCGTCATTGTATGCTGCATGAATTTCACAACCATGGCCACCAATAACATTTGCGTTGTTTATCCGAATGCGTTAAATGTCTGCAAGTGTCAGCGTTGGTTCGCCCAATTCCGGTCGGGCAATTTTGACCTCTCTGATGCCCCTCGTGCAGGAAGGCCCATGGAGCTGGACAATGACCTGCTGCGTGCAGCCATTGAGGCAGATCCTCGTCAAACCATTGATGAATTATTCCAATATATTAATGCATCATGATCTACTGTTCAAGAGCACCTGCAACAGATAGGGATGGTCTACATACAAAGAGTTTGAGTTCCACACCAACTTTCACCTGACAACCAAGCCCAGTGTTCCACAATCTGCAACTCTTTCCTCAACAACAGGAAAAAGATCCAACAAGAAAAGGATCCATTTTTTCATCAAATTGTCACTGGAGATGAAAAGTGGGTTCTTTACGTGAACAACAAACGCAAAAACCAGTGGTTTTCTCCAGGTCAGACACCAGTTCCTACGCCAAAACCAGGCCTACACCCCAAAAAGGTTTTGCTCTGTGTTTGGTGGACTTCCGCTGGCATAGTTCACTTTGAGCTCTTGGAACCCGGACAGACCGTAACGGCAAACCTGTATTGTCAACTACTGGATCGTTTGAAGCAAGCTCTTACTGTTAAACATCCAGCACTGGCCAACAGGAAAGGTGTCATCTTCCAGCATGACAATGCGGGACGTCACACGGCGAGACGGACCCAGCAGACGATCAGAGATTTTGGCTGGGAAGTTCTGCCAGATCCCCCTTATTCCCCTGACATTGCACCATCTGATTACCATTTGTTCAGATCTCCGCAGCACTTTCTCTATGGAAAAAGATTGCACAATAATGTTGATGTCAAAACGGGGCTCTCTGACTTCTTTGCATCACAGCCAACGTCTTTTTATAAAGACGGCATTGAAAATTTGGTTTCAAGATGGGCAAATGTGATCGATAATGATGGCGATTATATAATTGATTAAGAAATAATTTTTTTCTGTCACAGTGTTTCTCTTCTTTTCCAAAAACGACATTACTTTCCGGTCCCCCCAATAATACGTGGTTCTTATTTTCTCACATACCGCCATTGTAACAAAGTACGGATTATGATAGTTCAAAAATTGCACGTCAAGTTTTTGACATAATTTTATTAAAAATGCAAGAAGTAGGTAAACACACAAGAACTACAGGTTGTAAATACCAAGCAAAGCGTAAACATTATGTGAACTAGAGATGAGCACGGGCACCAGCAGGCCCTTATATCAAATTTTTGACTAAACCCCGGGCCCAAGTTAATTCTTCCGTTAACTTTTTAATTAATTTTATTTAACACTGCTAACTGAATTAACTAAAGCAATGGGAAACGCACAACTGAATGGTTCGGCTTTAGTCTCTCATTTATTCTTTGCCTAAAATTATAAATTATTGTTAATTGCGTATTTCGCGTGCATTTCGTAACTTCAAAACGTCTGTGAGTTTTTTACGTAACAACTGTATATTTTTCTTAGACTAAAATTTAAAGTTCTGGTAGCTAAAATATGAAAAATCGTATTTTTCAGTCATTGGGATAAAACATGAATGTGAGCCGACTTCCAGACTGCATAGACCCGGCAAAAGGCCAATTAACCAGGGCTGCTAGGGAGGAGGATTAGGAGGAGGGAAAGATATCCTGTACCAACTGAAAATCTCAAACACTCGCCTTCGTTTGTTCCTCCCTTCATGACGAATCATTCAAAGAGCAAAAGGAGTGAAACTCTGTCTTGTGGTTTTGGGTTCGATTAGGAATCGAAACCAAAACCACTGGAAATCACTCAAACAACGAATCATTCAAAAAGCAACAGAATGAAACTCTTTCCAGCGGTTTTGGTTTCGAGCACGTGCAAAGGTTATATCTTCTCTGAGGTCTGACGTATATTTCACTTCAGCTTACGACACTCACTAGAGTGCAATAATGACTAACAATGAGCGAGAAAACATAAAACGGAAAATCGATGCCTGAGAATACGCGACTTCCCTGAATAAACGTGGAAAAACGGATGTATCGAAGTATTTCGAAGAAGTAATTGAGTCGGAAACTAATAAAAAAGTTGAGTACGCTCAATGTATAAAGTGTAAACAGATCAATGAATGAAATACGGGATTACACCATTGTACAATACAAATTTGGAAGATGTGAATCCGTTTATTGGTGTAAATATGACATGGATGTTAAGTCAGATAATATCCAAAACCTTGAAAATTTCGTCCTCCTGAAGTGGGATTGGTTATTGGTCATATTTACACCAATAAACGGATTCACATCTTCCAAATTTGCATTGTACAATGGTGTAAATCCTGTATTTCATTCACTGATGTGCCTCCGGACAATCAAGGGTATTAATTTTAAACCTCCAGATTAGCTATATATGAATGCCGGTTGCTTCGACTAGCGAATCCTATGATGGTTATATTCATATTAATCGGAAACTTGAGACTTGGTCGTTCTGGGTGATGTAGTGAGTGGTTAGAATACTCGGGCGCTATCCGGGAGACGCGGGTTCGATTTTCGCTCCAGGGCGACAAAATGTTCAAGTTTTCGGATATTATCTGACTTAACATCCATGTCATATTTACACCAATATATTAATATATTCTAGAAGTATAGGAAACAAGTTGAAAGTGAATCAAGAAACAGCGTTTTTTGAATAATTATTTCCTTGAGCAATACCAGAAATTTTACTTCGTTAATAACATTTATATATTTGATACATCAATGCTTGTTTTCTTATTACAATATTTTGAAATTCCTGTTTCCCCGCAATTAAACAGAGGTAGCATAATCGATGTTTTATAACTTCTAGAACAGAAAATGTATGTATTCTGCCGCCTTCAATACTAACCAACGCGGCATACTATAAAATAGTCCTGATATTAAAAAAAATATACAAAAAAAAAAAAAAAAAACCACGCACAGCCGAATGTACCGTTAATGATTTTCCCATTAAAATACCGATTGTAATCATGCACAACCAAGAAAAAAACGAAATTTTACTTCATTATTCGGCACCGGTACCTAAGTAAAATACAAGGCCTTAATTTGATATTATGAGGGGAGTATGGTCTCAGATTGCTTCATATTGTAGAGCTTAATTAAAATCCCGGAAACTTTTGTTTTTTATTTATCAATTTTTTTTTTATTTTTTTTTTTTGCATTAAACAAAGTTTGTCTTTTAGAAAACAGCTAATATTATGAAGTTCAATTAAAAATCATTACGACCTATATATGCAGTGCACATTTGCTCAATACTAAATCGGACCAAATCCATCAGCAGAACAGAAATTACGTACATTTCATAATAATTTTCTAATGTAATTTAAGCGTTCAAACCCCTTACTTAAATTTGAATGAAACAAATTAAATATAGTTAATTGGGTTAACAAATTCACTTGATACACTTGGGAAACAAAATGAAAGACATTTTATTACCTGAATATGATGCACATAATAATAATCATTATTCTTCCTCTCTTTTTTGGGGGTCGACATTAACGGAAAGCACTAACATTGTTATCTGATCACGAAAATGTAAACCGCCCCCATTGGTCTAAGTGATGGCCTCTGATCGTTCGTCTGAAAGGGGTCCGGGTTCGAATCCCGGTGAGGCATGGATGTTGTGTTTGTCTTACGGCACTGGCTCTCTCCTTCCCTGGAGCCAATGACCCTAAATTAGGGACGGGCGACTGCTTATAGCCCATTGAGTTGCTCACGGTGGTCGTTAAACCTTCAATCAAAAAAAAAATGTAAATAGGAATAAATGATATGCTTCATTTTTTTTCATTTTTCGCATAGGGAAAATTTACAGAAATGTTAAACCCGGGCCGGACCTTAAAAAAGGAGCCCGTGCTCATCTCTGATGTGAACGCCGACAACAGAACACTCCACAGAAACGCAGAACGAAAAACAAACCAGCGCAGAATGAATAAGTATCGGATAGTGAACATAACAATAGGAAGAAGCTTTAGGGGTAGGGCTTGGAAAAATTCCGTTCAAGGTTAAACACTCAGAGAACTTTCTGCGATAGAGCACAAATGATTAATTAGCTCTTCATCCCAACGACATCTTCGGAAAGGTCATGGAGGTTAGGCATATCAGCATATTGTTTTCTATACCTCTATCCATCGAGCTTATATTAGATGGACTCTGCCGCCATAGGTCACAGCTAATCTTTGGCTTGACGTCACGTACAGGCAAAAAAGAACTAATTTATACAGTTGATAAAACAGTAAGCTTGTGTATAATTTATAAAAATGATTGTAATCCTCATTTTATCTGCTTATATGCCCAGAAACTTTTATTCCGTTGGTTTCAAAGCAGCTTCTCGACTGCGGCTGCGTCGTGCCTTGATGTGACGTCACTTGCAGTACGGACAGTGACTTATGGCGGCCAGTGCAGCGTGGATAGGAGTGGTGTCTCCACCTAATATAACCTCGATGCCTCCATCCTCTGTTTTGGAAAATTCCCTGCATGGATATGAGATGTTCACACCTCATAGTGTATGTTACTCTGTAGTCTGTACCCTGGTTAACTGCATGCCATACTATATGAGACTAACTAAAGTCTTTAAAACGAAAATACTGAAGGGTATAACTTTCTTTTTTAGTTGCATTTCTATTATTTTCATCCCCCAGAGCATGAATTTACGCCCCTGGAATTACCATTCTGGGAGGGCAACCGCCCTCCCTGCCCTTCCGGTAGCTACGGCCCTGATTACACCTAAAATTTCCTTTCCCGTATTCAAAGTCGCTCATGACTTTTACTTTCCTTTCAGTTCTTGTCATTTACAAGGTACATATCCTGCCAGCCTAACTTAATATACTAGAAGGAGATCTCGTATACCAACTGTGTATCCATAAAGAATGTCAACCTGGATTAAATGGTCATCTGAGGCTAATTTTGAAAGAAATCATGAAAAGCACTGAAAAAAGGAAACATTGTTTTTTCAAGATCATTCGTTTCTGATACCCAGCGAGGGACAGAACAAGGAGGTTAGAATAATATTTCTGAAGATGCACTGATTCTCTTAACCGTGAAGCCGCGAACCGTAGGAATTTGACGATGTTTACATGGTACTTATGTAATTTCAACTGTATGTATTTTGGAATGGCACCCTTTTGGTTGCAAAAACCGTGTTAATATCAAACCGGAATGAATTCTACTTCTTATACGAGTGAAATTTTCAATTTGAACGTTATGTTTTGTTTAGAATGTGTACTAACGTTTGTGTATTTCAATTTAAAATAAAAATGGGAAGGAGCCTTAAAATAATTAAGAATTTTATAAATTCAGCATTTTCTCACACATTGCCAGCAAGTTACAATGCAAAATTGGAAACATTTGTGACGAAAAAAAGATTTGGCCAACACAAAATGCATTGCAATAGCATTGAAAACTATCAGCTTTCCCACACTTTGACGGCCGTTTCTTGCGGTTATAGGCTTCACGCAAAGTGGTACTGCACCATTAACAAGGGCATCCCCAGATACCTTATCCTAATCTCCTTGGGACAGAAGAAACAATCAGTAGCACTGTCCGTCAGGCAGGGTCAGTTTCTTTGATAAATTTCTATGGAGTAAGAGGCAACAGACCTATCTAACGAAACTTGCCTTAATTATCTGATACATCACTGAAACGAATTGGCAGGTGCAAATGGAGATTTTAATCCACAAATGCATTTTGAGATCGTGCAAGAAATCAAATATTGTGAAGATATCATTGCGAGGGAATGTGACGTAGCAGAGAAACCTAACAAAGGGAAGAAAAAGTTCACTAGAAGACAGTGGCGTCGGAATTCTTTTTTGACAGCGGGGACAAGATGTCGCAGAACAAAATGTTTTATCATTGCATAAAATTTATCGTACTACTGTAAACGTGCTGACTTCATTCGGAAAATTTGTTGAACAAAATTTCTTTTTTCGATTAAACATTCATCTGAAAAAGAAATCACTTTCATATCCATATAGTTTCTCAGTGTAAACTAACTGAACATAAACTATAGATTTTGATACTTCCGGATTGGTACGAATTCTGCAGGAATTGCAGCCGTAGATGCTACAATTAAACATTAAAGGAACTCATATTTCATTCCTCACCCTACTTCCATTTCCCTATTTATTTTTACTCATTTTTTAAACTAATTTTTTACACTTAATGAGACACAAAGCATTGCTGGTCTTCAAGCGGGAAACAGCCCTCTGGTCTGTTTAACATTTCTTGGCCTCTCAGAAGTGGCATTAAAAAACAAATCACATTTCTAGATAGTTCATGGTAAAAAATCAAGAGCAATACTCAATTTTTATCAAACTGAACTTAAAAAAAACAAAAAACGAAAAAAAACGAATGTTTGAGATTTCCAATCACGAACATATATAATTTGAAAAGGAAGAAAACTGAAGGGGGAAATGTGATGTTTTGCCCCGACACTCATTTGGGTGCGTGGGCAACTGCCCCCTCTGCCTCCTCGGTTCGGCTACCGCTGTTAGATTTGATAAAATTGAATGAGTTAATGAGAAAAAATAATGATAAAAAAAGATGAAGACGGTTTTTCTGTTGTACTTTCAATATAACCTGAAAATTCTTATTCTTTGAGTAAGCTAGTAACTAAGACCTACGCTTATAGACTGGGTAATTCAGACTGCAGTTAATCCGACACCCATGCGCACATCTGTCGAAAACCTGCCATAAATCTATGTAGTAGGCAGGTTAGCGTCGCCTGAGGACGGTACAAAATTTAAGAAAAATGGATTCTGTCTTATGCGGCTTTCAGTGGAAATACCAAGACTGTTCACTTCTGTAACAAACAGTGGCAGTTCTCAGTGGTTAGCAACTGTTACACTACGACTTATTTTCTAATGAAAACAGGGGTAAAAGTAAGAGGCGCTACCACTAAATTGCTCTCGCTGGAAGTTTTTAGGGCTATATACGTTGTCGATCGAACAAGAAATTTCCCGTGACCTAGATTTGAAGACACTTGTTGGTAATTTTGCGAATAAAAGTATGCAAAATGAAATTTTAATTTACGTTGGACCAGTCAAGTAAATCGATGTAGTTCCCATTAGTTTCTTTCCATTTAGATCACGTTGTATTTTTTTGCATCTTGAAAATATTGAATAAATACTGTGATGCTACACAAATGAATTACATAGATTTTTTGAGCCATTGTCTAAGGCGCCAACAGCTGAGCACCGATCCCGGATGGTAGAATTTCAGCTAGAAAATGCATAAAGCATGTTACTACCCATATTAAAAAGCACTTTTTTTTTACTTTATACTTATGACAGAAAAAAGTCTGCTCTCTACCTTGAAAGTTTAGGCGGGCTTGGAAGATCTGCGCATGTGCATTCAAGCTGTTAGATACAAAGTATTTTGCTGTTTAAAATCACTACTAAGAGCGTAGACTTGTCTCAAAAGTTGGAGGAGGGCTTGGCGGTTGCTATGATAAGTTTGGGGCGACGGGAGCAGTTATAAAATCATATTTTGTTCCTTAAAGAATTGCCATAATATTTTTAAGAGATGTGTGCAATATTTTGTTTTATTCACACAACTAAAGGTCATAAGCTTTGCAAGGTAAAGGCAATTAAAAACGTTTATGGAAATATGCATTTTTTTTACGAAACATTTCTAATGTTAAGTCTCCTTTCAATCAAACGTGGAAAGATTAAGTAAAAAATATAGGTAAAGCATGAGTGCACATGACCCTTCATCTGTACTTCGAGTGCACCTGACCCTTCACCTGGACTCCGAGTGCCCCTGACCCTCCACCCGGACTCCGAGTGCACCTGACCCTCCACCCGGACTCCGAGCGCACCTGACTCTCCACCCGGAAATTTCAGCTGGTGACGTTTTTAAACCTCACAATCCCCTGAAATTATATTTCACACTGCGGAAGGTTGAGAGCAATTTTAAAAATTGCTCTCAACCTTCCGGATAAATTTTAAGTCACTCTACGCCACTAGTGGCTGTTGGTGGTGGGTCGCTCTGTGTGTGTCGTACTACGCTGCCGAATTACCTAATCACACCGATTGATTGCAGATCGCAGAAATTCCCCATTTGTACGGAATTGTTTACACAGGGACAGCCGGAGAAAATCTCGATATTTGAGTCCCATCTCAGTTTCAGCTGCGTTTAAAATGATGCCTAAAACACATTGCAAATTTTTTTTTCATCGTATTTCTTTGAGATGAAAAGGATAAGATATCTGGCAATATTTTTAAATTTTAGATGAAATGGAATATATTGTATGTTAATGCGCGGTACGGAAGGGGGGGTCTCAGAGGTTCTTAAATTGTTCCTGGCATTAAGGCCTTAGTGGGGCCCTAGACTAAGACATCTGAGTGGGCCCCTAATAATTTATGACGAAAATTCGTTGAAGTCCGTTAAAACACGTAATGCTTGTGATAATACGTTGTGCATTCCTCAAACTAATAAATTATCTGCAGTTTTAATAAAATGTCACTATTTTCCACTTTTCTCACAAGAACATGAGTTAAAAGCTTAAGATTCCTAGATTTTGTCTTGGAATTTAATAATTTAGCATTTTATACTTTTCTTGGTGCATCGTTTACGTTATGCAATGTGAAGACACAGTAGATTTCGTCCATTAACGGTTTCAAGTGCAAACACGAAGGTGTGGGTGGATAGTAGTGAAAAAGCTGAAACTGTCTCGCCGACCCCGCTGTACACAGCGACACGAAGCGTTTGTTCTTAGAGACTCACTGCCTTGAAATCTGTTCTAGCTACTTCTTGTGATCGAGTGTTATATGAGAGAAAAACCATTTTACACTTCTCTCTACATAAGTATATATGTCGTATTATTATTTGCGATGTAGCAACCTGCCTCCTGGGCCTTTGGTAATGGTGGGCCCCTAGCTACAGCTCTGTTAAATCTCCCACCCTCCTTAATACGGTCCTGGCGTTACGCCTGGTCCATAGACCTTGCCACGGATGGCCTAGTGGTCAGCGTTTGTGACTGCAAGGTAGGAACCTCAAATTCGATCCCAGGTATGTACAAACGCTCGAGCCACTAAATACCTACCGTGCGTCGGATGGGTACGTTAAGCTGTCGGACCCCGGGTACTGCCCCCCCCCCCCCGGTAATAAATAAGGGCGTCTTCCTCCCCCTTTCTACTTCGCTTCCGTGTCACTTTCCTATGGGGCACTCTAGCCCAAATCTCCTAGCTTCCTATTTCTAAGGGTTGTTAAAGACTGGGGTCAGACAATCCCTTCCTAAAATCCTCTACATATGGTCTGGTCCACGGACCCCGCCAGAAAGTTGAAATTCATGGGAAGAGTTGTTTATGCTGGGGCACACTAGGAAGGTTGCCCATATTTCGGGGTGGTTTCACAGCAGAGTCGGTTCATTCAACCACTGGCGTACTAAGCAGCTGCCTAGTGTGCCAAGATTTAGAGTTCAGTGGCGTCGAAACACTTTTTTGACAGCGAGTCAAGATGTCGGAGAACAAAATATTTTATCATGGCATTACTGTAAAAGAAGACGTACTGACTTCATTAGGAAAATTTGCTGAACAAATTTCTTTTTCGATTAATCATTCATCTAAAAAAAGCGCTTTCATATCCATATAGTTTCTCAATGCAAACTAACTGTATACATAAACGGCGTTAAACTGTAGATTTTGATACTTCCGGATTGGTACGAATTCCACAGACTGTAGCCGTAGACGCTATAATTCAACATTGAAGGAACTTGTATCTCATTCCTCACCCTACTTCCATTTCCATATTTATTTTTACTCATTTTTTTAGAGAAAGACTAATTTTTTACATCTAATGAGACACAAAACGTGGCTGGTTTTCAAACGGGAACCAGCCCTCTGCACTGTTTAACGAAGCTAGCATTTCTTGGCGTCTCAGGAGTAAGTGGCAGTAAAAAAAATATTCATATTTATAGTTCATGGTGAAAAATGAAGAGCAATACTCAGTTTTTATCAAAATGAACTTAAAAAAACCGAATGTTTGACATTTCCAATCACGAACATGTGTAATTTGAAAAGGAAGAAACTGAGAGGGCAAATGTGATGTCTCTCCCCCACATTCACTTGTGTGCGGGGGTAACCGCCCCTCTGCCCCCGCGGTTCCGACGCTTTTGCTGAAAGAAAAAAAACACATGCCTAAAATACTGTAAAAATAGTATCGAAATTTTGCGAAGCAAAGAAAAACAGTAGATGAAGATTGCAAAAATTTAAGATATGACGGCAACTCTGATTTCAATACACATTTATTTAAAAACGAGTCAAAATGCACAGCTGGTGAAATGAATGGAATGACTTTGTTACATGAAACCTATTAAAAACACAGTAAACAGGTAAAGAGGTAAAAAAACAACCTCAAAAGAGTTGTGTTGTATGGCACGTAAGTGAAGTACATATAGTAGAACAGCTAAAAAAGAAAAAATTACAAAGTGAATCTGGCATGCCTATAGTATGACTAGTGAGCGTCAGTCGAAGTTCAGTGTATACATACAAAGTTTCGCGAGCGAACCGAACAAGACGAAATGAAGGTAGTGACAGTATCAGTTCTGAAGGCGGATGCGGGTAAGAAAACCAGCCAGTTGCAGACTGCCAAATACACTGCTGGTCACCCAAAATGCAACACCAAGAAGGAAGCATCCGATTGGCCTGAAATTCGCAGCATGCGTCGCCCACGAGAGGACATGCAAACGATTAGCATTGCAGGGCATATGCAAATCATGTGCGCCCGGCACGCCACCGAGAAGCACTATAAGAAGGGTGCACAGAAGGCGGGGTGTAAGTAGTTGAAGTGTGTTGTGCTGCCGGACCTGTGCGTAAGAAGCTTCCTGATGCCTCGTCGCAGAATGCGGCAGTCATTCCAGCACGTTTCGGAGTTCGACAGAGGACGAATAGTGGCTTATCGCGACAGCGGTTTATCGTACCGAGACATCGGCACCCGTGTGGGACGACATCCAGCCACAATGAGGCGAGTATGGATTCGGTGGATGCAGGAAGGACGGACGGACCGACGTGAGCGATTGTCGCAGCCGCGGCACACCACCAAACCAGAGAACCGGCATGTTGTGCGGCGGACATTGATGGCTTGCATAGCCACATTGCGAACGTTAGCGCAGGAATTAGGGTATGTTGCGCAACAACCTGTGTCAGCACGTACCGTTCGACGTCGTCTACAGGAGCGGGGACTTCTCGCACAGCGCCCATTGCTCCGATTACCATTGACGTTACACCACCGGCGAGTGCGGCGGCAGTGGGCCGTTGAACGCCGCACCTGGACTACGGAATGGCACGACATTGTCTTCTTCGACGAATCCCGCTTCTGCCTGCAACACCACGATGGTTGGATCCGCGTGTGGCGGCACCGCGGCGAGAGACTGTATGACCCCTGCATTATGCATCGCCATACCGGTCCGTCGCCTGGAGTTATGGTTTGGGCGCAATTGGATATGACACCAGCACCCATCTGGTACGCATCGCCGGTACACTCAACAGCCACCGCTATATCTCCGACGTTTGCAGCCTGTAGTCCTCCCTTACTTGCAGGACCTGCCAGCGGCCACGTTTCAACAGGACAATGCGCGCCCGCACGTGGCACGCATCGTGCAACAATTCTTCACGGCCAACCAGGTGTCACTGCTGTGGTGGCCCGCCTGTTCTCCTGATATGTCGCCCATCGAACACGTCTGGTCGGTGATCGGCAACCGAGTGGCCCGGCAAGCACCACACGCGGCTACGCCTGATGAACTGTGGCAACGTGTGGAAGCAGCCTGGGCCGACATACCCCAAACCCACATCCAAAGCCTCTTTCGTTCGATGCTGTGGCATGTAGCGGCCGTTATTGCCAGCAATAGGGTCCACACGAACTATTGATGTCTGCGTGTTCCGCAAGTCGCACGGGCCTGTAAGCTCAATCGTTTCATCTTTGTATTTGTTGTTATGTGTCCAGTAAATCTGGCTTTGCTATCTCGTGTCCTTCTTGGGGTTGCATTTTGGGTGGCCAGCAGTGTAAAGTGTAAGTTCGAGAGGTGAGCTGTTCTGCGAGAAACAGGTCTACCAATAAAGTTTTGTTCGCCGTAAAAAATAATGAGCTATTTGGTTACAGGTATTGCCATCCACCAAATTAAGTTCAGCAATATTGAGTCATTAATTTGAATTCACGTAGTATTCCAAACAGGATTTCTTGGTTTTAGCGTTTGCGTCACTCCAGTGGGTTCTCAACTAATTAAAACTTGGTTGAAATGACACTGGATACACATAGTATGGCAATATAGTAATGAGACTGATTGTTTTTTCTTAAATTCCAGTAAAACTCACGGGTCGGGAAGGCATGGTTTTTTGATAAGCCATTTATCAGCTATGCGGTGGCAACAGCGTTTGCGTGAGAATTGTACCGATGATTATTTACGATGTGCATGACGTCATTCAGTGGAAGAACACTGTCACTGCTCTGTCATGGAGCTTTGACTCTGCCATCAAATATCTGGTTCTGTTCGAAAATCGGTAAAACTGCATCTGACACAGTTGAATTTTTCCGTGATGTGTATGGGGCTAACTGCCTATGTCGTGCATAAGCATTCCGATGGGTATGCACGTTTTAAGGATGGGCGGAAAGATTTGGAAAATGACGAAAGGCCCGGGCGCCCGATTTCAGTGCACACGTCTGAACTGATCGAGAAAGTTTGCGAAATGATAAAAAGTGATCGTTGGGTGACCTTGAGGAATCTGAAATGTGAGCTGGGTGTTAATAAGAAGGCCATTTGTCAAATTTTAGTGCAAAATTTTTTTTGGGGGGGGGGGGGGGGTTGTACTCCTTTTGTTCCTCATGCTTTCTCAGTCGACCAGAAACATGCACGAGTGGAGTATGTAAAGGACATCCTCAAGACTGCAGAAACTATGCAAAATTTTCTCTAAAGCATTATGGCAGGTGACGAGACATGGTGTTTCCGTTATGATCCTGAAACGAAGTGTCAGAGTGCTCAGTGGATTGTCGCTACAGTCACCCAAAGGAAAGAAGATCGGGTTACAGAAATCCAAAAGCAAGACAATGCGTGTATGTTTTTCCGAGAGCAAGGGATTTCTGCATCACGAGTTCTTTCCCGAAGGTGCAACTGCGACAGGAATGGCAACGCAACAATTCGTAGAACTTCGTCGCCACCCCGGTGGCGCAGTGGTCTAAGCGATGCTTCTGATCATTCGTCCGAAAGGGGTCCATGTTCGAATCCCGGTTAGGCATGGATGTTGTGTATGCCTTACGGCACTGGCTTTCTCTCTTCCCTGGAACCCGTGACCCTAAATCAGGGACGGGCGACTGCTTATAGCGCATTGAGTTGCTCATTGTGGTCGTTAAACCTCCAAGCAAAAAAATAAAAGAACTACGTCGACGTACCGTTGAGCTTCCGGTGTGCATGTCATGTGCCGTTCCACGGAAAATGCATAATCCGTGCGCCTTCAGATACATATGCGTTGATCGCCGCCAAGTGCGAACCGTGACTCATCACTGAAGACAACACGACGCCATTGGACACTACCACGTTGATCGGGTCCGACATTACTGCGACCTGTGCCGGCAATGCTCGCCTGTCAGTGGTAGGCTTTCGGAGTGGCCTTCTCGAATGTAGTCCCTGCGCCGCAAGTCGCCTGGCAACGGTCCGGATGGCCACTTCCGTACTTGTAGACGACACAGCATGCCCTCGGATAGTTGAGAGCGACGAAATCGATTCTGTTCGTGCAGCTCTCAGAATCGCTCGATCCTCGCGTTCGGTCGTTGCCGTCGGCCGTCCACTGCCCGTGTTCTGCTTGGTTGTGCTCTTCTCGACCCATTAGCGCCAACATCGTCCAATTGTCGCGTAGCTCCGACCCAAATGCCTGGCGATACGGCGACTTGACCAACCGGCCTCTCTCAGCCCAATTATACGACCTCTGTCAAATTCTCTCAACTCCTCGTATTGTGCACGATCCGACGTCGAGGTATCCCCAGAGTACATGGAGGTTAATGCAACCGCAGTCCGCTGTCAGAATTGTCCCTGCGTGCGAGCTTTACTTTTGATATACCCTCGTCGATGCACGTATGTGCTGTGGCAGGCCTTCATTCGTCATTGGTCGTTTTTTTTCATTATTTGCGTATTCGGCCCTGAGGTCCTTGCATGCGGAGTTTCATCAGGATCAAACGACTTTCTAGGCGTGCTTCGTTTTTTTTTTTTTCAAAGAGTGTGCTTCAAGAGAGTTCAGTTTTCTTTCAGCCCCTCGTTTTTCATATTTTGTATTTCATTTTTTTGTTTTTACTCTTTAGCGTGGAAAAATTATTCGTTAGTCAAGTAAATTAACAAAGGGAGCGAAAAAACTAGTCTGTATTCCTGGAAAAGGTTAGTTTGTGGCGTAACACCGAACCCCCTGATGAACCTTTAGCCCCCCCCTGGGTCTGGGTCCTAGATACGACCCTGGGTGTGTAGCGCTAAATTTAACATAAGAGAATTTTGTCTTGCAGTCATGTAATCTTTATAACCACTTTATTATTTAAATATGCCAATATAGGACTGGATTAAAAGTAAGCGTTTTCTCCTACCCTGAAGACCAAACTTTTAGAGTCAAATGGAAATCTATAATGGCCACATGTCATAAAAAAAGGGGAGACAGACGATTTTGAGATCACCAATAACAGCAAGGTAAGTCTATGATTTTATGATTTGTTCAGCATTTCTTAATCCTATGTTGTTTCTCTCTTTCTTTCTTTTTTTTTTTCTGATAGAAGGTTTAACGACCACCATGAACAACTCCATGGGCTATAAGCAGTCTCCCGTCCTTAATTTAGGGTCGCTTGTTCCAGGGCAGGAAGAGAGGCAGTACCGTTAGACAAACATTACATCCATGTCTCACTGGCATCCGAACCCGGACTCTTGTCGGACGAATGGTCATAAGCCAGCACATAGACCACTGCGCCACCGGAGCAGCTGTCGTTTTTAATTAACAAAATGAGGATGTAACAGACACGTGACTCTCAGCATGGCAACGAGCCTTAGTAACGTAAGTGAAGGACAACCAGCCCCGTTGAAATGATGGCTTCTTACTTTGAAACTTTAACTTCCGAGTACAAAATGCGGTATTTGGAAAAAATTAAGGAGATTGAAGAAAAAGATCCTTTTGTGCTGAGTGCAAGTATCTTCGAAGGTGATGCGAAAAGTTTTCCGAAAGTGCAAATAGTAAATATTTTCGATTACTTCGTCTTTGGTCGAAGTGCCTTTACCGCAGAACAGTTCGAGGCATATAAAAGTTTCGAATCATATAACAATTTCTTGTCATCGGTATTCTTTTACAGGGTAATTTAGTACGATCACAAATTCGTGAGTAATCAGTGATTTATGGAGAAAATAGGTACGCTGCCTTAATAAGTAAGGTCATGGGCGGCGGAACCTAATATTTTCAGGGGGGAGTCCAACTGCTCCGAGAGCGAAAATAATTTTAAAAAAGTAAGGAGAGAGAGAAAGAGAAATAAAACAACGTAGGGTAGATGAGTATACTATATACTCGTACATGTCATCATCAACAACCACTGTCAATCCACTGGTGAACGAAGGCCTCCACAAGTACCTTTCACAACTTTCTGCGTTGAACCTGTCTCGTCCAATTCACTCCAGCACGCTTTCGTATTTCATCCACCCATCTTTCACGTGGTCTTGTTCTGCGTATTTTCGTGCCCCTTGGTATTATATCTAATATTTCAGTTGCTCAAGCACGGCCAGTTTTTCATCAATATGCCCAGGCAATTGTCACTTGAGCGTCTTCACTTTGATCATGACGTCATCAACATTTTCCCTTTCTCTAATCCATGTATTCCTCTTCCTATCTTTCTTGATTACACCACGCATTCACCTTTGCACGTTTTGCTGAGCTGTCTTCATCCTCAGTATGTCTTTTTCAGTTAAGATTAATGTCTGCGCTCCATATGTAAGAAATGGAAGGATGCATTGATTAAACACTTTTCCTTTAAGACATAATAGTAAACTGCTCTTGAAAAGTATATTGTTTTTTCCAAATGCTCTCCAACTAAGTTTTGTACGCCTATTTACCTGGACGAGTCAAAAGTTCGTTCCATTTTGAGCTCCACATAATGTTGGGCCTCCATTTCTGTACAAAACGCGCTCTACCGTCGACTGCGTACAATGATGACGTGAACACAAAAAGCTAACGACGTGCGTTTGGCACTGAGACCCATTGCGTTAGCAAGTGAGCAGAGGGTGGAGGTCAATAAACGCATTGTTTGAGTTCACTTACGCCATTATTGGAAAAACGGGTTAAACGCGGTAGCAGTGAGACAAATTTCGGCACTTGAAGGCGAGAAAACAGTGGACAGCAGCACTGCAGGAAAATGGTTCCGGCATTTCAATGCTGCGGACATCAGTCTCGAACACAGATAGAGGTCAGGAATTGATCACGAACACCGACATCCTGGCGTAAGCTGTGACAGCGAACCCATGCATTGACACCCCAGAAAGCGGTGCCATCGAATGGTTCCCATGCATTGACACCCCAGAGAGCGAAACAAGGTTTTGCTCTCTGTCGAAGATTGTTACCATATCCACAGGGCGATAGGTATTGGCGTCGTATCGCCACAGGCAATGAAAAGTGTATAATCCTACGTTATCCTACCAGTGGCTGAGGACACACCAGGAAGCACAGCCAGTGGCACAAAGAGGAAACCTCGAGTGGAAAGTCATGCTGTACATTTGGTGGAATTGTGAGGATCCTCAACACTGGGAACTTGTACACGATATCCAGGCTCTGGACGGAATCTCTATGCGAAACAACCACCGCCACCCAGCACTCATCAATAGAAAGCGGTCGTGGATAATACCCCCAAGGCACACCTACAGAATGATCTGCCTGAAACTATAGGAATTGGAAGGGATTGGGATACTACCCCATCTTCCATACAGCTCTGACTTGGCCCCATCCGAATGCCACCTGTTTCGATCCGTGGACTATTTCCTACGAGGAAGGCACTTCACTTCATTGGTGTATGCGGAATCTCACATCAGATAGTTTGTGTCTTCGAAACCTGCCGAGTGGTACCGCCGTGAGAATGTGGTTCTGGTGGAACGTTGGCAAAGAAGTGTAGGACAACGGCCTGTACTTTGCAGAATGAGGTGAGCATGTATGGCTATTCTGCACCATTCAGCTTTTTAGCTGCAAACGGGATGAACTTTTGACTCATCTTCGCATTTCTTCTCTATGTAGACATTGCTTGATATCTGTTGTTCAAAGTAAATGCAGGTATCAGTCACATCCAGATTTGCCCCATCAACTCCCTAATCTTCAATTTTTGTAAAATCATTGTACATGAATCTGTCAAATCTAAGTTCATTTGTAAACCCCTTCTTTGCTCTTGTCACCAATTTCCTGTATCATACACTCTAGCTCTAAGGGGGTACTCCAAAAAATGACTATGTCGTCAGCAAAGCCAGGATGGGTTAAATAATCTACATTAATCTTTTCCCCCTTGTCTTCCCAGTTCAATGATTGAAACACATTCTGCAAACATGACATTGAAGAGTTTGGGAGATATGTTGTCTACTTGTCTTACTGTCTTTCAAATTTTATAAGTGTTATGTCCTCAGACAGTTGAACCTTTGTGCTTGCATTTTCATAGATGTTATTAATGATTATTACGTATTCATCCTCAATACCGCAGGATTTCAAAGAAATCAAAACTGCTGATGATTTCACAGAAGCAAAAGCCTTTTCAGAATCAGTAAAAGCCAGGATTTCATATTCATTCATTCTTTCAATTGTCTCTCAATGCGTATAATAAGATTAATAGTGCAACTGCTACTCCTGAATCCAGCTTGTTCTTTTAGTTTAGTCAAGTCCAATTTTCCTTCAAGTGATGCAACAGTGCCTTCCTGAAAATGAAGTGAACAACTGATAGGAGGCTAATTTGGTGAAAATTTGGGTGGGTGCAGTTTGTTTCTCCATTGGCTTCATGTACTATACCCATGTAAATTCCATCCTCTTCTGGAGTCCTTCAGTTCTTCCCTGTTCTGTGTTCTTAATGGCATGAGCAACATGAGCCAGGACTGGATAGACTACTGGCAGAACTTGAGCATTCAGTTAAGAACATGAAACGGAGAAGAGCTCATATTTTTTATCAAAATAATGGAAACACTTACTGTTTGCGGAGAACTTTTTATTTATAAGCTATAGGCCCACCTCGGGCTTTCAGAACAGAAGCAATTGGATTTGAGATAGACTTATTAAGTCATACACATACGATAATGGAATTAGGAACCATTCTTCTTGTAAAATATATCACAACTGTGCCAGTGAAATTGGAGGTGGAAAGTGGGATGGACTGACCTTTCGCCCCAGATAATCCCACAAATGTTCAATAATAATATTGACGTCTGGAATAGCTGTTGCACCTCATCTTTATGCTCTGCAAACCACAACTTGACACGTTACGCACAAAAGACGAGTGTGTTATCTGCTTGAAACTAGCGGTGACCGTTAGGGAACCATGCCTTCAACATTGGGTGCAGGTGCTCCGCAGGAATGGATCAGTACATTGCATATGTTACACGACTCTGCAGAACAACCAATGGCTCTATGAAAATGCCATGATATGGCACACAACGGCATCAGGGATCAACCTCCGTGCTTCACAGTTGGAATCAAACCGTTAGGTTGGAACGCTTCTTCGGGTTTTTGCCTGACGTACACTTTACTAATGGTGGAAAACAATGTGAAGAACGATTCCCCAGACCAGATGACAATTTTCCAGTCTTTAGCATCCCAGTGTTTATGAGCTTTGCACCACCTTACATGTTTTGTTGCATTGATGTTTTTAATCAGAGACTGTGGATTGCAGAACGGCTACAAATATCGGCACGATGGAGTTCTCGATGAAACGTTATGACGGAAACGGATCATTCCGATTGGTGTTACTCACAGTTGGTTTTGTGCTTCTGTTGTACAGTCCGTACCAATGTTCGCCTACCCTATCTGACATCTTCGTATGGCGTCCACAGTTTGCACGTTTGGAGGCAACCCCATATCCTCTTTGATAGGTACTCATAATCTTCGATACAATTCCTCGTGTTACACTACTGTTTCTACCGTTCTAATTAGTAAAGCCCCTGCAAGGAGAGCACCAATGATCATGCCTTTTTTGAGGTCACTGAGATCTGGCGTTGTCGACAATTACTCCACAACAGCTGTTTCATCTGCGACTATGGCACCGATACGTGTAGCCGACATCGCCGCGATTTACGGACAGCGCATTGCGTGTACTCTAGTCGCAGTCGGTGTTTCCATTGTTTTGATAAATACCTGCACATATATATGTATGTAAATATACACAGTTGAGTCTCATTATTGTGACCACCTCCTACTTTTGACGTCAACAACGCGTAGCCAATGAAAGAAGGCGTGTCGCGAGCTGGCTTTAAGGGTATTTTTTTTTATTGGAGGTTTAACGACCACCGTGAGCAACTCAATGGGCTATAAGCAGTCGCCCGTCCCTAATTTAGGGCCACTGGTTCCAGGGAAGGGAGAGAACCAGCGCCGTAAGACAAACACAACATCCATGCCTCACCGGGATTCGAACCCGGACCCCTTACGGACGAATGAGCGCCTTAGACCACTGCGCCACCGGGGCGGCACTTTAAGGGTATATAAGGTGTGCTGTAGGCATTCTGAAAACATATAACTCGTTGCTGTCATTGATAATAGGAGCGATTTATCAGATTTGCAAAAAGGGATGATTATCAGCTTTCGGGCCACGGGTGGCAGTATTTCTGAAACAGCGCAGTTTATGAACTGTTCGCGTACTGTTGTGGTTAAAGTGTATCGTGATTGGAGCAATGCGAATAAGCGATCTGGAAACTGCGGAGCACCACGTGCTATTGATGTGAGAGGTGAACGTCAGCTTCGAAGGTGCGTGAGGGCCGATCGACACGCTACAGTGGAGCAACTCACTGGCCGAATGAACCAGGGGGCTACCGAAAGTGTGTCTAAAACGACAGTTCAACGAACCCTGCTGCGTACGGGGCTCCGATACAGACGGTTGGTCACTGCACCTGTGCTAACGAAGGTGCATCGGCAGGAAAGGCTAATATTTGCAGGCCGGTATGGGAATTGGACCTCCGCTGATTGGAAAAGGATTGCCTTCTCCGATGAGTCACGTTTTCTGCTTCATCGAACGAATGGACGTTGGCGTATAAGGCAAGAAACATCGGAGAACAAACACTCTTCAACCATTGCTGGAAGAACACAAATTGGTGGTGGTGGGCAGCGTTACGGTCTAGGGAACGTTTTCGTGGCATTCCCCGGGTCCATTCATACCTCTGGAATGTACTATCGACCGAATTCGTTATGAATCTATCCTTGCAGACCACGTACATCCATACATGCTAATTGTGTTCCCTAGGGCGGATGAGATCTTCCAGCACGACAATGCGTCGCGTCACACAACTAGAAATGTTCGAGAGTGGTTGGAAGAGCACGATGAAGACTTCAAAGTACTTCCCTGGCCCCCTAATTCCCAGATTTAAACCCAATTGAGCATCTGTCGGACTACCTCGATCGTGTTGTTCGCTGTATGGATCTTCCACCACGCAACCTCCAGCAGCTGTCAGATGCACTGCAGTCAGCATGGCTCCACATTCCTGTGAACACCTTCCAGCACCTTACTGAGTCACTCCCAACCCGTCTACCTGCTGTCCGCGCTGCACACGGCGGTTACTCGGGATATTAGCTGGTGGTCACAATAATGTGACTGTATATGTGTGTGTTGATAGAATATACATATTGCAACCTAATGTAGCTCAGAGAAGAAAAAAAATACAAACAAATATAATTTTTCCCAGCAACTTCGATTTTTTAGAGAAAAGCAGTTTGACAATTTTGTTAGCACAAAACTGAGGGACAGACTAAAGAGCTTATAAAATTGAAATAAGTTGAGAACATTAAGTTGTGCCCTAAATTTAATGTTTTAATATAATTTGATACATGGTAGCATATCATATGTTGATTTCTATTACACTGCTTAACCGATTTTTGTGTTTATTTAAGAAGAATTCGCCACTAGAAAGAAAATTCCTCAGTGGCAAAAAATTTCATTACTCGCAATTTAAATTTAAGTACAGAATTAGCAATTAATTTAAAGTGAAAACAGCAACGGAGCTCTTAAAAAATTTTGATAGTAAAAATCTACATGGCATTGCTAGATAAGACAAAATGAAGTTACATACTGCTCTAGTTATTTACGTGTAATAGTAATATTAAATTAAAGGTTAAAAAATTTATCTGCGGCACATGTGTTAGTATCGGTGTAGATAGCACAATGCTGTTCATTACTGATAAATACAGAAGGTTGTGAAAATAAGCCCTTTTTGCCAGTGGTGGAATTTAAATCCACAAATCTCCTTGCTTCTGAGCCAGTTATTCTCCCAACTGAACTACACCGACCTTGGCTTATCGCTGTAACTTGCCGTTCTGACTTTTGAGTCACCTCAGTGTTACGTCATGTACTGTATAAATCCCCCTACCCCGTAAGAAAGGCGGGAGCACGAAATCGCAGGTTTAGAATCCGCCTCAAACCTGGAGTAGCCCGCTGTAGAAAAATAACATTTCCTGGGGTGTTTTTACCTAATCCCTTCACCTCGATCGTGTACTTTTTATATTAGACCTACATCACTGATTACAGGCTTCAGTTATTTTTTCTGACATTCAACGAAATTGCACAGAAAGGATTTGTCAAACAACGAATATCACTTCATATTATTTATTTCATAAAACTTTCAGTACTTCTTTCCGTTTATTTGTGTATTTATTTTTGTTGCACAAGCTTTAGACACATGTAGTAACAGTACATTTCTCGTAAGCGAAATGTACAAATGTGAGAGTAGACTACGTAAATAGAGAATAAGTTAACATCGACAACCCTTACCTATTTTGCAGTCAGCGTCCGTTTCATCAGTGCTAGGTTTATGGACCTTTCTCGGAAAAATTTCAAAACATCAGAAGACCCAGTGACGCACTTAGTGTGTCCCCCCCCCCTCCCATAAGGTGTCACTTGGTCCTTCGTGCTTAGTTGTTTGACATTCGCTACTTATTTTTAAATATATTTGTATGCATTTTTAAATACATATTTTACGAATCATTGGAAACTCATTTTAAAATAATGGAGTTTTTTTGTTTATCGCTCCCCAATGCTTTCGGGGAAGTTTTCTTTAAGTTATTTTATTTGCATCTTCAATATTTTGGTCCACCCCATAAAGAAATTCCTGTTGCGCCACTGAGCAGATCTGTCATTTAAAAAAAATTGTGTACCCAACCTGAACAGCTAGACTAAAAATAAATATTAGAAAATGTTGGACGCAACTGAAAATACATTATCGCTTGTCAGCTGATATCCAGAAGGGAGCGCATTCCAAAGCCAGTTTGTTGCCTTGCCGCATCTGCCTGTTAAATTGCAAGTTGTGGACTCAATTGGAGGTTAAAGGCTTAAAGAGGTGCGGCGATTGGGAAATCGCCCCTCCCCACCCCCGTTCCATCCTGTGAAATACGAAACGTGTGAAGCACGCAGTAATCCTTTCATCGTCCGACTGTCAGTAAATGTCATAAATGAATTAAAAAGGGTGACTGAATTTTTCGGATGTTTACTGCATCTAACAAATGTCAAAATCTGGTAAACTATAGTTATACAGTATATGAACACCTAATTGTACCTGGGATGCAACAACCATTTAGCATTGCAATTGCATATCTCTTGGATTAAACGGGTAAGTCTGACGTTGATATGGCAGCAGCCAGCTCTTACTCTGGCACTTTTAAATTCACATCAAGCCCAGTGCCTAAACAAATCCCTTGAGTTTTCTCTACCACACACGAGCATTGTGCACGAAGAAGACGGGTGAAAACACAAACATCAAGGAAACGCCGATACATTGTTTCTACTGTAGGCAAAAACATCCTCCAGAACGCCACAGAGTGTGAGAAGCAAGCGATTTTGTTACTCTTTTAGTTCGACAATAGTTGTTCTCGCAGCAGAAGCACGCAAATTCGTCCAGGGTCATTTATCTTCTATGCGAGGAAACACCAAGACTGACCTGGGCTCTGTGTACAAGTAGTATACTCACCGCTTAATTTGAGTTCGAGTACTTTTGTCCAGTAATTTATTTTTCAGATGTATTTAATGGGTTTTCTGATTTCGATAAGACACATTCGGACTTGGAATTAATAATAATAAAAAAAAAAGAACGCATAGAAGGAAGGAGAGAGACCCATTCTCCGCCGTGGTTATTGCTTTAAAGGAATTTAAAGAATTCTTTAACGATCTTTTTAAGGAGAAAAATAGAGCGTTGAATTAACTATTCAGTATATTTGTGTGAAATCAATTTTCAAAATTGTACTTGAAGCGTTTTCCAGAAAACTGCGAAGTATGGTAACGGTATCCAGAAGATCGTAAAAAAACAAGAACAAACTATAAATTATATGTGAACCACATAGCTTTAGGACGTTTCCTAGGTGGACCCCCTCAGTGAGGGGGGCCGTGAAATTCCAGAAGGGGTACGGATCCCCGGGTCTCCACCTTCCGCCGCCCATGAGTAAGGTTCTCTTCCCTCTCAGGTGCGGAGACCTGAGTAAAAAAAGATAGGTTTTCTTTCTTTTCAGGAATCGCTGGTTATGGATAAAATTCATCCTTGAAAGGTTCTATGCCTTTTTGAGAGTTTAACTGTTTAACAAAAAGTATCTTTCTAAGCTCTGGGAAGCGACTTCCAAGCCTTAGAAAAAATGAGCTAATTTTTTTTTTCGTAAAATTGAGGTGAAAAAACAAAATAATTTTGCTGGGATTTGTGCCATATAATCTATTTATCCGTAAATAAATTTAGCAGCATAACACCGACCTGTAAACAGACCTAGTCACCAAAAAGGATTTTATTTGAACAATAATTTTAGCCATTATTTGATTTTTCCGCAAAAGTGTGCTTCAGCTCCAGGTAAAAATGCTGGTGTAGTAAAAATAAAATCAACGGTAGTTTGGGGAGGAAATATCGTATAGAACAAAGTAGTAAACTAAAAAACCCCAACACTGCAGCCAAATAACCTTAAATGTGAAAAGCCGAAAACTCGCAAAAAAAGTCAGTCAGGGGTGTATGCTCGATACTAAAAAATACAGAGATTTGATTTTGACTAAAAGTCAGGTTTGCTAACAAATTAACTTTTAGCCTTATAAAAAGTTTCAACACCTACTAGATCAACCAGGAACCTTCTGAAAAAAAGTCCCTGGAGAAAAAAAAACACACACAAAGAAAAAAAAACCCATGTCCACAATCGGCACGATTTGGGGACCGAAGCATTTATTTAAGAAATATTTTGACTAAGAGACAAACTCTAAAAGGGGTTCTATAATAAAATAGTCAGTTGTAATAAAACCTACGCAAAAAAAAAAGCCAACACCTTCTAATTCAACTTAAAAACTTTGAATCAACGAATTAAACGCCTCGCCCAATAAGTGCAAGCACTACACTCTAATAGCGTTTGAACAAGTAAAAGATAGATTCTCTGCTTTACCAGAAATCACTGATTTTTGGATAAAACTAACATTTAAAAGATTCTCTGCCTTTGAAGAGTCTAACTCTTCAATAAAAAAGTGTTTTCTAAGCTCTGGGAAGCGATCTCCCTTCGTTTGTCATATAAGCGTATCAACCAAACAAAGACCGTCGCTCTTTCCACGTTTATAAGTGAGTCACGGAAAAATTCTCATTAGTCGCCACCGGAAGTCGAACCCAGGGTCTTCCAGTTACGCGCCGGATATGCTTCCGTTACACCACAGCGGCCTCGAATTTCTCCGGACTCACACACGCTAACTGCCAAGCCAATTTGGCAGGTTGCTTCTTGGAGCCCCGCACAATGCTGGGATTCACCAAAGATGGTAAGCAGCAACTGAAAAAATAATTAGAAGGCGAATGAATAATTAATACAGACACCTAACGTGGGCCAAGAACACCAAACAAAGACCGTCGCTCTTTCCACGTTTATAAGTGAGTCACGGAAAAATTCTCATTGGCCGCCACCGAGAGTCGAACCCAGGGTCTTCCAGTTACGCGCCGGATATGCTTCCACAGCGGCCGGTCTGTATTAGTTATTCATTCGCCTTCTAATTATTTCTTCAGTTGCTGCTTACCATCTTTGGTGAATCCCCAGCATTGTGCGGGGCTCCAAGAAGCAACCTGCCAAATTGGCTTGGCAGTTAGCGTGTGTAAGTCCGGAGGAATTCGAGGCCGCTGTGGTGTAGCGGAAGCATATCCGGCGCGTAACTGGAAGACCCTGGGTTTGACTCCCGGTGGCGGCCAATGATAATTTTTCCGTGACTCACTTATAAACGAGGAAAGAGCGACGGTCTTTGTTTGGTGTTCCTGGTCCACGTTAGGTGTCTGTATTAATATAAGCGTATGTTTTCGGTACTGCCTTTAGAGACAGCAGCTAGTAGGTAGTAGCCTGAAAATGACTTACGGTCTCGATTTTCTCTATTATCGCAATTCATAATGCCACAAAATCTAGGCATTTTGGCTTCAAATTTTTATAAACACCGACCGCTAATGACTGCACTTTACACACTAAGTGCAGGACAACCAGCTATGCTTGTCCTTCAGGAACTTGCAGGGACTGTTGCCACTTCACTGAAACTTCTCGATGATGTTACGTGCTATCTCCTCATTGTTTCATAACATAAAGCTGTTATTGAAATAAAGCTGTTATTGAAATCAAGGTTACCATTAATAGCAAAACGTCCAGATTACATTTTTTCCTGATTGGAGGTTTAACGACCACCATGAAAAACACAATGGGCTATAAGAAGTCGTCCATCCCTAATTTAAAGCCACTGGTTCCAAAGAAGGGAGAGAATCAGTGCCGTAAGACAAACACAACATCCATGCCTCATCGGAATTCGAAATCAGACCCATCTCGGACGAATGATCAGAAGCCATTGCTTAGAACACTGCGCCAACGGGGCGGACTAAAAATTTTTAGATGAAGTACCACTCTTAGTGAAACAACTCGGTTTCATGACAAATG
This sequence comes from Macrothele yani, assembly GCA_039090855.1. Taxonomy (NCBI): domain Eukaryota; kingdom Metazoa; phylum Arthropoda; class Arachnida; order Araneae; family Macrothelidae; genus Macrothele; species Macrothele yani. The sequence goes on along the minus strand of CM077012.1, from coordinate 90,823,488 downwards.
TTTTTGTAAATTTAGTCTGAGTATGCATGCGTTACCAAATTTGGGAACGCTACGTGATTTTGTCCTGAAATCAGTGTTTCAGTGTCTAGTCTCCTTATATATGGGAGCAACTGGACTGGAGTTCTTTACTCTCTGGTTGGCTTTCGTTTGGCTGATACTTATGAAAAAAAGGGAAAAAAATCTGATTTCAATGTTGCAGGTACATACTGAAGCTGTACGCTTGAATGCTGCTCCACTAGGGGGCAACGTTCAGGCGTACAGCCACATTATGTGAATTTTATATGGCTTATTATATTCTTAGGCAGTGGCGTAACCACGTTTCAAAATTGGGGGGGGTCCGATCACACATTATATATTTACACATCATCATCATTGTCAACCATTATCAATCCACTGCTGGACGAAGGTCTATATATATATATATATATATATATATATATATATATATATATATATACTTAAGAGCAAAACTGAAGACTAAGGATGTTACTTGCATCTATGGCCTTGCAGAAACCCATTTCCAACTAGGTCTTTGTGGAAGTGAGAAAATGCAGAGTTTTTGCTGGTCCTTGATAAAGCCAAGGCTCAGTATTCTCGACACCTTCTACATTCAGTTGTTTTATTTTATTTTTTTATCTTTTCTCCTTTTACTCACACAGGTAGATACATAACCTTTTCTATGTTGTATTAGGTGTGAGTCAAAATTATATATGAATTTTTTGCTTAGGTATCTTCTTTATAGAATATATATATATATATATATATATATTCTATAAAGATACCTAAGCAAAAAAAATATACAAATATAATTTTGACTCACACCTAGTACAACATAGAAAAGGTTATGTATCTACCTGCGTTCTAAATTCTAAAATTTTTTCCTTAGTCTTCAGTTTTGCTCTTAAGTATATATATATATATATATATATATGAGGATCCCTGACTCTGAAAAGCTGGAGAGGGGGTCCTGACCCCCAGTGGTTACGCTTATGTTCTTAGGTGTATTCAGGTGTAAAGCGTGTTTACAACAGATGCAAAGCTTACCATTAATGGGAGCATTGGGAATACACACTGTAACTTCTGGACACCGATGTCGTTTTCCGCAACTCAGGTATAAATAGCTTTTTGATTGTTTTATTTCGCAGAATTAGGCCACGGGCGGCCTAGTGGGCAACGTTCGTGACTGCCACGGAGAAGATTTCAGGTTCGATCCCAGGTAGGTACGAACGCTCGATCCACTAAATACCCGCCGTGCGTCGTATGGGCACGTTAAGCTGTCGGACCCCGGGTACTGGCCATCTGGTAATAAATAAGCGCGTCTTCCTCCCCCTTTCTACTTCGCTTCCGTGTCACTTTCCTATCGGGCACTCTAGCCCAAATCTCCTAGCTTCCTATTTCTAAGGGTTGCTTAAGACCTGGGGTCAGACACTCCCTTCCTAAAATCCTCTACATATGATCTGATTTCGCAGAATTGTTAAATTTTCACGATTAGTAGTCCATCTAGTTGTACACTGGTGAGCAAAAATTAAGGACCAAGAGGAGCAATTAGCATAACAGCGGAACGAGCAGGCAGAACGGACCGAAAGACCACTCAGGAGATAGACTAGGGTCCGGTACTGTAGGGCATGCGCATATATGCAGCATGACGGGGGGGGGGGGTCGGAAGGGTATAAACCACACGGGCGGTGTACGCTCAGCAATTCGGTAAAAGCTATTGCACGGTGTACATCGGTTTGAACGACGTCGAGTAGCTGCCACCGTGTGATATGGCCAACAGGTAATCCAGTAGACGACATCTGGATGACTTTACCCGAGGTCGCGTCATTGGGAAGTTGGAAGAAGGTCGAAGTGGGACTAGTGTGGCCGAGGAGTTCGGGATCGCTCACAGCATCGTTTCACGAGCTTGGAGAGCATTTCAAACGAGAGGAACAGCTGTCCGAGAGTTTAGCAGTGGTCGTCCACGAGCAACCACGTCGGCGGACGACCGGTATATTGTCCTACAGGCGAGAAGAGACAGACGGCAGACAGCGGGAGAAATCGCAAGGCACATGCAACAGACAACTGGACGTTCGTTATCGCGTTTTATCGTTGCCAGGAGGCTGCACAAAGGTGGTCTATTTGCACAACGACCAGTACGGTGTGTGCCATTAACGCCTGCTCATCGGAGATGACGGTTTCTGTGGTGCCAGGAACACAAGAACTGGACACATCAGCAATAGGGTCGAGTTCTCTTTACGGATGAGAGCCGATTTAGTCTGACGAGCGATTCTGGACGTATGCACATCTGGAGAGAGGAGGGAACATGCAATCACACCTCCGACATCATCGAAAGGGACCGGTTTGGAGGTAGCGGAGTTCTCGTTTGGGGTGGTATCATGCTTGGTGGCCGTACTGACCTCCACATCTTTCAAGGAGGTTCAGTCACTGGTGTCCGCTATTGTACCGAGGTTCTCCTGCCTCACGTGCGTCTGTTTAGAGGTGCTGTGGGTCCTGAGTTCTTCTTCATGGACGACATCGCTACACCTCATCGTACAGTGGCTGTCGCAGAGCTGTTGGAGAGTGAAGATATTCAACGCATGGATTGGCCCGCAAGGTGCCCGGACCTAAATCCAATCGAATACGTGTGGGACCTTCTCGGGAGACGCTTGGCAGCACGTCACTAGCCGCCAACAACGATTCCGCAGCTGCGATTGGCGCTACAAGAGGAATGGGACGCGATGCCTCAACAGGTCCTTGACAACCTCGTCCTCAGCACGGACAGACGTTGTAAATCCTGCAACGTAGTCAGGGGTGATCATATCCCCTGCTAAAGACTGTATTTTTCTTGGCAGCTGCCTGTCACATGCACGTTTCTGTCTTCTGTCCAGTTGTGCTCAAAGCTACCTTTTCAATAAAGTGCCTTTGTATCTTTTGGATTTCTTGTTTGGACGGTTTTGCTCACTTGTCCCATATTCTTGCATCTTGGGGATCTTATGGTATGATTTGAGTCGATGTGGTGCACTTCTGCACGACGCTACATTCGAAAAACCGTCTCGTCCTTAATTTTTGCACGCCAGTGTAGTTTCCTCCAACCACCTCATGTGAAGTGAAATTGAAGAAACAGTCTGTGACCTCACCCCAGAATGTGAAGTGAAATTGAAGAAACAGCTATGGTCCTCTTCTTGTTTTAAATGGATTATTTAACACTGCTGGGGTGGCAGCAGAACCTAATAATGTACTGTCAATTACATAAATTTATGACATTCCATTGGAATTTTTATAATTTTTTGTATGCTAATATATTCTTGTTTGGGATGGACCGTGTTTTTATTGGAGTATAAGCTGTAGCCTTTGGGCTTGACACATATTCACATTAATGTGCATTGGAATTTTTTTCCATTCCGTGGAGAACTGTAGTTCTTCTGAAAAGTAAATGCTGCAGTTAGTTAAAAATGTATTCATTAGCACTTGGACTTTGTAAAAATGGCGTTTATGGTGCGAAAGTTAAGTTTTCCCAGTTTTTGTCTAACCTTTAGTAGGTGTGGGATCCACATTGCCTCACACTTAGTGGTGTGTTTCACACTTGTTTTGTTTCGTAGATGACTGTAAACATCTCGACATGGAAACTGTTTTGGTAAGCCGTTTCATTCTAGAAATCGTAGTTGTAAAAGTTTATTGACGGTATAGTACTGTCGACTTTAGTGATACAAGAATCTATATTTTTCGGTAATCGTGAATTTAGAGCATACATTTATCGAAAGAAAGAAACAAACAAATAACGTACAACCGATGCTATCCGCATTTGGTTCGTTCAATATTCTTTCGTTTGATTGAATTGACACTCGTTTGTTTTTTCGAGAGCTCACAAGTTTCTCGTAGGTATTACAGAGTAGTTTCTAAAAGTACAATCCCGGATGAATATTGTATCATTATGATTGTCGAGTTTGATGGCTTTTATGTTTGTTTTAGTACCATTCGTTAGTAGTGTGTGTAATATTTTACATCGATGTATGTTATACATCCCTGTGAAATCGTGGTAAATACTTGTGTGAATAACTATATCACTGCTTGCAACAGGCCATGCTTTGCTTTGTTTTTATCAATTTCAACAAATTTCTACAGAACTTTTAGGAATGTGTTTCTTCTTTCACAGGTGTTATTAGAAACTTGAGTGCTTTCGAGTTTTTGGTCACTAAAATTAGCTTACAAGAAGTGCTTCCTTGAAGTACTCAGTATCAATGTACTGTAACATCCTCTTTCATCAGTGCCAATCAGCTTAAGGATTCATAATGAGCAACCTAATGAATGCTGTATATTAGAATCCTCTCTAGCTGAAGCAACAAACAGAAAGTTGATAAAAATACCCAGTAACATAAAACATGCGCAGTGCATGTGTAACTGTTTTCATTTACACTAATAGCAAACAGTTATTAAAACTAAACCTCCTCTGTTTAGTTTCTGTTATGAACATATGGATAAAATACAGCATAATCTGAAAAAAACCTGGGTACAGATTTCTTACATAAATTACTGTTAGGGGAAAAAATGTGTAGTTCTTGACTTGAATCACAGAATTATGCAGCATCCAGCTGTCTTATATTTCCACACAACTGAGTATTTATTGCAATAGGGTAAGATTTCAGATAAATACAAAAAAAGACAAGTATGTATATTCAGACAAACTATAAGATGGTCCAAAGATTCTGATCTGGCAGTGAAGTAGAATTTTATCAAGTAAGAACACTGCTCTGTGCAGAGCAAGTGTGGGGAATAAGTATTGTTACTGTAGTATGTTTACTGAAAAAAAGTTTATCCAAATGGTATCATCATTCATCATCATTGTCAACCATTATCAATCCACTGCTGGACGAAGGTCTCCCCAAGTTTCCTCCACAACGGTCTGTCTTGTGCCAGTCTCCTCCATGTCACCCCTGCATACTTTCGAATTTCATCCACCCATCTCCTATGTGGTCTTCTTCTGGGTCTTTTCCTGTCCCTTGGAATCCAATCTAAAATTTCGGCTGTCCATCGATGATCTGTCCTTCTGGCAGTATGTCCAGCCCATTGCCATTTCAGGGATTTAACTCTGATCATAATGTCTTCCACTCTTGTCATTTTTCGGATCCACGAGTTCCTCTTCTTATCTCTCCTGGTTACACCAAGCATGCACCTCTCCATGCTGCTTTGAGTTGTCTGCAGCCTTTGTATGTCTCTTTTAGTTAAGGTCCACGTCTCTGCACCATACGTAAGCACTGGAAGGATGCATTGATCAAACACTTTTCTTTTAAGACATAATGGCATATTGCTCTTGAAAATTATGCTGTTTCTTCCAAAAGCTCTCCAGGCAAGTTTTGTACGCCGATTAATTTCTTCATCAATGTGACCCTGACTTGATATCTGCTGTCCAAGATAAACGTACGTGTCTGTTATCTCCAGCTTTTCTCCATCAATCGATAAATCTTCATTTTTTGTAAAAGCATTGAACATCACTTTTGTCTTCTGAAAGTTCATTTTTAATCCCACTTCTTTACTCTTGTCAGCAAGTTCCTGGATCATACTCTGCAGCTCTGATGGGGTAGTTGCAAAAATGACTACGTCATCAGCAAAACGAAGGTGGGTTAGATAATCTCCATTAATCTTTATCCCCTTGTTTTCCCAGCTCAGCGACTGAAAAACACCCTCCAATGTGGCATTAAAGAGCTTCGGAGATATGGTGTCACCTTGTCTCACTCCCTTTCCAATTTTTACGTGTGTTGTATTTTCAAACAGCCTAATCTTTGCACTTGCATTTTCATAGATGTTATTAATAATATTAATGTATGCATCTTCAATACCGCAGGTTTTCAGAGCCATTGTAACTGCTGATGGTTTCACCGAATCAAAGGCTTTTTCATAATCGATAAAAGCCATGCACAATGGAAGTTCATATTCCCTCGCTCTTTCAATTAGTTCTCTCAGCATGTGGATATGATCTATTGTGCTGTAGCCACTCCTGAATCCAGCTTGTTCTCTCGGTTGAGCCATGTCTAGTGCTACCTTCAAGCGGTGTGAAAGAACTTTAGTGAAGATTTTATAAACTACTGATAGGAGGCTGATAGGTCTGTAGTTTCCGAGATCCTCAATGTCACCTTTCTTATGTAGCAGGATCATTGTAGCGGTGTTCCAATCCTCAGGAATCTTTCCTTCATTAAGGCATCGAGTGAAAATTTGGGCGAGTACTGTTTCGATTTCTCCACTTGCTTCTTGTATGATGTCTACAGTAATTCCATCTTCTCCTGGAGCTTTTCCTCGCTTCATGTTCTTGATTGCATGTGCAACTTCTGCTGGAAGGACTGGAGGAACTCTGGTACTGGTATCTTTCATGATGTCTGGAGTGCATATATCATCCCTTTCATATAATTTGGAGTAGAAATCTTTCACTCTTGTCAAAATTTCGCCTCTATTTCTTGTTACAGAACCATCTTCTTTTCTCAGTGCCATAATCTGTTTTCTTCCCTTACTGAGATGTCCCCTTGCTATCTTTAGGCTTTGGGTGTTTTCAGTTGCTTTCCTCACTAGTTCACAGTTGAATTTCCTTACGTCTTCAGTGATACTTTTTCTAACTGTCTTGCATAGCTCTATATATTCCACTTTGGAAGTCACATCTTCTTTAGTTGTCCTCATCTCTCTTCTTTTTTGCATCAACATTTTGGTTTTTCCTGATAATTTGTTCACATGCAACTTGTTCTTAGACCCAGCTAATTTTGTTGCTGTTTCCATAAGAGCTTTGGTTACTTTTCTGTTAACTTCAGAGATGTCCACTTCTTCCGATGTTAGGCCTTCTAAAGCAGAGAACCTGTTCTTCAGTTCCAACTTGAAGGTATTATGGTGTTTTTTAAGGTTGGTTATGTCAATAGATTTTGTTTGTCTTATGAGCTTGCCACGTTCAAGTTTAGTGTTGAGGTGCATCTTACATCTCACCAATCTATGGTCACTACCTGTGTTGAACTTGTTTAGCACACTGCAGTCTTCTATGACAAATTTTTTGTTACACATAATAAAATCAATTTCACTTGTCGTCCCATTTGGATGTCTCCATGTCCATTTCCTGTGTGGCTTTTTCTTGAAGAAGGAGTTCAAGATGAAAAACCCTTCTGCCTCTGCAAACTCAACGAGAGTATTTCCACGCTGGTTTCTGTTGCCATGACCAATGGTATAAGTGTCACTAAATTTTTTATGAAGTGACTTTGAAAAACATGTAATACATTAAAAGCTGACGTTCCATTCAGTTTGCAACAGTATATACCATTGAAATATGATGTACATGATGCAGTGTATCCATTTGGATATGTATCAAGAACTGCTCCTTAAATTTACCTAGATAAATAAATTAAATTTATCTGCATATTATAAATAAATTAAATTAATTTGCAGCTTGCAGTGAGAATGTGTTTTTTTATTGGAATGCAAACTGAATAGAAGAATCTTCTCTTCATAATTTCGTATGCACTAGAAACCTCTGCTGATAAATTAACTTCTGTCATTATTGTCATATAGTGCTTGTGTACCAGTACAGTGTTCATGCATAGTTTTGGCACAGACCAATTACAACAAACATGGGGGGCAGGGGGAAAGAGAGAGAATTAATTATGGTTTGCTCTGATCATTCGTCCGTAAGGGGTCCGGGTTCGAATCCCGGTCAGGCATGGATGTTGTGTTTGTCTTACGGCACTGGCTCTCTCCCTTCCCTGGAACCAGTGACACTAAATTAGGGACGGGCGACTGCTTATAGCCCATTGAGTTGCTCACGGTGGTCGTTAAACCTCCAATCAAAAAAAAAAAAAAAAAAAAAAAAAAAAAATTATGGTTTGCAAAAACTTTCTGCTCTAAAAGATTTTTTACCTTAAACATATGACTTTCTTGATCACTAATGTCTGGTTCCGTATGTATTCATCATCATCTACACCAATGAGGTATTACATTATGACCACCTTCAGCCTAGAGAAACGAGTGCGCCTGGAGACCGAACAGTGGCACAGGTGAAGTTCACAGAGCAGTTAGAGCAGTTTATATACAACCCGAGGACCGGCTTTCAGTTAGTAGAGTCTTTGGAGTCAGAATGGGAAAAGCTGCCGATTAATCGGAGTTTGATAAAGGACAAATTGTGATGGCACTGCACCTTGGAACTACGATCTTGGAAATGGTGTGGCTTATGGATTGATCACGTGCCGCTGTAGTGAGTACATATCAAAAGTGGTGCACATATGACCAAAAGATGAACAGTCGTCCTCAGGGCCACAGTTTGACAAATCACCAGCAGCTATACAACAGTGCAATGTGTCACAGCACACAATTCATTGCATCCTTCTGCACATGGGCCTGCATAGCTGAAGACCCAGCCGGATCCCCATGCTCACTGCATGTCATCACAAACAATGCATGAAATTGGGCCAAGATCATCAAGATTGGACCGTGGATGGTTGGAAGAAAGTGGCCTGGTCTGACGAATCAAGATTCTTGGTGTATCACGTAGACGGGTGAGCGCAGATACACCTATTACTAAGAGAAGCTATGGCACTTGGATGCACTGTTGGGCGGAAACTGGCAGGCGGCGGCAGTGTTATGCTGCAGGCGCTGTTTTCTTGGGACACTTTAGGTCTTAATAGCGCAATCCCTGATAGCTGTCAGGTGTCGGAACATCGTTGCGGACCAAGTTCACCCATTCATGGCAACTGTGTTTCTTGCAGGTGATGGCCATTACCAACAGGATAACGCGCCATGCCACACTGACAGAATCGTTAAGGAGTGGTTCGAGAAACATGCTGGTGACTTTTTGTTAATGCCCTGGCCTCCAAATTCTCCTGACATGAACCCAATCGAACATTTGTGGTTCGACTTGGAAAAGCGGGTTCAGCCTAAATCACCACCAGCCTGAAATGTATGGGAACTGGAGGACCTGCTATTGACATTATGGTACCAATACCCCAGCCCCAGGATATCTACCTAGGCTCATCGAGTGGCTGTTGTTTTGAAGGCTAAAGGGGGTACTACAGCTTATTGGGTAGGTGGTCATAATAATGGTTCATCGGTGTATGTCCTGTGTCTTGCTCTGTCACATAACTGCTGAATATATCATCTCTATAGGTAATCCTTCATCTCTCATGTGACACCTGCCTTTCATTAACTTCACTGAAAAAAGTACCCATCTCAGAATTTTTGAGGCAGCAAACAGAAAAGCTTGCTTAGTGTTTGCCATGTAACACCATATCAGAAGACTTGAAAATTACATCACCCTGGAGCGCTGATGTAATTTTCAAGTTGCATTTATCTTAAGAAAACTGTGCATTAGTCACACTGAATTGATATGACTATGTTAGTTGTATCTGTTCAATGTACTAATATGTATTATTCACAATTAATATTTGGGATTGTGTTGAATGGCTGAGCAGTATTTTAAATAAAAAGATAGTATTCATAGTATGTGACTCCCTTGTAATATTTTCTTTTATTTAAAATTGCTCAAAGTACATAATTATAATATAAATTGATTTAGTAATGGAAATTATTTAAATAGTAAAAACAACAAATTACATTTCACAGGGCTTTTGAAAATTTTGAGGGTATTTTCCTAGGTTGTATTTTCCTAATCCTTTCAGTGCAAAGGCACTTTTTTTTCATTTAGAAATACATCACTGCTAAACACTGCATTCTAAACCTCTAGTTTTGTTTTCTTTGCAACTTAGTTAAAATAATTTCATACAGCTGTTAAGATACATCCCCTTCTTTGCTGATTGTTTTGCTTAATTTCCTTTTGCAGCTTTTTAGTCACATCAGTAAATGCCAAAATAATTAAAATGTTATCTTTGATGGCATTCTCTTCCCAGTTTTTCGGAAGCTGCTGAAAATTGCTGTTATTTATTTGCAGTCTAAAAGAATAGCATTGAGTTATCATTCATTTCACCGTTGATGCAGAATAACCTACTTCAAAATTTGACATAAATATAGAATTAAGTGAGAACTCACAGAAGCTACGTATTGTAATACAATTTGTTAAGCGGAAGCTTTTGACCACTTTACGGTCTTAATTACCCATTTACCCATGATGTATTGAATCAGAGAACTGGTTACTAGAACTGTAGTATGAATTGTAAGTACAGGAACTGTTTCTGGATTTTAGTAGAGAGATCCAAATAAGTAGGATTTGGTGAGGGGTTTCAGAATTGTGGTTTGTGGTAAGTAAAAATTTCAGTGCTTTCTTGAAGACGTAGAAATGCTTTGTTAATAATAAACAGCATTATCAGCACTAACCCTTGATTACACTTTTGCAGTTCCAACCTTTGGGAAGGAACAATAAAAAGTTGCCTCTTTTATTAACAAATTCTATGTTTTCAAGAAAGCATTGAAATTTTGTTTACCAAGAACTGCAATTCAGAAACCTTTTGCCAAATCCAATTTATTTGGATCCCTCTACTAAAGTCTGGCAACAGTTCCTGCATTTCCAATTTTTTTTTTGGAGGGGGATTCGGGGTTTAATAACCACCATCAACAACTCAGTGGGCTATAAATCCATGCCTCACCGGGATTCGAACCCAGACTCATCTGGGATGAATGATCAGAAGCCATCGCTTACATCACTGTGCCAGCGGGTGGCTACTGCCAGTTCACATTATAGTTCTGGTAACCAATCTTCTGATTTATCCATGGGTGGTCAAGGCTATAGAAAGCTTCCGCTTAATGAATTTTATTACTATATGTAACTCTGTGTGTTCTTCCTTAATTCTATGTTTATTGTGTATTGTTGCGGGAAGCCTGCTGTTTTCAATAAAAAAAAATATATTTTATGTAATCAGTTAATTTGCACAGATCAACTGTCATCATGAAGTAAAGCATTCTTGTGATAAAAATGTGTAAAACAGGTGTTCAACATGTAAACAATTACTCATAACCTATCATTTTTTACCTGTTCCACTCATCCTTAATTAGGGCTTCCACTGGGTGAGGCTTTGTTTTTGCCATAACCTTCAGCTGGTTGCACTTCTGTATTAATCAGTCTTTGAATCCTGATACATAATATCTTTGCAGGTTTCTTAAATATTTTCATAGGACTAAGAGTGGATGCTACTAAGAAATGATCATTCCTTCAAAATCTACGAAAAAAAACAACAACTGTGATATTCTGAATCACTTTCAGGGCTTGAAAAATACAATGTCCAAGATGCCTGCGGCATGTAAATGATTGTTTCTGGGCAGGTAAAAAAAATCTAGTTACCCAGTCCAGAGAACTAAATAAAAATATAAATAGTTTGGAATAGAAATTCCTTCTACAAGAAAAAGACGGCCGTCGCATGTTTTGCTTCACTTCACTGCTAATCACTGGAAGTTGTTTCATTGTTATGTAGTGCCAAGAAGAGAAGAATATCACCTCTTTAATTATATTATGCTGTAGGTAAATAAATTGGAACCACATGTAGTTTTACTCAAAATGTTAAAGTTAGCGACGGGATGCATGCCTCTGATGGAACTAGCCTCCTGTGTTTAGTGTCAAAGAGCGAAAACGTTAATGAAAGGAACATGACAAAATCACTAAATTTCTCTAATACCAATTTCATCATCATACCATTTCATACCAATTTCAGTATAATCATCTTAAAACTTAAGGTACACACTTAATTGTGCATTGAACCTTTTTGAATACAGACCCCTAAAATGGAAATGCAAACATGTAAAAAAAGTTTATCATATTTTTTTAACTTAACAAATCAGAACCCACATTTTTTATCTTAAAAGATAAATTTTCCTGGGCATCCAGCTTTTACTACCTGGGCAAGTAAATAATTTCTGCACATGACCAGCTGGGCTGGTAACTTTTCAGATATTTTTCAAGCCCTGACTTTTCTAAGACACCTTTCTACTACCATGTAGTCTCTTATATGTATCCTATTTCTAGTATCTTTTCACCAAATAAACTTGTAAATGCTTTTGTATCCAAAGATAGTGTTAGTAATTAAGGTTCATTTTGTGTGTGTGTGTGTGTGTGTGTGTGTGTGTGTGTGTGTGTGTGTGTGTGTGTGTGTGTGTGTACCTGAATCTGACTCAAGTGACCCTTTCGAATTTTTATTCACCAGGATGTTTTCCACAGATTTTCTTGTTACATTCTCAGTTTTCTTGTTGTCATTTTCACAAATCCCCAAAAATAATAGCCTTCTCCATCTGTTTTTAATTACTGTATTTTGATCTCCATAAAGGGAATCTTCCTCTTTGGAACTAGTATTCTAACTACTGCTTCATAGATTGGAACAACTTCCAACTCAATGCTATCCAGTACAAAAACAGCCCACACAATGCACTCCTGTGTAATGTGCTGTAGCCAACTTAGAATCTATAGTATTATCAAAACGTAATGCTATACAGCTCATATTCAACCATTGTTTACACCACAAAAAATTGTAATGAAATCTGTCACTAAGAAAGAGCACATTCTCCTGACATCTGCTTCCTAGTTGCATTGATGTCTATCACATTTCGATTGAATTTTCCTGATTTCTTCATTATTTTATTTTTCCATTTATTTTCTGTACATAGATGCACTTAAGCATGATTTCTTCATGCTTACCTGTCTGTTTTGTGGTTTTCCATGTAATTTTTTTTAAAAATTTATTTCTGAAGTTCATTGTATCCATGAATGTAGAGTGCTTAAGGATAAGTAGGTATCAGCTGGTCATCCTCCAAGTGGATAGAAGGCTGAGCACAGTAGGCTAAGGTTGAGAGCCAATACCTTAAAGATGGGAAAACTGGTTAGTGCAGAAGTTCCAAATCTGTGCGTTGCGTCACTGGTCTTGGTCCGGGGCATCATGACTATAAGGAAAAACTAAAACTTATAATTTATAGTGAAACGCAACATGCAAATTTTCTAAGACACGTGTACATATTTTGAAGAATGAATTGTAAGAAAGAATGTTAAAGGAAAAAGAAAACATTTTTGTTCGCTCCCCCTGCAGTCAGAAAATGGACTGAGCCAGGCAAAGTCAATCTATAACGTTCTGCAGCTGCATTGTCGGGCGCTTAGTTTACTACGCAGTTTTTGTTCGATACAAACAGGGTGTCCACATTCTGGAAAGTCAGGGAAATGAAAATTGGTCAGGGAAATGCCTGAAATGTTGGTAAAAGTCAGGGAAAATCAGTGATATTTAAAAAAAGTAAGAAATTTCAATCACAGTTAGACTACAACTAGTTTTAACCCGGCGTCGGGGAGTGACGCCTTATCGCTCAACACACTTGCACTTGGTGTTGCAGACAGTCACTAACTTCGCCTTCCTACTAATGTAACCTTGTATTTCCTACCTATTATTGTAAGTTGTGTTACATTACTTGTTAACATTTCTCTTTTTGTTTTAGGTCAAAGGAGTAGAAGAAAATTTGTGATATAAGTTATACCTTGTTAAAAGGCAATTAAGACTGCAGCAATGTCAAAGCGTTGTGTGTTTAATGAACAATGGTTGGACGAACAATTAAATCCTGAGTTTTCTGGTTGGGTAGCTGCTGTGAACGGCGACAATGAATCAACATTTTGTAAAGTGTGCTCTAAAACTTTCAAGCTTAGCAACATGGGGCATCGGGCAGTCTCCAGCCACAGAAATGACCCTAATCATTTGAAAAACATCCATGCTAAAATGTCTCAGTCTTGCTTCTTTGACTTCCTCTGTGAAAAAGAACTCTCTTTGTAATAACGAACTCTTGTCATCAACAAGCTCAGGAAATGTGGAATCAGTACTTCTAGAAAATATTAAGTCTAATGACTCAAATACTTATGTTGTGAAAGATGATGTGAAGCCCAGTGACCTAAATGCTTATGTAGTGAAAGATGATGTAACAAAGTCGGACATAATATGGGCCATGGAAGTGTTGTCCAAGCGAATGTCTCTGAACTCTTGTACACAGATTAACAAAACATTTCAGTTAATGTTTCCTGACAGTGCGATAGCTTCAAAATTTACTTTAGGCAAAAGCAAAGCATCTTATGTGATAAACCATGGATTGGCATCACATTTCAAAGAGTGTTTAATGGACGATATGAAGCAGTGCATTGACTTCGTAATTTGTTTTGATGAATCACTAAACAAAATTGCTCAGCGTGGGCAAATGGATTAACAGTTTGTTCGTTATTGGGACGTCAATCTGCAAAAAGTTTCCACTAGATACTTAAGTAGTGTGTTTTTAGGACGGGCAACAGCTAATGACCTTTTAGAGAAATTCATTAAAGGTGCACCTCTTCCCTTGGATAACATGGTACAAGTGTCAATGGATGGACCTAACGTTAATCTCAGCTTTCTTCAAAAGCTGAAAGATAAACTTAGAACTGAAAATCCAGATAGTAAATTATGAGTTGACATTGGAGTATGTGGTCTTCACGTGGTCAATGGAGCTATGAAAACTGGACTTGAAGCAGTGAAATGGGATATACATCACTTTCTGCGTAACTTGTACTACCTTTTAAAAGATAGTCCTGCTCGCCATGCAAATTATACTATGATTACTGGATGTAAAGATTTCCCTTTGAAATTTTGCACTGTAAGGTGGTTGGAAAACGTTAATTGTTTGACTAGGGCATTGCTTGTCTATGATCATATCAAGAAATATGTTCAAGAATCATCGGTTTCCAGCAAACAGCACATGTTTCTTGCAGAATTCATGTAAAGTCCACTGTTGAAATACAAATTGGCTGCATTTAGGACTATAGCTTCAGAGTGTGAATCTTTTTGAGAAGGTTCCAGAGCCCAAAGCCTTTAATTCCTTTCTTACACACTGATTTGCTGGATCTGATGAAGAATTTGATGGCACGAAGCTTGAAGCCTGACAAATTAAGTGAAGCTTGATAGTGTCTCAAAACTGTTAACTTCAGATGTATCAAAAAGTGAAAATCTTCTCTCAATTGAGGAAGTTGATATTGGATTTAGTGCTAAACAGCTATTAAAAGAAGTGAAGTGCTCAGAAAAGGAGAAACTAGAGTTTAAGTTAGGAAACTTGTGACCAGTATGATTGAAAAACTTCGTGAGAAAAGCCCACTAAAATTTAAGTTTGTCCGTGGGGTAACTTGTTTGGACCCAAATATTATAGTGCAGCAGCTGAGTCTAGGCAAGAAGAGAGTGGAAATTGTGCTCGAAGTTTTACTTAGTGCAAACAGGATTTCAGATGACTGTGCTGAAAAAGCTAATAAACAGTACGCTTCATTGTGTGTGTAGAAGCTCAATCTGCTTTAAAGTCTCAGTTTGATGAATTTTTAGACAGTCATGATGATTCCATTGGATTAGACAAATTTTACAGTGCTCTACTTGACAACCAAAAACAATTCGGTGAACTTTGGGATGTAATAAAAATTTGTCTCATTATGTCTCATGGAAATGTTTCAGTGGAAGGTGGATTTTCTGTCAATAAGTTTCTTCTTGTGGAAAATCTCCTGGAAGAATCTCTGATTTGTCAGAGAACAGTTTTTGATACCATTAAAAATGTGGGAGGAGTAGAACACATTGCCATCAATAGAAGGCTTCTTCTTTCTGTAAGAGCCTCCAGACAAAGATAGCCGCCCCGGTGGCGCAGTGGTCTAAGCGATGGCCTCTGATCATTCGTCTGAACGGGGTCCGGGTTCGAATCCTGGTGAGGCATGGATGTTGTGTTTGTCTTATGGCACTGGCTCTCTCCCTTCCCTGGAACCAGTGACCCTAAATTAGGGACGGGCGACTGCTTATAGCCCATTGTGTTGCTCACGGTGGTCGTTAAACCTCCAAAAAAAAAAAAGAAAAAAAAAAGACAAGGATATCAGGATTATCTTGAGAAAAATATTGTGTTCTTCAAAACGAAGAAGAAAGAAAACTGAAGGAAAAAAGAAAAATTGATCATGAAATAAAGGAATTGAAGGAAAAAAGACAAAGAGTGCGGAAGGAACTAGAGTTGGAAGAAGCAGCATTGCAGGTGAAGATTTCAGATTGGGAAAAGAAGAAAAGTGGTGTGTAATATAAAAACAGTGACTGTGTTCCTACTGTAATATTTTTATAGTAACTGTTCTAAATATTGTGTATGGGTTTGTTTGAGTGTTTCTTCAATAAATGTAAAACCATGAAAAAAAGAGTAAACTTAAAATTAAAAATGAGTGAGTTAAACGGCTATGAGGAAGGTGGAGGCCGATATAAAAAAATAAATAAAAATTAAATGAATCAGTTATTTGGGAAACTTTATACGTCAAACGGAAACACTTTTAAATAATATAAGTTTCTCAATTATTCAATTCAATTTTATTTATTATCATGGCACATATATTGAAAAACTCTAATAAACCTATTTGTGTAAGGTCGATTTCTTATATATTTGGTCAGGGAAATCAGGTTTGATAATTCTGTGGACACCTGTACATATGTAGTGTCTATAAACGTTAGAACTGAGCTGTTGTGTTTTAATAACTGTGAATGTAGTTATTTCTATGTGAGTGTGTGTTGGTTTATGATAACGGAGAAGAGCCGCCCCGGTGGCGCAGTGGTCTAAGCGATGGCCTCTGATCATTCGTCCGAACGGGGTCCGGGTTCGAATCCCGGTGAGGCATGGATGTTGTGTTTTGTCTTACGGCACTGGCTCTCTCCCTTCCCTGGAACCAGTGACCCTAAATTAGGGACGGGCGACTGCTTATAGCCCATTGAGTTGCTCACGGTGGTCGTTAAACCTCCAATTAAAAAAAAAATGATAACGGAGAAGTTTTTAAATAAAAAATGTGGTGTAAAAGAAGTTGCTAGTAGTTCTAAACAAGCAAAAAGGAACAAATCCAGAAATTATGATGACACATACTTCGATTTCGATTTCACATGCACTATTGTTAAGAACAAAGAACGTCCTCAGTGTGTAATCTGCCTGAAAGTGTTGGCAGCCGAGAGTACGCTACCGAACAAACTGAAACACTACCTGGAAACCGTACACAGTAGTTTAGTGGGTACCCCCAGAGATCACTTTTCATGCAAGTTACAAGAAATGTGTGAGCAGAAGACTCATTTCCGTAAACAAACCACAATCCTCAGCAAAGCCCTCCTTGCATTCTACAAAGTGGCATACTGAATTGCACACATCAAGAAACCTCGCACAATTGCAGAGGAGTTTGTGTTGCCTGCTGCTCTTGACGTTGTGTCAATTATTACGTTGAAAAGAATACAAGCTGGTAATGTAAATGACTTCTTTTAAAACAAACTTGAATTTGTGCAATTATTTTTTTTTAGTTTTGGGTACAGAGGCGTCGCACAGAAAATGTAACATGTGATGGACAGCGTCTCAAAAAGTTTGGGACCCCCTCCCCTGGGTTAGGGTGATACTTTTTGTTTAATTTAGGTAGCTTTTGATGAAAACTATACTTGTGTGTTCTAAAAAATGCTGCGCCGCCCCGGTGGCGCAGTGGTCTAAGCGATGGCCTCTGATCACTCGTCCGAACGGGGTCCGGGTTCGAATCCCGGTGAGGCATGGATGTTGTGTTTGTCTTACGGCACTGGCTCTCTCCCTTCCCTGGAACCAGTGACCCTAAATTAGGGACGGGCGACTGCTTATAGCCCATTGAGTTGCTCACGGTGGTCGTTAAACCTCCAATCAAAAAAAAAAAAATGCTGCATATGGTTCTAACAGGCAGGCAATCAAACTGCATTGCATCCAGTAGTAGTTTATTATAAAAGTGGCATTGAACTTGAACTGTGTATTTTAATGAAAAATAGATTACCTAAACATATGATAATACCCTTTTACTTTTCAAAAGATGTGTATTCAACAGTGGTGTAGGGTGACCTAAAGTTTATCCGGGGCTAAATCTTTTGAAATTACTTTCACAACCTTTTTCCTTATTGCGAAATATAATTTCAGTGGATTGTAAGGTTTCCAAATGCTACCTGCTGAATTCATACTTAACCACATAGAATGAGGTAGAAATTTTATTTATATACATGCAGTGCTGTATAACATAAAAAACACTGTTGAAACAAAACAGTTGTAAACGGTAGAAACAAAACAAAGTATGTGTGCTTTCGTTCCACTTAACCAGGATATTTTGCTATGTCGTCACTTCACATTAAAAATTCTAGACTGATTCTTATGTTTTTGCACCAAGCAAATATTTGATCGATGTGGGCCCAAGTCTTTAATGTTTTTTTTTCTTCATCCCTTAATAAACTAAAAGGGTGCTCCAACAAAAAATCCACTTTGTTCATTTTACTTTCATGAGCTTAACCCCACAAAGAAAAATCAGCTACTCACTGTCGATTGACCTGAAAGCAAAATTGCTACTGTTTAACAAAAAAGCGACCAGCCCCAAAAGAAAGTTTTACTATGCATGCACAGTTTAGCGCGCATCTGCAGATTCATTACTGTTCTCTGAAGCTTCACTAAGGTGATGAGGTGATGAAAGTCGCCTCTCCTACCCACGCAGTATTCAGTGCACTCTAGTAAACGGATATGGAAAGCTGTAATGTGTTACCCAGTTATTCAACTATTGTACATAGTGTTTTAGTGCACTGGCATGCAAAAATTAAGGACGAGACGATTTTTTGAATGTAACATCGTGCAGAAGGGCTCCACATAGACTCAAATCATACCATAAGATTCCCAAGATGTATGAATATGGGGCAATGAGCAAAACCGTCCAAACAAGAAATCCAAAGGATACAAAGGCAGTTTATTGAAAAGGTAGCTTCAAGCACAACTGGACAAATGACAGAAATGTCCATGTGACAGGTGGCTGCCAAGAAAAATCCAGTCTTTAGTAGGGATATGATCACCCCTGACTGCGTTGCAGGATTTACAACGTCTGTCCATGCTGAGGACGAGGTTGTCAAGGAGCTGTTTAGACATTGCGACCCATTCCTCTCGTAGCGTCAATCGCAGCTGTGGAATCGTTGCTGGCGGCTGGTGACGTGCTGCCAAGCGTCTCCCGAGAAGGTCCCACACATATTTGATTAGATTTAGGTCCGGGGACCTTGTGGGCCAATCCATGCATTGAATATCTTCACTCTCCAACAGCTTTGCGACAGCCACTGTACGATGAGGTGTAGCGTTGTCGTCCATGAAGAAGAACTCAGGACCCACAGCACCTCTAAACAGACACACGTGAGGCAGGAGAACCTCGGTACAATAGCGGACACCAGTGACTGAACCTCCTTGGAAGATGTGGAGGTTAGTGCGGCTACCAAGCATGATACCGCCCCAAACGAGAACTCTGCCACCTCCAAACTGGTCCCTTTCGATGATGTTGAAAGTGTGATTGCATGTTCCCTGCTCTCTCCAGATGTGTATATGTCCAGAATCGCTCGTCAGACTAAATCGGCTCTCATCCGTAAAGAGAACTCTACCCCATTGCTGATGTGTCCAGTTCTTGTGTTCCTGGCACCACAGAAACCGCCGTCTCCGATAAGCAGGCGTTATTGTCACACATCGTACTGGTCGTCGTGCAAATAGACCACCTTTGTGCAGTCTCCTGGCCACGGTAAAATGCAATAATGGACGTCCAGTTGTCTTTTGCATGTGCCTTGCGATTTCTCCCGCTGTCTGCCGTCTGTCTCTTCTCGCCTGTAGGACAATATACTGGTCGTCCGGCGCCATGGTTGCTCGTGGACGACCACTGCTAAACTCTCAGAGACCTGTTCCTGTCATTTGAAATGCTCTCCAAGCTCGTGAAACAATGCTGTGAGCAATCCTGAACTCCTCGGCCACACTAGTCACACTTCGAAATTCTTCCAACTTCCCAATGACGTGACCTCGGGTAAAGTCATCCAGATGTCGTCTACTGGATTGCCTGTTGGCCATATCACACGGTGGCAGCAACTCGACGTCGTTCAAACCGATGTACACCGTGCAATAGCTTTCACCGAATTGCTGAGCGTACACCGCCCGTGTGCTTTATACCCTTCCGACACTCCCCCTCCACGTCATGCTGCATATATGCGCATGCCCTACCGTACCGGACCCTAGTCTGTCTCCAGAGGGGTCTTTCGGTCCGTTCTGCCTGCTTGTTCCGCTGTTATGCTAATATCTCCTCTTCGTCCTTAATTTTTGCACACCAGTGTACTACCCAGTAAGGAAACTATAGGGGTTTATCAAAATAATGGAAACACTTATAGTTTGTGGAGAGCTTTTTATTAATAAGCTGTAAGCCTACCGCTGGCATTGAGAACAGAAGCAGTTCGACTTGAAATAGAGTTATACAAGTTGTGCATATATGATAATGGAATTTGGGACCATTTTTCATGTAAAACATGTCTGAACTGTGCTAGTGATATTGGAGGTGGAAAGTATGACATGACCTTTAGCTCAGACATTCCCACAAATGTTCAATAATATTGAGGTGGCCAAGGTAGCTGCTGTAACTCATCCTCATGCTCTGCAAACCACAGCTTGACACATTTCGCACAATGCACGGGTGCGTTATCTGCTTGAAACCAGGGACCATCATTAGGGAAATTAGGGAACAATGCCTGCAACATTGGGAGTAGGTGGTCCCCAAGAATGGATTCATACATTGCAGATGTGACATGACCCTGCAGAATTACCAATGGCCCTAAGGTATTTTTGTGTGCTTGTTCAATTGCAAAAATAATGAAACAGGGGCTACAAACATTGTGCCTGTATTGGTATTTACGCAGTTTAGGGGTGCATTTTTTTACAAGCCTTTCCTCACATTTTAATGTGATTTCATCTAACTTTTGTGTCTTTTTAAATAAGTGCAAGTGAATTACAGCATTAGTTTTAAAACTTAAAAGATAATAAAAACTGTGTCTAATGCTAGCCTTGGCACCATATCATGAGTAGATAAGCCCAAGTAGCTAAGGAACACAGGCTGATTACTGTGAAGGTATATTACAACAAAGCTCACCAGAATAAATATGTTACTTATTATTTTGTTTATTATTTTTCAAACTATTGATATATTACAGAAGGCGAGTTGAAAGTTTTGCAGTATTTGCATAAACGCATGTGCTGCGGCGGGTGTGCCACGTGTTTAAACTAGTTCAAGTCGCGCACTGCAGCCAATTGAAAGGGATATAAAGTGGTAGTCGTTGCTGTGAACAGCATTGCATGTCATCGTTCTGTCTGTGGTTGGGACGCCTAAAATATGAACAGCCACAACCGGCTGATTAGGGAACTTTGCTTTACGAGTTTGGACTCTGCCATAACGCTGCTCAAGCAACACAAAACATTTGTCATACAAAAAGGGAAGGTTCCGTGGACCACAGCACCACAACCAGATGGTTCAAGAAATTTTGCTCAGGTGACAGAAGCCTCAATGATCAGCCAAGGTTAGGTAGACCGCAAACCGTGGATTCAGCGGCTGTGTGCCAGGCCATAGAGGCAAATCTGACAACCAGCACTCGAAGATTATCAGGTGAGCTGGGCATATCACAGACCACCGTGGTTTGTCACCTTCAGGACCTCGGCAAGGTCTACAGGAGCTGCTGCATTGTCCCTCACGAACTGACTCCAGCTGAAACAAACTGCTAAGTGAAAGTGTTCATGAAACTCCTAGAAAACCAGTGTGATGTACATTTCATCAAGAGAATTGTTATGTGTGATGAAAAGTGGATCTATTTCCGTAATCTTAACACACAATGGCAGTGGTTGAGCCCGGGCCAGCTTCCAGAAGGTGTTGCCAAACATGGGCACTTAGAGCACAAGGTGATATTCTGCGTCTGTTGAAATTTCAAGGGGATGATCCATTATGAAGTTGTTCCAGACAGTTTGACCATCAACGCCAACCTCTACTCTGAATAGCTGGAGCGGATGTATGCCGTTTTGGAGAAGTACCCCGCACTGGTGAACAGAAAGCGCTCTCTCCTACAGCAGGACAATGCTCAGCTTCATACCACACAAACGACCTGGACTAAACTCCAGGAACTTGAGGGCATCAAACTGATGCCACAACCAGCATATAGTCTGAACCTTGCCTCTTTCGGTTATTGCTAATTCTGTTCCACGGCCCACTTCCTTTGTGCGCGACACTTCAACAACCAGGAGGAGGTGACAGGTGGGGTGAAAAAGTTCTTTACCTCGAAGGACAAGAACTGGTACTGCCTCAGGATCGAAGGGCTGGCAGACAGATGGCTAAAGGCGGTGCAACACGTTGGCCTATACTTTGAATGCTAGTCAGCTTTCGTCATCCAAATATAGCAAAACTTTCGACTCACCCTCTGTACTTGTTATCAATAGTGTGAAATGAAATAATATATTACTTATTTCATTTCAAACTATTGACACAGTTTGAAATGAAAGTAAAATGTATACTTATTATCAACATTGATATGGATCAGATTCCAACAGCCCTACTGTGTAGCAAAGTACAGTTGGCCGATCTGCTGTTACCCAGTTTAACCTGTATCTCTAACGAACTCACATCAATAGACAAACAGGTTAAATATTGTTTCTGTACTCAAAAATGAAAAGAAAACATTAACAATTGTAAAAAAGATTCTGATATTAAAAAAAAATTACTAAAGAAAGGGAATCCTTGAACTGCAAAATTACCTTACTATTGACTTAAGTGAAAGTGTGCACACATGGATTTGGCTGTTTTTGTCTTTTTGTGAAGTTTTCTGATTTATGTGTACATAAACTTAAATATTTTCTCTCTCTCTCTCTCTCCATAGCCCAGGCGTCGCAAAAGCCAGGGGAGCATTAGGTAAGTGACTTTCCGGAGAAATGAAAAAAAAAAAAAAAACTTTTTATTCTTTCTATTGTTGATATATGAAAATGTTTGTATTTCTACTTATACCTTTGGTGAAAATTTTAAATAGTGGTTATCCCAATGGACTATGATACTTTGGAAATTATTGTATGCGAATAAAATGTTTGACTCACATTGAATATGTTATACTACATATATATGAAGATGGCATTTTAATTACATAATAACAATTCATTTCTCCAAGAACACATTTGTTTGACGATTAACATACAATACTGACAGTAAGATAATATTTTCAATGCATAACAGTTAAAAGGTATGAACACTGAGCATCGGAGAAACACAAACACAGCTTGGGGTAAGACAGCAGCATAAAAACAAAGTGAGTTCCTCATTCTCACAACAACAGGTATCTGAGAAGTGATCACGTGATACTGTGTCTGCACTTAACACAGAGAAGTCACAAATAATAAACAACTTTTTCTTTTCTCTGCATGAAGAAACAATATATGTGAATGTTGCACGTGGCATAATTATGACTTATTTTCTAACAGCCTCCCACATGGTGAGCTGATTGCACAACAGTCCAAGTCTAGTCCAGTCCATAACTTCTCATGCTGGTTTCTTGAAAGTGGTTTTGTCATAATATCTGCAGTCATATCTGCTTTTGCAGTATTCTTCTGCAGATCTCTAATAAATGGGAGCTTCATATCTATGTACTTTGTGCGAGTGCTTATTCTTTCATGTTTGATAACACTTAATATCATGATACATTATCTTCATATGAATGTTGTTGGTTCTTTTTTGTGCATAGTACAGATCATCCAGTAAAGTTCTGATCCAGATCAGTTCTTGACAAGCTTGTGCTGCAGAAATATACTCTGATCCTGTTGATGAAAGAGCAGTACAGTTCTGCTTCTTAGAGTTCCATGATATGGTGCTATTCCCAAGTTAGAACGTGTATCCACTTGTGAATTTTTGGTGCTTGATGTCACCTGCCCAATCTGTGTCAGCATAACCTTTGAGAACAAGTTGGTGTTTTACACTGAAGTGGAGTTGCATGGCGGTTGTTGTCTTCAGATATTTAATTATTTTTTGCTTAGCTTACCAATCTTGTGTTGAAGGATTCTCCAGTTTTCTACTTAAAATGCCAACTGCTGTGGCTATAGCTGGTCCTGTGACTGGAAATATACCACAAGGCTCCCTCTAATTATTTAGTGGCTCTTGATATTTATTTATGATGTCGTTTATTTTTGCACTTTGATAAAGTATGTAACTACCATTTATATTTCTTTCTACTTGTATACCCAAACAATCTGCTACTTTTCCAAGATCTTTTATTTCAAATATGGTTTCAAACATTTTCTTTGGTTTTGTTGATGTTTTCCATGATATCTCATATTTCAAATATGGTTTCAAACATTTTTTTGGTTTTGTTGATGTTTTACATGATATCTCATGCAATTTATATGTTGTCCACATAGATGATTATGTATGTGTCTTTTTTTCTTTTTTCTTTTCATGTGTGAAACAGCAAGGATCTGTTTTCCCTTCAGTGTATCCATTCTCACATGTTTTTCAGTAGTGTGATTCCATACTCTGGCAGATTGCTTTAGTCCGTAGATAGACCTTTTAAGTTTACAAATTTTTGTCTCATTTCCTTTTTCTATGTATTCTGGTGGTTGACATATAGATTTCATGTCAAAATGGTGAACATGTGTTTTTCTGTATGCTGCTAATGTAAGTAGGGTGTGGTGTGCACTGTGGTATGTTTTACAGCAGGAGTGAATGTTTGTAATCTTCACCAGGTCTTTGACTGCAAGTCTTGCTTTGTATCTTATTTATGTCACCATTGACATGATATTCGGTGTTAAAGGTCCATTTGCATCCAATGGCTTTTTTGGTCATATTAGTAAGTTCCCAGGTTTTATTCTTCTTTTGAGATTCAGTCTCTTCATTTGTGGCTTCCAGCCATTTTTGTTTTGTTTTTCTTCTGGCATTTCATGTAGTTCATGGCAGTCCGTTGGCTCAGGTTTAGGTTGCACCTTTGAAGTGTATGATAACTGTCTAGTGATTTCCTTTTAATGGTTCTTGCAGATCTACTGGGTTGTTGACTTGTTCTTTCATCTGTAGATCCACTTGATTCTAACAGGATTTTCACTTTCAAAAACAACATCTTGTGTGTTTTCACCTGTTCTTGGTATTGGCCCACACGTACTGGGTTAGTACAAATGAAATAGATAGTTTCAACATTTTATAAAACCCAAACTATTTGAGATATTGGCGTGCACATTGCACCATTTTGTAGGGAAGCTCTTGAAGTTTGTTACAGCAACTTACAGATGTTCGATAGGTGCACCTTTAGTCACATGGCATATATCAATGCAGTAGTCAAATTCTTGCCAAACAGGTGTTAACATACGTCAACTCTAGCAATAGCTGTTGTGATATGTTGTTTCAGATCAACTAAATTAACAGAAAGGAGAGGGTTGGAAACCTTGTCATTGACATAGCCCCATAAATAAAAAAAAAAAGTCACAGGGTGTTTGATACAGACTTTGTGGTGGCCAGCATGTGAGTGACATGTCGCCTGTTCCACTGCCAGTCCAGCCAGCACTGTGGAAGATTTCATCGAGGTAATTTCTAACTTCCCGATGCTAGTGGGGTAGTGCTCCATCCTATTGGAAAATGAAGTCACTGTCTTCAATCATGCAGTTGAGGCATCAACCAAATAAGCAGCATATTGAGATAACTTCCTGTTACAGTTTTTTTTTTTTTTTTTTTGTGGAAAAAGAACGTGCCATACACTTTTTATGGGATATAGCACAGAACACATTAACCTTTAGGGAATCTTGCACATGCTCCACTGTTGCTCTAGGATTTTCAATTCCCCATATGTGAATATTATGTTTATTAACTTTCCCACTTATGTGGAATGTCGGTTTGTCGCTGAAAATTAGACGCTCACTGAAACTGTACAGAAATGCAGGAGATATGCTCCTGCATTTCTGTACAGTAATTGTCACATGTGATTTCTGTCATTGTCACTAAGGCAACTGTGGGTTGTAAGGAGTAATCTTCTGCGGCTTCCTCAAAATTTTCCAGACTGTCGATTAAATGGAATTTGTAACTCCTGAACTGCCATAGCTGTGGATTTCCTTGTGCTGCATTTGTAAGTGGCACAAACACATCTTACTTGTTGATCAGATTCACATAGTCTCCCTGGACTTTTTTTACCTTTATACAAAATATCCCACTGTTGCAAATTTATTGTGCCAGTTCTAGATGGTTTGTCTGTCATTTCTTGAAAGGTGTTCTAAAATTCTGTTGCACAATAGTAACGATTGATTGAAGCACACAGAACACCACGACATTTGTGGCCATCTTGCCTGACCAGTCATGTGATGATGAAAATGTACAATCTTTTAATGCTATTATTGATATAATAAAATCGTTTCTATTGGTAATTTAGAACGGTCCATCGTGAGTGCCAATACCTTTCATAGTTTTGGTCACACACACACACACTTACCTCTCATTCACGAAGTGAAGTTACGTTGATTGAATTTTTACATACATACATCTCACTGAGCTGTTCTCTGAGTTTCAGAGATTAGCTCCACAAAAAAGACAATCCACCAGATAAATGCTTAACTGATTATTTACCTACTCATGCCGTATCAAACGTCTCCATTCACAGCGATCTTGGCACACAACTCAAGTTTCACTGACATCCATCACACAATGTACACAAGACCTGTTTCATACTCACTATCTTTTTATCATGCCGACATTCCTGAACCTGGTCCTCCCATGATTTCCTTGGCCTTTCTTTACCTTTCTTTCCTGCCACTTAGGCTGAATAAATTCTCTTAGTAAGTATCTCATCACTCATTCTTTCAACTGCCCAAACCACCTAAGAATATTAGTCTCCACCTGATTAACAACATTTTGCCTCACATTATGCAACTGCAACACATCCTCATTCCTCACATGATCAAAGAGCATTATGCCACAAACTCCCTCCAAATAACGCATCTCTCCAGCACACAAATGACTCCTATGTCTCTTCTGCAGTACTCAGGTTTCACTGCCATACGTCAGAGTAGAAGCAGTTACACCTTCTCACACAGCCATTTGGGACTTTCTTAAGAACCTATCATTCCTGTGAAATCCTCCTAAAGCAGCTATGACTTTCAATGAAGAGTTCACTCGCCAACTAACTTTGCCACCTAATTTGTTCTCTGTGTCAAACATGCTTCCTAAATACCCAAACTCATTCACCTGGTCAATCACTGTGCTATTTAGACTTATCTTGCATTTAGTACTAACAGTTCCTCGCTCAAAAACCATAACTTTGATTTTTCCCTTATTTATACTCAGCTTGAATTTCATGCAAACTTCGTACATCCGGGACAACTGACTCTGCAACTCACTCACTTTTGCTCTTTGCCAACAGGACTGAGTCATCAGCATACATCTCTGCACACATGGATATTACCAAGACATAAAACAGTATTGTCCCTGCCGCCCCGGTGGCACAGTGGTCTAAGGCGCTGGCCTCTGATCATTCGTCCGTAAGGGGTCCGGGTTCGAATCCCGGTCAGGCATGGATGTTGTGTTTGTCTTACGGCACTGGTTCTCTCCCTTCCCTGGAACCAGTGACCCTAAATTAGGGACGGGCGACTGCTTATAGCCCATTGAGTTGCTCACGGTGGTCGTTAAACCTCCAATAAAAAAAAAAACAAAAAAAAAACAGTATTGTCCATTTTGGCATCACGCATGCATGCTTCCATAAATATATTAAACAGCCATGGTGACATTACACAACCTTGTGTGACTCCTGCACTAATAGAAAACCATTTCGATACACCAATTACTCATACACAAGCTCTACAGCTAGCATACATGGCTTTCACATTATTAAGTAGATTCCCAGTAACACCATTATTTATTCAGTACCTTCCACAGAAGTATCCTATTTACTCAGTCATAAGCTTTCTCTAAATTTGTGAAGGCAGCAAAAACTTACCAACAGGCAGATACTTTTTAATCATCATGCGTAATGCAAAAATTTGGTTAGTGCAGCCTTTACCAGGCATAAAACACTCTGAACATTCCACATGTTCTCTGATGTAAGACCTTGTACTTTTTCAATAATGACCTTTCCAAACACTTTCCCTGGCACACACAGCAAGCTAACACCATGACATTCTTGCATTCAGTCTGATCACCTTTTCCCTTATACAAGGTAACAATGATAGCATACCTCTAATCCCGAGGGACCATTCATAACTCCCGGCTCAACTGGCAAATTTTAGTTACCCGGTCAGTAACAGAGTTACCACCATATTTTAACATCTCGGCAGTTATGCTATCTACTCCCAGAGCCTTACCATTCTGAAGAGATTTTAGAGCTTTACACACCTCTTCTCTTGAGATCCCTCCTGTGCTTCCATCTCTCACTATGACATCATCTGCTTCTGGCTCAGAATCGCCTTTGCTTTTGTGATCTAATAACTCACAGAAGTATTCACTCCATCTTTCACTTAACTCATCGGGCTCCCATATCATTTCTCCAACCCTATTCTTCACACAACATAAAATTTTATTTCCCCTATTTTTCCATTACTTATGTACTTCCAGAAGGTTTTTCTATCTTTCTAAAAAGCTGATTCATGCATTTCCACCTTTTCCTTCCTTTCTAATTTTGTGCCTTACTCTGGTGAACCATCTTAGCTGCCTCACACTTCTTACAGCGATATTCATCCTCAGAAACTCGACCTTGCAACATCTCCAAATATGCTTCCTTCTTCTCTTTACTGTTTCTTTAATCTCACTGTTTCACCAATCATTACCTCTAATGTTACCCACCATTGTGTTGCTTGCTGTAAAATGATTTAGGTGTACACAGTACCATCAAGCATAGCAATTGTAGCTTACTGTGGATCAATTAGCTTTGTAAATGGTCATGGACCACATAACATAAACAAACAAAAAAGATTAGAGCTAGTTGGACATTTAATGTTTCCTCATTGCTTTGGTAGATGATTTTTGTGAACAACATTAGCATGTAATTTCTGACAAACAAATGCATTCAGTGTGTCCCTTGCTCTGCCTACAGCCTGGATCTTGTGCCTCATGACTTGATTTTGTTCTCAGCCATGAAAACAAAGCTTCAAGGATGGTAGTACCAGACCACAAATGAAGCTGTCTATGCTGTGGAACAATTTGCCTGGTAGTCAAGGGTGCGGATCAGTGTTTAACTTTTTTAGTCCACAGAACCCCAAACATGATATATATATATATATATATATTCTATTAAGGAGAAACCTAATCAAAAAATACATAAATAATTTCGACTCACACCAAGTACGACATAGAAAAGGTTATGTATCTATCGGTGTGAGTAAAAGGAGAAAAGATAAAAATAATAAAATAAAACAACTGAATGTAGAAGGTGTCGAGAATACTGAGCCTTGGCTTTATCAAGGACCAGCAAAAACTCTGCATTTTCTCACTTCCACAAAGACCTAGTCGGAAATGGGTTTCTGCAAGGCCAAGGATGCAAGTAACATTCCCACCTAAAAGTGTTTTAAAAAATATATATATGTCATGTCCTCCGCAGAGTTGTATGACAAAGCACTAGTTAACAATTTCGCTTGCATCCATTGACCTTCTTGGCCCGACCCATGCTCTTCATCTGTTACTATTAAACAGAGAGAAGAAGATTAAAGTGAACTCAAGCTGTGGGAGTGACATAATAATTAGAAATAATTTTCAGCTATAACGAAATGCCAAGTTCGTTTGAGAGAGAATTTAAACCTGAAAAACAATGCAAAAGAAATCCGAATATTTACATTGCAATTAAAAAAGGAAATATTAATTTTTAAAATTTTTAAAAAACAGATTTTTGAAAGAAAACTTGAGTCTAAAACCCCTACTCTACACCTTATGACAGCACGAAAACGAGAATAATTTAAAGACAATAATTAACTAAAGAAAACTTTGTGAAAGTTATATGACTTAAACAGTTAGTTGCAATATGTACAAAGTTTTTCAGCAGTGCTTTAAGTGCATAATTATTTTAGTTATTAAAAACTTAACTACTTGGAAAAACAGCGCAAAGAAAAGGAACACGCTTAGCCCTCTGCTGTTCCTAGGTAACCCCAAGAGACGCGCAAAGTTACCAAGAAAAGAAAGAGTTAAAACCCGCAAAAAAGTTAACAGACAAGCCAGTGCCTAAAAGCTGAAAAGCTAAAAATCAACAGAGAAAAAGTACATGAATTACAAACAATGAACTTATAAAACCTAAAGCCCTAAACACAAGGAAGAGAGCTTACCTCTTGTGCGACGAAACAATCACCTCACTAGAGTAAAACATGGCTGACCTCTTTCCTGACGCTTCTGCCACTCCCTAGACGCTGGGGGGCAGTGTGGGTGGGGCTGATGGCCTCCTCATACAGAAAGAAACCAACACGCGGAGATTTTAGCCAGAGAAAAAAATATATAAACTTAAGACTGTGGACCTGTATGATCAGAAAGAGCAGAATTAACTCTCCAGAATACATGAGAAATATTATAGAATACACGAGTAGTGTATTCAATAATCTTTGCATGTATTAAATCACCTTAGTGAGCTTCTATAGATTAATCAGAATCTTATTAATTTTAATGTTGGTTTTACTATTTTTAGTATAGCTATCCTAGTGATGAATAACTAGTTTTCTTTTTTATTTGTTTTTATTTTCTTTTATAAACAGATTTTTAAGCTTTTTTTGTGATTTTGTTTATATTATTTAATTTTTTGTTTTAATAGGACCTTCATATCCATAGCACTAAGGTTCCTTTTAGTAGTTAATAGGCATCCTCTAGCCAACTTCCTTACGGCTTTGATTGGTCAGAATCATATTATTAACTGTGTAGAAAATTAAAGCAGATCTGCCAACCTCACTCTATTATTCAGGATAATTTTTCTTAAAGTTCTTTTGATGAAAGAAGAAGGAATTTCGTTCTCTAGAAAACTATCTAATAGTATATTAATGTGGTAATTGAAGTCCAAATTGTTGCTGCAAATTCTTGAAATTCTTAGGACCTGAGAAATTAGTACATTCTCAATTACTTTGGTTGATATGTTATTATTCCAGTGTAGATATTTAATTGTTTTGAAAGGAAAATTAACTCTTTTATCAAAGAGGCTAATAGATGGGTTACCTCTGTTGAGCTTAATGCTTAAGTCTAGGAACTCAAGTTCCTGATTACTGTGGTTGGTTTTACATAAGTTAAGAGAGCTAGGATAGATATTATCAAAATCACTCTCTATAACTTCTGAATTATTGATACACAGCAGATCATCAATATGTCTAAAAGTGTAAAGGTAGTTATCTGAGCAGGTGGGGTGATTTTTAATGAATTCATATTCCTTAAAGAACAGGAATAGATTAGCGATATTCGTGGACGTTGATGTTCCCATGGGAATACCGTTCACCTGCTTATAGAGAGTATTATTATATAAGATATGGTTATTTTTTATGCAGCAATTGAGATAAGAGTTCCAAGTTCCTACGTTAACAAATTGGTTAAGTTTAAATTCTGCATACAGCTCTTTAAAGGTAGTGATTATATCAGATAGAGGCAGATTAGTGTATAGGTTTTCAAAATCATAACTATTAATATCTAGGGGACAAACTTTGAGTATAGTAGAAATTACTTCTGCATTATTATTAATTATCCAAAAATCTCTGTACATCAAGTTAGTACAGTTTCTAATGTGTTTCAAAACCTTCTTTAAGACATCTTCAAAAGCAAGATCTATTTTCTTTTTGTGACTCCTTACTCCACTAGCAATGAACCTGAACTTCACAGGATCCTTATGAAACTTAACCGTTGCAAAAAGAAATGGAAATTCAGGCTCATATCTTCTAGTTTGTGGAATTTTGAGTTTCTTGAAGAATGCCTTAAACCGATTTTCTAACTGCTTGGTGGAGTAACTTACGGGCTCGTATGTTACTCTATTATTGAGTTCCATAGTTAACAATTCAAAGTAGAACTTCTTACAGATAATTGCAAAATTATTGCTAGCTTTATCCGTTGTGGTAAAAATAAATTGGTCTTGTAGTTTGGAGAGTGACCCTTTAGCTTCTCCAGAGAAAAAGAGATTTCTGTCGAAACAAAAGTCCAGACCTGCCAACTCACCGGTGAAGCTATTGATTATATTATATTTCCATTCTGCGAAGGCCTCAATAGGCTGATTGTACGTTAAACTGGTTTTTACGATGTACCTATTAACATCTTGAGTGAAGCTCTCAAGAATCCTTTCTTTGGAAATTGTGAAGGAAGGTCTGAATTTAGAGCCATACTCTAATAAATTCCTAAGCTTTTCATTTTCAACAAAACTCAAGTTTCCGGTGATAATATGGTTGTAATTCTTATCATAGTGAACTGTTTCTCTATGTTCATCACAAGAACATGTAGTAATTACAGGAATGTAGCTCGAAGAGTTAAGTTTGTAGTTTTTAACTATTGACCCTAAGGTCTTAACATATTTAAAACTTACAATAGACTGGTGCCTGTGGATGGGAAAAAAATTGCATTATTGTAGAACAGCTTCCTTACATTGAGATTATCGTAGGCTTTATTTAGAAACCTGATGGTTACAAAATTACTGGAAAATTCTTTAAGAGAAATTTTATCTTTAAGAATATGTTTAAGAATGTCCAGAACCAAAGCAAAAACATGCTTATCAACATGGTCAGCAGTTTCATTCCAGAATTTGAAAAAACTTTTAAGGACAGAGTGCTTGAAGGACTTGAGAATTTTGTAAGTATTTTTAACAAAATTAGTGCCAGTTTTAAAGCTTTCCAGAGTTATTAGCAAGTTAGCAAAATCAACTTTGCTTGATGTGCGAAATAACCTCTGTCCTCTATTACCTCTAGTGCAGCTCTTATTATTAACAAGAAAGAAGAGTTCACGAATTGAAAATTTATGCTGATTATGCTTATTGTCAGATAGAGTGGAATTAAGACCGTAGGGATAAAGAGACTGATGCTGCAAAATTTCAAGGGATTCAGTTTCTAGCCGAGCATAGAGGTCAGGGATAATATGTAGTACCTCTATTTTCACTTTGTCAAAACCATGAGTATGGAAATGCTCTAATTCAAAGGTAGAGCACTGGTTGGCGTTTGTGGAGGGGTTCACTCCTGAATTAGAGAACTTGTTAACTAGAGACCTGTGTCCATTAATCCTAAGATGAAGAGGATTTTTACTTTGGCCAATATAGCTAAGGTTGCAGACAGTACAGGTGAGCTTATAGATGGTATTGTAGGCTTTGCAAAACTTGTTGGAGCAATTATCCTCAACAGAAGAATACAGGTTAGGATCTGCAGATTTACATGTCAAACAACGTTTGTCATTTCATAACTTTAGATTACCTTTGCCAGCGAGTTCATACACTATGGGAAAGGGTGCTAGCCTAACCGAGCGGGAGGACTTAAAATATCTGAGCTGACCTCCAATCCTTTCATCGTCCTTAGAACTCCACTTGGGCCAAAACATACAAATTCTGAGCAAACCAACTAGGAAAAACTTTCTAGAAATAAGCAGTCCAAGAAAATACCAAACTCGAGTATAAACTACACTCCAAAAGGCTGCATCCAAAACATACTAATAATAAAAATTAGAAATAAAAATAAGAGTGAATTGTAAATAAATAGAAAATGAAAAAAAAAAAAAAAAAAAAAACCCTCAAATAAAAAAAAAAAAAATAGTAATAAAAAAATAATAAAACATTTCAACTAGAATTTGCGCATGAGCTGCTAAATAATAAATTGAAATTAGTTACTGAAGAGCAAAACTGAAGACTAAGGAAAAACTTTAGAATTTTGCTGGTCCTTGATAAAGCCAAGGCTCAGTATTCTCGACACCTTCTACATTCAGTTGTTTTATTTTATTATTTTTTTATCTTTTCTCCTTTTACTCACACAGGTAGATACATAACCTTTTCTATGTTGTACTTGGTGTGAGTCGGAATTGTGAGTGTGTTTTTTTGCTTGGGTGTCTTCTTAATGGAATGTGAATTCTGAATTTTCAAAACTGCTGCGTTGCGCGTTTTGATCTTCAGGTTATTTTGCAGCTTTCGTTTTAAATTCTAAAATTTTTTCCTTAGTCTTCAGTTTTGCTCTTCAGTATATATATATATATATATATATACTAAAGAGCAAAACTGAAGACTAAGGAAAAAATTTTAGAATTTAAAACGAAAGCTGCAAAATAACCTGAAGATCAAAACGCGCAACGCAGCAGTTTTGAAAATTCAGGATTCACATTCTATTAAGGAGAAACCTAATCGAAAAAACATCAATAATTTCGACTCACACCAAGTACGACATAGAAAAGGTTATGTATCTATCGGTGTGAGTAAAAGGAGAAAAGACAAAAATAATAAAATAAAACAACTGAATGTAGAAGGTGTCGAGAATACTGAGCCTTGGCTTTATCAAGGACCAGCAAAAACTCTGCATTTTCTCACTTCCACAAAGACCTAGTCGGAAATGGGTTTCTGCAAGGCCATGGATGCAAGTAACATTCCCACCTAATATTGTTTTAAAAAATATATATATGTCATGTCCTCCGCAGAGTTGTATGACAAAGCACTAGTTAACAATTTCGCTTGCATCCATTGACCTTCATGGCCCGACCCATGCTCTTCATCTGTTACTATTAAACAGAGAGAAGAAGATTAAAGAGAACTCAAGCTGTGGGAGTGACACAATAATTAGAAATAATTTTCAGCTATAACGAAATGCCAAGTTCGTTTGAGAGAGAATTTAAACCTGAAAAACAATGCAAAAGAAATCCGAATATTTACATTGCAATTAGAAAAGGAAATATTAATTTTTAAAATTTTTAAAAAACCTGATTTTTGAAAGAAAACTTGAGTCTAAAAACCCCTACTCTACACCTTATGACAGCACGAAAACGAGAATAATTTAAAGACAATAATTAACTAAAGAAAACTTTGTGAAAGTTATATGACTTAAACAGTTAGTTGCAATATGTACAAAGTTTTTCAGCAGTGCTTTAAGTGCATAATTATTTTAGTTATTAAAAACTTAACTACTTGGAAAAACAGCGCAAAGAAAAGGAACACGCTTAGCCCTCTGCTGTTCCTGGGTACCCCAAAAGACGCGCAAAGTTACCAAGAAAAGAAAGAGTTAACACCCGCAAAAATGTTAACAGACAAGCCAGTGCCTAAAAGCTGAAAAGCAAAAAATCAACAGAGAAAAAGTACATGAATTGCAAACAATGAACTTATAAAACCTAAAGCCCAAAACACAAGGAAGAGAGCTTACCTCTTGTGCGACGAAACAATCACCTCACTAAAGTAAAACATGGCTGACCTCTTTCCTGACGCTTCTGCCACTCCCTAGACGCTGGGGGCAGTGTGGGTGGGGCTGATGGCCTCCTCATACATGCAAAGATTATTGAATACACTACTCGTGTATTCTATAATATTTCTCATGTATTCTGGAGAGTTAATTCTGCTCTTTCTGATCATACAGGTACACAGTCTTAAGTTTATATATTTTTTTCTCTGGCTAAAATCTCCGCGGGTTGGTTTCTTTCTGTATGAGGAGGCCATCAGCCCCACCCACACTGCCCCCAGCGTCTAGGGAGTGGCAGAAGCGTCAGGAAAGAGGTCAGCCATGTTTTACTTTAGTGAGGTGATTGTTTCGTCGCACAAGAGGTAAGCTCTCTTCCTTGTGTTTTGGGCTTTAGGTTTTATAAGTTCATTGTTTGCAATTCATGTAGTTTTTCTCTGTTGATTTTTTGCTTTTCAGCTTTTAGGCACTGGCTTGTCTGTTAACATTTTTGCGGGTGTTAACTCTTTCTTTTCTTGGTAACTTTGCGCGTCTTTTGGGGTACCCAGGAACAGCAGAGGGCTAAGCGTGTTTCTTTTCTTTGCGCTGTTTTTCCAAGTAGTTAAGTTTTTAATAACTAAAATAATTATGCACTTAAAGCACTGCTGAAAAACTTTGTACATATTGCAACTAACTGTTTAAGTCATATAACTTTCACAAAGTTTTCTTTAGTTAATTATTGTCTTTAAATTATTCTCGTTTCGTGCTGTCATAAGGTGTAGAGTAGGGGTTTTTAGACTCAAGTTTTCTTTCAAAAATCAGGTTTTTTAAAAATTTTAAAAATTAATATTTCCTTTTTTAATTGCAATGTAAATATTCGGATTTCTTTTGCATTGTTTTTCAGGTTTAAATTCTCTCTCAAACGAACTTGGCATTTCGTTATAGCTGAAAATTATTTCTAATTATTATGTCACTCTCACAGCTTGAGTTCTCTTTAATCTTCTTCTCTCTGTTTAATAGTAACAGATGAAGAGCATGGGTCGGGCCATGAAGGTCAATGGATGCAAGCGAAATTGTTAACTAGTGCTTTGTCATACAACTCTGCGGAGGACATGACATATATATATTTTTTAAAACAATATTAGGTGGGAATGTTACTTGCATCCATGGCCTTGCAGAAACCCATTTCCGACTAGGTCTTTGTGG
Source organism: Macrothele yani (assembly GCA_039090855.1). Lineage (NCBI taxonomy): Eukaryota > Metazoa > Arthropoda > Arachnida > Araneae > Macrothelidae > Macrothele > Macrothele yani. The sequence goes on along the minus strand of CM077012.1, from coordinate 90,787,278 downwards.
AAGTGAGAAAATGCAGAGTTTTTGCTGGTCCTTGATAAAGCCAAGGCTCAGTATTCTCGACACCTTCTACATTCAGTTGTTTTATTTTATTATTTTTGTCTTTTCTCCTTTTACTCACACCGATAGATACATAACCTTTTCTATGTCGTACTTGGTGTGAGTCGAAATTATTGATGTTTTTTCGATTAGGTTTCTCCTTAATAGAATATATATATATATATATATATATATATATATATATATATATATATATATATATAAAAACTACAAAGTAGAGACTGAAACAAAAAATTATTATTTAACAAGGACACACTGCCGGACAATTGCTAAGGATGGATGACAATAGCAACAATAGCAACCATAAAATTGAAGGCAGGAAAATGTGGAAATTAGCATAAGTGCGGGATACAGTAAGACGTGTTGTGCGTATGCAAATTTTGGATTGCCGAACTTGTTCGTGACGTCATAGCACTGGTAAGAGATATAAAGGATTTGACGCGTATTGACCGTTGTTGTTCAAACGCAAAGTTGAAAGGGAAAGAATCAATTGACGAACTTGCAATTTTCAGTATGTCTTCCCGACATCACCTAGATGATTTGACGTGTGGCCGTATTATTGGCAAGATTGAAGAAGGGCGAAAAATAACAGATGTTGCCAAGGAGTTCGACGTCAGCCAGTGTTGTTTCAAGGCTTTGGAAATCATTTCAAACAAATGGAGAGTGTAGCAAACGTAACGGGGGAGGTCGTGTTCGCAGTACGACACCTGCAGAAGATCGGTACATAGTGCTATGAACAAAAAGACACTGGCGCAGCACAGCTAGTAAAGTAGCAAATCAGTTTATGGCTGCTACTGGCAAGCGGATCTCCCGAAAAACTGTCGCCAGACGTTTGCATGAAGGAGGACTATACGCCCGCCATCCTGTTGTGTGCACCCCATTGTCCAGACGTCACCGTACCGCCCGTTTGCAATGATGCCATCAACATCGCAATTGGACTGATAACGACTGGTCTGCTGTCCTCTTCTCAGATGAGAGTAGATACAGTCTATCGTCTGATTGTCGACGACAACTGATCTGGCGTGATAGTGGTACTGCACATTGTCCAGCAAACATACAGGAAAGGGACCGATATCCGACATGTAGTGTCATGGTATGGGCTGGCATCATGATCAATTGCCGTACATCCCTCTATGTGCTTCCAACTGAGACTATGACTGGCCAACGATACATTAATGATGTTCTGCTACCTCATGTTCGCATGTTCCGTGGTGCTGTCGGTGATAGATTCATTTTCATGGACGACAACGCAACATGTCATCGAACAGTCGCTGTCCAGGAGTGTCTTGAGAGCGAGGATATTCAACGCCTCGTATGGCCAGCACATTCTCCAGATCTGAATCCCATTGAAAATGTGTGGGATGCTTTGGGGAGGAGTCTTGCTGGTTGCCAATGCCCTCCAATAAACAAGGACACCCTCATTCGTGCACTGAGAGAGGAATAGGATAAATTACCCCAACAGCTGCTTGATAATGTTGTGCAAAGCATGACACGACGTGTGGATTCTTGCATCACCCTCCATGGTGGCCATATCCCGTATTGACATCTTACGCCGGAATGCCTGCGGACGGTAATTGCATTTTTTCACGTTTACGTATTCTGCACAAAATGGCCTGTTTGTCCCTTGAACAGGTTCCAAAGCCTTCTGGATTTCAGAGCACAATAAATTGTCTTTCTTGTAATGTCCTGGCATTCTGACATTATTTTATTTCACTTGGCATCCAACCACACTTACTTTTTTATGCGCTATGTAGCCGTTTATGATCCGTCCTTAGCAATTGTCCAGCAGTGTATATATGGGATGTAAGGTCAGGTGATGCATTCATCACAGCCTCTCCTTGACAAATGTCAACCCCGCCTTCTTGTGGTGCATCCTGTTCCCACTAAAGGAGCTCTGACGACCGCCAATAGCGGTGTAACTATACCATCGGGATTAGAGGAAATGCTATCCCACACTCACCAACCCGCTTGGCCAGCGTGGTGAGTTATGGCCAAACTCCTCCAAAATGACTCCACAACTTAAATCTTGGCCCTCAGTCTCCGGCAGCTGGAATGTACCTGGCCAAGGCAGCGGCCAGTGCGACATGAAGGCAGAGGGTGCTAAGATTCCCCGGAGGACCGGACTAGGCTGCCATCTGATGCTGACCTTGGCTACGTATAATGGACGCTCCCTATCTTCTGATTCAAGGCTTCTTGAATTGGAAGAGGAACTACAAAGGATCAAGTGGGACATCGTCGGGCTAAGTGAGGTAAGGAGACAAGGAGAAGATCTCATCGAACTGAAAAGTGGACATCTCTTCTACTATCGTGGGACAGATACTGGCAGAACTAGTGGTGTTGGATTTATAATAAACAAGAAACTGAAGGATAAAGTTGTAGAAGTTGAAAGTTCCTCTGACAGAGCTGCTCAACTCGTTATCCAACTCTCGAGAAGATACAAGGCTCAGATTATTCAAACTTATGCACCCACCACAAGTCATCCTGAAGAAGAAATTGAAGCATTTTATGAGGAAATTCGTCATCTAAATAATAAAGGTAAGCAGCACTTGAAGATAATTATGGGAGATTTCAATGCAAAAATAGGGCAACGGCAACAGAATGAAACTTCAGTAGGTAAATTCGGTCACGGCAACAGAAACCAGCGTGGAAATACTCTCGTTGAGTTTGCAGAGGCAGAAGGGTTTTTCATCTTGAACTCCTTTTTCAAGAAAAAGCCACACAGGAAATGGACATGGAGACATCCAAATGGGATGACAAGTGAAATTGATTTTATTATGTGTAACAAAAAATTTGTCATAGAAGACTGCAGTGTGCTAAACAAGTTCAACACAGGTAGTGACCATAGATTGGTGAGATGTAAGATGCAGCTCAACACTAAACTCGAACGTGGCAAGCTCATAAGACAAACAAAATGTATTGACATAACCAACCTTAAAAAACACTATAATACCTTCAAGTTGGAACTAAAGAAAAGATTCTCTGCTTTAGAAGGCCTAACATCGGAAGAAGTGGATATTTCTGAAGTTAACAGAAAAGTAACCAAAGCTCTTATGGAAACAGCAACAAAATTAGCTGGGTCTAAGAACAAGTTGCATGTGAACAAATTATCAGGAAAAACCAAAATGTTGATGCAAAAAAGAAGAGAGATGAGGACAACTAAAGAAGATGTGACTTCCAAAGTGGAATATATAGAGCTATGCAAGACAGTACGAAAAAGTATCACTGTAGACGTAAGGAAATTCAACTGTGAACTAGTGAGGAAAGCAATTGAAAACAACCAAAGCCTAAAGATAGCAAGGGGACATCTCAGTAAGGGAAGAAAACAGATTATGGCACTGAGAAAAGAAGATGGTTCTGTAACAAGAAATAGAGGCACAATTTTGACTAGAATGAAAGATTTCAACTCCAAATTATATGAAAGGGATGATACATGTACTCCAGACATCATGAAAGGTACCAGTAGCAGAGTTCTTCCAGTCCTCCCATCAGAAGTTGCACATGCAATCAAGAACATGAAGCGGGAAAAAGCTCCAGGAAAAGATGGAATTACTGTAGACATCATACAAGAAGCAAGTGGAGAAATTGAAACAGTACTCGCCCAAATTTTCACTCGATAGCTTAATGAAGGGAAGATTCCTGAGGATTGGAACAACGCTACAATGATCCTGCTACATAAGAAAAGGTGACATTGAGGATCTCAGGAACTACAGACCTATCAGCCTCCTATCAGTGGTTTATAAAATCTTCACTAAAGTTCTTTCACACCGCTTGAAGGTAACACTGGACATGGCTCAACCGAGAGAACAAGCTAGATTCAGGAGTGGCTACAGCACAATAGATCATATCCACGTACTAAGAGAACTGATTGAGAGAGCGAGGGAATATGAACTTCCATTGTGCATGGCTTTTGTCGATTATGAAAAGGCCTTTGATTCGGTGAAACCATCAGCAGTTACAATGGCTCTGAAATCCTGCGGCATTGAAGATGCATACATTAATATTATTAATAACATCTATGAAAATGCAAGTGCAAAGATTCGGCTGTTTGAAAATACAACACACAAAAAAATTGTAAAGGGAGTGAGACAAGGTGACACAATATCTCCGAAGCTCTTTAATGCCACATTGGAAAATGTCTTTCAATCACTGAACTGGGAAAACAAAGGGATAAAGATTAATGGAGATTATCTAACCCACCTTCGTTTTGCTGATGACATAGTCATTTTTGCAACTACCCCATCAGAGCTGCAGAGTATGATCCAGGAACTTGCTGACAAGAGTAAAGAAGTGGGATTAAAAATGAACTTTCAGAAGACAAAAGTGACATTCAATGCTTTTTCAAGAAATGAAGATTTATCGATTGATGGAGAAAATCTGGAGATAACAGTCACGTACGTTTATCTTGGATAGCAGATATCAAGTGAGGGTCACATTGATGAAGAAATTAATCGGCGTATAAAACTTGTCTGGAGAGCTTTTGGAAGAAACAGCATAATTTTCAAGAGCAATATGCCATTATGTCTTAAAAGAAAAGTGTTTGATCAATGCATCTTTCCAGTGCTTTACGTATGGTGCAGAGACATGGACCTTAACTAAAAGAGGCATACAAAGGCTGCAGACAACTCAAAGAAGCATGGAGAGGTGCATGCTTGGTGTAACCAGGAGAGATAAGAAGAGGAACTCGTGAATCAGAAAAATGACAAGAGTGGAAGACATCATGATCAGAGTTAAATCCCTGAAATGGCAATGGGCTGGACATACTGCCAAAAGAACAGACCATCGATGGACAGCCAAAATTTTAGATTGGATTCCAAGGGACAGAGAAACACCCAGAAAAAGACCACATGGGAGATGGGTGGATGAAATTTGTAAGTATGCGGGAGTGACATGGAGGAGACTGGCACAAGACAGACCGTTGTAAATGAAACTCGGGGAGACCTTCGTCCAGCAGTGGATTGATAATGGTTGACGATGATGATGATGATATATATATATATACTTAAGAGCAGAGCTGAAAACATAAGAGCAGCCCCGGTGGCGCAGTGGTCTAAGCTATGGCCTCTGATCATTCGTCCGAATGGGGTCCGGGTTCGAATCCTGGTGAGGCATGGATGTTGTGTTTGTCTTACGGCACTGGCTTTCTCCCTTCCCTGGAACCAGTGACCCTAAATTAGGGACGGGCGACTGCGTATAGCCCATTGAGTTGCTCACAGTGGTCGTTAAACCTCCAATCAAAAAAAAAAATAAAAAATAAAAAATAAAAAAATTACTCAAGAATTTAAAACGAAAGTTGCAAAATAACCTGAAGATCAAAACGCGCAACGCAGCAGTTATGAAAATTCAGAATTCACATTCTATTAAGAAGAGACTGAAGCAAAAAAATTTTTTGACTCACACCAAGTACAACATAGAAAAGGTTATATATTGACCGGTGTGAGTAAAAGAGAAAAAAATAATAAAAAAACAGAATGTAGGAAGTGTCGAGAATACCGAGCCTTGGCTTTATCAAGGAATTGCAAAACTCTGCATTTTCTCACTTCCACAAAGACCTATTTAGCTTTATTACTTGCATATATGGCTTTGCAGAAACCCATTTCCAAATAGGTCTTTGTGGAAGTGAGAAAATGCAGAGTTTTGCTATTCCTTGATAAAGCCAAGGCTCGGTATTCTCGACACTTTCTACATTCTGTTTTTTTATTATTTTTTTCTTTTTTTACACACACCGGTCAATATATAACCTTTTCTATGTTGTACTTGGTGTGAGTCAAAAAATTTTTTTTGCTTCAGTCTCTTCTTAATAGAATATATATTATATATTTGTTTATTTATTTATTTATGTGGAACTCAACTGAATTCTTTTTCAGTAGTGTTATAAAATAGCTAATTGTAGATTTTTCAAGGGATTTTTAGAAAATAGTTTAAGAATCATTTTTGCCCTGCTGGGCCTGAATCCCAAGGCAAGACATGCATATTGTGTTTATCCTTCTGGCTGTGGTTTACCCTCTTCTGTGGAACAGTGGGTCTAAGGTAGGGATGAGTTATTCCTGACAGCCTTAGAAACTTGTGGTTGTCAGTAAACCTCAAAACAAACAAAACCTGTGGTGGTTTTAAAGATTATCAAAAATAAATTCCATCTTGTTTTTGATGAGTGGAAAAAATGCTGTGATACGTATATTAAGTTCATGGGACTCTATTTTGAAAAGAAGTTCATTTAATGGCTGCTAATAAATCTGGTTTCATTAAAAAAAGTTCTTAAGTCTGTATTAATCAGTTCTTGTACATTAAGGGTGATCTAAATATTTTTTCTCCTGAAAGTTGGGACTTGCTAGTGAAAAAGAGTTGCATTAATTAGGTGATCCTTATAATGTGTAAAAAAAAAAAAAAGGTGGGTTGATATCTTGCAGTTTCTCCAGGAGCCTAAGTGACATGACTTCTGGGTGTGAGCTTCTGAGCACAAGCTTCTGAAATGGCAGCTTTCTACTTACGCTGAAGTAACGACATTATCTGTTTGTACAGCAAGGCCTAAAATCTAAAAACAGTAATATTTACTCTGCTATCAGGAGCATTTTTTGTGGTTTCACTGCTAATGTGGAGAAAGTGTGGCAGTGTGTGTCATTACCGACATTGACTCGAGCGCATTGTGAAAATAATCATAGCATACAACAAAAATATGTTGCTATGAAAAGAAGCAATGGGGAAAGACAGTGAACCAGAAAAATTGAAATTTGCAGGTGATTTTGACAAAGAATACTATTTAATACTGCTATTGTAAGTGCAAGAGCAGGCAGAACTGCAGGTACAAGATGTCCCACAAAATGCCTGAAATTGTGTGGTCTCCATGACCATTGAACAGTTAGGAAGATGGTTGTTGGGTGTGTTGATGTCCAGACTACGAAGAGGCTGCAGAAAAAGAAAGAGAAAGAAGAGGTGCTGAAAATCGGAAAAAGCATGAATATTGCCATCCAAGCAGAATTATCAAGTTCTTTGCAAACTAACAGCTCAGGTAGAACAACAAGCAATGATTCTGAAGCTTGATAGTTCTTGAAAGGCCAGTGCTCTTGTAAATGCTTTCTTCTTCATGTGTGTGTCAGATAGTGCAGGGGCTATGATCACTGCTGTTACCATGTGAAACTTGGGCCTACTGAATAAATCAGATATGTCCAAGGCAGTTGATAGAATTTTAATTAGAAGAGAAAGGAAGAGTGATGAGCTGATACAAAAGGGCCTGGAAGGACCCATTACATGCATTATATTTTAATAGGCATAAAAGCAACCCTTTTGTGTACGACAAAAAACGCATTAACACAGTGAAAAAAGAGTACATTAGTTTGGTAGAAGAACCCAGATCCAATTATTTAGGAGAGGGCTGGAAAATTACGAGGAGCCTTTTTTTTATTTCTTCAAATTTCGTAATTTGCAGTAAATACTGTAATTTCTGTCATATTATTCATGGATTATCTGTTAAAAAGTTATAAGTTTAGGTTTTGCTGATAAAACACTGTTTAAAAAATAATTGCAGCGCTTTAATTTTTAAAAAAATCGTTGTGATGTCAGGATAGTTGGTGGTATTGGAAAAGTACTGAAAATGCATTAACAACAAGAAAAATGTAATGCAGGCAGAGAGCCACAACCAGATGGAAATATGTTTGTGTGAATGCCCCATAGCAGAAAGTTGCTGATCAGGCTGTGACGGATATCGTGGTGCCACAAAATAATCTGCGGAGCGTGTCACTGGGCCACACAATAACTCGGTGTGAAAAGCAAAAATCTGCACAGGAAGAAATGAGAAAATAAAAAAAGAGAGAGACCGCAAATAAAAAAAGAGAGTTCAAGAATTTCCATCCAACTACAGTTGTCGGAAATTCTTGTCCTTATTTTCAAACTGAAGCACAAAGATTTGTGGAACAAAATATTTAACAATACTGGTCAGAGGAATCATCGCGAGAAAAAAAAAAACAAAAAACGACGAAAAGTCTTTGCTTAACTTCGGTTCACCAAAAATTTACCCCTCCATTTTCAATCTTAAATGCAAACATTTATGTAAATAAATGGTATTTAGGACAGGGGTAAGGCAGTGAAAAAAATACGATCACAGAGGAGTAAATCTTTGCTCCCTTTAGATTCCGTTGTCGGAAATTTTGTCTTTATTTTTAAGCTGAAAACAAACATTTCTGCAACAAAATGATATATTAGCAACAATTATTGGACAGAAGGAATATCGCAGAAAGACAAATTACGATTATGGGGTTAATCTTTGCTCCATTCAGTTTCCATTTTCGAAAAATTTTCTTCCATTCCCAAGCTCGAATACAAATATTTATAGAATAAAGCATTTAGCAACAATATAGAGCGGAGAGAGTATCACGAAAAAAAAAAAAAAAAGAAGACTTTAAGATCATAGTGCTTCGTATAACTTCTGTTTTTGGAAATTTGTCTTCCATTTTCAAGCTCAAATACCAATATTTATGGAATAAAACATTTAACAACAACACAGAGCAAAGGGAGCTTCACAAAAAGAAGAAATTTAAGGTTACAGCGCTCCATCCAACTTCCGTTTTCGGATATTGTTGCCTCGTTTTCAAGCTAAAACACAAACATTTATACAATAAAATGGTGGTTAACAACAACATAGACAAAATGAACATGGAGAGAGGGGGAAAAAAGCCCCTACAATAATGGGTGAAATCTTTACTCTGTCTAATTTCCGTTTTTGGAAAGTTTTGAAAGACTGAATTCCTTCCCCAGACGGACAACTTGCATTCATGATCTCAAGTCTGCAAGAGAGAATTGGAAAGGGTTCTGGGGATATTTTTTTTTTTCTGCAGCACCAGAATAAAAAATCAGGGGGATATAGTTTTTGTCTGCAGGACCAAAATAAAACCTGTGACATAAGTCACCTGTCACTGCAATTCTGCTACCAAGGTGGAATGTATTTCATTCTTGCTTCTTAAAAAAATTCATTAATTTAAAGAACTTTACTTGTGTGTAACATTGGTGCCATCTTCAGAAGCTAGATAATAATCCATTTCACTGACTTCTAAATCAGAATGTTCATCTTAAGCATCAATTTAAGGTTACAGTGCTCTATCTAACTTCCGTTTATACCACCAGCTACATTTGATAATTCCCTGAAGTCACTGCTAAAGGGGAAGACTGAACCCACATTAGGCTTTGGACCCTTTCCATCTCAATTCAGGCAGGGTGTGTCAGTTGATCACCTCAAATGTTTTTGAAAAATATTATGGTAGCTACTCCTAATGGAGATATAAACTGCTGCAAAAAGATTTTTCATAAAAAGTTTTTGGACAAGCCACATTTTGAAAATAAGCAAATATTACAGCCATGGCAAAAATCATGTGAAACATCAAATTTTTAAATGTACACTGCTCCTGAACTATAACAGATAGAGACTTGATTTTTTTTTACCTTTTGAAGCTATTGAATTTGCCTTTCTTTGAGTTCACAGCAATTAATCATAGGAATGTTTCCAGATGGCAAAAAAAATCTATATTTATTATAACAAATTTGAATTTTCAACTAATTTAGGACATTTTTTTTTAGTTTTTAAGAAAAATGGTATTTTTCTTTTTCTTTAGAATTGTTTTTTTCTTTTTTGCTGTTTTCATAGATTTAGAGAAAGCTTACGACTGAGTAAATAGGACACTTTTGTGGAAGGTATTGAATGAATATGGTGTTACTGGGAATCTACTTAATAGTGTAAAAGCCATGTATGCTGGCAGTAGAGCTTGTGTACAAGTGAATGGTGTTCTATCAAAATTGTTTTCTATTGGTGCAGGAGTCAGACAAGGTTGTGTAATGTCATCATGGCTATTTAAAATATTTATGGATGCATGCATGCGTGATGCCAAAATAGATAATACTGGTTTATGTCTTGGTGAAATCCGTGTGTGCAGATTACTGTATGCTGATAACACTGTCCTGTTGGCAGAGAGCAAAAGTGAGCTGCAGAGTCAGTTGTCCCAGATGTACGAAGTTTACATGAAATTCAAACTGAGTATAAATAAGGGAAAAAACAACCGGTAGTACTGAATGTAATATTAGTCTAAATGGTACAGTGATTGACCAGGTGAATGAGTTTGTGTATTTAGGAAGCATGTTTGACAGAGAGAACAAATTGGATGGTGAAATTAGTAGGCGAGGAATTCTTCATTGGAAGTCATGGCTGCTTTGGCAGGTTTTCACAGGAATGATGGGTTCTCAAGTGAGTCCCGCATGGCTGTGTATGAAAGTGTAATTGTTCCTACTCTGATGTTTGGCAGTGAAACCTGGGTACTACAGAAGAAATAGTTGTTTGTGTACTGGAGAAATGCGTTACTTACGGCGGGTTTGTGGCAAGACACGTTCTGATTGTGTGAGGAATGAAGATGTGTCGCAGTTGTGTAATGTGAAGCAAAATGTTGTTAGCAAGGTGGGGACTAATATGCTTTGGTGGTTTGGCCATGTTGAAAGAATGAGTGATGAGATGCTTACTAAGAAAATCTTTTTAGCCCAAGTGGCAGGAAGGAGAGGCAGAGGAAGGCCAAGGAAGTCGTAGGAGGATCAGATTCAAGAATGTCTGCATGAGAAAAAGATTATTAGTATGAAGTATGAAAGATCTTGTGCACGGCATGTGATGGATGTGAGTGAAGCCTGAATTGTATGTCAAGATCGCTGTAAATGGAGAAGTTTGATACGGCAACAGTAAGTAAAAATTATCTGGTAGTTTGTATTTCTTTGTAGAGTTAACTTCTGAATCTCAGAGAACAGCTTAGTGATATATGTATATATGTTTTTAAGAAAAAAACTTATCTTATGTGGGTAAGTGTGGCAACCTGCTCCCCTACTAGGTTTGTCGTAACAGTAATTTTATTTTTAGCCTGTGATGCATCAACTTATAAAAATTTTTTTTAAAGCATACATTTTTTTTTAAAATCTACATTTTTGAATTGCAGCATCAAAAAAAAAAAAAAAAACATTTTTAAGAATTCTGAAAATTTTGGCCAATTAATGCCCCAATGGTAGGTTGTTAACTGAGGAATCAGATTACTGAATTTTTTCCTAGAAATTTTCCTACAAATTTATGAAAATTCACTTCTCTCCTGCCTGCAACTCACGTTATTATTAAAAAAAGAACAACTTTGAAAGATATGTCTGATAAGTTCACCTGAGAGTATATTCCAAATTGAAGTGTGTCAATCTATATTTTAAAGTAATTTTTATGATTTTTAATAATAAATTTACCTATTATGTAAATATTTAATTTTTTATTTAATCCATAGTCTATACACATACAATACATTATCTCAGTTGCAGTTAAGATTCAATTTCTATTTACATAAAAAAAAGGGTCTCAAAAAACAATTACAAGTTTACCATTGTAACTTCAAATTATTCAAGCTGAGAAAAGCTGCTGAACTTTATTGATTTCCTTTTCATGAAAGGTCTAAAGTTGTTCAGATTGCCTGACAGGAGTTGGAGCATTCACCTTTAGAAGTACATTTTTTAAGGGCACTGGATACTTGTCTCTCTTCTTGCCACATTCCTGTGGCCACTGAAAACCTCTGGCTGGTCCATTAGGGTGCATGAAGGATACTGTTGTGTCCCCAAGTTTTTTAGATATATTTGTAATCTGTCCCATCCACTAGTTATCATCATAAACGTATCCTATAAATTCTCCTATTTAAAAGTCATTCACAGAAAATGGGTCCTTTTTTGTGTTGTATTTTTCATGAAAAATCTTTTTGCAGTACTTAATATCTCTATCAGGAGTAGCCACCATAATTTTTTCATAAAAATTGGTCATGATCAACTGACACATCTTGGTGTTACCTGTTCCAAAGTAGCATTTTGAAGTAATCACAAACACAGTTGTTCTGAAGTAATCACAAACACCGCGGGAAGGAAAGGAAGAAGAAGGTACTAAAGGTTTATGATACATTTGTTGAAAGTACGAAGATCAGAAGTAATTGTATACACTGGAGATAACATGATTTATTTACACTGGTTACACGTAGGATCGCTACTCACGCTCCAGTCATGTGAAAACCCAACTGTGAAGAAGAATGCCAGATCTCCTTTTACAATTCATGATAGCGTAAGTCATTGCGTCCTCTGGCGGACTAGAGCAAAACCTAGAGGAGTCACTTACCTGGAAATACAAAAAACTTAAATCATAACACCCCTACCCCTTAAGTTATGAAGTCCTTGAAACGTTTCGGTCTCACAGTCTGTCATCTTGGTCTTCTTAGTCAATTCAGCATCAGAGTCTTTAGACACTAGTTCAGCAGGAAGTTCACTAACAGTATTTTCCAAAGGAGGAGAAAGAGTACTGGAATACATGGCGTTTCGCAGTGTCGCCTGTAGGTGTTATCTCCCTGTAGGAAACAGGACCTGTTCGTTGAGAAACGGTAGCAGGAATCCACACTGGCTGATCTCGATGATTCTTGATGTACACAGAATCATCTGGCTCAAAATTACGTAGACTGTTCGAGCTGCTTCCTCGCATAAACTTCTTGCTTGACTTTACGATCAGTAATAAGGTCTGGATGGAGGCAGTCTAAGTATGTCTTTAGTCGCCTAGACATTAACAGTTCAGCTGGACTAACACCCGTAGAAGATGAAGGAGTGATGTGTTGGCATAGCAGAATATTAGATAAGCGCTTCCTCCAAGACCCGTGTTTTATTCTTTTTAGAGAATCCTTAGTAGTCTGCACCATTCTTTCTGCTTGACCATTAGCTGCAGGACCGTAAGTGGAGATCAAAACTCGTCGAATGGCATTATTACGTAGGAAGGCATCATAAGCAGAAGATGTAAACTTAGGAACATTGTCAGAAACCACTACATCAGGAATACCATGAGTACTAAATATTTCTTGCAGAACATCAATAGTAGCACTGGTTGAAGTAGATGGCACATGTCTTACCTCCAACCATTTTTAGTAGGAATCCACAAGGATTAGGAAATTTTGTCCATGGTATAGTCCCGCGAAATCAACGTGTAGACGAGACCAAGGTTTAGTCGTAACTTCCCAAGGATGAACAGGAGCACGAGGAGGAGAATGTCTAGTTTCTTGGCATTGGACACAGTCCTTCACGTGATATGCAATATGATCTTCCATGTGCGGCCACCATATATATGAACGTGCAAGAGCTTTCATTCGCTCAATACCTGGATGAGCAAGATGCAATTCTTCCAGAACGCGTGGTATCCACATGTAGGTATGACTACACGATTTCCCATAACAAGCAATTTTTATGAACAGAAAGTTCATTTTTCTTGGAGAAGAAGAGGTGGAAATCAAGAGACTTTTCCTTCAGGCCATCCCCTCAACACCCAGTTGAGAACATGTGATAGAATTGGATCTCAAAGTGTCATTTTAGCAATTTCACTAGCTTGTAATGGAGGATTGTCTAAATCTTCTGTAAACAACACTTCAGGTGGAGGTAGAATTTCACAATGTGGAATTTCTTGAGGTAATCTAATTTCTTGCCTGGTCGATGTACGAGTGTGAAGTTGTAAGCATTCAGCATTATAGACCACCTCAGCATACGAGGAGAAAAAATTTGTGGAGTAATTTTTGATCTGGTGAATAATCCTAGAAGTGGTTGATGGTCAGTAACGATAGTAAAATGGTGACCATACAAGAAATGATGAAATTTTTTAACTCCCACTATAATACTCAGTGCTTCTTTATCAGTTTGAGCATAGTTTCTCTCAGTAGAAGTTAAGGTCCTTGAAGCGAAAGCAATGGGTGCGTCTCTCATCTAGAAGCTTATGACTTAACACACAACCTACACCGTATGGTGATGCATCACAAGTAAGAATTATTGGCAGCTTCTCATCAAAAGGAATTAACACGGCGTCAGAAGATAACAACGCCTTTACAGACTTAAAGGCATTGTCATGAATCTCAGTCCAAGACCATGTACACTGGTGTGCAAAAATTAAGGACGAAGAGGAGATATTAGCATAACAGCGGAACGAGCAGGCAGAACGGACCGAAAGACCACTCAGAAGATAGACTAGGGTCCGGTACGGTAGGGCATGTGCATATATGCAGCATGACGTGGGGTGGGGGTGGTCCGAAGGGTATAAAGCACATGGGCAGTGTACGCTCAGCAATTCGGTGAAAGCTATTGCGCTGTGTACATCAGTTTGAACGACGTCGATTTGCTGCCACCGTGTGATATGGCCAACAGGCAATCCAGTAGACGACATCTGGATGACTTTACCCGAGGTCGCTTCATTGGGAAGTTGGAAGAAGGTCAAAGTGTGACTAGTGTGGCCGAGGAGTTTGGAATCGCTCACAGCATCATTTCACGAGCTTGGAGAGCATTTCAAACGAGAGGAACAGCTGTCCGAGAGTTTAGCAGTGGTCGTCCACGAGCAACCACTGCGGCAGACGACCGGTATATTGTCCTACAGGCGAGAAGAGACAGACGGCAGACAGCGGGAGAAATCGCAAGGCACAAGCAACAGACAACTGGACGTCCGTTATCGCGTTTTACCGTGGCCAGGAGGCTGCACAAAGGTGGTCTATTTGCATGACGACTAGTACGGTGTGTGCCATTTAATGCCTGCTCACTGGAGACTGCAGTTTCTGTGGTGCCAGGAACACAAGAACTGGACACATCAGCAATGGGGTCGAGTTTTCTTTACGGATGAGAGCCGATTTAGTCTGACGAGCGATTCTGGACGTATACACACCTGGATAGAGCAGGAAACACGCAATCACACCTCCAACATCATCGAAAGGGACCAGTTTGGAGGTGGCGGCGTTCTCGTTTGTTGTGGTGTCATGCTTGGTTGCCGTACTGACCTCCACATCTTCCAAGAAGGTTTAGTCACTGGTGTCCGCTATTGTACCAAGGTTCTCCTGCCTCACGTGCGTCTGTTTAGAGGTGCTGTGGGTCTTGAGTTACTCTTCATGGACGACAACTACACCTTATCGTACAGAGGCTGTCGCATAGCTGTTGGAAAGTGAAGATATTCAACTCATGGATTGTCCCGCAAGGTCCCGGGACCTAAATCCAGTCGAACACGTGTGGGGCCTTCTCGGGAGACGCTTGGCAGCACGTCACCAGCCGCCAGCAAAGATTCCGCAGCTGCGATTGGCGCTACAAGAGGAATGGGCCGCGATGCCTCAACAGCTCCTTGACAACCTCGTCCTCAGCCTGGACAGACACTGTAAATCCTGCAACGCAGTCAGGGGTGATCATATCCTCTACTAAAGACTGGATTTTTCTTGGTAGCCGCCTGTCACATGGACGGTTCCGTCTTCTGTCCAGTTGTGCTCGAAGCTACCTTTTCAATAAAGTGCCTTTTTATCCTTTGGATTCCTTGTTTGGACGGTTTTGCTCACTTGTCCCATTTTCTTATATCTTGGGGATCTTATGGTATGATTTGAGTCGATGTGGTGCACTTCTGCACGACGTTACATTCGAAAAACCGCCTCATTCTTAATTTTTGCACGCCAGTGTAGCATTTACCCCCGTTATTGTAATTCCAAGTGGATGGAACCATGCATAACCTAACACGTTGGTGCACTTTCTCTGAGAGATCAGAAGCTGCAGTTAAGCACCATGCTGATTATGTTGTACATTCACAACACACATTCCGCGAAGGGGTATGAAATTCCCCTGAAAATCAGTTAAACGTATTGATGAAGGCTGAATTTCTGGCTTATTTGCACGCTAGAGCCTTTTGTTTGTATCATGTGAAATGATAGAATGAAAGGATCCTGAGTCTACCTCTAAGCTGCAGTCCTTACCTTCGATGCTTAATGTAACGGTTTGTTTCCTAACAGAATCTGTGTGTGATTAAGTAATACATTTATGCAATATTCAGAATTTATTTCCATATTTGTGCATTTTACTCTTGGTTTTCCTCTGTTAGAATTAGGACTAATGCTTTGCTGTTTGCCTTGTTTTTTTTTTTTTTTTTTTTTTGCAAACAGCTTCAATGTGACCCATATTCCTACAAAATCTGCACACTGTATTTCTGAATTTACACATATGGTTTCCACCACAGCTATGGCATACGCTTCCGTTAAAAGGAATTGCATACTTTGAATTAACATTTACGTTTTGTTTCTTAGAATTACTTTTAGTATGTTGCACATTACTTATCGATTCTGAAAAATTCCTGCGAGTGCAAGTTTGAGAAAATATTTGCTTTGCCTCATTAGTAGCTGTTTCAGCAGCAAGCGTTTTCGAGAATGCACCATCTAGAGTCAGTTCCGTTTCAGCTAAGAGCCTGCGTTGTACTGCGTCATCAATTATTCCACATGCTAGCTGGTCTCGTAGACGCTCATTCAGTGTATCTCTGAAATTACACTGCTCTGCTAAACGTCGGAGATCAGTAACATAGTCAGTAATACTTTTACCTTTACGCTGTAAACGTTTCTGGAATAGAGAGCGGGAATAAATTTCCGAGGATCTAGGACAAAAATGATTTTTTAACAATTCATTCAATTCATCATACAATTTATCAGTTAGTTTTAGTGGTGACACTAACTAACGAGCAATGCTCAGTGTCTCTGTTCCACAAGCCGACAACAAAACAGCATGCTTCCTGGGAGCTTCAACAATACCATTTGCCTCAAAATAAAAATTCAATTGCTCCACATACAAGCTCCACGAGGCAGGATTAGTAATATCAAACGTTGAAATTTGGCCCACTGCCACTACAGCCATTTTCCAGCTGACGAAAATAGCAAGGGATGAACGAAAAAATTCTCACCTCAATTCTTGAAGGACGCTGCACGATTATAATTCCGCAAGGCTCCCACCATTGCACTTCTGATTTCACACGACTGCCATAATCCTGTGACTCAGCCGCTCGATGTATCCCATCACTCGTCGCCAGTTGTTCCAAAGTAGCATTCTGAAGTAATCACAAACACCGCATGAAGCAAAGGAAGAAGAAGGTACTTAAAGGTGTATAATACATTTGTTGAAAGTACGAAGATCAGAAGTAATCGTATACACTGGAGATAACATGATTTATTTACACTGGTTACACGTAGGATCACTACTCACGCTCCAGCCAAGATGAAAACCCAACTCTGAAGAAGAATGTCAGATCTCCTTTTACAATTCATGATAACGTAAGTCATTGCGTCCTCTGGCGGACTAGAGCAAAACCTAGAGGAGTCGCTTACCTGGAAATACATAACACTTAAATCATAACAATACTTACCTGAATTGAGATTGAAAGGGTCCGTCAGTAATGTCGTTTATTTCAAGTCCGTTTCAAGTTTGTCTGTATTTGTAAAATTTTTTTGCAGTTTTAAGTGAGTTTTTACCTTAATAAAAGTATTTGATTCCTAGGTGTTTCTGTGCTGTGTGGTTAAGACGCGCTCCCATCTACGTCAGATAACCCTTGCATGCGGGTAGCTGGGAACGAACATGTGTCCCTTGGTTTACAAGCCGCGTGTCCGAACCACTCAGTCAGAAGCACCTATTACTCACATTCGAATCTAAGGGGAAAATTAACGGTGCAATGATGAATTTTTTTCTTCATTAATGCGAGTGGTTTAGTCATTTATATTTTCTGTTGGAGCTTATTTTTTTTAATACGTTGTAATAATTTTATTTTTTCTGTAGGAGAACTTATAAATAATTTTTTTAATCGTGATTTTTCAAAGCAATTAGAATGCTTTGGAACTTGAGGTCGTTTTTTTTAACTAACAATAACTTCCAATTATCTTTAAGTAAAGGTTAAATGCACTGTTTTATAGTATTATTTCACAAAACTTCTAAATATAAAATTTACTCTTGATAGCTATATAATAGCTTTTGTTTTAAGGATTCCATAGACTGATACATATACAGACATCATACAATCACCTATACAATAATTTAAATACCCGGTTTCTTACGGTAACACAATATAGTTATATAGCTGATGCACAAAATGGGGGACAGGAGAAGGAATATCCTGTGCCACATGCACAATAACCAAAATTCATGCCATGTGCTATAATACACAGTATTCGATCTCACTACATAACTTTAAAATCATTTCATTAGACAGATGATTGAAATTTAGCAGTTAGTCAGAACCCCAAGTATTCCTGCAAATCTCTCCTATTACTGGAAATTTTAGGAAGGAATTGTGGAAAGGTTTGTGAAAATTCAGATTGCAGTCTTAAGAGAGCTAGTATAACTTTAGACTCCACTTTTCGTGTTGGAATCCTCTATTTTGTAAAGAAAGCAAACAGAGCAATTAGTAGTGACCCCTCTCACTGAAATCCTATACACCCTCTTCATTAGCCCCTAACCATACAAACATGAAAAAGAAGCGTAAACTAAGGAATTTGGAAGAGTGGAGAACAATTGAATTTTCATGGCCCAGCAGATGCTATTTTGATAACCTTTTTTGGAGACGTAAACAACGCACTTCGGTTGGGCGTAGGTCTACATGAAATAAAACACAAGACTTATTTATTACTTGGCAAAGTCCAGATTATATTTTAAAGTTAAATATACTGAAAAATGGCACATTTTGAGGTGGGTAGCAGGGGGAAGGCAAGACAAATTTCAGGGTGGGCCATCCCCTTGGCTACATTCCTGCACACAGAGCATGTGCTGTGTCATGACTTATATCATTGCATGCTACCACAAAAGACTTAGTCTCATTTTGCAAGTATACAATGCATGTAAATAGTGAGATGTTGACATTTTGCCAATGGTAGCTTTGCACTTCATCAGGTACAATTACAGACCAGTTCTCAGCAAAGTCAAAATGCAACACCAACACTGGACTATGTGTTGGTGGTATGTCTCTCAGAGAGTGGGATGACCATAAGGGAAATCATCTGCTGACCCGCTCGTTATAAATTATGGAAGAGTTTCTTCCCTCCTGATACCCTCCTCCCCCTTCAGTAGATCTTATTTTCATCGACTCCCCCAATGATTCTCCAGCATTCTTGATAGGTCTTTCAGGGGACTCCATGACAGTCTCACTGGGCAGCACCATTTTAAGCACCACAGCTTTGGATAATCAAACTTTGAAATCATATCAGCTGCATTTTGGCCAAAAATTATTGTACATTGCAGTTTACCCATGAGTCAAAAACTGCCTAAGATTCATGAAATCCTTCGCCACCATTTTCGCAGTACAGTCTGCAGATGGTTCAAAAAATTCCGTGCCAGCGAAACCAATCTTGAAGATGCCAAAGGTCGTGGCTGCCCCACCGACATTGATAACGACCAACTGCGAGAAATTATCGAAGCTGACCCGCTGAAAACCACACGAGAGGTCGCCCAAGAACTCAGAGTGAATCACACCACCATCGTTCGCCATTTGAAAGACATTGGGAAGGTGAAAAAGCTCGATAAGTGGGTGCCTCATGAACTCAGCAAACACCAGAAAAATCATTATGAGGTGTCGTCTTCACTCATTCTGCACAACAAGAACGATCCATTTCTTGATCGAATCATAACGTGTGACGAGAAATGGATCCTTTACGACAATCGGCAACATTCAGCGCAATGGTTGGATCAAGGGGAACCACCTCGCCACTTCCTTAAGCTACATTTGCACCCACAGAAGATCATGGTAACTGTGTGGTGGTCTGCAGCTGGATTGATCCATTAGAGTTTCCTAAACGGGGCGAAACGGTCACCTCCGTGAAGGACTGTCAGTACATCGACGAGATGCACCAGAAACTGCAGCTTTTGCGCCCCGCATTGGTCAACAGAAAAGGTCCCATCCTTCTCCACAATAACGCCAGGCCTCATGTCGCCCGAACCACGCTCCAGAAATTGAACGCGTTGGGGTACGAAGTTCTGCCTCAACCAGCATATTACCCGGACTTATAACCAACAGAATTTCACTTCTTCAAGCACCTGGACACCTTTCTCTTGCAGAAACGCTTCCCTAACCAGACGCTGCTAAAACCGCCTTCCGAGAGTCTCTCGCCTCACGAAGCCAGGCAGTTTGGGCCAGCGGGATAAATCAACTCTTTTCTCGTTGGCAGAAATGCATTGATTCGAATGGGTCACATTTTGATTAAAATACTTTCATTCTAAGCTGACTTATGTTCTTTTGAAGTTCGCGTTAGAAAACGGTCATTATTTTTGCACCAACCTAATACATCTTATTTATATGCAGATCTTATTTTGTCGATCTTATTTTTGTTGATCTGCTTCTAAGAGTACGATTTGAAAAATTCTTTCTTTGTTGTAGGGAATTTTTGGTGCAAAATATTTCTCATATAATTTTGAATTTTTCTTAACGCACAAGCATGCCACTAGAGGGCGCAAGTTGATGTTTCCATTTACAGCAGTATCTGCGGTACAAAAAACCTGGTCAGATACTACAAAGGTCGGTCAATAAGTAACGCACAATCGCTATGTGACAACCACTGCAACTGAGGAAACCATTGAGAAGCTGATTCAGGATAACAGATGCATCACCACTTCCCAACTTATGGACCACCTTGGCATGTCAAAGGGAAGTGTTTTAACAGTGGTAGAACGCTTAGGATACCGGAAAATCTGTGCTCGTTGGGTAACACAGCTCCTCACAAAATTGATGAAGAGAATTCGGAAAGAGGTGTGTGACGATCTGCTTGAACATTTCGCTGTTGACTTTCCACAATGTTTTCATGGTGTGACAACAGGTGATGAAACATGGCTGTTTCATTATGACCCTCAGAGCAAACGTCAGTCAATGGAGTGAAAGCATGCGGGATCACTGCAGAAGGAGCCACGACTTTCAAGGTCATCAAACAAATTGATAACCACATTTTTTTGGGATCATCAGAGCATCATCTTCATAGACTTCCTGGAAAGTGGGACCACCATTACCAAAGAGTGTTATTGGTCATCCTTCTAGAAGCTCAGGCGTGCCATCAGAACTAAGAGACCACACTTGCAAGCCGAGGACATCAAGCTGCATCACGATAATGTGAAACAGCACACTGCCCAGATGACAGTGCAGAAAGTGACTCGACTGGGTTGGACGCTGGTGTCATAACCACAGTACAGCACAGACTTGGCACCATCAGATTTTTATCTGTTTGGTCATATGAAGGCACATCTACGTGGGAAAGTATTTCAGAGTGACACAGAACTCATTGCGTGTGTCAGAAAGTGGTTTGATGACCAACTTCCGGAGTTTTGCCAACGTGCGTTCTTGTCATGGCGACAATGTTGGCTGCTATGTAGTGAAGTCAATGGATCCTACATTGAGTGACTTATCTCTAAAGCCAAAGGTCCAAGGTTGCTGCCTACCAACTTTCATGATTCAACCTTTGATAACTGGGGAGTTACAGGTGATTGTGTGTTACTTATTGATCGACCTTTGTACTAATACTATGAAAACTGTGTATTTTCTTCCCAAAATAATTCAAAATTTTGCCGCTAGGGGTGCAAATGTTTAATTTGGTTTTCTTAATATCTGTGCTTCTAAAGGTGTAATTAAAAACAAATATTTTAACACTGGATACCATTTGCCTTGTGGAACACTTTTGGTTTGTTTTTGAGGAGTTTTGTACAGTTTTGTTGTTAGGTAGTGTTTGTGTACTTGCAGTTGTATATCCACTTCTGAAAATCCTATTTGCCGCCCCGGTGGCGCAGTGGTCTAAGGCGTTGGCCTCTGATCATTCGTCCGTAAGGGGTCCGGGTTCGAATCCTGGTGAGGCATGGATGTTGTGTTTGTCTTACGGCACTGGTTCTCTCCCTTCTCTGGAACCAGTGACCCTAAATTAGGGACGGGCGACTGCTTATGGCCCATTGAGTTGCTCACGGTGGTCGTTAAACCTCCAATCAAAAAGAAAAAAAATCCTATTGAGAAATTTCTTTTTTTACTGTATGCCATTCGCTACAGTAAAGATGGGGAGTATTATCCTCTTTACATAATGCACAGCTTTCTCGCTAGGGGCGTAAAGTTCAAAACCTTCTTCTCACTGTCTCTACTTGTCGGAGATGTATTTGAAAAGTTCTTTTTCCTTAGTATAGCTTTTGCCATGAAGAATATTTTTCACCTGCTTTCAACTTTTCTATTATGCAAAATTTTTCCACTAGAAGGAGTAAAGTTATATCATGCTTATTTCTGTATTTCTTCTTTTGATTGTTTGATTTGAAAATCTCTGTCTCTACCTTTCTTCTGCTATGAGAAATTTTTTTTGTCACCATTTGTTAATTTTCGTAACATACTCTTTAGCCACTGGTGGAAGTAAGTAGCTGTTTGTATTTCTGAATGTTTTATCAGTTGTAGAAATCCGGTTGATTTGTTTTGGAACTAGTTCCATTGACTTGGAATAACCTTGATATATTTTATTCACGCCGGTAAGGATTCAAAAGATGTGCTCATTCCAACCGAAAATTTGGTGTCATCTTTCTTGTTGTTTTTCTCGTTGTGCACGTAAAAATTCTGTGTCATCTTTCTTGTTTTTTCTTTCTAGTTTTTTTCTTTCATTGTTGTACTTTTCTCCCACTCTCAGATCCTTTCTGTGACAGAATATAAGGAACTCATTGTAGTATGAGCAGAATTGAGATTATTATCTGATTATTATTTTACTTTCTGTATCTTATTCTGATATTTCCGTAGCAAATAGGCAGTCTTGACTGTTTTTCTGGACAACTCGAATACATTTTAGCTGAAAGTGGCCTGATTTTTTTGTCATTTGTGGTTGAACTTCCAGTAATATTTTTCCAGTGTATGATATCTTTTTAAATTGAAAGGATTACAACATTTTAGTTGTTTAAAATTAAATCCACTTTTACTGTTAAGAGTTCAAAGAAGTATTTTCAATCTGTTCCACCATTTACATGCATCATGAAAATCACTTGAACAGTAAACTGATATATCCTTGAGTAAATGCTACAACTATCTCAAAAAGAGGCCAGCAGCTCTCCATTCCTGATCTGAAAATCTGAACCGAAACTAAAAACAGGAAAATTAGAAGAGAAGGAAGCTTTGTGACTGGTTTCTCAGTGAATAAATTTACCAAAACTAATTCCTTAGGGGGGATAAAAGAAGTTCAAACTTCTGAAAGTAACAACTTTTTTGTTTTTCACTCTAAATAAAGTAATAGTAGTGAATCTTAATTTTTTTTATTAAGAAATTAAGCATTACAAAGATACCTTACTGCATTTGTACAGATCATACAAAATTGAGATTAACTCCCTTTCCTTCTTTAGTGGTGATGCATTCTAAAAAACATGCTGAAAATTTTTGATTCTTTGTAACTTCTGACAGACTTTGATTGCTGCTCCCAAATTTTTTTCATGTACCAAGGAAATCAAAAAGTTCAACATGTAATGTTTAAAAATATCACTTATATAGAAATTAAAGTTTCTCAATTTTATAATTTGAAATGAAATTGCATGTTGAATAGTGTGTCAAATTAGATCTTGCTTGATAAGCTACTTACTGATACCAAGATTAGCTTGATAGCATAGTTAGTTAGATCCTAAGATATTAAAAGCTAAGTTGCAATTTTTTGGAAAATGCAGAGTAATTCAAAATGTTGATTAAATTATTTTAATGATGTTAAAATAAAAAATGTATTTTTCTTAATAAGATTTTAATTCTGCTTTTCCCTCGCTGAATAATTGTCTCGCTTCTCACCAATTTTCATTAAAGTCAGTGATGTCAAGGTTGAGTGTTGTGTTGAATTGTCATGGAGTGCCCCACATTCATTCCTCGGTGACCCAACCTTGCCATCCCCTTACCTAGATTTAGTTCCTTCTTCACAGCTTCTTTAATCTTACTGTTCCACCAATCCATTGATCATCACCTTCGTGCTACCTACTGTTGCAGTACCTCAAACCTATTTAGCAACAGTGATAACATGGCTCTTAAAACATACTCACTTTTTTTCACACACGTCTCCCTTTCATTCATCTGATTCAGAAATTTAAATGGACTTTTGAGCCACTCAGTATTAAACAAGTATTACATTGACTTTCATGTAATGTATGATGGTTAATGACATAATATCTTGCGGATGCTCATATACTTGCCATTGATGCAGCTCTACTGATGGTTGTTATTGTGGTGGCATATATTTTTTCCTTGAAAGCAGATTATCATTCCAATAGTTTTTAAAGTTTTTAATTCTTATTTTGATTTTTACTTTTAATACAAGCAACTTGGAAATCCACTGGGAGATGCAGAGAAGTCTCGCAGCGTAGATAGCAGGCAGAGTCGACAGCTTCATTCTTTGACGAACATCGACTCAGGTACTCCTTAGGGGCCCGTCTACATATTGCATTTGTAAGAGTAACCTGAGAAAAACTGACAGGATTGTAAAGGGGCGACATACAAATTTAAATCTGTCTTAGTACATCGATAGAAGAACATTTGCACTATATTACAGTGCGATGGTGTCTCTCATCCATACCGTTGTACATGTACTTCTTTTTCTTATATGAACATGTTGCCTTATTTGTGACACATAATTATCTTAGAATTGCTTGCTATTGACTTGCATTTCTTTGTCTGTCACTCCTTCCACTGGAAGGTGACATGCTCCCATAATTCTTAGCCTAAAGTGCACATATCCATTTATTTATGCAATTCAGAAAAATGGATATTATGCAAATTATTATGTTCCCTGGTGCTTGAACTGGTACTTGTCTGTGTGCTATGTATTTTGAGCTTCCAGATATTCCGTTATGAAAATGTTCAAAAGTATCTTTATTTTTACTAGTTACCTCACTCTTTTCCCTGCTGTAAGGTAATAACATTTAATAACTTCTTTGGTATTAGCCCAGGGTCCATTCCAACAATGTATTCTAGGTAGCACTTGTCCTAAGCTTTAAAACAAGTAGTATTACATTTCTGTATCTCCCTTAGTTTGGAGATTACCCTTGCTATCAGCACATTTGCATACACTGACCCCTTGGTTTTTTCATTTGGACTCATGACGGCTTGGAACTAGTTGTGCAATGAAATGCACATTGTTGATTGAGGCAACTTGTTCCAAGTCATTGTGCAGCAGGAAAATGAGTGAGAGTCCAAATGAGAAAACCAAGGGGTCAGTGTTTGCAAATAAGCTGATACCGAGGGCTATCAATGTAACTAAGGGAGATACAAAAATGGAATACCACTTGTTTTAAAGCTTAGGACAACTGCTACTTGAAGTACGTTGTCGGAATGGACCCTGGGCTAATACCAAAAAAGTTATTAAATGTTATTACTCTGACAGCAGGTCAAACAGTGAGGCAACTAGAGAAAATAAAGCTAGCGCAGAACATGTAGCAGACAGGCAAGTACTAGTTCAAGCACCAGGGATAATTTTAGTAATTAATATAATATGCATTTTTCTGAATTTCATAAATAAATGGATCTGTTCACTTTAGGTTAAGGATTAGGGATCATATCACTTAGGGTTCCAGTGGAAGTGTTGATAGACAAAGAAATGTAAGTGTATGTAAGACATCAGCTCTTGTATATAGTGTGGGGTACAGTAGCAGGGCACCAGCCCAAAACAATACCAGGGAGAATAAGTAAGGAAAGAAGTAAAGGGGACCTATGCAATTATAAGTAAGAACACCATGTATTGTAATGAGGGCAACTCTGTAATATGAGAAAAGAGAAGTACATCTACAATGCTACGGTAATTGCACTAAAATAGAGTGCAGATTCTTTTCTGTCTATCTGTTAAGTCAGATTTCAACTTGTACACCACCTCTTGCTAATCAGAGCTGTGTTTCGTAGGTTACTGTGACATATGCAATTTGCAGATGGTCTCCTTAGGGTTTGCAGCTTAGAAGGACAACAGAGTGAAGGTCTATCAACATGGTCTGTGTTCATTGCCTAGAGACCTCGCTGCATCCCTCCGTGGATTTCAAAGTTGCGTGTATTAGGACATTACTAAAAAAACTTTCATCATCAACTTTTATATGTATTTTGTGAAATGGTTTAAAAACAATTTCATATTTATAATGGCTTTTCATTGATGTACATTTGATTTCTTCTTTTTGATAACCTGTCATATTTCTTGCAGGTCTCCTGTTGTTAAGCGTGACAGCCAGTCACAAGTTGTCCTTGAAGGATGGTTGTACAAATTGGAGGGCGGGGCCCTTAGACAGTGGAAAAATCGATGGTGTGTGTTGGCTGATTTTTGCTTGTTTTTTTATAAAGGTACGTGTGAAAAGTTTTCACATTTCAGTTCATAGGCTAGATAGTTTATCCATTGAAGATATACAGTGTGTCATTACATGACCACATTGATTTGTGTTCACATTTAGTATCTAAATGTTATACTACACTTTGGTATTACTAGTTGCACCTCTCCACCCTACATTATGCTCCATCTCAGATTTAGTTTGTTGGACTATTTCTTCCTGCTAAAGACTGTAGGTGCTCTGGGTTCTTAGTTTAGACCTGTCAGTAGTTGAGAAGTGCGTAGAGATTAGTTGTCAGGGGTATGCTATAAATTTTCTTCATTGTTTACTCCTGAACATGGCTTCAAAGAAACCAGCTAGTTGTAGTAGCAGAGATGCCAACTACTACGGAATCTCCATAGTTCCTACGGAAATAGCTCTTGTACTACGGAATACGGAAAACCATGATTTTTCTACGGAAAATTAACAGAAGTTTAAAATTTTTATTTTGCTTGTTCCCCTTACCAACACAACGGCAGACAATCCGTCATTCGTCTTGCTTGCGATGTTGCCTGCACCTCGAGTTTTGCCTCTCAAAGCTGCTGCTCGGGTCTTAGCGTGATCGACCGGCACTCGATGAGTGTGGCCTTGCGCTGAGTCATTCTAAGGGAAAACCCTCCCTCCCCAGCATGCAACATTCTTGGGACGTTGAGCGTAGCTCGCTTTGGTGGACGTGGGCGGAGTTCAGCCTGAAGCTCTTTCGCAGTGCAACGACAAGCTCTTGAAAATCGTTTGGTGCAGAACGTGAGTGTCATTGCCTGGCATCGGAGTTTTTTTTTTTAAATGTGTGTCCACCATTCATGTCAGTAATTAGTATTTTGAAGTTTTTTCTTGCGTTGCAGAAACGTATGCTAGGATTTCATTCTTATGTGCAGAGTTCGCCAAAATGTATAATTACGCGTCTAGTACGCATCGAAAAATGTGTTTATGCATCGAAATTTTACCAACGCGTAAAAATACGCATTGGGAAGTTTTCGCGAAGCGTAGAAATATACAACGCGAAGCGCGTAAAGTACGCATCAACACTTAAAAACACTAATCGAGAAACGCATAAAACTACGCATCGAAACATTTTACCAGTGAGTAAATATACGCATCAAGGCAGCATTTCGCCTTTCAAAAACGGAAGTAAAAGAAATAAAGATTTTTTCCGTAATCATAATTTCGTTTTCCTGCGATGTTGCCTCTGTCCAGTATTGTTGTTATACATCATTTTATTCCATAAATCTTTGTATTTCACTTTGAAAATGGATGGTAAATTTCCGAAAACGGAAATTTGACGGGGCAAAAATTCCTGTGTAATCTTCAGGCAAGAGAGTGTCATGGCTTCGAGGAATTTCTGCTTTTTTGTCGTAATTTGGGTTATCCTCAATATTGATGCATAACTTATCAGAAATTTTGGGGTAGTTGGTAGTGGTGAAGAATGCTTTCCGCCTGAAACTTTTGAAAATGGAAATTTCGTCTTTCAAAACTTTCGGAAACAGTGAAGATTTCTCCCATAATCGTAATTTTATTTTTCACGCAATGTTTCCTCTGCCTAGTATTGTTGTTAAATTTCATTTTATTTCATAAATATTTGTATTTCACCTTGAAAATGGAAGGGAAATGTCTGAAAACGGAAATCGGGCGTAGCAAAGATTTCTACTGTAACTAACTTTTTTTCCCAATGATGTTCCGAACGTGTATCCTGTGTTCTTAAATATTCCCCCAAAAATGGTTTGCATTTCAGCTTGATAAAGACGGGAGAGTCCGAAAACGAAAGTGATGAAGCTGAAATTTTTTTAAGAATTGATGCAAGATATTCAAAAGCATTCATATTCTCCAAGTTATACTATCTTTTATCTAAAATAGTGAAAGCTATCATGCTTTAATGGTCCTCAAACTGAAAGTTCTTTCAGCATGATGGATAAAATTGTCATCCAAGGGATTTGTGAAGCCTACTGTTGTAGCTGATGGTGATGTTGAGCTTAATTTTTTAAATAAGTTTTTCAAAAAAGAAAAATCAGAAAGGACACAACTGGTAATTGGAGAAAAAACAATAATGTATTTAAGCGAAGTAATTTTAAACGAAAAAATGAACTTTCTAAGCTCTATACATCGGTCGGAAAAATTTTACATTGAAGAACGTTCTTATATTGAAGAAAAGATACTGATCTATGATGAATTCCTAAAACTTGCAGAAGTAGCAGATCCTTCACTTAAAGCCAAAGCAACATTTACTTCTGTATTATACATAGTCAAGCGCTTTTCATGTATAATAACTGAAAATGAACTTGATATACTGGAAGCGGAATTGCTTGTTATCAAGCTGACAAATTTGTGACTATAGCAGAAACAGATAGAATAGATGTCACTTGGTCAGAAACCTCAAAATTAAGAGGCTGTAATGGAGCTGTTAAGTATACTATTCTCTCGAAAGTAATGTTTGCAATACTTGTAGTTCCACACTTGAATGCTGTGAGTGAGAAAGGTTTTAGTTTAGTGCGAAAAAATCAAGCCCATTTCCAACCTAATTTAGGTTTAGAAACTGTAGAAGCACTTCTTACTGCAAAAATGAATGTTCTCCTCTGGGCAAGTGTGTTATGAAAAAATATTTTCTGTTGAGGAACTCAAATCTGCAAAACAATGTACAGCCAAATCCCTAAAGAAAGCTGTTTAATCAATTTTTTGTTGTGTAAAAAAAATGTATCAGTCATGGTGTATATTATTTTCTATGTGAAAAATTTGGAATATTTTGATACAGATTTTCATGTATATAAATGAATAAGTAAAAAATACTAATTCAATTAAATGAGTAATACCATGTTTTCCTCGGTTAAAATTATTCTTTTTGGTATGACTACTGTAAAATGGCCAAAACTACTGAACATTTGTACGAGTATTACTGAAAATATCTGAAACAGGTTGCCATCTCCGTAGTAGTGTTAGAAACACCTGCTAGTGAAGTCATCCTACAGAGAGATAACTGGATTTCTAGTTATAAGGAAAATGGCACCTCACAGCCTGGGCTCTGTCATCTCAGTCATGGCATTGTACCTTTTGGGCATAACAGGGACAGTTGTTTATTCAGGTGCTGGGAAGTAGTGCACTCATGGCTCAAACCAGTTCTTTCATAATGGATTCTTTTTTGATTGTTTGATTTTTTACTAGACATGCTTCCACATCATTTGTAGACTGCCAACATCATGTTGTGCTCTAGGCATTTAGTTTAGTGTTGCATTGTCCTTCCTTTCTTCTCCCCTTTGGTCTTTTTGTTTCCTGGATAGCCAAGTATATCTACATTTGCCATGACCTGTAAGGTGTGGAAGAGGATGCTTGAAGCTGTTGTTCCAGGAGGCCAGACAAGCACTCTTCTGTTCCCCCTGCTTCACCCTGAACAGATGTCTGGGAACTAACCCATTTCTGTTTCATGAAGTCTGTGACTGAGTGGAATCTGGGCTTGGACAGCTTGTTGTCATTTATGACTGAGCGATGCTTTAGGATAGTTTAGTCATGCCAAAAGAGTTCTATTGTGGCACAGGAAAGTTGAGGTACTTGCTGAGCACATGCAGACCGTACCAGTTGGCTAACTTTAAAGAACTCTCTGTCTCAAAAACACATAAATTTTTCCAAGATAACATTCCCTTGATGAAGAGCTACAGCTACTAATGATAATAAATGGAAATAATTCCCAGTACAAACACGGTGCTGAGCTGAAACGTCCAAGTGAAACAGGAGAAAGGTGGCCATGGCATGCCCTCAGGATTGAAACACACACCTATTTGCCCACTAGATGCCCTGAATTAAACGTCTAAGGTTGAGTTTTGTGCCTTATACACTGGCTGATTATTCAGTACCCTCATGATTATGGAAGTGGTGCTACCTTGGTCCAATGTCACGTTTGTTGGACCAAAAGGCATCCACTATGATACGCTAAGGCATTTGTTACCTTTGTCCTTAGAATATTGCACTTTCTGTTCAACAAGATTTGGCCAGAATATCATTTCTAGACTCTTGGTGTAAGATTTTTTTTTTCCAAGGTCTGGCAAAGGTTATTGAACTCACTTCTTGTTGGTGTAAAGTTCTGGAACGTACACTGGCATGCAAAACTTAAGGATGGACACTAGTGCCGCAGATTATAGCTGTACAGTGAAACACACAAGCTTCAGGCGATTTGCATA
Source organism: Macrothele yani (assembly GCA_039090855.1). Classification (NCBI taxonomy): domain Eukaryota; kingdom Metazoa; phylum Arthropoda; class Arachnida; order Araneae; family Macrothelidae; genus Macrothele; species Macrothele yani. The sequence goes on along the minus strand of CM077012.1, from coordinate 90,756,934 downwards.
ACGCAAGCGGATCAGTAGAAAGACGATGCATATGCAAATTTTTGAAATGTGATTGTCACAGGTCACATGACAGCACTGAAATAGATAAAAGGAGCATCTCTCAGCAAGGTAGGAAATAGAAAGCGAAAGTGTGCGATATTGTAAAGAGGTTCGAGTGGTTTGTTAGTATGTCGCAGACGAGAAAATGTCCACGCGGAGACATTTAGATGACTTTACATGTGGTCGAATAATTGGAAAGCTGGAGGAAAAGCGAACCGTAATGAGTGTTGCCGACGAGTTAGGCATGAGCCATAGCATTGTTTCACGTGCGTGGAAGACCTTCCAAACGACAGGAACAGCTGTCAGAAAGGTTGGTGGTGGTCTGCCATGGAAAACAACAGCAAGCGATGACTGATATATGGTCCTACAGGCCAAATGTGATTGACGCCAGACAGCAGGCAATATCGCAAAGCAACTGCTGATGACCACAGGACACGTTGTATCACTGTTCGCAGTTGCCAGACGTCTACATAAAGGTGAACTATTTGCCCGACGACCTGAATGTTGCATCCCATTAAAGACTAACCATCGGAGACATCGATTACAAACGTCAGCTGATCTGGTGAGAGGTGGGAACACGTTATCGACCGACTAACATTATCGAAGAGATCAGTATGGCGGTGTTGGTGTGCTCGTCTGGGGAGGCATTACGCTGAATGGTCATACTGAGTTTTACATTTTCGAAGGAGGTTCTGTAATTGCAAACTGCTACTGCGATGAGGTGCTAATTCCCCATGTACGCCTATTCTGAGGTGCCATTGCTTCTGAGTTCGTGTTTATGGACGATAATGTGAGACTCCATCGTACACGTGCAGTAGATAAGCTGTTAGAAAGTGAGAATATCACTGTTATGGATTGGCCTGCGAACTCCCCGATCTAAATCCCATAGAACATGTGTCGGATGCTGTGGGGAGACACCTTGTGGCATGCCCACATCCACTGGAAAATGTCCATCAGTTGAAACGTGCACTACAAGAGGAATGGGCAGAGTTGCCCCAACAACTCATCGGCATCCTTGTGTAAGTATGGCCAGACACTGCAACCAGGGTTCCCACTGAACCTGGAAAACAGGGAAAACCTGGAATTCTCAGGGAATTTGAAAATGGTTCCAAAAATCAGGGAAAACTCAGGGAAAATTACCCTCATTTTTTTGTAAAAATCAGGGAAAATTACCCTAATTTTTTGTAAAAATCAATGGATACTTTATTTTGACAAAAAAGAAAACTTATTTTTTCAAGATTTCAAACTTTTGCCTGCCTGCCTAGAATTTGGTAGATCTTACTTTCAGTTATATTAAGTATTTCCTTTATTCTCTAAAAAAAATATGCAAAATTGAATTTTTAAAATTGCCTGTTATTAAGCTTTTGTTCAATTTCTGCAGGCAGTTGTTATAACATGGAACAATTAGGCACAATGGCTCCTGCTTGAAGAAACACTTCACAAGAGAATCAACCAAATGATGGATCAAAGTCCTTTGTCTGTTGGTTCTCTTGAAACAATGTTTCTTGGAACAGAGCCATTCCATCATTAAGCTTAGCTGCATTGTTTTATAGAAAAACTGAAACTATTGAACTGACAGATTATTTCTTACATATGACCTGTTTCTGTGGGAATGTATTTACAAATTCCGTGTGGGTAGTATTCACAAAAGTTCACGGAACTTTGGTACAAAAAAAACGTGCATAGTTAGTTGTTATTAATGAAAATCAGGTAATTTTATAAAGACAAATTATGTAAAGAATTTACAAAAGTGTGCTTTGGTGAGAAAAATGAATGGAATGGAATGAAATGTAACAATTCTTTGCAACATGCCACTCTGGAAAATTTTAAAAACCACCTGGAGAACCTGGAAAAGTCAGGGAATTTTTTTATTACTTTTGAGTAGGAACCCTGGCAACGCAGCCATTGCTGTTAGGGGACATCATATTCTTTACTGATGAACCACCTCTTTGCTATAATCCATTTGTAGAAACGATGGCTCTGTGCCATCGTGTGTACTGCTTTACGGTCATTTCTTAGTAAAGTCCCAGTGTACACTTTTGTATTCATTTTTGCCCATGTGTTTGTTCATTCCCCCGTTTGGTACATACTGAGGTCTCTGTGGTGTATCCAGGCTGCTTCATTGTGAAGCTACGGAGAAAAAACCGACATGTCCTTAAGTTTTGCACGCCAGTGTATGAATAATGTGCATTTACTTCATTATCTGGAAGATGGAAAGTTATCATTTCATCTTCATAAAGTGGCTTCTGTCTTCACTACTGACCTCGTGACAATTTACTTTACCCTGAAAAATTTGTTTAGGAGGCTTTTATATGGAGGAAGTCCTAGTACCTGTCTTCTTCAACACCAAAAAGACAGGAGCTATGCATGACAACGTGTTTTCCATGAATTTTGTCAATGTGAGATGAGGAGTAATGGAGGAGTAACGTTCTGACATTAGTTTTGATTTCATTAGTGGTCAGGTGTTCCATGGGTCTTGGTACAAAATGCTCTCTTTATCTTGCCTTTCAAGGCTGCATCTTATCAATCACATTTTTTTTTTTTTTGCACTAGTGACATTGCCCATCAACTCATACTGTGTTCAGCTCTTTATGTTAATGGTCTATATATCTTTTGGCCTCTTCGTGTATGCATTTTATTGAATAGCAGGCACAATCTGAGCAGGCACAATCTGTGATCCCCAAGATCTTGGCTTGAGCATCCAGTAATGGTTTGTTCTGTCCACAGAAAAGAGCATGCACATTATATTCTTTTGCAGATGGGGACTGCATTCAGATTCTGATTTGTGTTTAGGTTCTACAGATGTATAAGTTTTGCCAGAGACTAAGTTCTTGGGTCTTACCATAAATCATGTGTCCAACTGTGAGCCTTCTTGTGTTCTCCAGGTGTATGCCATAGCATGGGATTTGCTTGTTCTAGATTGTCTCAACCTTAGATTTTGAGGAGCGCTATGGTACCTACCATCTTGGTATTGGAGTAGAGATATTTTTGAGATCTTGGCCCCAAACTGTTATGCCTGCATCTGTGTACCAAAAGTTCTGTGCTGAGGAGAACCTCCCACTGGCTTTATTCTAGTACTGACAGACAATTCCAAAGCAAGTGGGGGGCCATGTAATCTGTCTTTACCTGTGCTGATGTACCATTTTGTATGTGTTCTTTTATGTTACCTTTTGATGTTATACACTGAAAGAACAATATATTATACTCACCCACCTAATATAGGCTCACCTTTCTCCTTGACAACAGCAGCAACACATGTCATGAATTCTACCAGGTTTCAAATGTCATTGCATCTGATGATTCCAGGGCAGATGGGTCCACAAAGCAGTGATAGCTGTCAGTAGTGAGTTTCAGGCTTGAATGCATTGCTTTACTTCATCCCCAGATTTCCAATTTGGTCTGCTTCCAGAAAGTGAGAAGGCCATTTGAGGTTTGCAAACTCAATAAAGTGCTCCTCCAACTGGTCCTTCAAACAGAAGTGAGAAGATTGGGTGTTGTCTCCCACAGTGGGAAATGGATAACCATGAACAAGTTTAGGTGTCTGGCAACCCCGCAGCAGAATCGCGGCGGCGGGCGACGTACATCGCAGATTTATTTTGGTCCTGCAGACAAAAACTATATCTCCAGAATCCTATTAAACTATCTTGCAGACTCCCTATCATAGATGCAAGTTTTCCACCTTTCAAAATTTCTGAAAATGGAAGTTAGGCGTAGTGAAGATTTCTCCCGTAATCGTAATTATTTTTTCTCGCGAAGGACGACATACGGCACAGAATTACTTTGTACTCATCTTCGTAGCAGAATCGCGGAGACGGCTGAGGTACATCACAGATTTATTTTGTACTCTGCCCTGTAGAAGAATCACGGCGACAGCCCACGTACATTGGAGATTAATTTTGTACCCATCCCCGAAGCAGAATTGTGTCGACGGCCGACGTACATCGCAGATTTATTTTGTACTCATCCCCGTAGACGAATCGTGGCAACGGGTGATATACATTGCAGGTTTATTTTGTATTCATCTCAGTAGCAGAACCGCGGCGACAGCTGACATACATTGCAGATTTATATTGTACTCATCCGTGTCGCAGAATCGCGGCGACGGCGATGCACATTGCAGATTTATCTTGGTCTTGCAGACAGAAATGATATCCCCAGAACCCTATTAAACCATCTGGCAGACTCCCTAACATAGATGCAAGTTTTCTGCCTTTCAAAATTTCCAAAAATGGAAGTTAGGCGGAGTAAGGATTTTTCCCGTATCATAATTTTTTTTTTATCTCAGTGTTCCCTCGATGCTTGAAGAGAGGATTATCCGGTATTGTTGTTAAATGCCATTTTATTGCATAAATATTTGTGTTTCGGTTTGAAATTGGAGGCAACAATTTCCGAAAACGAAATTTTGATGGAACCCAGTAATCTTGAATTCTTTTTCTTGTGATATTCCCTCAGCCCTCTATGGTCATTAAATATCATTTCATTAGATAAATGTTTGTATTTAAGATTGAAAATTGAGGAAAATTTTCTGAAAACCAAATTGTACGGAGCAAAAATTTCTCCCTCTAATAATTGAAAATGGAAAATTTTCTGAAAACCCAAGTTGTACGGAGCAAAAATTTCTTCCTCTAATAACCCTCCACTCGCTGTGCTGTCGTATTATTGTTTAATCATCATTTAATTGCATAAATGTTTGCACTTGAGATGGGAAATGGCAAAAATTTTTCCGAAAACTGAAGTAGAACGGAGAGATTTCTCCACTTACGACAATTTTTTTCTAGTGATGCCTCTGTGCTTTATGGTTGTTAAATATCATTTTATTCCATAAATCTTTGTGTTTCAGTTTGAAAATATTGGAAATATTCCAGATACAGAGGACTGGAATGTTCTTGTTCTCTGTATCTGGAATTTTTCCAATATTTTCAAGCTGAAACACAAAAATTTATGGAATAAAATGATATAGCAAGATTTATGGAATAAATGATATTTAGCATTGCAATTGCTGTAGTACCTAGGTTAGGCATTTTTTTAGGTAGAAAAATATGTCTGTGCACTTTTTATTGTTTTTCGCATTTAGTAGTTATCTTGCACAGTGACCGCCCTCAGATTATTTTGTGGGACAATGATATCTGTCGCAGACTGACCAGGATCTTTCTGCTATGGGGTCTGGCAAGTACATCAACATAGCCTTGTGCAGTGATGTTGGTCTTAGTAGGTACAAGGGGCTCTAAGGTGGCCCATGTAAATACACCTCGGAAAATTACACAGTGCCCACTAGTCTGTAACACCTTATGGTTTTGTGTGGTTTATGCCATGCACTCACCTTCCTGTTGGTGTATTATAGTTGGAACCTTGATCATTGGACTAAGCTATCCTTGTCCAGTCTTCCACAGTCCAATGGCAATGTTCGTTCTCCCACTTCTGTCTCGTAGCCTAAGGATGTGATTCTATGAATTGATGATTTTGAAACGTGAACCATATCTTTGATATCTCGAACTGATAGGAGTTTGTCTTCCCGTATAATAACACCTATTGTATTGATGTTTACCTCTGTAACACTCATTAAAGGTCTTCGTCCATGCGCGATTAAAGCTCCCAACTCGCAACCATCCACAAATTCTTTATGCCATCTGTAAATTGTTGATTTACATGTCGTCTGGATATGAGCCGGCCAGTGCACGGATCCTGCCTTTACCTTGGAATGGCACACGGCTTGCACACGTGGAGTGACTGTCTGGGGAGCCATTTATTACGATAGGCAGACATTCTTGGTAGTTCTCCGTACCACCCTTATGGCTCAATGGTACATCAACAGCATTCTACGACCTGTTGTGTTGCCATTCCTGTCATAGCATCACTGAGCAATTTTTCAACCGGGTAATAATGCCCAGCCACACACGTCAGGTCACTTGCAGGCCTGCCTCCGTAAAGTTGTCACCCTTCCTTGGCCAGCCTGATAACTCCCGCCAAAAGCTGCACATGCAGTAAGTGAAGGTGAATGTGAAGAAGAATTTGTTACAAGTAGGGGTTGGAAGTGTTTCTTTAATATTTTTTTTATTCACAGATAGGTTATACTATATGCTAAGACAAACATTTGACTGACTGGCATTAGACACGAACTGTACCTAACTGTTGCAACTTAGTACAAATTTGACTTAAAGAAGACTTAGGAAAGGAACTTGTCTGTAACCTGGGGACTGCCAGTATCTAAAATTCAGTGGTTTAACACATTTGGAAGTTTAGATTTTTGACAAATATGCTTCTGTTCAAGAATATTCATATCCAAATAACTTATCCAGTTCAGTGTATCTGTTATGTCAATTGATTCTTTCAACAGCACAGTTAGCGGATAATTTACTCTATCCTAACAAATGTATGTCAGCAAAATTGTGTTATCACTTATTTAACAAAGTACTCTGCACTTCTCACAGTTACTTTAAAATACTCTGTAACTCATAATTAACTAGTTTGTACACAAAATAAGCATTTGAGTTACTGAATGACAAAACTTCAAGAATTTGAGCTACAAAAATTGAACCTAGGTGTAATTTAACACATTATTTAAATTATTGATTCACTTAATTGAATTCGTCCATTCTTAAAATTAATTTATCTTAGCAGATTCATGGCTTTATCATGGATTTTTACTTGTTGTCAGTGCATTTTTTGTAATGAAACTTATTTTAAGTATTGTGTGATGAATATTTCTGTAGACAGTGTAGTGGTGGTTTAAATAACCACCACTACACTGTCTACATTGTATAGCTGTGTGTCAAAAGATTAAATGGAGATGTGTGTAAAAAAATGGAGATGTGTGTGTAGTATTTTGAACTTTTCTGTTGGCATATCTCACTATGAATGTGTGTGCAGGAGATGATGGCAGTAAAATATTTTTTCTCTGTGTCTGAAATGCAATGTGAGAGTAGCACTTTTTAATTTTTTTGTTTGTAGTACACAAACAGTGTTTTGTGTTTCTTGTATTTCACATATATGGTGGTATTAGTAAATTGAGTTTAAATTTAGTCAGGTGCAATTTAAAAAAAATGTATTTTGTATACAGTAAAACCTCGAAAATCCGGCATCCAGAAGTTCGGTCCCCGCACGGGGATAACTGGTTTTCCAGTTATTTGGGGAGTGGCGCCCCCACGGCCCGAGCTCACTTTGTGACGGAGTACTTTTCGTTTACTCTTGAACGATAACATCGCCGAAGGGACAGCTGTTCATCCAGCTGATGGGGGATGGCATCCCCATGGCCCGAGCCAATTTTCTCTTATAATTTTGCTTTTTTGTCTTTAGTTCATATATTGACATGTACCCGCCTCAGTTGTAGGCTGCTGAGGTTGTGATGAGGCGCCAGCTCCGGGTTTTGTTCCTCGTTCTCTTCCCTGTCGTTTCTCTTTTATGTTACATTTTCTGTTTTTTCCGGAGCTGGTTAGCTTAGACCTACCTGCAAGTTTGCCGTGTGCGGTGACCCGTACAGGTGGAAATGGGGATGCTGGAGGCTGAGGTATCTGGGGGCCGGGTTGTTGTCTCTCCAGATGCCAACACTCCTCTTTGCCCTCTGCTTCACCCTAAATGGGAGGCTGGTAGCTAACCCACTCCTAGTCAGGAAGTCTGTGGCCGAGTGGCATCCAGACTTCTAGAGGCTTGTCGTTCTGTTCTGCAGGGTGAGTTTGGGGGTAGGGTGGGCATGCCAAAGGGGTGTTCTCCGGGCACGGGAAAGTCTGGGTGCACGCCGAGCGTGTCTACCCTACCAACTTGCTATATCCGCTGACTATCCCTGGAGCCGTGTCCTGCATCCTCTTGGGCTTGTGGACCTCCGGCTCTCCCTCGTTGGGCTCGGTAGTGGGTGGGGAGGTTGGCGGACGAATCTTTTTTCTCTCCTCATGGCAATACAAAGTGTTTCCCATGCTGTTAATCTGAAGCGCCGTGTGGAGGAAGGGACACCCTCCTCCACTAAGAAACTACTAACTACAAACTGCAATGCTCTGTTTCTTCTCATTCATTCAGTTGATCCTGCTCAGTCTCTCAGTTCGAAGAGTCCTTTCTGGATTAATAAGGCTCTTCAGGCCGTTGCGGGCTCACCAAAGAGTGTTAAGAAGCTCCCGTCAGGGGATCTTCTTGTGGAGACATCTCATCCACGTCACAGTGCCACCTTGCTGGAGATGACCATTCTGCTGGACATTCTTGTACAGATCTCGCCCCATGGGTACCTCAATTCCTCTCGCGGTGTCATCAACTCCCGTGACCTGCTCTAGTGCAGTGAAGAGGAATTGTTGGAAGAACTTGGGGACCAACATGTCACTAGGGTTCGGCGTATTCTTTTCAGGCGGGATGGGAAGTCTATTCCCTCCCGGAACATCGTCCTGACCTTTGACTCATCTACTCTGCCATCTTCCATCAAGGCGAGGTACTTGTGTCTAGATGTTCGGCCATACGTACCGAACCCCTTGAGATGTTTCAAGTGCCAGCATTACGGTCACTCCCAGCAGTCTTGCCGTAATGTAGCAAAGTGTGGGCGCTGTAGTTCCACTGAACACTCTTTGGCGGACTGCTCCGCTGAGGCAGATCATTGTGTGAATTGTAAGGGTTCCCACTCTGCGTCTTCTAAGCAGTGTCCCTAGTGGATCGAGGAGCAGGCTATCCAACGCCTGAAGACCACTGAACATCTGTCATACCCTGAGGCCAGGCGGCGGATAGCTCCTCTTCCACCCGGCCGGCGCTCCTATGCCTCGGTTGTGGTGCAGAAGACTACTGTTGCGGTCCAGACGGAGGTGACCATCCCGGCGCGGTGTCCTTATGATTTTGAGGACATCGTCACTGCTGGGCTGGAAGCACTGAAGTCTCGCCGCATTGCATCCAAGGCGACATCAACATCGTCGCCTAAACCATCCTCTCTGCCGAAACCATCTTCTGCCATCACAGAGACCCAGGTTCAGGGCACTGGAAAGAAGAAGCCGGAAAAGGTGAAACCTGGCTCATCCTCCCCGAAACAGAGCAGGCAAAAACCACCTCTCAACACAGGGGGTAAACACAGCCCTGTGTTACCTCCAGACACTGCCGATGGATTGGAGGTGACAGACGACATGGAGACTTTCTAGTCTGTCTTCACTCTTTCATTTCATTTTTTCATTATGGCCACGCTCATTCAGTGGAATTGCCGAGGTCTGCGTTCACGCATTGATGATTTAAAAGGCTTACTGTCTTCGCACACACCTGTGTGCGTGTGTCTCCAGGAGACAAAGCTTTGCACGACGGACACTCCTTCGCTGCAGAGACAATCCCTTTTCCGCAAAGATCACCTGGACGGCGTTATCGCCTGCGGAGGAGTGGCCATCGTTGTTACTATGGTATTCCTGTCACTGCAGTTGCCCTTCTGACGACTTTGCAGGCAGTGGCAGTGAGACTATCTGTGAACACACTGTTCACAGATAGTCTCATCTACATACCACCAGATGAAGTTCCATCTACATACCACCAGATGAAGCTGTAAGCCTTTCGGATCTGGAAGATTTAGTTGACCATCTGCCGCCTCCTTTCTTCATCTTAGGAGATTTCAATGCACACAATCCGTTGAGGGGTTCTACCACTCGAGACTCCAGGGGCCGTGTTGTTGAGTCCCTTCTCTCCAACACGTCCCTCTGTCTCCACAACACCGGGGCAGTCACTTATTTTCATGAACCCACCCGCTCGTACTCAGCCATTGATCTGCCCTTGAGTTCGCCATTGTTATATCCTGACTGGTCCTGAAACGTGTCTGATGATCCCCTTGGCAGTGATCACTTTCCCATCTTTCTCCGTCTAGCAGGTGTCGGGTACCGTCATCCTACTCGCCCTGCTAGATGGGCCATCGATCGAGCCAAGTGGAACTCATTCACGGCTTCAGCGACCATTACTCCAGTCATGGTGACCTCGGGTACGATCGATGAAGCTGTTGCGGAGGTAACGGATTGTATTGTGCAAGCGGCAGACTTTACCATCCCTAAAACTTTGACTAAACTTCCACGTTGCCCGCGACCTTGGTGGAATTCCGCTTGCAAGGCTGCTCGTCAGGCCCAACATCGGGCTTGGGGTAGGTTTCGTCGGTACCCCACCGACGCGAACCTTCTTGCTTTCAAGAATGCCAAATCTTACGCGCGATTGGTACGTCGTCGTAGTCAACGGGAATCTTGGATACGCTACGTATCCGGGATTAACACCTTAACACCACTACCAGCTCTAAGATCGTTTGGGACAGGATCCGCAAGATTCGGGGTAAGTACCCTTCTGGGGAAATCTCCATTCTTGAGAGTGGTGGAGGAACGGTTGCTGACGCTCAGGGTATTGCTGACTGTCTGGGCGCCGCATTTTCTTCGGTGTCCAGCAGCCGCAATTACCCTGCTTCGTTCCAGCAGTTACAGCCATGGCTTGAACGGTCCAAGGTTTCCTTTGGACCGTATTCCGCTGCCGATTATAACAGCTCGCTGACTGCCGTCAAACTGAAGATTGCCCTGAATCGGTCCGGCCGAACATCTGTTGGACCGGATAACATCCATTATGAAATGCTGAAGCACCTTTCTCCATCCTCTCTTGAATGTCTGCTGGTCCTGTTTAACAGGATCTGGCATGAGCGTGACTTTCCCGAATCTTGGCGCACTGCCATTGTCGTTCCTGTTCTCAAACCTGGTAAAGATCCCGCTAACCCGTTGAACTACCGACCAATTTGCTATGACGAGCTGCCTCTGCAAAGTCCTAGAGCGCATCAAAAATCTTGTTTGGTTTTTATTTGGAATCACGTCACCTTCTTTCACCTCATCAGAGTGGATTTCGGAAATTCCGATCCACCTCAGATCATCGTCTTCGCCTTGAGACATCTGTCAGGGAGGCGTTTGTCCGGCGTCAGCACTTGGTCTCCGTGTTCTTCAATATGGAAAAAGCCTACGATCGAACCTGGAGATACGGTATTCTCCGTGATCTGCATGACTGCAGATTGCGGGGAAATTTGCCAACCTTCATTGCCGGATTTCTCCAGAACCGGATGTTCCATGTGCGCATTGGATCGACCCTCTCTGCGTTATACCCACAAGAGCAGGGTGTCCCTCAAGGGTCCATTCTTTCTGTGACATTGTTCATCCTTCGTGTTAATCATCTTTTCACCCTACTTCCTCCGACGGTCCGTGGCACCATGTACGTGGATGATCTGCAGATCTCTTGCGCATCTGTCAACATGCGCACTATTGAGCGGCAGCTGCAGTTGGCCATTAATAAGATCTCTACCTGGGCCTCCCACAATGGTTTTGGCTTCTCGACCCAGAAGACCGTTTGCGTGCATTTTTGCCGCAAACGGGGCCTTCACCCAGACCCCAGTCTCCGTCTGGATGATACAACCAACCAACCAACCAACCAGAAGTCCGGCACTTTTCATTTTCTTGAGAACATCCGATGTTTCACCATTAACCATGGTAATCTCCCGATGTACCATCTCAACAACACATCGTGAGATCATCCGATCTCAGCATGCGAATTGCCGATAGCCGCCTACGTGTAACAGCGGGACATTTCTCAAATTCGTCATCTCATTGGGCCGTTCTGAAGTGAAGGGGAACAATGAGGCGACGAATCGGTGTGTACGTTTGAAATGCGTGTCGAATGTGTGATCTGTGCTTGGTGATGGCAGTATGGGGATTCGATCATAAAATGACATCTACATCGGCCTTCGTGATGCGTCGCGGTAATCGCCTTCGCAGTGTATCGTAGTTTTGTCAGTTGAAAACTGTAACATCGATGTAAAATTCGCATCGGGTTTTCGCAATGTATCAATACATCGCCCAGCCCTAGCGGTTGCTTTGGCTTTTTCAAGTTTTTGCCTAACCATTCGCCAAATTCAATTTTTTTCGACAGAGTTTTGTAATAAATAGTACAAAAAGGTAATCACAAATATTTTCGCCAAAACCTTTTTCCCATTGCCAAAACAATTTTTTTCGCCAATTGCGAGAAATGCGATCGGCAGCGTAACCCTTGCATATTTATAAGGCATAGATGTGCAAATTTTTGTTGAAGTGACCTGTTACATGTAAGTACGTGTTTTAAGTAACGCCCGTTATGCAATTTTTGGACAGCTTCATAAATCTGGCACTTGTCCGGTCCCATCGATGCCGGATTTTGGAGGTTTTTACTGTTCATAGTGTTTTATTGTTTCAAGACTTTAAAAAATGAACTCAAATCCCTATTGCCATATTCAAAGTCAAGTGTAGTTTTTTTTTTTTTTTTGTGTTTTTGTGTACATAGTATTTTATTGCTCGAATTTATTCTTATGTAGGTCAGGATGAAGATAAGGTGTTTTCTTCTGTGTTACTTCCTAGCTACAAGATAAGTCTTTGTTCTGGTGAGGACAAAATCTCCAGAAAGTTTGCATTTAAGGTATAAATCTGTGTTTCTGCTACATCTTAAAATTAATCTCCTCTCTCTCTCTCTCTCTCTCTTTGTATTTTTTGTTTAAGTATTAAGTATAAGAGTAGCTGTAGAGGTATAGGTGCAAACTGGAATTTTAACTAAGTAAGTAGCCAGTGGCCGATAAGTCCAAAAAAGTTAGTGGCAAAAAAAAAAAAAACTGACGGTAAGTTAACAAATCTTAGTGACCAAAAAGTAGCTTCCAGCATAATAAGAAAAAAAGAGGGGGGGGATTAATAGGAACTTTAATGTAACTGCTGCTATTTACATGGATGCTTTATCTGAACATAAAAGCCACTCAATGTGCAGAATGAAAACATTTTGTAAATCGTGTTTTTCGTCTGGTTTTACTCATTTCCAAAACATTGATAGTATCGGTGGAAATTTACCATGTGTCAGTGAAAACCTCGATGTTATGATGTTTTTGCTAATAAGCCGATGGATTCGTACTTTTCCATCTGCAGCAGTAAATGGGCACATTGGGTAAAATCTGTATTCAGTATAATGGTGATTACTCAACAAATCAAATCGAGTAACCAATAATATCTGTTAAAACGCTTGTTGCATCGGTGGAAACCTCTATGTTTTTTGCCGACGTATTAGTTCCTGCATCATCGGGGAAAATAACTCTACTTCTTCGATCAAACATCAACCAAATCTGCTAATTAACGACATATAAATATGGTATTCCCTTCCTCTTTACAAGAATGCAACAAAAAGAAATTCATTTACTCTATGCAGAAAATATTCTTTGCCAGTTTCAAACATCGGTTATGAAACCTTGATGTTTCTTCGATGTACCGGCTTCCCAAACATCGAGGTTTAAGCCCTTTTAGAGCTACATGTAATGTGTGTGTGTGTATATGCCAGAAATGCCAAGCCATTTTCTTAGAAATTACAAGGTTCGAGAAGAAAAGCTGTACCTTCCATAAATTTTAATATTTTTGGCCGAAATATTCCCCTGAACTTTATAAGATTTATATAGATGTGTTTAAATATATTACATATATATCATCATCATCAACCATTATCAATCTACTGCTGGATGAAGGTCTTCCCAAGTTTCTTCCACAATTGTCTGTCTTGAGCCTGTCTCCTCCATGCCACTCCAGTAGACTTTCAAATTTCATCCATCCATCTCCCATGGGGTCTTCTTCTGGGTCTTTTTCTGTCCCTCGGAATCCAGTCTAAATTTACGGTTGTCCAGCGGTGGTCCATTGTTCTGGCAACATGTCCAGCCCATTGCCATTTCAGTGGTTTCACTGTGGTCTATAAATAATGTGAAGAGTTTCTAGTAACAAATCACATTTCGTTCTCTTGTGCGGCAAAGTCCGTAAGAAAAATAAACACGGTGTTGTCACTGGACCCAGTGATGGAAAGTTTGCGCCAATTGCGCCGAACTGTACCAATTTAATTATCTTGTGCCAAACTGCTACAAATTACGAAACATTTTAATATTTGCCCCCAACTACGCCGAAACGACAATCCACGGCAAAAAGTGCCGAGCAAAAAAAATATTTTCACGGCAAAAAATGGCGTTTTAAATGTCGAATCGAATGACGCTTTTTAAGGTCTACGCGTAATTTGGTGAAAACACCGCTTAATCAACACGTACCGTACCGCTAATCCCAAAATTTCAAATGTTTTTTACCTACCTTCTAATTCGTTGTTTTTTCGGCAAAAGCGACGAAAAAACAATGATTTTTCGTGATGTAGGAAATTAAATTTTTGCTTATGGAGGAGGAGTTTTGTTGTAATCACGTGGTATGTAAAAGAAACGATGTTGTACATTATGATATCCTGATTAAGATTGTTTACTGATAGTTTGGTGGTCTTTCGGAGTGCTGTGCAATTGATTGTTTATATGTCGTTCCCTGCTCTTTGGGATAGCGAAGTTATTTCATTCCGGGTGAGGTGCGCGATTACGTAAATACAGCGTCAGGTCAGTCATTAGCTGCACTGACGGAAAAAATATCCCAACACCAGGAAGAGGTTGTGTTAGATAAACGACAGTTGGTAGGCGGTGAGAGTACATCTGTAAGATGTCTATGCAAATTTTGCGCTCGGCGCATACGTGTGGTGCTAGTAGCGACCCTCGAAACATGCAAAGCAGGTTTGCTATAAATACGCGCTGTAACGTTCGTGAGCGTTAGTAATCGTTGAGATTCGACGTAGGGTGTTGATGTTAGTCAAGAATGCCTTTAAGAAGACGAAGAAGCCATTTATCAACAGCTCACGGAGTTTCAACGAGGTCGTGTAATGAGGTGGGTGAGGTGCGCGATTACGTAAATACAGCGTCAGGTCAGTCATTAGCTGCACTGACGGAAAAAAAAAATATCCCAACACCAAGAAGAGGTTGTGTTAGATAAACGACAGTTGGTAGGCGGTGAGAGTACATCTGTAAGATGTCTATGCAAATTTTGCGCTCGGCGCATACGTGTGGTGCTAGTAGCGACCCTCGAAACATGCAAAGCAGGTTTGCTGTAAATACGCGCTGTAACGTTCGTGAGCATTAGTAATCGTTGAGATTCGACGTAGGGTGTTGATGTTAGTCAAGAATGCCTTTAAGAAGACGAAGAAGCCATTTATCAACAGCTCACGGAGTTTCAACGAGGTCGTGTAATAAGGCTACGAGAAGGTGGATTTTCTTTCCGCAATATTGCAGAACGACTTGGCAGGAATGTAGCCACTGTGCATGATTGTTGGCAGCGGTGGTCAAGGGAAGGTACTGCCTCAAGAAGACCGGGTTCTGGCTGGCCACGTGGCACTACTGAGAGGGAAAACCGCCGTGTATGGTGTATGGCCGTGGCGCATCACACCGCATCTGCGGCAGTAATTCAAGCTGCAGTTGCTACCACAGTGACACAACGAACTGTTTCAAATCGGTTACTTGAAGGACAGCTCCGAGCCAGACACCCTGTAGCATGCATTCCACTTACTCCAAACCACTGCAGTTTGTGACGTCAGTAGTGTCAAGCTAGAGCTCATTGGAGGACGGAGTGGAGATCTGTTGTGTTTTCTGATGAAAGCCGGTTCTACCTGGGTGCCAGTGATGGCCGTGTGTTGGTTAGAAGGAGGCCAGGTGATCGCCTGCAACCAACCTGTCTGCGGCTGAGACACACTGGACCTACACCTGGAGTTATGGTCTGGGGAGCAATTTCCTATGACAGCAGGAGCACTCTCGTGGTTATTTCACGCACCCTGACAGCACAGTTGTACGTCGGTCTGGTGATTCAACCTGTTGTGCTGCCGTTCATGAACAGCATTCCAGGGGGTGTTTTCCAACAGGATAACGCTCGCCCGCATACCGCTGTTGTAACCCAACATGCTCTACAGAGTTTCGACATGTTGCCATGGCCTGCTAGATCACCAGATCTTTCACCAATGGAGCACGTATGGGACATCATTGGACGACAACTCCAGCGTCACCCCCAATCAGCATTAACCATCCCTGTATTGACCGCCCAAGTGCAACAGGCATGGAACTCCATCCCACAAACTGACATCCAGCACCTGTACGACACAATGCATGAACGTTTGCGTGCTTGCATTCAACATTCTGGCGGTTACACCGGTTATTAATGTACCAGCATTTAACATTTAAAATGGCTCTTCTCGTGCTTACATTAAGCTGTGATCTTGAAACCTTAATCGATTAAATATGTTACCTATACAAATGTATTGCCGCCTTTTCATTCCTCTACAACAATTTTTTCGTGGTGTTGGGATTTTTTTCCGTCAGTGTATTTCGTTGACACGAAGGACGACTGAAAATGGCTCTCCCGTGGCAGAATACAACGGTTCTGTTTCTAAAGGATTCATGGGTATTCAGAGATGGCAACTTTTACGGATTTTCATTCCATCTTATGGTTTTACAAAAGTAACCCGAAAAAACTACGGAAAAGCCCTCGCAAGATCCTTGCACACAATTTCTATTTTTTTACCATCTTTTGGTCGAAAAAACGCACTTTACAGATAGTCCCTTATGCGCCTTCGATGTTCTGATTTCCCCCGCCAACGGAGGCGGAGTTTGTCACGTGATTCCCCATACAGCCATTGGAGAGTACCGTGCGCAAAAGTCGAGAGGGAACTCAGCTCAGTGCCTTTTGCCAGCTCTTTACATTGATTGCATGTAGCTTTGTGCTTGTGAAAATTTCGGTGCAAACGTTTTAACCCTTTCCACTCGACTGTTGGGTGACACCCGACATTACGAAATCGCCGAATAGCTCACCCGCCACTCCGATGACGCCTCTATAGCTCGCATGTCGGTGGTCGCGAGAAGTTTCTTTTTCACCAGATAAAGAAAAAGAAACGTCATCTGGGTGTCAGGTGTAACCCGCCATGCGGACTCGCATGTCTGCGCTCGCAAGGAATTTCGTTTTCACCGAATAGGTCAGGTGTCATCCGCCACGTCTATGACGCCTCTATAGCTCGTATATCAGGTTTTGCGAGACATTTCTTTTCGCCGAATATCTCGCGTGTCAGATGTCGGGTGGCACCCTCCATGCCATTGGCGCCTCTATAGCTTGCATGTCGGTGCTTGCGAGACATTTCTTTTTCGGCAAATAGGTCGGGTGTCACTCGCTACGCCGATGACGCACCTATAGCTCGCTTGTCGGGGCTCGCGAGACGTTTCTTTTTCACCGGATAAAGAAAAAAACGTCATCTGCGTGTCGGGTGTCACCCGCCATGCCGATGACGCCTCTATGGCTCGCATGCCGGCGCTCACGAGGAATTTTGTTTTCACCGAATAGCTTGTGTGTCGGGTGTTATCTGCTACGCCTATGACGCTTCTATAGCTCGGATGTCGGCGCTCGCAAGGAATTTATTTTTCGCCGAATAGGTCGGGTGTCATCCGCCACGTCTATGACGTCTCTATAGCTCGTAAGTCGGGGCTTGCGAGACATTTCTTTTTCCCTGAATATGTCGGGTGTCACCCTCCATGCCGATACGCCTCTATAGCTCGCATGTCGACGCTCGCAAGACTTCTTTTTTGCCGAATAGGTCGGGTGTCAGCCGCCACGCTGATGATGCCTCTATAGCTCGTACGTCGGGGCTGGCGAGCTAAAGCTGAGCTTTCACTGCTAAGTTGTGGCCTCTATTGCAGAAAAGAAAAAAAAAAAATTCCAGTTCTGTGTGAGTATGGGTGAAAAGTTATTTGAGTGCAAAGGGTTAATTTAGATTAAAACGAGACAAAACGTAGCAGTGAAACAGCTATGACAACCAAAAGAATGAAGTCAGGTAAAACTTATCGTCAAGTGTATCGCGGTATGTATAGTGAAGAATGGCCTTTTTATGAAGTATCTAAAGTTTTGCTGAATCAAATTTTATAAGCCATGTTGCTGCAATTTTAGCCTGTTGCAAGGCGGCCGCGATGATTATAGGCGTATGCATAGAGCAAGAAGCACAAAGATCATGTCAAAAGATTAAATGGAGATGTGTGTAAAGTTAATGTAACCAAAAAACTTCTGACAGCTTATAAAGAATCCTGGAAAAAATATCAAGAGCAGATTAGTGCTGGAAAAATGCAGCAAAACAAGCAAAAAAGAGAAGAAATTGAATGTTCACAAGGTGATTTGAAATGGGAAGAAGCTGAACATTTGCAGCAGTTTGATTCTCTCATGAAATGTTAAACAATTCTGAGATGAACATTGAATGTGGCATAAAAAAAGACATGAGTGCAATAGAAAGTGGACAGATACTATTTAAAGGAAGCAAAACAAAACATTGCTTTTAAAAGAATAGAAGTGAGCATTAAATATTGAGAAAAGCAGCGAAAAATTAAACATTTTTTGTAAAATAAATGATTAATAATAGAATCCTGCTATGGTTACAAATTTTTTGATCTACTTGAAAACTAAAATGTTTGCATATGTGTGTGTGTGTATTTCAATGCAAGATGTTTTAAATTTGAGTAGGGTGCATCTATTTCCAAAAAAAATTTTTTGTTTAGAGAGTTGGTTCTATCTACTAATATTTTACCTTCTCTAAAAAATGTTTTCTTACACCAAAAATGTATTTTATCTGCTCCAAAAACACATTTTGCTGCTCCAAAAATGTATTTTACCTGCTCCAAAAATGTGTTTAACCTGCTCTAAAAATATATTTTACCAGCTCCAAAAATGTATTTCACCTGCTCCAAAATGCATTTTGCTGCTCCAAAAATGTATTTTACCTGCTCCAAAAATGCATTTTGCTGCTCCAAAAATGTTACCTGCTCCAAAAATGGTTTTGCAACTTTCCATCACTGCTGGACCACAAGTTGCGCGTTATTGCACTTTGAACAGTGCTCGAAAAACTGTTTTCCGACAGTGTAACATTCTTTAATTTACCCACAATCCCATGTGAACAGCCCTGCTTGTAGTAGGAAAAGTTTTGGCTAAAATTTGCCTTCCTCCCGTCATGTGGCGTAGGTGCGTGGAAAGATTATAGCGAAGGCGAACTTACGATATGATTCTTACAGACTGTGTATTCTCATAATTTTTTCAATAATATTACTGTTTGACGGTGTGATTCGTGGAGATTTCATTTCAAAACAATATGATCAATAAATGATATGATCATTCACACCGATATCTGCTGTCTGATTCGGGAACTACTCCGGTCAATATTGAGGGCTGATCTTCAGTCCACCGCGCTTTTGGCACAACATGCGCAGGCCGATGAATTGATCGCCGTCACACTAAAAGGGTTCTGCAACATCGAGGTTTAAACATTGATTATCACAGGCCTGCAAAATTTGAGTCATGAAAAAGTGTTTGCAATGTAATGACTGATTTTTATATTGTTTGGTGCGCTGATTTCATGAGTTTTGTTTTCATCTCGGAATGTCTGAAACATGGCACAGTTCTTGTTCACGCTTTCCAAAGAAAACTTCTTAATGCTTTGAAGGCTCTCTCTCATTGCTCATAACTTAAAAACTAAAGCAGATAGAAACTCATGCATTGCACCAGTGGATTCCTTGGTAAACATTCAGAAAGAATGATTTATGTATTTCTTTTTATTCTAAATAACGGAGATATTTGCACTTTTACACAAAACATGTCCGCCATGCACCAAAATTCAAAAAATTGTATCTTCTAATGTATCGGAAATAAAAAAATTGAAACTTTCATGGATTTTATAAGTTGGAAGTAGTTACCCATTAAAAAAAAATCGTAAGAATCAGAGATGTGTTGGTGGAAAATTAATTAAAAACTGACGATTTCGTGTGGAATGATCCAGTAATTACTCGTGGCAATTCAGTGGCATCCTTCTAGTTATAATTATGTACTTACACTATTGTATTTTCAAGAGTAGGGAAGATGTTTTCAAGCCAAAAGTGGAGAAGAAGGAATTAAATATTAAAAGTGAAACGCTACAAAGAAAAGTATTTGGGGCCAATTGACAGAATGTTTCAGTAAACCATGCTGAAATATGCAGTATATTAACATGACTTTATTTAAAAGATAAAGTAGTCACAGAAACAGGAATGATTTTCTGTCAAAAGTTACAAGAAGTTAATACGATTTATGTACTTCTTTCTTCTTATTCACTAGTTGTCCTCTTGTGCCATAGTACTTAAAAAATCGTCTTGCATATTTAGGCCATTTATAATGGGATATTTTCTTCTTTACTAAAATTAAGAATTACTTTTTCATGTGCTTTTTGCACATCTTTAATCATTGTTTGAAATTAAGTTTTTCATTTTCATGCACTACTCTGTCATGTCTTTTCATTTCTGCCAAGTTAGGCAAGAACCAACACATCTTTTCGATTAATGTATAAGAGATTGCAGGTGTGTTTGTTGACTTTGTGTCACATATCAGGTTTGATTTACCTTATAATTTTTTGTAGGAATAATGAAAGTAGGCAGTATTTTAAAGTTATTCCTTCAATTATTTCAATGTATATTTATTCATGAATATCATGCTTCTAGTTTTAAAACTACTGTAATATTACTTTTTGAGTGCCGTAACAGTAGAAATACCTCATTTGTGAATTTTATGTTGTATAGGAAAGTATTCCTTATCATTTGAATTTTGTTTTCAAAGAAAACTGTTTTAGTTCCAAAGTGCCAAACTATTATAAAGCTAAAGGAATTTCAAACTCATAATCTATGCTGATAGACTTCAAGAGTGGAGTATCAAATATTTTTTTTTTTTCCATCATCACAGCAGGTGTGTCCTATAATTTATGTTTAGCTTATTTAAAAACTGATAATGCTAATGGTTTGTATGAAGGACATTGGATGTTAAAATTCAGGAGAAACGTATTGCATCTTTTCAACCAAGAAATTACATGCTATCAAGGTCGGATAGTAGTATTACAACACGATTCTCCAGAAAAACTATATAGTGTATTTCTTGATCAATTTACAGCAGTCTATAATGAATGTTTTCTAATAAAATATGTAACACAGCCTAAAAGGGCAAGAAAACCTTGGTTTAATAAACTAATATTGAGAAAAATTAATAAAAAAAATAAATTGTTTAAGAAATTTCTTTCAACTCGACAACCAACTGATTTATTAAATTTCAAAAAATTTCGAAATTTGCTTAATAAAGGAATTAAATATAAAAAAGTTGTACTATAACAATCTATTCAATACACAATCGACTGAAATTATTTGGAAAAATATAAATGAGATGTTGGGAAGGAAAAAAATACAACTGAAACAATTACATTGCATATAAGTGGTCAGAGGGTTTCTGATGCTCTGTCTGTAGCAAATGAATTCAATTACTATTTCATAAATGCCCCTAAAGAAATAAAAAATAAAATTTTAAAACTAAGAATAAAAAAAAAAAAAAATCGGAAACTACTTACCAACAAAAAAAGCATTACAAAATTCGTGTTATTTTGAATATTTCACAACAGCAGAAGTTGAGGCATGCATAAGAAATATTAAATCAACTTCTGTGGGACCAGATGACATACATCCAAGGGCTATTAAAAGGGTTTCTAAAATAATTTCTAAACCTCTCAGTCATATATTTAATGTGATTATTGAATTTGGCAAAATACCTGAAGAATTAAAAATAACAAAAATAACTCCAAAACATAAGACTGGGTCCAGAGATAATATAAATAATTACAGACCAATTTCTAACTTATCTTTTTTTTGCTAAGGTTTTGGAAAAACTATTATATACAAGATTAGGAAACTTTTTTGAGAAATATAATGTTATCAATCAGTATGGGTTTCAAAAAGAAAAATCAACAGAAATAGCCATTTTAACATTTCAGAATATCATAATTAATAATAGAAAAAGGAGAGTAGTAACCATTGCGATATTCCTGGACCTTACAAAGGCATTTGATTCGGTCGGTCATAGAATACTTTTGGATAAGCTCTATGATAATGGAATAAGAAATCAATATTACAATTTATTAGAGGACTATTTACATAACAGGAAACTGTATGTGCAGATTAATAAAATGAAATCGCATGGGTTGCTTAATGAAATGGGAGTGCCGCAGGGTTTGGTCCTGGGACCATTACTTTTTTTAATTTATATAAATGACATTTTTAACATTGAACCTAATGAGGATTTTATTTTATTTGCGGATGATGCCATGGCTCTGATTACGGGTGCAGATATAAATGAGGCAAAAATAAAATGTAATAAATTTATTGAAAAATTGATGGAATAGCTGGACACAAATTTTCTGTGTTTAAATATTGAAAAAAACTAAAATTATGATTTTTAAATAGGGAGATAGACAGATTGTTGAGCCACCATCTATTTGTGTGGAGAAGTGTACCCCTGAAATAGTAAATAATATTAAATATTTGGGAATAATAATTGAGGATAATCTAAAATGCAATATAAATATTCAAAATATTGTAAACAAAATTTCGGTGGGAATTGGGTTTAATTACGAGAATTTCAAATAATTTAACAATTAAAACATTAAAAATGTTGTACTACGGTCTGATTTATCCATGTTTGACTTATTGTTTATTAGTATGGGGGTAAACTACTAAGACTAATTTATATAAATTACAATCATTTCAAAATAGGATGGTCAGAATTCTAAATAATTTTAGGGAAATTAATATGAAGATGGGGGTACGGTGATTAATATCTACAGATTTTTAGATATTGAGATATTATGGCAATTTAGATTATTAGGATTCATGTATAAAAGGATAAAAGAGAATAGGTATCAACATTTAATTCAACTGAACACTGTAGGTCACGACTATCAAACAAGAGATAGAAATCCATTTTTGTTACCAATGCCTAACACTTTAACCCAAAAACGATTTATTGATTACCAGGGATTGATGTTATAGAATTACCTACCTTGTCAATTAACACATATTAATAATTAATTATTTTTGAAAGCAACTAAAAAAATATTTGCTAACAAATTAAAATGTAAAATTCTATGGTAAAATTTATTAATCAGACCACATATGAGTAAATTTTATATGTGCAGGACGTTTGACTTGACTATGTACTTTAGGGGAATTGGGATTCACTCAAGCTATACATGCAGTATATAGCCTTTTACTCAATTTCCTGTTCTGTGGTTACCCTGTACATAAGTATTCACATTATATATGTTGTTTTTCTTAATACTACATGTTATAAAATTAATTTTGAAATGTAATATAATCAAATGTAACCCCATAACAAAATAAATGAAATGAAATGAAGGTCATACGACTTGGAGTATTATGTAGTGCCAGATACATGCGCCATGCCACTTTTCCCTATTATTTTTGTCTCAAACTGTCCCACAAATTCACAAGTTCCTAAATGTGGTGAAGAGCATTTGCAGTTGAGCATGTGGAATATTAAAAGAAAAAAAAAAACCCCTCCAAAAGCAAAACAAAAACAAACAAACAAAAGTAATGGGTGTGTTCCTCTTCCTTGATGTTCACTCTGTTAAATCCTGTACCCAATTACCGTAATCCTGTATGTTACTGTATCATGGGATAACTGTGCAAGGTCAACCCTAATTAATTCACTGTACCAGTGTTGCAGCAACGGGTATCCTAATTCTGTGTCAAACTGTATTTTTAAGAACTTTTTCATATCCATGTCATGCATCCTGCACTTGTTCATTTTGTGAAGTACAGAATGACTTGAAGTAGCATATTAAAAAGTGGGAAGTATCATGAGGACATGAAACAGTTCAAATAGGCCCAATAAACATGGTATTTAAAATATACAAAATGTGTCATTACTGAGTCACAGCTGTTTCAGTGTTTGAGAGTGTACACTACCCATTCTTTTTTAAGTTTGTCATACTAGCTTGTTCTGTGACACAAATCCCATTACTAATTCTATGGATTAGGAGGCATGATATTACGTAATTTGTTGTGGAATGTATCCCACAACAAAAAGTATGTTGTTTTAGAATTTAGCTCTTGTGTCCATTACCAGTCATTCATTGAATGGTTGGTGCACACCATAATTTTTTTACTGAAATGTAAATTTTCTAATTCCGATGTAGGCTGTCATAGGGAGAGAGTCATCAACAGATTGTAGTGGAACAGAATATACACCATATTTTTCCATGAATGAAACATGGTCACGATCAGACTTGACCAAGTTGAAAAGGCGTTCGGAAGAAATACCAAAACTATAGTTGAACTTACGCCACGTTTTATAGAGTGTGGATACTATGGTGGGGTGGTAAGAAATGGAGCCAACAAACCTGATGACAGGCAATTCACGTTGGGTTTGAAGTGTGGTGGAACAATGGCACTGAAACTTGTGAAGAGTTTTAATGAAATATCGGTGGGGGGTATCCGAACGACTCGGCCATGGTGGAAATGTGCTGAAGTTCTAGCGAGAGATCAGAGTTCGATGAGGAGTGTGTATAGGCTCGGCGAATCAAGAGAATGAAGTGAACCAGATTTGTAACTGTTAGGGGTGAACGAGTCATATGGTATCATAACTGGAACAAATGTTGGCTTGTGATAAACTGAGGTATGAATGCGGCCCCTGGGCTGCGCTTCAACAGTTTATCTAGGTAAGGTAAGGAATAATTCTTGCGCCTCAGAACCACGCCAACGTCCTATCGAGATTCCAGAATTTTGTCCTGTGCGGAGTCCAAACGCCTTTCTGCAGAAATTCGTGTGAAATACAGCTTCGTTGACTTTTTTAATAGGAGGTCTTACAACGCATATGGTTTCCTGGTAAAATTTGCTCCGCTTCTGATCTTCGATAAACTCATTGTAAATTTCGCCAAGGTGGAACCTGAAGTATAGCATTACCAGCACAGACAACTGCAGAAATTACTACTTTTGGTCCATGGATCTACTTGCAATAGACCCTCAGGCCCTAAACCCGCTCTTGGGAGCTCACCCGGTGCCATTGTGAATTTTAGTTCGCGCCAGTTATCTGAGGAGGAGTCAAATGCACTTAACAGAGGTTTCAAGTTTTCCTTCCCAGTGCTTAACCCTAAATCATTCCAGTTCATTACCCAGGTTGAACAAATCATCAAAACCTTACCAAAACCAGCTCAAGACCCTTTGCGGTTTAAAATAGCTTGAACCATTGCACATGAAAGTACACAACCCACTGAACACCAAAAAGTGTTACATTATGACAGATCCTTGTTGCTGTCATTAGCAAAAGATTATTCACTGGTCATTACTTTGGCAGATAAATCACACCAAATAGTTATCCTTGATAAACCTGGTTACCATTCAAATATGATGGAATCTATTAATCAAATCCCCCCATACTGTTATCACGTGTAACACAATACCCGCTATGGTCACAGCCCTCAGTAAACTTAAAAACAGCAATTCTCTTCCACTATCTATTGCTGATCATATGCACCCACCATTTGGACCACGCACTTCTGGATTGTTCGGAAAGGTTAAACTACATAAACCAAATCAACCAGTCCGACCTTTAGTGTCTGGCTATGCAAACCCAACACGTAACTTGGAAAAATCACTCGCATCCCTCCTCACCCCACTAACTCAACAATTCAGGTATTCAATTCACAGTTCTACTCAAGCCCTAGATAGAATACATACTGTTCATTCTGACTTGCGATTCTTAATGGCAAGCCTTGATATTGTTTCCCTCTTTCTCATCATCCCTGTGGACACAGCCATTGATTTAATCACATCACAGCTACCTAGCTTGGGCTTACAACCTTCTGAATGTAATGCCATTGTCTCAGCCCTCACTCTTATTAAAAACCGAACTTATTTTAAGTTTAATAATGTCATTTACCACCAAGATTATGGTACACCAATGGGATTGCCTCTTTCTTCCGTATTGGCAGAGATTGTCTTACAACATGTTGAAAATACTGTACTTACCAATGGACCTTTCCAACCCCTGCTTTACACCCGATACGTTGATGATGTTTTGTTACTTTGGCAATACTCCCTTCCCAATTTACGTGCCTTTACAGAATCTCTTTGCTCTGTTCTCAACATGAATTGCCTGTCATCAGGATTGTTGGCTCCATTCCTTACCACCCCACCATAGTATCCACACTCTATAAAACGTGCCGTAAGTTCAACTATAGCTTCAGTATTTCTTCCGAACGCCTTTTCAACTTGGTCAAGTCTGATCGTGACCATGTTTCATTCATGGAAAAATATGGTGTATATTCTGTGCCACTACAATCTGTTGATGACAGCCTACATCGGATCAACTACATCGGATCTACATCCCTATGACAGCCTACATCGGATCAACTTGTCGGTCACTCAGGGTGATAATCTATGAACATAAATACAATGTTCGCACCCATTCATCCGCAATGGCCTTAGCCCGAACAGTCAACAAAGGCGATTATTTACCACTATGGAATGATGTTAAATTATTGTGCTTGGCGAGAACTAAAACAGCAGTGCTCTTTTTGGAGAGTTTGTATATTTTTGATTTTGCCGAACAATGCTGTAATGAAGAAACCCCGCAAATCATACCTGCTCCTTGGAGGCTCCTACTGGAGAATCCCTCTTCTACTGTAAATATTGTTTGATTACTTACTTACTGACATTTGGATTATTTCTTTTTCATGCATTTGTAGACATTTTCATTTGTTACTTTCTGTGTAAAGCATACTTGACGTTTTAGTGCGGCGCATGCGTTGTATCTAGCTGATGTACAGAGGTGTGTATATAAGCCGGCGTGCCCTGTGTGGGTTTCTCGTTATCCCTATGGGTCTGATCTGTAGAGACAGACCCTAAAGATCTCACACATTGTTTTAATCATTTTAACCTTTTAAACAAGTTTTAATTTTCGTAAATAAAGGTGTTTTCACGGCTTGCGATGATTCGGCTTGGTTTATTTTGTGTTGAAGTTGGTTACGTCTTGTTCTTTGTGCTTAAGACAGCAAAGATGATTGTATATGAGTAAATAGTACAGTATATACTGGTAATGTAAGAGAAAAATTCACCAGCATGTATAGTTGTCATCAGATTATTTTAGCAAGTACCCTCATAGAAGTTCATTAACTGTGATTTCTTTGATATGAAACTTCTTGTGTATCAAATAAAACAGCACAAGACTGCTGCGTAATTTTTTTTCTGAGATCAAGCTGTGAGATTAGCTTACCCATCATAATTTTGGTTGAGACACCTTGTTTCATTTGAGAAACTTCATTTCATGTTCTTTCATTCTGTCTCTTAAGCATTCCTAATCTATCTATATTAGACTAAGCTTATGTTTTAAATTCTAGTTCCACTTGAAGAATCTTTAGTTAATCTTCCTTTCCTCTGAGTTCCTTTGGTTTTTTAGGCATATTTTATTTCAGAAGCCAAGAACATAATGAAAAATACATCAAAAAGACTAATGGCAGTACAGATTAAGCAACTGAAATATGAGATTCTACAACTGGATAAAAATATAGAACATAAAGAGTAGAGCCTGAAAGATATGTTTTCATGCAATATATATTTAAAAACATTGGAAATAATAAATAATGAAATTGACAAAATGAACTGGAATCACAGATACACCATAAATAAAAAAATTAGATCTACTAATAAATGAATCTGAATTCAAGGATATATTGAAACATAAAAAAATGACTCTTAATAAAGTAACTAATATTTCAAATGTCGAAATTTCCAACAAAACTTAAAAGTTATCAGCTAAAGGTCCAAATTATAATATTAGGAGGGAGATAAAAATGAAGCAAAATTTGTAGCAGACATTCAGAATTTAATGGAAAACTGGAACCAAGATGAAAAAACAGCAGTAGAATGTGAAATAACAAAACATGGAGTATCTCCAACAATGTCTAGTGAAGTAAAAAAAGATATAAATTACAAAGCGGCAAAATGGGAATTAATAAGTAAATCTGTATTAGCTATTAAAAGTGATAAATCCAACAAAATGGTTATAATATCCATTAATCAGTAGAATAAAAATGGAAAACATCGTTGATGAACTATTTGTGGAAGAAGAGGTGGATAATATAAAAGAAGTAATAGAGAAAATTCAAAGGGCATAAGAAACTATGAACATAAGGAACATAGTCCAAACAAGAAAACTGCCATGTACCTGAATTATTTGGTTTTTTAAAAACTCGTAAACCTGATATGCCATTAAGACCAGTAGTAACCACAAAAGGTGGACCACTTTATTAATAGGAACAATGTTTATCAAACATAATCAGACAAGAAATTACTCGTGTAGAATTCACGTTGAAAAATGCTTTTGATCTAGTTAATACACTAAGAAATATGCATATCAATATGAACACCAGAATGATAAGTTTAGATGTCAAAAATATGCTCCCTTCAATACCATTGAGAGAATTGTTTCTAAGATCAACAGTTTCTTTGAACATAAAAATCAAAATAATTTCATTATAAAACATAGTATTACAATCAATATTTCCTTATTCCTATTAAATTTATATTACAGTTCATTAATTTCAAAATTCAATGGAAAAATCTATAGACAAAAACAAGGTTTATCAATCGAATCAGCAATTTCTCCAATTTAAGCCGAATCGAATACTATTTAGGTTCATTGGAGCAACAGATTTTAAAATAAAATAAAATAGTGTCGTTGCTAATGTAGGTGTGATTTTAAGTGAAAAAATGAACAACTTGATTCACTATAGCTGCACAAGTGAGATAATTCTTTGGATTCGTTTGAAAGTGAAACTTCAGAGAATAGCAATTGTTGTAGTGTTATGCTCCTTGCGACTTGGAACCTTCTGATAGGAAGGAAAATTTCTGAAATGAGCTAAAAGCTGTTTTGAGCCAGTTTGGTGCTAAAGAGAAAGTTAAATAGCAGAGGATATCAATGCTAGAGTAGGTGTGCAGAATGCAATTTCTGACTATGTTCTGGGTAAGTTTAATGATCCTTGTGTGAATGATAATGGTGAAAGATTAATTGAACTCTGCATTGAGAATGGTTTCTGTGTATCTAATATGTTTTTCAACCGCAAGTATATCCACACATATACTTGGGAAAATCGTACTCTTGGTCAAAAGAGTGTGATAGATTTTGTTGTTTACGATCAGTGTCTGAAACACTTAGTTGTTGACACTTGTGTGATGAGAGATGCAGATGTTGGTTCTGATCATAACTTGTTAGTGTCACTAGTGAAAGTGAATGTTGGTTGGAGGAATAGGAAGAGGCCCAGGATGGAAAGAATAAAGGTTGAAAGTCTCCCTGAAGATCATTAGCGTTATTCTGACTTGCACTGAGAACGACTGAAGGAGCTGAAGTCTTGTGAGAGGGATGTTGAAAAGAAGTGGAAATCTTTTAAGAACTGTATTGTCACTGCTGCTAAAGAGGTCTGTGGCACCACAAAAGTGGGTTACAATAGAGAAGATGCTTGGTGGAATAGTGAAATTGAAGAAGCAGTAAAGAGAAAGAAGGAAGCCTATTTGGGGATGCTGCAAGGTAGAGTTTCTGTGGATGAATATCACTGTAAGAAACATGAAGCAACTAAGATCGTTTGCCAGAGTAAGGCAAAAGATAGGAAGGAGAAGGTGGAAAGGCATGAATTGGCTTTTTGGAAAGATAGGAAGACTTTCTGGAAGTACACGAGACTCAGGAAAAATAGGGGAAACAAAGTTGTAAGTTGTTTGAAGAATAGGATCAGGGAAATGATATGGGAGCCCAATAAGTTAAGTGAAAGATGGGATGAATACTTCTGTGAGTTATTAGATCAAGAAAGCAAATATGATTCTGAGGCAGAAGCAGATGATGTCACAGTAAAGGAAGCACAGGAGGGATCTCAAGAGGAGTGGTGTGTAAAGCTCTAAAATCTCTTCAGAAGGGTAAGGCTCTGGGAGTTGATGGCATAACTGCTGAGATGTTGAACTAAGGTGGTGACTCTGTAATTGACTGGTTAACTGAAATTTATCAGTTGTGCTAAGAGTTAAGAATGGTCCCTTGGGAGTGGAAGGATGCTATCATTGTTCCCTTGTATAAGGGAAAAGGTGATCAGACTGCAAGAACTATCATGGTATTAGCCTACTGAGTGTGCCAGGGAAAGTGTTTGGTAAGGTCGTTATTGAAAAAGTATGGGGTCTTACATCAGAGAAAGTGTGGGATGTTCAGAGTAGTTTTATGCCTGGCAAAGGCTGCACTAACCAAATTTTTGCATTACACATGATGATTAAAAAGTATTTGGCTGTTGGAAAGAAAGTTTTTGCTGCCTTCATCGATTTAGAGAAAACTTACGACTGAGTAAATAGGACACTTTTGTGGAAGGTATTGAATGAATATGGTGTTACTGGGAATCTACTTAATAGTGTAAAAGCCATGTATGCTGCTAGTAGAGCTTGTGTACGAGTGAATGATGTTTTATCAAAATTGTTTTCTGTTGGTGCAGGAGTCAGACAAGGTTGTGTAATAGATTTATGGATGCGTGCGTGTGTGATGCCAAAATAGATAATAGTGGTTTATGTCTTGGTGATATCCGTGTGTGCAGATTGCTGTATGCTGATGACACTGTCCTGTTGGCAGAGAGCAAAAGTGAGTTGCTGAGTATGTTGTCTCGGATGTACGAAGTTTGCATGAAGTTCTGACTGAGTATAAATAAGGGAAAAAACAAGGTTATGGTTTTTGAGAGAAAAACTGGTAGTACTGAATGTAATATGCAGGGATCGCATTCGTCCTAAAATTCCTAAAATTCCTAATATTTTGTGACCCTCCTTAAATTCCTAAAATTAGACCTAAAATTTGCTATTCATCCTAAAATTTTCGTAAGCTTATTTTTATTAAAAACAACCGTTATTAACGCCAATAAATTTACCATTACGGTAAGGTAAAAAGACCTGTTATTGTAGAAACACAGCCTATATGCTGTGCTGCTGAAGGGAGGGAAAAATGACGCCATCGAGATGCACTTGCTTCGGGCGGGCGTTCCATTTTTTTGCCTTCGAACAGTTTTCGAGAGTAACAAGAGATCTAAGGGGAAAAGGGGAGGGGTCATTTTCACCCCTGGTTTGCGCTTTGCAGACGAACTCCGTGGCACGCAGAAGATCGTACTTTATTTTTGTACATGCCTTGTGGAACCTCCTCTTTCTGCTGATGTTTTGTTATTGTAAACCGCAGGTGGGTGGAAGCAAAGAGGAAACATGTGGTCTTCTTCCGTAACCTCCGGTAATGACGATGGGATGGTAGCTGAGTTATCTTGGCAGGCAGTAGAGCACGTGATCATTGACCTTCGATCATGCGTCGGTGACAGCGACCTTCGATGCGCAATATATATCTCGGCTCCGACTCGCTTTGACTGAACTTGCGTGAGATGCGTATGATAGTTTCTGGTTTTACGTCTTTTATGGTGTTCTCTGTGCAGGTTCAGTTCTCTAGTGGTGACCTGCTTTTTTTTTTTTTTTTCATATCTTCTGACATCCTCGCAGCCAAATTTCGGGAAGTTGTCTGGTTTTGCAATATTGGAACGTGTTTTTGTACTTCCCTTTCATTTTCTGGTTAGTAATACAAGTGTTTAAGATGCCTAAATCCAAAACGAAATTTCAAGATGCGTGGCTCGCCAAAGAATTGGACGGAGTGAAGTTGAAAGAATGGTGTTCTGCAACTGAAACAATATTTTCTGCTAAGTGTATATTGTGTTCAGAAATTTTCAATATTTCTAATAGTGGCTTTTCACAAGTAAAAGCGCATCATAAAAGAAAAAAAAGTTCCCATAACAAGAAATTCCCATAACAATAAATTTGTTAAATAGTGTTCGTGATTCACATAAATTTTATAAAGAGTATGTTGATAAGCTGAAGGAAGAACAATCAAAAAAGGTAAAAGAAAGGAAGCAGAAAGAGAGGGAAAATAAGGAAAAGCAGCTAGAGAAAAAAGAAAAGCTGAGTTTGATGACAAAATAAAAGAAAATGATGCAGAAATAAATAGGCTTAAAAAAGATAAAGAAGCCTCCCTAGCAGTAATTCAAGAGGGAACAGAAAGAATGCGAAAAGCTGTAGAAAAACAAAATACTGTTGAAATAGCAGTTGCCTCTAACTTGATCATACAAGGTTCAGCTGAAATAAAGAAAACAAAGTAAATTAGTTGTGGTGGAAGCAGAAAAAGATAGGCGTATCAGGAAAAGGTTAAAACAATAATATGAAAAAGTAATTCAGTGAACAATTGTACATAGTTCTTGGTTTTCAATTACCTTTTTAGGATATTATAATTTAATGTGAAACCTGAAAACTTTCTGTGAAAATCGTGAATTGCTTCTGGTTAAACAGCATATTAATGTTCAAAGTGAAACTTGAATGTGGTAAATATACTTGAATATGATAATAACACGTGAAAAGATAAGAACTGAACATTAGAAGTAAATCATACTTAAACTTTAGACATTAGACGTTATGCAAAAAATTTGGGTGTGAACTTCGACCATATATACTAATGGACTGCGCATTGGCAATAGCTGCATCAAAGCCGCCATGGCTCAAACATTGGGCACGTCATCATCAGACTCCAAATTTCGTGTAAAAATGCTGTTATGATTACTAATTTACATTGCAGAACTTCAGTGTTTTCGGTGTATTATGTGAATGCGCCTCATATATAATGAAAACTCTTCAGGTAAGTTTACTTATGAGCTATATACATGCATGAACGGGTTGTTTACATTTTGTGATTTATAATGTGATGAACATTTGCGAAGAATTTGGAACCTGCATTCCATTTTTTTTTCTTAAGTTACTATATTTTTATATCAATAGCTGCAAGTTTCTGGTTAAGTAATTGAACTTTATTGACTTAGGTATTTAATTCGTTTCTTACCCATGAAAAATCATAGAACTTTCTTTACTATATCGCTCAGAGCAACCATAAGCACAGCAGGTGTAACCCATCTTTTTGACTGTTGTCATGTGATTTTATGTTGGAGCCAGAAATTTTGATGTCATGCGCAGTCTATCAGTATATATGGTTGAAGGGTGTGAAGCAAACTCTTAACAATGTATACAAAGTTGTTTTACTAGATGTATACAAATATACATCTAGTTTTTATTGAAATACACTCTAAAATTTTCCTAAAATTTTTCTAAAAATTCCTAAAATTTCTAAAATTCCAACCTAAAATTTTCCAGAAGTATGCTATGATCCCTGAATATGTCTAAATTGCACAGTGATTGACCAGGTGAATGAGTTTGTGTATTTAGGAAGCATGTTTGACAGAGTGAACAAATTGGATGGTGAAATTAGTAGGCAAGTGAATTCTTCATTGAAAGTCATGGCTGCTTTGTGAGGTTTTCACAGGAATAATGGGTTCTCAAGAGAGTCCCTCATGGTTGTGTATGAAAGTGTAATTGTTCCTACTCTGATGTATGGCAGTGAAACCTGGGTACTACAGAAGAAACATAGTTGTTTGTGTGCTAGAAAAATGCGTTACTTACGTGGGGTTTGTGGCAAGACATGTTCTGATTGTGTGAGGAATGAAGATGTGTTGCAGTTGTGTAATGTGAAGCAAAATGTTGTTAGCAAGGTGGAGACTAATATGCTTTGATGGTTTGGCCATGTTGAAAGAGTGAGTGATGAGATGCTTATTAAGAAAATCTTTTTAGCCCAAGTGGCAGGAAGAAAAGGCAGAGGAAAGCCAAGGAAGTCATGGGAGGATCAGATTCAGGAGTGTCTAAATGAGAAAAAGATTGAGTATGAAGTATAGAATATCTTGTGTACAGCGTGTGATTGATGTCAGTGAAGTCCGAGTTGTATGTCAAGATCGCTGTAAATTTAGAAGTTTGATACAGTAAGTAAAAATTATCTGGTAGTTTGTATTTCTTTTTGGAGCTAACCTCTGAATCTCAGAGAACAGCTTAGTGATATGTATGTATGCATAAAATAGTGTTGGATCTTTATGTCAGATATGTGGATGATAATATACTTATATTGTATGATTCAAACAGCTTTTCAGCTCAATGCATACTAGATTTTTTTAATACTCTGCATTCTAGCATTATATTTGAATTAGAAAAAGAAAAGAACAAAGACATTCAATATCTAGACATAAAATTCATCAAGAATACAGGAAGTTTGGAATTCATTCATAATTTCAAGAAAGAAAAATCCAATATATTACTGAATCATGGCTCATACTACTCAAAAGTAGTGAAAATTAACACAGTATGAAATTTAGTAACTAGAGCTGAATTACTTTCGTCAGATAAAAATCAAATGGAAGCAATGACAAAATTGGCAATGAAGTTAATAGATAATGATTTTCCCCAAAAAACTATCATTAACATTGTGCGAAATGTCAGACAAAAACAATCTAAAAAGAACATCGCAAAGTTTGAAAAAACTGGTAAAATAATCAAGTGTATTCCAATGGAAAATTATGGAAAATTAAATACCAAAATTAATAAACATTTAATAAAGAATTACATAAATGTAGGCACTACAGCAGAAAACAAAGTAGCATATTTAGCTAATGAAGAAACATATATACACTAGACAGAATGGAAAGAAAAAATGTTGTATATCAAACTCCACTTAATTGTGGCATTAATTATATTGGACAAATTTTTCGAAAATTGGAAATCAGAATTAAGGGACATCAAATGAGTACTGATAACAAAGATCAAAATAGTGTATTAGCAAATCATATGCAGTTATGCAAATGTGAACCTTTATGGGAAGATATATTTCAGTGACCTCGGCTTGTAGAAATTAAAATGTTAGACTATGAATCTCATGAAAACAAGACTAATTAAAGAAAGTTATTACATCAATAAAAAAACAAAAAACAAAACAGTGCCATCAATTAGCCTTCAAAACTGATTAGTGGTGTTTTAAACAACTTAATTACAACAACAAAATTACAAAATACACAATGAAAACATTTTAATTTTGTAACTGGCAATAGTATGAGGAACCTGGCAACAAAACTTAAATTCTTCAGGAATAAACAAAACTTTTGATAATCCTTCTATACATTGAAAACAGGCCTTGACTAAAGTCCAGAGGCCAGAAATGTCTGTAAAAAGCCAAAGGAACTCAGAGGAAAGTAAGATTAATTAAAGATTCTTCAAGTGGAACTAGAATTAAATAAATATATCTTTGTAGCTTTGAGTAAGTGATTTAATTTATGTTTTAAAACTTTAATTTTTTTCCTTTCTTGAACTTCACATCGTGAATTGTCATCGTGTGTTCCACCATATTTACTCCCATGCAAGGGTAATTTGGTTCATTACCAGCTGGGGACAGCTAATGGAACTTTTTTTTTTTCAAAGGTGATGCTTGGTAATCCACTATTATTACTATTTTAATATAGGTGATGGTTAACATTATTGGGGAGGGGGAGATTAAAAAGCACAAAAAATCATTTGCAGGAGTCTGTAAATTAATTGTGAATGGCACGTATACTGTGTACACACATATTGACCCTGGATGTATTGTATTGAATACAAGAAATACAAGCTACTACTTCAGGTGTTTGCCTTTTAAGGACCAAACATTGTGTTTGACAGTCTAGATTAATGTTGTGAGTGAGACATTGATTGTTTTGTGATTTTGTTAAGTGCTTTTTGAAACAGACCCCCCTCCCCACCACAAGTTGTAATATTAGTTGTTGCAGTTGTTAAACTTCAAGGTTTCTTTGAGTCTAAATTAAGTTGCTATATTTAAAGTGAGATTTTGTATAGTGTACTGCTGTTGTAGAGATGTGTTAAATTGCAAGAAATATTTATCTACATTTATTTTCATTTATGCTGAGTTACTTTGATTTTTAGGCTGAGCACCAAAACATGAAAACATATTACTTTGCTGCTGAAAACAAGGAAACTATGAATAGATGGATGAATGCTATGTCCCTTGCTTGCATTATGCAAAAATTTGTCAGGTAATGTAAATAAGCACATTTTTATAAAGCATGGAATTTAAGTAGGTAGGCAATTTTTGTGTAGCATTTGTGCTAATTTATTTGTTCCAGTGGCAGCCTGTTCTGCTTTGCATTTGCTGCAATAATAACTGATATTGTGTAAAGTGATTATCTATTTATATACAGGGTTCGCACTGCTTCTGGAATCCTGTATAAGTCCCGAAATTCAATTTCCCTTTTTTCTAGGCTTGGAAAGTTCTTGATTTTTCATATCTTTATGAAAGGTCCTGGAATAGTCCCGAATTTTTTTCTTGCAGTGAAAAAAAGGTTAGTCAAAATGTTTGAATTAATTATGTCACTTTGTTCTAGCTCCCTTTGGTATCTTCTCACAATGACATCTCTTCCATATAGTGTGGAGACATGATTTCATCTCATGTGATGCTGCCATGCAAGATGTTCGAGTGCCATATTTCCAGTGACCTTGGCTTGTGGTATAGAAGTTGTGTGCAGTTGGGGTCACAACAGTGTGTAGGTACCTTCCCATAAGTCCAAGATGGCTGTTTCTTTGAGCACACACTTTCCTCAATGAAGGAGATTGATATCTGGCCTCCATGCCCCCAGTGTTTGTGGGACTATAATAGATGACTATGGAATAGAGAATCTTCACTGTCATGGCAAAATTGTTTTGTATTATTATCATTGTGCTAAGTTCCAGATTACTTCATATAAGTTTTGTGCAGAGCAATTTTTATATGGTGAAATTTTGCCACTTTATTGAAGATTGTAACACAAACTAAAGAATGCTCTGCAACAGCTGAATCCATAGAACTTCATAAGAATTCTAAATGCATATTAAATTTCACTCCTAATTGCAAAATGTAAAACAAAGCACTATGATTTTAGGAAAAATTTAAGCTCCTGGAATTTTGTAATGAGGTCCTGAAAAATCCCGGAATTTATTTTCTGTGAATCTGTGCAAACCCTGTATATAAATAAGTAAACATATTTTATAACTGTCATTTGTAGTTTGTTTAATGCATTTTCTAAATGTGTTTCTGTGTTTGGATTTCTTATTTCATGTAAATACACAGTGATGGAAAGTTTGCGCCAAACTGCACCAATTTCATTATCTTGCGCCAAACTGCTACAAATTACGAAGACATTTTATATTTGCACCCAACTGTGCCAAAACAGCAATTCACAGCAAAAACTGCCGAGCGAAAAAAAATTTTCACGGCAAAAAATGCCATTTTAAACGGCGAATCATGATGCTTTTTTAAGGTCGACGCATAATTTGGTAAATGTATAATGATGCTTAATCAACACGTACCACCAATCCCAACATTTCGGAATGTTTTTCACCTACCTTCTAATTCAGTGTTTTTCGACATGAGTGACGAATAGGTTTCACGATGTAGGTGGAACTTACGGAGGAGGAGTTTTGTTGTAATCACGTGGTATGTAGGAGAAACGATGCTGTACATCATGAAATCCTGATGAAGATTGTTTACAGATGGTTTGGTAGTCTTTTGGAGTGTTGTGCAATTGAGATTGTTTATATGTCGTTCTCTGCTCTTTGGGATGGCGCAGTTATTTCGTTCCGGGGGATGTGCGCAATTACTTAAATACAGTGTAAGGTCAGTCGTTACTTATTTCGTTGACGCGGAGGATGACTTGAAATGGCTCTCTCGTGGCAGGATACGATGCCTCTGTTTCTAAAGGATTCATAGGTATTCAGAGATGCCAACTTTTGTGGATTTTCATATTTTGTATGGATTTTGTCACTACATCTTATGGTTTTATGGAAGTCGCCCAAAAAACTACGGAAAAGCCCACACAAGATCCTTGCACGCAATTTTCTATTTTTTACCGTCTTTTGGTAGAGTCCTATACGCCTTTGACGTTCTGACTTCCCCCGCCAATGGAGGCGGAGTTTTTCACATGATTCCCCGCATAGCCATTTGAGAGTGCCGTGCGCAAAAGCCGAGAAGGAGCTCAGCTCAGCGCCTTTTGCAAACTCTTTACATTGATTACACGTGGCTTTGTACTTGTGAAAAATTTGGTGCAAACGTTTTAACCCTTTCCACTTGACTGTCGGGTAACACTCGACATTACGAAAACGCCGAATAGCGCCACACCGATGACACCTCTGTAGCTCGCATGTCGGCTCTCGCGAGACATTTCTTTTTGTCAAATAAGTCGGGTGTCACTCGCCACAGCGAAGATGCCCAAATAGCTCGCATGTTGGGTCTCGCGAGACATTCTTTTTCACCGAATAGAGAAAAAGAAACTTTGTTGGGTGTCACCCGTCATTCCGATGACGCCTCTATAGTTCGCATGTCAGCCCTCGCGAGGAATTTCGTTTTCTACGAATAGTTCGCATGTCGGGTGTTATCCTCCATGCCTATGACATCTCTGTAGCTTGCATGTTGGCGCTCGCGAGAAATTTCTTTTTCTCCGAATAGTTCGGGTGTCATCCACCACGCTTATGATGCCTCTATAGCTTGTATGTCGGGGCTTGCGAGACATTTCTTTTTCGCCAAATATATCAGGTGTCATCCTCCATGCCCATGGCGCTTCTATAGCTCGCATGTCGACGCTCACGAGACATTTCTTTTCGCCGAATAGGTCAAGTGTCACCCGCCACACCGATGATGCCTCTATAGCTCGTATGTCAGGGCTGGCGAGCCAAAGCTGAGCTTTCGCTGCTAAGTTGTGGCTTCTACCTCAGAAAAAAAGAAAAAAAAAAAAAAACGAGTGCTGGGTGAGTATGGGTGAAAAGTTATTCGAGTGGAAAGGGTTAATTTAGATTAAAAGGAAATGAAACGTAGCAGTGAAACAGCTATGACAAAACAAGAAAAACGGAATTAGATAAAATTTATCGTCAAGTGTATCGCGATATATATAGTAAAGAATGGCCTTTTTATGAAGCATCTAAAGTTTAGCCGAATCACGTTTTGTAAGTCATGTGGCTGCAATTTTAGCCTAGCGCATGGCAGCCACGATGATTGTAGACATCATGCGGAGAGCAAGAAGCACAAAGATCATGTCAAGAGACTGAATGGGGATGTGAGTAAAATTAATGTAACCAAAAAACTTCTGACAGCTTATAAAGAATCTTGGAAAAAATATCAAGAGCAGATTAGTGCTGGAAAAATGCAGCAAAATAAGCGAAAAAGAAAAGAAGATATTGAATGTTCACAAGGTGATTTGAAATGGGAAGAAGGTGAACTTTTGCAGCAGTTGGATTCCTCTCATAAAATGTTAAACAGTGCTGAGATGAACATTGAATGTGGCATAAAAAAAAGACATGAGTGCAATAGAAAGTGGACAGGTACTACACTGCTGGACAATTGCTAAGGACGGATCATAAACGGCTATATAGCACATAAAAAAGTAAGTGTGGTGGGATGCCAAGTGAAATAAAATAATGTCAGAATGCCAGGACATTACAAGAAAGACAATTTATTGTGCTCTGAAATCCAGAAGGCTTTGGAACGTGTTCAAGGGACAAACAGGCCATTTTGTGCAGAATACGTAAACGTGAAAAAAATGCAATTACCATCCGCAGGCGTTTCGGCGTAAGATGTCAATACGGAATATGGCAGCCATGGAGGGCGATGCAAGATTCCACACGTCGTGTCATGCTTTGCACAACATTATCAAGCAGCTGTTGGGGTAATTTATCCTATTCCTCTCTCAGTGCACGAATGAGGGTGTCCTTGTTTATTGGAGGGCATTGGCGACCAGCAAGACTCCTCCCCAAAGCATCCCACACATTTTCAATGGGATTCAGATCTGGAGAATGTGCTGGCCATACGAGGCGTTGAATATCCTTGCTCTCAAGACACTCCTGGACAGCGACTGTTCGATGACATGTTGCGTTGTCGTCCATGAAAATGAATCTATCACCGACAGCACCACGGAGCATGCGAACATGAGGTAGCAGAACATCATTAATGTATCGTTGGCCTGTCATAGTCCCAGTTGAAAGCACATAGAGGGACGTACAGCCATTGATCATGATGCCAGCTCATACCATGACACTACATGTCAGATATCGGTCCCTTTCCTGTATGTTTGCTGGACAATATGCAGTACCACTATCACGCCAGATCAGTTGTCGTCGACAATCAGACGATAGACTGTATCTACTCTCATCTGAGAAGAGGACAGCAGACCAGTCGTTATCAGTCCAATTGCGATGTTGATGGCACCATTGCAAACGGGCGGTACGGTGACGTCTGGACAATGGGATGCACACAACAGGACGGGGGCGTATAGTCCTCCTTCATGCAAACGTCTGGTGACAGTTTTTGGAGATCCGCTTGCCGGTAGCAGCCATACACTGATTTGCTACCTCACTAGCTGCGCTGCGCCGGTGTCTTTTTGTTGATAGCACTATGTACCGATCTTCTGCAGGTGTCGTACTGCGAACACGACCTACCCTGTGACGTTTGCTACACTCTCCATTTGTTTGAAATGATTTCCAAAGCCTTGAAACAACACTGTGGCTGACGTCGAACTCCCTGGCAACATCTGTTATTTTTCGCCGCTCTTCAATCTTGCCAATAATACGGCCACGCTTAAAATCATCTAGGGGATGTCGGGAAGACATACTAAAAATTACAAGTTCGTCAATTGATTCTTTCCCTTTCAACTTTGCGTTTGAATAACAACGGTCAATACGCGTCAAATCCTTTGTATCTCTTATCAGCGCTTATGACGTCACGAACAAGTTCGGCAATCCAAAATTTGCATACGCACAACACGTCTTACTGTATCCCGCACTTATGCTAATTTCCACATTTTCCTGCCTTCCATTTTATGGTTGCTATCGTTGCTATTGTCATCCGTCCTTAGGATGACAATAGCAACTATAGCAACTATAGCAACCATAAAATGGAAGTGTATTAAAAGAAGCAAAACAAAACATTGCTAACTATCTTAAGAAATTAGAAAAAAATAGAAGTAAGCAATTAAATATTGAGAAAAGCAGCAAAAAATTTAAAAATTAAACATTTTTTGTAAAATAAATGATTAATAATAGAATCCTGCTATGGTTATAAATTTTTGATCTGTTTGAAAACTAAAATTTTGCAAGATGTTTTAAATTTCAGTAGGATGCATCTAGTTCCAAAACATTTTTTGCTTAAGAGTTTGTTCTATCTGCTAATATTTTACCTGCTCTGAAATTTTTTTCTTACACCAAAAATGTTTTTTATCTGCTCCAAAAATGCCTTTTGTTGCTCCAAAAATGTATTTCACCTGCTCTGAAAGCACATTTTGCTGCTCCAAAAATGATTTCGCAACTTTCCATCACTGAAATACAGCAAATAGTAGAAATATAGGTGCAAATTAGCATTCGCCACTCGCCAGATGGCAATTTAGTGGCAACTTTGGCGATTAAATTTATTTTAGTGGGCGCCAGTTTGGCCATTTGTTATTTTTAGTGCCAATTTACAAAAGTATAATAATTCAGAAGTAAAGGTAAAAGGAAGTGAAACCTGTCCTAACTAAGAATGGCAAAAAAACCTCGATGCTTTTGAACATCGAAGTTTTGCCACTGATTATTAATCGATGTTTAACCTTGATGTTGCAGAACCCTTTTAGTGCGATGTGGTCGATTCGGTCTGCATGTGTTATGCTAAAAGTGCGGTGGGCTGAATGATCAGCTCTCGATTTTGACCCTTATAGTTCCCTAATCAGACAGCAGATATCGGCGTGAATGATCATATAATTTATTAATCATATTGTTTTGAAATGAAATATCCATGAATCATGCCGTCAAACAGCAGTGTTATTGAAAAAATCATGAGAAATATACAAGAACAATCGTATCATTAAGTTCACCTTCGCAGCTGCCTGCACACTTTCAGCGCGTGACGGGAGGAAGGCAAATTTTAGCCAAAACTTTTCCTACTACACTTGAGGCAAGGCTGTTCGCAAGGGATTGTGGATGAATTATAGAACATTACACTGTCGGAAATCACTTTTTCGAGCCCCATTCAAAGTGCAATAACGTGCAACTCGTGGTCCAGTGACAATGGCGTGTTTATTTTTCTTGCAGACTTTGCCGTGCAGGAGAACGAAATGTGTTTTATTACTAGAAACTCTGTACATTATTCATTTCTTTTTTCCCAAACAAACCAACACAATCGCAAAACTCAGGGAATTACAACCCCCTCCCATCTTTTTCCAAATTCGTGTGTTAGTTGAGGACGAACTTCATCGACAGCTTGTTCCTCAGTATTTGCAGACATGTGTTTTGAATAACCTTAGAATAACATCAGCCTGTAAGTAAATCTTGAAATGGCTAGTTGTAGTGAGAGTGAAACTTTGCCAAGTGATAGTGATGATTTTGAATAACTTTAGAATAAAATCAATCTGTTAGGGTATGTTCAAAATTATGGGAGGTTATTGCTATATTTCCTCGTTTTTTTTTTTTAATTTTGCAGAAGAAAGAACAGTCTTTAAAAATTCGTTTTGAATTTGTAATTTCTATTTAAAAAAATTACTTCACATAAAGTTATTTTTTAAACAAAATTCAGTTATCTGAAATGTAATATATTTAATATCATCATCATCATCATTGTCAACCATTATCAATCCACTGCTGGACGAAGGTCTCCCCAAGTTTCCTCCACAACGGTCTGTCTTGTGCCAGTCTCCTCCATGTCACCCCTGCATACTTTCGAATTTCATCCACCCATCTCCCATGTGGTCTTCTTCTGGGTCTTTTCCTGTCCCTTGGAATCCAATCTAAAATTTCGGCTGTCCATCGATGATCTGTCCTTCTGGCAGTATGTCCAGCCCATTGCCATTTCAGGGATTTAACTCTGATCATGATGTCTTCCACTCTTGTCATTTTTCGGATCCACGAGTTCCTCTTCTTATCTCTCCTGGTTACACCAAGCATGCACCTCTCCATGCTTCTTTGAGTTGTCTGCAGCCTTTGTATGTCTCTTTTAGTTAAGGTCCACGTCTCTGCACCATACGTAATATACGTATACATATATATATTGTTACGACACACCCCCTGCCATTAATTTGGGAATTAAGGGGCATGGTGGATGTGTGAAATTAATTAGGTATTAATTAATTAAGTTTGAGACTTTATTGGAGTTAAAGAGCGTAAACAGCAGAGAAAGTTTTATCTGGGGATAGGACAGAAAAGATATGAAGAATTCTCACTCTGGCTGAGTAGTCGGAGTTAGCGCTTTTAGGTCATAAATCGTAGGTTGCAGCTGATGGCCAGTCTAAACAGGGAAGGAGGAACGTTTCGAAGTGGGCCACTTGTAGAAATGAATGAAGACGGGGGACAAGACGGTGAGCGAATTATCATAAATTCGTCGAGTGTTTAGAGCATTTTCGAGTAAAATTGCTCTTTTTTTGCATGGTTCAATCGGAAAAACAAGATTGCGCATTTTGGCATGAAAATAAGAAAGAAATTTCAGTTGTCTGTATGCCCTCCAATGTTAAAGACGAGACGTCTTATGTGCTGCTAGGTGATTTGGGGAAAATGAAGCAGCGAACCTCCCGCATTTTGTAAGAAATGGATAATTGGCCACTCGAAGGCATCTGGGTAAACAAGATTGCTATTAAAGCAGCTGAATGCCTATATCTGCATGTTAAAGCAGCAATTTCAATGCTGGGAGCCGAATAAAATCAGTGACTGGTTAGCCCATTAGAGCGCTGTTAAGGAGATATATATATATACTGAAAGTGGCGAGTGGACGGTGGTTGCTCCAAGGAGCAGCGAAGCCAAGGTGAAGTTCGGGTTTGAATGCCAACTACAATGGCAGTGTGAAATCATTATCCCAATCATCCCTTCCTGGAGGAAGTAAAGATGCTAGCTTATCTTACATGGCTCTATCAACAAAAACCTGTGTGTGTGTGTGTGTGTGTGTGTGTGTGTGTGTGTGTGTGTGTGTGTGAGTGAGAGAGTACGTTAGCCGTGCAACCCAATACGCATCAGTGCCAGAGGACGCAGCTCCTGCATCTTTTGGCGTCGTGCTTATGTTATCACTTTGTCCCGACCGGGAAGACCACTTATTAGTTCAATTTGTAAAATTCTTTTTGTATTGGGAAGCTTAAAATGTGAGAATGATGATTCATTTGTTCCGTTTTTTTCCCCGATGCACAACTTCACTGCTAGAAGGCGCAAATAAAGATCATATCGAATTTAAATTGCATTTTATTTCGTACATTTGCTTCTAAATATCCAATTGAAAAAAATCTTTCTTTCGAAAAACATTTATATCGAAGACTATTTTAGTTAGTCCCGTTTTCAAATAATGCATAAATTTTTCCGCTAGGGCGTAACGGTAAATCACGATTTTCCCAATATCTCCGCTTCTAAAAGTCCGATTTGAAAAATTCTTCTTGCGTTGGATACAGGTCTTAAGGGGAAATGTTTTGCATATAATTTCTCATTTTTGGTAAAGAATGGTTTGGCCGCCTGGGGGCGTAAGTATTATTTTTGCTTCTGATGTATTTGCAATAAAATCTGAGCTTGAAACTCGATTGAAATAATTCCACCGTGGACCGATACAGTTCACCTCCAAAAACATTTTGAGAATATCTCCTGCTTAAATAGTGCATAATTTTTCCACCAGGGGGCGTTTTTATTTTTGTCCATATCTCTGTTTCTAGGAGTACGATTTGAAAAAATTCTTCCTTTGTTGGAGAACGTTTTTGGTGCGAAATATTTCTTGTATATTTTCAAATATTTCGTAACGCACAAGTGCGCCACTAGAGGATGTAAGCTCACGTCAATATCTACGGGATTAATAACCCAATTGAAAAATATTCTCTTTTAACCAAACACTATTAACTATAAAATCTCCTTGTGTGTATTTTCTTCCCAAAATAATGCACAATTTCACCGTTAGGGGGCGCAAATATTTAATCTATTTTTCTCAATATCTGTACTTCTTAATGTCCGATTTAAAAAATTATTTTAACAACAGATATCATTTACCTTATGGAACACTTTAGGTTTGTATTTGAGGAGGTTTGTGGTTCACAATTCTGCCGCTGTGTGGTAGTGTTTATGCACTTCCCTTTGTTTGCAGCCTATCTCTGCCTCTAAAAACTCTATTGAGAAATTTTGTTTTTTACTGTATGCCATTCACTATAATAAAATATTCGCTATAATAAAGATTTTCAACTTCTCCATTGTGCAAAATTCTTCTGCTAAAAGGTATACAGTTATATCATGTTTCCTTCTCTATCTCCTCTT
This sequence comes from Macrothele yani, assembly GCA_039090855.1. Classification (NCBI taxonomy): domain Eukaryota; kingdom Metazoa; phylum Arthropoda; class Arachnida; order Araneae; family Macrothelidae; genus Macrothele; species Macrothele yani. The sequence continues at coordinate 90,711,999 of CM077012.1, read as the reverse complement.
TTAATTGTTTGATTTGAAAATTGCATTGTCTCTAATACCTTCCTTCTGCTATGCAAAATATGTTTTGCGCCATTTGTTAATTTTCGTAGCATACTTTTTAGCCACTGGTGGAGTAAGTAGCTAGATTTTTTTTTTGTGGGTTATTTTGACCTTTACTGAAATTTGCTAATGAATGCTTTATATAAAAATTTGCCATAAAATTAGATTGCTTTCTAATATCAGAAACTTAAATCTAGTTGTTTCTTAGTATTTTCTGAGCAAAATAAACACTTTGCATCTTCTATAATTAGTTTTCTAATCATGCTTAGTTAAATTGCCTTGATCACTTATGAATGCAGTTGTATACAGCCCTTGGATTTAAGGTTTTCCCATTATTCTCTTTCAATTCATGTTGGATATTTTTGTGCATACTTTTGTTTGCTGGCGAGTACAAATTTAAAACATAACTACAGCATCAATATTATGTTGAAAATTCCTTCCCTAAATAAAATGTAACACAAATACTTGCTCCCATGATTATGTGTTTAAGAAATAACAATCCCTTTGGTTCTTTGAAAAATTCAAAATATTTCGCATTTCCTTACGCTTAAATTTCCAATGAAAGCATGATTTCAAAATAATTAAATATAAATAGTATTTTATGTATTGACTGTGTCGTATATGAAACCATTTTTAGAGTAATACACTGCTGGACAATTGCTAAGGACGGATCATAAACGGCTATATAGCGCATAAAAAAGTAAGTGTGGTTGGATGCCAAGTGAAATAAAATAATGTCAGAATGCCAGGACATTACAAGAAAGACAATTTATTGTGCTCTGAAATTCAGAAGGCTTTGAAACGTGTTCAAGGGACAAACAGGCCATTTTGTGCAGAATACGTAAACGTGAAAAAAATGCCATTACCGTCCGCAGGCGTTCCGGCGTAAGATCTCAATACGGGATATGGCCACCATGGAGGGCGATGCAAGATTCCACACGTCGTGTCATGCTTTTCACAACATTATCAAGCAGCTGTTGGGGTAATTTATCCCATTCCTCTGTCAGTGCACGGATGAGGGTGTCCTTGTTTATTGGAGGGCATTGGCGACCAGCAAGACTCCTCCCCAAAGCATCCCACACATTTTCAATGGGATTCAAATCTGGAGAACGTGCTGGCCATACGAGGCGTTGAATATCCTCGCTCTCAAGACACTCCCGGACACCGACTGTTCGGTGACATGTTGCGTTGTTGTCCGTGAAAATGAATCTATCACCGACAGCACCACGGAACATGCGAACATGAGGTAGCAGAACATCATTAATGTATCGTTGGCCAGTCATAGTCCCAGTTGGAAGCACATAGAGGGACGTACAGCCATTGATCATGATGCCAGCCCATACCATGACACTACATGTCGGATATCGGTCCCTTTCCTGTATGTTTGCTGGACAATATGCAGTACCACTATCACGCCAGATCAGTTGTCGTCGACAATCAGACGATAGACTGTATCTACTCTTATCTGAGAAGAGGACGGCAGAACAGTCGTTATCAGTCCAATTGCGATGTTGATGGCACCATTGCAAACGGGCGGTACGGTGACGTCTGGACAATGGGATGCACACAACAGGACGGCGGGCGTATAGTTCTCCTTCATGCAAACGTCTGGCGACAGTTTTTCGGGAGATCCGCTTGCCAGTAGCAGCCATAAACTGATTTGCTACCTCACTAGCTGTGCTGCGCCGGTGTCTTTTTGTTGATAGCACTATGTACCGATCTTCTGCAGGTGTCGTACTGCGAACACGACCTCCCCGGTGACGTTTGCTACACTCTCCATTTGTTTGAAATGATTTCCAAAGCCTTGAAACAACCACTGTGGCTGACGTTGAACTCCCTGGCAACATCTGTTATTTTTCGCCCTTCTTCAATCTTGCCAATAATACGGCCACGCGTAAAATCATCTAGGTGATGTCGGGAAGACATACTGAAAATTGCAAGTTCGTCAATTGATTCTTTCCCTTTCAACTTTGCGTTTGAACAACAACGGTCAATACGCGTCAAATCCTTTATATCTCTTATCAGCGCTATGACGTCACGAACAAGTTCGGCAATCCAAAATTTGCATACGCACAACACGACTTACTGTATCCCGCACTTATGCTAATTTCCACATTTTCCTGCCTTCCCTTTTATGGTTGCTATCGTTGCTATTGTCATCCGTCCTTAGCAATTGTCCAGCAGTGTACTACATACAGTACCTATGTATTTTTGAGTTTTATGTTATTGTTTTTTGTTCTGTAATTTGCTTCAATAATTGAACTAAAGCCAAAGTAGAAAAATAAAAGTTTCTCAAAATCAGTGTAGTATAGTATACAAAAGTTTAGTAGATATTAAACCTGGTCACATTTTCAGTGGCAGTTTTGGTAATTCAGTATTTATCCATGATTCTAAGTTTCTGATTAGCTGCAGTGGACAACATTTTTAACATCCTGCATTCTGTATTAAGTTTTCCCAAGCATGCAAGAAGTTATTATATTTGCACTTTTAAGGTATTAAACTCCTGCAAAGTGCGCATAGTTTACGTGCAATTCATAAATGAAAAACTATTAGAAAGTACCAATCACTCACCCTAAAGATCATGGTAATCTCCATTGACTACACACTTCCAACACGTCAATCATCATAATGTTTCTGGCCTTCCAAGGTTTACAGACATCTTGCTTACAATTTTTACTTCTGGGTGTGAAACATCATATTTTTTTTTTTTTTTTAGCCTTATGAAATGTAACTATAAAGCTTGTCAATTCCATAAAAAACCACACATACTACTCATTCATACAATTCAATTAAAAACTATGTACATATTTACATAACCTTACATTCCTAGGTGGTTAAACCTTTGTCAAGTGCAAGTACCAAACTGCTCCTTCTGTTTCAAAACCCCTGCCACTCCCACTGCAAGTGTCACACTCATTCAGCCCTTCACACACAATCCTCTAGTACTTTCAACAGACCACTGTCGTCATCAGGAGGCAGGTGTGTCTCACCCGCCCACCACAGCTCAAGTGAGCAGAGCCATCGAGGCACGGGCCCCAGTCGCTATCTCTGAATCATTGTGTCTCTGGCGCCATCTATTGTCCTTGCTGCTCTTTTTTCCCTTTTTCTTTCTAAGCTGCTGTTCTATTTTTATTAGGGCTTTCCATTGTTCGTTTAAGTTACTAGGCTCATTAATGTTGCATAATCTTGATCTGTTTTTTTCAATTAACACTGATTCTGAAATTCTTAACTGCCTTTCGTTTTTACAGCTCTTAATAATTTTAATATCCTCAAACCTTGGACATTGTTGATTTTCTATACAGTATTGGGTTAATGCTGTCTTAGCTTCTTTTTTATTCCAATTATTTATATGCTGGTTCAATCTATACTTTAATTTATTCTTGGTGCTGCCTATATATGACACGGGTGTTTGCTGGTTTATAGGGATTTCATAAATTCCTGCTCTATCTAATTGGCTGATTTTTTCATTTTTAATCACTAAATTTTTTACCGTAAGTACCTGATTTCCTACCTGTATGTCATACTTGCCACAAACTTTATTAATTTCTGCTGAAACATTTTCTACATATGGTATTGCTCCTACATATTTTACAAGTTTTTTTTTATCAATCTTGACCTTATTGTAAGCTTGAGTTACTTCATAAATCCATTTTTTTAATACCTGTTTAGGGTAACCAAAATCATATGCAATTTTTTCAATATATTCAATTTCCTCTTTTTTATACTGTTCCATTGATGAGTGTGTTAAACTTCTTTTAATTAGTGTTTTAACACTATTTCTTTTATGTGTTAATGGATGCGATGACTGAAATGGTATAAGTACTGGGATATATGAAGATTTTCTATGCACTCTGAATTGCATATTATCATTTGTTTTAACAATCAAAATATCCAAAAATGCCAAAGTACTGTCATGTTCTTGTTCTACTGTCAGTTCAATAGATGGATAAATTTCACTATACTTTTTTGTCAAGTCCTCAAGTTCATCATTTTTTAGCCTGGACAACAGAAAAATGTCATCAACATATCTGCAGTATATCAGTGGTGGATCTTCGAGTTTACTTATTATTTTTTCCTCAATGTCACTCATTATAATTTCAGCAAATAAAGTTGACAGTGGTGACCCCATAGGTCCACCATGATTTTGTTTGTAGATCTTGTTGTTAAACTTAAAAATGTTATTTTCATATATGTACAATAAAATTTATCTTAACTCCTCTATTTGTATTGCGTAACACATATAAGTTTTCAATAATTATTTCTATTGCCTGAGGTACTGGTGTGCTAGGAAAAAGAGCTCTCACATCCATACTAGTCATATGATATTCACTTAAATCTTGTTTAATTACTTTAATTTTCTCAATAAATTCGTATGTATTCTTCACAGTGAACCTTGTCTTCATGAACAAAGGTGCCAAAAATTTGTAGATATTTTTTTCCAGTATTATTAGTGGGGAATTCCTTTTTGATACAATCACTCTCATAGGTGTATCATGCTTATGAGTTTTTATTTTTGCAAACATTTTTGGTATTCCAGTACCCATTGGTGGGTATGCTTTCTTTATTTCATCAGGCAAGGTGCTGTGATTTCTTATTCTAGCTAAGTACCTTACTTGAGATTCGGTTGGGTCTTTTGCCAGAATGCTGCAATTCAGTTCCTCTATAGCTCTATTCATTTTTAGATTATATTCAGTTGTGTTTAATATTACAATTTGCCCTGTGATAAAAAAGTTGTAAAATATGTAGGAGCAATACCATATGTAGAAAATGTTTCAGCAGAAATTAATAAAGTTTGTGGCAAGTATGACATACAGGTAGGAAATCAGGTACTTACTGTAAAAAATTTAGTGATTAAAAATGAAAAAATCAGCCAATTAGATAGAGCAGGAATTTATGAAATCCCTATAAACCAGCAACCACCCGTGTCATATATAGGCAGCACCAAGAATAAATTAAAGTATAGATTGAACCAGCATATAAATAATTGGAATAAAAAAGAAGCTAAGACAGCATTAACCCAATACTGTATGGAAAATCAACAATGTCCAAGGTTTGAGGATATTAAAATTATTAAGAGCTGTAAAAACGAAAGGCAGTTAAGAATTTCAGAATCAGTGTTAATTGAAAAAAACAGATCAAGATTATGCAACATTAATGAGCCTAGTAACTTAAACGAACAATGGAAAGCCCTAATAAAAATAGAACAGCAGCTTAGAAAGAAAAAGGGAAAAAGAGCAGCAAGGACAATAGATGGCGCCAGAGACACAATGATTCAGAGATAGCGACTGGGGCCCGTGCCTCGATGGCTCTGCTCACTTGAGCTGTGGTGGGCGGGTGAGACACACCTGCCTCCTGATGACGACAGTGGTCTGTTGAAAGTACTAGAGGATTGTGTGTGAAGGGCTGAATGAGTGTGACACTTGCAGTGGGAGTGGCAGGGGTTTTGAAACAGAAGGAGCAGTTTGGTACTTGCACTTGACAAAGGTTTAACCACCTAGGAATGTAAGGTTATGTAAATATGTACATAGTTTTTAATTGAATTGTATGAATGAGTAGTATGTGTGGTTTTTTATGGAATTGACAAGCTTTATAGTTACATCTCATAAGGCTAAAAAAAAAAAAATATGATGTTTCACACCCGGAAGTAAGAATCGTAAGCAAGATGTCTGTAAACCTTGGAAGGCCAGAAACATTACAATGATTGACGTGTTGGAAGTGTGTTGTCAATGGAGATTACCATGATCTTTAGGGTGAGTGATTGGTACTTTCTAATAGTTTTTCATGCAAGAAGTTGTTTGTTGTAGGTTACTGGTTGAACAGATCTATGGTTTTGTTATATTTTAAGTAAGAGCGTTTGGATCATATGTCCTGGCAAAAAAATCCAAAAGTCCTGGAAATGTCCTGGAAAAGTCCTGGAATTTTGTGATTAAAAAAGCGTATGAACCATGTACATTACATACATATCACTAAGCTGTTCTCTGAGATTCAGAGGTTAGCTCCAAAAGAAATACAAACTTCCAGATATTTTTACTTATTGTTGTCGTATCAAACTTCTCCATTTACAGCGATCTTGACATACAACTCGTGCTTCACTAATATCCATTACACGCCGTACACAAGATCTTTTATACTTCATACTCATAATCTTTTTCTCATGCAGACACTCCTGAATCTGATCCACCCATGTCTTCCTTGGCCTTCCTCTGCCTTTCCTTCCTGCCACTTGGGCTGAAAAGATTTTCTTAGTAAGCATTTCATCACTCATTCTTTCAACATGGCCAAATCACCGAAGCATATTGGTCTCCACCTTGCTAACAACATTTTGCTTCACATCACACAGCTGCAATACATCTTCATTTCTCACACAATCATATAGTGTCTTGCCACAAACCCCACGTAAGTAATGGATTTCTCCAGCACACAAACGACTCCTATGTTTCTTCTGCAGTACCCAGGTTTCACTGCCATACATCAGAGTAGGAACAATTACAGTTTCATACACAGCCATGTGGGACTCTCTAGAGAACCCATCATTCCTGTGAAAACCTCCCAGAGCAGCTATGACTTTCAAAGAAGAATTCACTCGCCTACTGATTTCACCATCCAACTTGTTCTCTCTGTCAAACATGCTTCCTAAATACACAAACTCACTCACCTGGTCAATCACAGTGCCATTTATGCTTACATTACATTCAGTGCTACCAGTTCCTCTCTCAAACACCATAACTTTGGGTTTTCCCTTATTTATACTCAGTTTGAATTTCATGCAAACTTCGTGCATCCGAGTCAACATACTCTGCAACTCACTTTTGCTTTCTGCCAACAGGACAGTGTCATCCGCATACAGCAATCTGCACACACGGATATCACCAAGACATAAACCACTATTATCTATTTTGGCATCACGCATGCACGCATCCATAAATATATTAAACAGCCATGTTGACATTACACAACCTTGCCTAACTCCTGCACCAATAGAAAACCATTTTGATAAAACACCATTCACTCGTACACAAGCTCTACTACCAGCATACGTGGCTTTTACACTATTAAATAGATTCCCAGTAACAGCATATTCATTCATTACCTTCCAGAAAAGTGTGCTATTCACTCGGTCGTAAGCTTTCTCTAAATCTATGAAGGCAGCAAAAACTTTCTTCCCAACAGCCAGATACTTTTCAATCATCATGCATAATGCAAAAATCTGGTTAGTGCAGCCTTTACCAGGCATAAAACCACTCTGAACATCCCACACTTTCAATGATGTAAGACCCCGTACTTTTTCAATAACAACCTTACCAAACACTTTCCCTGGCACACTCAGTAGGCTAATACCACGATAGTTCTTGCTTTCAGTCTGATCACCTTTTCCCTTATACAAGGGAACAATGATAGCATCCTTCCAATCCCGAGGGACCATTCTTAACTCCCAGCACAACTGGCAAATTTCAGTTAACCAGTCAATTATAGAGTCACCACCATATTTCAACATCTCTGCAGTTATGCCATCAACTCCCGGAGCCTTACCATTCTGAAGAGATTTTAGAGCTTTACACACTTCTTCTCTTGAGATCCCTCCTGTGCTTTCATCCCTCATTGTGACATCATCTGCATCTGTCTTAGAATCATCTTTGCTTTCCTGATCTAATAACTCACAGAAGTATTCACGCCATCTGTCACTTAACTCATTGGACTCCCATATCATTTCCCCAATCTCATTCTTCACACAACTTACAACTTTGTTTCCCCTATTTTTCCCGAGTCTCATGTACTTCCAGAAGGACTTCCTATCTTTCCAAAAAGCCAGTTCATGCCTTTCCACTTTCTCCTTCCTATCTTTTGCCTTACTGTGGCGAACCAGCTTAGGAGCTTCACGCTTCTTACAGTGATATTCATCCACAGAGACTCTACCTTGCAACATCCCCAAATAGGCTTCCTTCTTTCTCTTTACTGCCTCTTCAATCTCACTATTCCACCAAGCATCACCTCTATTGTTACCCACTATTGTGGTGCCACACACCTCTTTAGCAGCAGTGACAACACAGTTCTTAAAACATTCCCACTCACCAGACTTCAGATCCTTCAGTCGTTCTCTGAGTAAGTCAGAATACCGCTGATGATCTTCAAGGAGCCTATCAACCTTTATTCTTTCTATCCTGGGTCTCTTCCTTTTCCTCCAACCATCATTAAGTTTCACTCGTGACACTACCAAGTAATGATCAGAACCAACATCCGCACCTCTCATCACACGTGTGTCAACAACTAAGTGTTTCAAACGCTGATCGTAGACAACAAAATCTATCACACTCTTTTGACCAAGAGTACGATTTTCCCAAGTATATGTGTGGATATACTTGTGGTTGAAAAATGTATTAGATACACACAAACCATTCTCAATGCAGAGTTCAGTTAATCTTTCACCATTATCATTCACACAAGGATCATCTTACCCAGAACATTGTCAGAAATTGCATTCTGCACACCTACTCTGGCATTGAAATCCCCTGCTATTATAACTTTTTCTTTAGCACCAAACTGGCTCAAAACAGCTTTTAGCTCATTACAGAAATCTTCCTTCTTATCAGAAGTTTCCGAGTCACAAGGAGCATACACTAAAACAATTACAATTTTCTGAAGTTTCACTTTCAAACGAATCCAGAGAATTCTCTCACTTACGCAACTATAGTGAATCAAGTTGTTTTTCATCTTTTCACTTAAAATCACACCTACACCAGCCTGTCCTCTCATATTATCCAATACTCCAGACCATCCACTCACCGTGCCATTCACGTCTTCTACCCCAATTTCCTTCTTTTTGGTTTCACTTACACACAGCACATCCAGTCTATACTTATGCATCTCCTCAATCACCTCACTCATCTTGTCATTTATAGCTCTAGTATTCCATACACCAATCTTACATTCACTCAGCCGAGATCTCTTTCTCATACGCCATTTAGAAAGTCCAGGGCGATTCCATGGTGGACCGTCCTTCTCAAGTGTGGTAGGTCCACCATATCCCACTCTTGAGTCATTCTTAATATTTCTTTTTGTCTTTTTAATCAGGTAAGTACATCAGTGTGGGGGATTAGCCCACAGCTGAGGGTTCCAGTTGGTCATTCAACCTAAGGATTCTGGAACAAAACCCAGTAAGTTGGGGTCTTTTTGCCAATATCACACAGAACTAGCTTGCACCTCTCCAAAATTTACAGAGGCCCTAGTTGCTGTTGTGTGTGCCATTGTTACCACGGAGCTCACCGAGGAGGCAAACCCATCGCTCACTACGACCGTATGAACCATGTAAAAAACTTAATTCCTTCAAAAACGGTAGTCAGGACAAAAATAAACACAAAGGACTAAAATGAACAATGAAACGTTAAAATACCTTAAGACAGAATGAATTTTGGCAAGATATCGCAAAAATCATGTCATTCTTCTGTTCCTCACGTTTTTTAAAAGTTTGTTAAAAATCCCGATGTCCGGACCCCACTGCTCCATATTTAACCAGTGGGGCGTCATACTGAAAGTGAATGATATAAGTATTAAAATACAAACCAAAAAACACATAATTCTTAAAAATAAGGATAAAATAGTAGCATTGTTACCTTTTATCAGTCAGTAGCTCCTTCCCGGCTAGTTGCCTTTGGTAGAATTTCGTCATAACTATTGACCTTCGAGTGACCTACGTTCTTTAAGAAGAAATTCAGTAATCAAGAGAATTTCATAAACATAAGTCTCATTCGAGCAATATCTAGCCAAAAGAAGGGTTTGTAGGTGGCAGACACTTCGCAACAAAATCACAACTGCTGACGATTAAAATATTTATGATAGCTAAAATCCGCAATAAAACTCAAAAGTGAAAAAAACCTGCCTTCTGACCGAGATTTAAAAGAATTAATCCAATGAAATAATAAAATTAAATTAAAATCCATTTGTCCAACTTCAAATGAAAACGATATTCAACGCGCCCAACATTACCAAGGAATCCAGACTACTGAACCTCCGACGCGTTTCGGCACACATTTTTTGTGGCCATTCTCAAGGGCATTTTGTGCTGTACTGCTCCATGTACGTTAACTGCTAGCTAAGTCGACGTTGCTGCCATCTCTATGACTATCGTCATCGTCGTGCTCATCACGTAAAACATCGTTGGCGCCATCTAGTGTCCTGTTTTTTAATCTTCTTTGCATTTGTCGACTTGATCTTCTTGTGTGAATAATTCGTTGTTTTTCTTGTTTTATCGTGTTCAACCATGCTGGTGATAATTCGACTGGGACATTTAAATTGCAACTATATGCTTTGGTCTTCTCGATCATAATGGCCTTAGCTGTCAGGATCTTTTAATGTGTGTTGTGAGAAGTAACCAAACTAATATTCTCCCAGTCGGGCATGGACTTGTTATTATGACAGTGTTGTATAAGTGAAGTTCGAATTTCACCCTTATTCCAGTTATTTAAGTGTTCACGTAATCTGATATCAACCCTTCTTTTCGTGCTACCTATGTCAGACGTGCCAACTCTCCGGATTTAGGTGGGAGACCGGATTTTCAGCCATTCCTCCTGCCCTCCGGATAAATGTCAAATTCTCCCGATTTTCGGCGATTATTAGCCGTTACGATGGTCGAAATGATCGACGCAGAAGAACAAAATTTCAAACCGCTTGTGAAATCTTTTTCTTTCTGCGCCGATGTAAGACTGCATTTACAGTCATAAGTATCGTACTTTTTTCCTCTCCTCACATCTGCAAAAAGAAAGCCACCCTCGGTGGCGCAGTGGTGTTTTATTTTGGTTACAAACACACTCGCACGCCAGCTGTGACCTACTGAATCTTTTCATGTCTCCCCGCTCTTAGCTGCCAGCTCTTTTTTTCTTGAGTTTTGCAGAGTGCTTTTCAGTTTTGCTTTACTGTGAAGATTTTTATTTCTTGTTTTGCACCATGTTTGTCTCTTTTCCCTTCTTCGTCGCATTTTGTAGAAGATTAATGTGCTCCTTTGTACATCTCTAATTGCGAATCTGTTATTGTCAGCTTTAATTGTTTTATCTTCTATTGTAGCATTTTGTGTACACTTAGTTTGTGAATTTTTTTTTTTTCTCATTCCTGTCGCTTACTTTTTGCGGGAGATTTTTCCTTTTGCATTACGCCACTTTCACGGTTTTTAATGTTTTATTTTATGTCATATCTTTGTCAATTTGTTTCTTCTTTACATATTAGCTGTTATTGTCTTTGCTGCATAATAAAGTTGTGAAACTGAGCGCTGGCTTCCGACAAATTGTCCGAGTTGGGTCCGGGTTCGAATCGCAGTGGGGCATGGATGTTGCATACTTGCCAAATTTTACGGATTTCTGCTTAATTTTACTGATTTACAGATAGAAGTCTTTTTTTACGGATTTTTTAATATTTCGATTGCTCAATCGAAATATTTCAATCGCTCAATCGAAATATTTCAATCCCCTACAACCATCCACTTAGATAGGCACTATAACGTGGGTGCTCAAATGACGTGCCGATCAGAGTTCTCCAAAATGAGTAGTCTAATTACGTGTCTAGTGTGCATCGAAATTTTACCAACGCGTAAAAATACGCATCTGGAATTTTTCGCGCCGCATAAAAGTACGCGTCAAGAATTTTTCTTGGCGCGTAAAAATACGCATCGAGAGTTTTTCTTGACGTGTAAAAATACGCATCCTGAATTTTTCTCGGAGCGTAAAAACTACTCATCGAAGAATTTTACCAATTCGTAAAATACGCATCGGAACGGTATTTCGTCTTTCAGAGACGGAAGTAAACGAAATAAGAAATAAAGATTTTTTTCCGTAATCGTAATTTCTTTTTCCTCTGATGTTGCCTCTGTCCAGTATTATTGTTATATACCATTTTATTCCGTAAATATTTGTATTTCAGTTAGAAAATTTAGGAAAAATTTCCGAAGACGGAAATTTGAGGGCGAAAAAATTTCGCTGTAATCTTTAGGCATGAGAATGCGACTGCTTTGAGGAATTTCTCCTTTTCCGTCATAATTTCGGTTATTCTCGAGATTGATGCATAACTGAATATAAATTTTGGGGCAATTAGTAATGGTGGAGGATGTTTTCCGCCTGAAACTTTCTAAATTTTCGAAAGAGGAAGTTTCGTCTTTCCAAATTTTTTGGAAACGGAAGTTAGACGCAGTGAAGATTTCTCCCGTAATCGTAATTTTATTTTTCACGTGATGTTTCCTCTGCCTAGTATTGTTGTGAAATATCATTTTATTTCATAAATATTTGTATTTCAACTTGAAAATGGAGGGAAAATGTCGGAAAACGGAAATTGGACGTAGCAAAGATTTTCCCCGTAACTGTCATTTTTTTCCACCAACGATGATCAGAGTTGTATTCTGTATTCTTAAATATCCCCCCCCAAGTTTTGCATTTCAGTTTGATAAACAGGGGGGGTCAGTAAACGAAAGTGACGAAGCTGAAAAAATTGTAAAAATTGATGCATAGTGTTCAAAAGTATTTATATTTTCAAAGTTACACTGTTCATCTTTCGTCTAAAATAGTGAAAGCTGTCGTGCATTCATGATGGATCAAATTGTCATCCAAGGGCATTAAAAAAAACGGATAATAAAGAATTGGGAAGGGAAACAAAGATATCAGCAAATGAAAATTTTAGTTTAGTATTGAAACACCACAGGTTTGCAAGGCTAACATTGAACAAAATTCAAAATTAAGATTTTATTTTATGTTTTTTTAAATTATTTTTTTAAACACAGATAATACTAGTTTAGTTATTGTGGCATATGCAGAGATTTTTACTGCATATTTATTAATATAATTATGTTTTGTTTTGTGGTAAATGGCGTTCCCACAAAAGTTTTGCTGATGCACATTTTCCAAAGTTGGCAAGTATGATGTTGTATTTGTCTTAAGGCACTGGCTCTCTCCCTTCCCTGAAACCAGTAGCCCTAAATTAGGGATGGGCAACTGCTTATAGCCCACTGAAGTGCTCACTGTGGTCGCTAAGCCTCCAACCAAGAAGAAATCTTTACAATTCCACATTTGTTTTGACAGATACCTCAGTCTCTCTCTATTCCAACACTGGAAAAACTGCTGACAGTTAAGTCCAGAATGAAATAAAAATGCTTTGAATGAAACTTTTGCAGATCTTAGCTCTCTTTAGAGAGCTAAATTGACTACTGTACATTCACTAAATAAGGATAAAGATTAATTATGATTAAATAATGTATCAAAAATTAAGTACATATCTTGTATTAATTATTAATGTTATTAATTGTATTTGGTTGACAACTATTTTCACTATGCTTTTTGTTTTGCATATAAACATACAGTTTGCATTTAGAATAACTTTTTAAACATTAAAATGCTATGTACCAATAATACTACTTCTGGAAAATTGCTCCTGCATCTGAAAAATGCTGATAAAAAATAGCACTCATGATTTTATGAGCTGTAAAAAATCTCCTGATTTTTAGATTTTGAAGGTTAGCACGTCTGCTATGTAAACTGTTTTATTATCTGGGTTCTTGTTTGCATTAAAAAATAATTGGTATACGACATACACCTGCTTTATGTAATATGGAACTTTTTCTTTGTTTGATTGCAAAAGTCTGCTGTTGTCGAGTACAGTGTCTGCAATAAGTAATCTTGCCCTGTGGCATTCCTTTTTAAAGAAGCAGACAGAGTTGTATAAAAATAAAATGTTTCTGCGTACACAACCATTGAAACAGAAAACTTGCTGCCAACCCGCGAATCCTGATAAAAAAGAATAAGGTAATTTAAAGAACAATTAATAAAACAATAAATAATTGTTAGAACATGACAGATTCTAGTGAGGACAAAATAAGTACATTACAAATGAATGTTCAGCAATGTGTATGAAATGGACCTTTATGGTAAAATATTGGATTATGAACCTCATAAAAACAAGATTAATTGAAGTTTTTATATTTAGAAATGCAGTTCGGTTAATGAACCTTCAAAAATTATAAATAGCATTTTCAACCACTTAATTCAATAATAGTATACTTACAAATTACATAAGGAAAATATTTTAATTTAATAACTGGCAACTGCAAGAGGAACCTGTCAAAATTTAAACTGGTTCTGTGTAAACAAAACTTTTGTTACATTTCCTATGCATTGAGAACATAATAAAATTTAGATGCCAGAAACGTTTGAAGAAACAAAAGAACTCAGAAGATATGAAAAATAATTAAAAGTTCTTAAAGTTAAAATAGAATTAAATATATTAATGTGAGTAAAGCCTTGAGTAAATATTTTTACCTCCCAGCAAATAAAATGTTTCTTAATCTACAAGTGAAAACTATCTGCGAGATCTGCTAATAATTTGGAAACTATCAGCGTACGCATGTACGTCTACATTCTGCAACTCTAGGAGCAGATATAGGTAAACAATATGGTAGTTTTCCACAGAATCTGTATGTATCAGTGAGATTCTGCCTTGGTGTATTTTGATTGTTCTGAATTTGTTTGTAAAGATCGTCAATCAATCTCTCCTTGTAGCCTAAGTCCCCATCCAAAGTTTTGATCCATTTCAACTCTTTTTGCCTTGCAGTATTATTAGACGAGAGTACGATTACTTTTTAAAAGTAATACCTGAATGCTGCAGTTTTAAATTTCCACGGATGATTTGAGTTAGTAGGTATTGTATTTGGGACAAATGTTGCCTTCCTGTATACTTCATAGTCAATTCTTGAGTTATTTTTGATGATATTAATATCCAAAAATGGTAATTGTTTATTTTCCCCCCGTTCGGTTGTAAGTTTAATAGTTGTATATATCTTGCTGTATGTACTAACAAATTCTTCCAGATCTTCTTCAGTATGCTTCAAAAATATCAAAATATCATCAACATATCGAACAAATAGTTCGGCATGTTTATTTGTAAATTTTTTGTCAGTATCTTTTTCTCTTATGTCCTGGAGTATAACTTGGATGTTCAAGTGGTTAGACATAACGATTTGAACCGATATTAGTAACCTTAAGACAGGATGTACAGGCATGAATCATTCGAAAATTTCCACACGAGAAAACGCAAATCACCAAAAACATCGCTGGACCTCTTGGCTGTATTGTCCGATGCATTTCGGCAAACTTGGTTGCCATCTTCTGGGACTTGGAGTCGTCCGTTGCTTTCGCAGTCCACACTGCCATCTTTTAGCCTGAAATTACTTGTGAATGGAGAGAGGTACAGTTATGCAAGTGAAATAACGGTATAGTAAAGCAACTACGCCCGATCGAATGCAACCGATAGCAGCGCCCCTAGTGACGAAATGCGGAAGTTAGCCATTGCAAATCGAAAACAAAAAAAGATAGAGCAAAATTTCCAATTACAAAGTTGTAGAACATCAATTAGTTTGTACAAAATGACATTTGTTTCACATGGATAAGATAAATTGTCGCCTGAATACCCTAAAATGTCCGAAATCGATGCAAGACCTTTTGTGTGAACGTTTGAAGGGAACAGGCATAGGTATGAGCAAATACACACAATTTATTGCATAAATGCGTACTTATGTCAATACAGTTTGATGACGTCAGACAAAACAAAAACAAAAAGGCAAACTGGCGCACAGTGATAAAATGTTAATGTCGAGTATGTTCGAAGAGTTCGCCATTACCCACGATACACATTTGTATTCGTGAAAGTAACTCTGCATGCACATTCCTCAGCATGGAAGGTGTCACACTATTGCAAGCATCTGTAACACGACGACGTAGATCCAGCAGACTTGTAGGCGCTGTTGCCTACACTTGATTTTTTACATAATCCCCAGAGGAAGAAATCCAAGGGAGTGAGGGCTGGCGATCATGGAAGCCATTCAACAGCACCACCATATCCGATGATTCGTTGCCCAAAACAATCTGTGAGAAAGCGTCGCACTGCTGCTGGCTGGTGTGCAGGGGCACCGTCATGTTGGAACCACAAGGAACGCCAAATGTCAGTGAATTACATCATTCCCTGCTGAGCAAGCAAAGACCGACCAGCCAGAATTGGTTGATCCAGATCTCCAACACGTACAGCGTATGTGCGTAGTTCGTGATTACAGGCATTCGAGGGCAACGATGTCGAATTTTGAACAGTGTTCAAGTGTAAAATTTTCCGTTCTGCTCGGAAAATCTTTCGCTGAGACTTTTCAAATGACTAAGTCAGTGTACGGTGAGAGTGCAATGAGTCGAACTAGAGTTTATGAGTGGCATCGATGATTCAAAAACGGGCGACAGAGTATCGAGGATGATGAGAGGGCAGGGCGACCTTCAGCATCCACAACGGATGAACAAATCGCCATTGTCAAAGAAATTGTGAAAAATGACCGTCGAAAAACTGTTGCAGCGATTGCAGAAGTTCCTAGCATCTCATTTAGAAGTTGCCATGTCATTTTAACAGAAAAACTGGGCATGCATCACGTGTGCCAACAAATTGTTCCCAAAAACCTGACACAAGAAAAAAATGGATGAGCGCATGTAAGTTTGCGGGGATAACATCGATGCAGTGGATTCAGATCCTGATCTCTTGAATCGATTGATCACTGGCGATGAGACTTGGCACTTTCTGTACAACCCCCAATCTAACCGACAGTCAAAAGTGTGAAAATCACCGTCGTCACCACGACCAAAAAAGTTCAATGCTGACCGCTCCAAAGGAAAGGTCTTGTTAACAGTTTTCTTTGATTGCAAGGGGGTCGTACACAAAGAATTTTTTCAACATGGTCGTACAGTCACTAAAGAAGAGTAGGTCAACGTCCCAAAATGTCTCCGAGAATCGGCGAGACGCAAGCGACCTGATATTTGGAAGACCAACTCGTGGGTGCTTCATCACAATAATGCACCTGCTCACAGATCCCTTCTGGTGTCCGATTACCTGTCCAAACATCACATTCCCGTTCTTCCACAACCAGCTTATTCCCCTGATCTCGCCCCATGTGACTTTTTCCCTTTTCCCCGGATGAAGAATTTGCTTAAGGGGCAACACTTCTCAAGTTCCGAAGAAGTGCAACGAGCTGCAACAGAGGCACTGGAGGATGTGGCAAAAGAAGGCTTGCAATCTGCTTTTAAATCTTTGTATGAGTGCTGGCAAAAATGCATAGTTGCACAGGGTAACTACTTCGAAGGAGACACCGCATAAACAGGTATTATCTGTACTCATTCTTTTTTAATATAAAAAGTTCTGGAACTTTTTGAACGTACTGGTATATATATATATATATATATATATATATATATATATATATATATATATATATATATATATAAGAGCAAAACTGAAGACTAAGGAAAAAATTTTAGAATTTAACACGAAGGGTGCAAAATAACCTGAAAATCAAAACGCGCAACGCAGCAGTTTTGAAAATTCATATATATATATATATATATATATATATATATATATATACTTACCTTACATGTGTGTATATATATATATATATATATATATATACACACATGTAAGGTCAGGGATGTAAGTAAGGTCAGGTGATGCGCAATATCACAGCCTCTCCTTGACAAATGTCAACCCCGCCTTCTTGTGGTGCATCCTGTTCCCACTAAAGGGGCTCTGACAACCGTCAATAGCGGTATAACTATATCATCGGGATTAGAGGAAATGCTATCCCACACTCACCAACCCGCTTGGCCAGTGTAATGAGTTATGGCCAAACCCCTCCAAAATGACTCCACAACTTAAATCTTGGCCCTCAGTCTCCGGCAGCTGGAATGTACCTGGCCAAGGCAGCGGCCAGTGTGACATGAAGGCAGAGGGTGCTAAGAATCACCGGAGGACCGGCTAAGGCTGCCATCTGATGCTGACCTTGGCTATGTATAATGGACGCTCCCTATCTTCTGATTCAAGGCTTCTTGAATTGGAAGAGGAACTACAAAGTATCAAGTGGGACATCGTCGGGCTAAGTGAGGTAAAGAGAAAAGGAGAAGATCTCATTGAACTGAAAAGTGGACATCTCTTCTACTATCGTGGGACAGATACTGGCAGAACTAGTGGTGTTGGATTTATAATAAACAAGAAACTGAAGGATAAAGTTGTAGAAGTTGAAAGTTCCTCTGACAGAGCTGCACGACTCGTTATCCAACTCTCGAGAAGATACCAGGCTCAGATTATTCAAACTTATGCACCCACCACAAGTCATGCTGAAGAAGAAATTGAAGAATTTTATGAGGAAATTCGTGATCTAAATAATAAAGGTAAGCAGCACTTGAAAATAATTATGGGAGATTTCACTGCAAAAATAGGGCAACGGCAACAGAATGAAACTTCAGTAGGTAAATTCGGTCACGGCAACAGAAACCAGCGTGGAAATACTCTCGTAGAGTTTGCAGAGGCAGAAGGGTTTTTCATCTTGAACTCCTTTTTCAAGAAAAAGCCACACAGGAAATGGACATGGAGACATCCAAATGGGACGACAAGTGAAATTGATTTTATTATGTGTAACAAAAAATTCGTCATAGAAGACTGCAGTGTGCTAAACAAGTTCAACACAGGCAGTGACCATAGATTGGTGAGATGTAAGATGCACCTCAACACTAAACTCGAACGTAGCAAGCTCATAAGACAAACAAAATGTATTGACATAACCAACCTTAAAAAACACCATAATACCTTCAAATTGGAACTGAAGAACAGGTTCTCTGCTTTAGAAGGCCTAACATCGGAAGAAGTGGATATTTCTGAAGTTAACAGAAAA
Organism: Macrothele yani; assembly: GCA_039090855.1. Classification (NCBI taxonomy): domain Eukaryota; kingdom Metazoa; phylum Arthropoda; class Arachnida; order Araneae; family Macrothelidae; genus Macrothele; species Macrothele yani. The sequence continues at coordinate 90,693,242 of CM077012.1, read as the reverse complement.
GTAACCAAAGCTCTTATGGAAACAGCAACAAAATTAGCTGGGTCTAAGAACAAATTGCATGTGAACAAATTATCAGGAAAAACCAAAATGTTGATGCAAAAAAGAAGAGTGATGAGGACAACTAAAGAAGATGTGACTTCCAAAGTGGAATATATAGAGCTATGCAAGACAGTACGAAAAAGTATCACTGAAGACGTAAGGAAATTCAACTGTGAACTAGTAAGGAAAGCAATTGAAAACAACCAAAGCCTAAAGATAGCAAAGGGACATCTCAGTAAGGGAAGAAAACAGATTATGGCACTGAGAAAAGAAGATGGTTCTGTAACAAGAAATAGAGGCGAAATTTTGAGAAGAGTGAAAGATTTCTACTCCAAATTATATGAAAGGGATGATACCTGTACTCCAGACATCATGAAAGGTACCAGTACCAGAGTTCTTCCAGTCCTTCCAGCAGAAGTTGCACATGCAATCAAGAACATGAAGCGAGGAAAAGCTCCAGGAGAAGATGGAATTACTGCAGACATCATACAAGAAGCAAGTGGAGAAATCGAAACAGTACTCGCCCAAATTTTCACTCGATGCCTTAATGAAGGGAAAATTCCTGAGGATTGGAACAACGCTACAATGATCTTGCTACATAAAAAAGGTGACATTGAGGATCTCAGGAACGACAGACCTATCAGCCTCCTATCAGTGGTTTATAAAATCTTCACTAAAGTTCTTTCACACCGCTTGAAGGTGACACTGGACATGGCTCAACCGAGAGAACAAGCTGGATTCAGGAGTAGCCACAGCACAATAGATCATATCCACGTACTGAGAGAACTAATTGAAAGAGCGAGGGAATATGAACTTCCATTGTGCATGGCTTTTATCGATTATGAAAAAGCCTTTGATTCGGTGAAACCATCAGCAGTTGCAATGGCTCTGAAATCCTGCGGTATTGAAGATGCATACATTAATATTATTAATAACATCTATGAAAATGCAAGTGCAAAGATTCGGCTGTTTGAAAATACAACACACATAAAAATTGGAAAAGGAGTGAGACAAGGTGACACCATATCTCCGAAGCTCCTTAATGCCACATTGGAAAATGTCTTTCAATCACTGAACTGGGAAAACAAAGGGATAAAGATTAATGGAGATTATCTAACCCACCTTTGTTTTGCTGATGACATAGTCATTTTTGCAACTACCCCATCAGAGCTACAGAGTATGATCCAGGAACTTGCTGACAAGAGTAAAGAAGTGGGATTAAAAATGAACTTTCAGAAGACAAAAGTGATGTTCAATGCTTTTACAAGAAATGAAGATTTATCGATTGATGGAGAAAAGCTGGAGATAACAGACACATACGTTTATCTTGGACAGCAGATATCAAGTGAGGGTCACATTGGTGAAGAAATTAATCGGCGTACAAAACTTGCCTGGAGAGCTTTTGGAAGAAACAGCATAATTTTCAAGAGCAATATGCCATTATGTCTTAAAAGAAAAGTGTTTGATCAATGCATCCTTCCAGTGCTTACGTATGGTGCAGAGACGTGGACCTTAGCTAAAAGAGACATACAAAGGCTGCAGACAACTCAAAGAAGCATGGAGAGGTGCATGCTTGGTGTAACCAGGAGAGATAAGAAGAGGAACACGTGGATCCGAAAAATGACAAGAGTGGAAGACATCATGATCAGAGTTAAATCCCTGAAATGGCAATGGGCTGGACATACTGCCAGAAGGACAGACCATCGATGGACAGCCGAAATTTTAGATTGGTTCCAAGGGACAGGAAAAGACCCAGAAGAAGACCACATGGAAGATGGGTGGATGAAATTCGAAAGTATGCGGGAGTGACATGGAGGAGACTGGCACAAGACAGACCGTTGTGGAGGAAACTTGGGGAGACCTTCGTCCAGCAGTGGATTGATAATGGTTGACAATGATGATGATGATGATGATGATGTGTATGTATGTATGTATGTATGTATGTATGCATGCATGCATGACGAGGTTTTTTCAAAACCTGTGTAAGAAATATAAAGCAGATGAAAAATATCCATGTTTTTAAATGATTGCGAGGTGAAAATCCTCCAAAATACGTGTGGCGTCAGTAAATAATCTTTGGAACGTGAAATGAGCGATGTATTTATTTATTAAAATGATTGCATTTAATTTCATGTGGACATCAGTAAAAACCATTACATATTTGAAATTGGTATGACGTGTGACACCCATGGGCTTGAACACAAGTTCTGACTGCCATTCATTCAATTGAAGAGAAGCCAGGTGACCTTGTAGTGTGTCATTTCTGGTTTGTTTTATATGAGCTCTCATTTGAGGGACTGAAAGTGTGTATTAAATTTTGGGTCAGGTGTCTTCGAATAGTGCTTAAGACATGTTCAATGGGTCACAGATCTGGTGATCTCACAAGCTATAGGAGCTATTTATATCTTAAAGAACCTATCTGATAATGGCATTATTTTGTTAGAAAAACACCCCTGTTGTGCTAGACTGAATGTATAACATTTTCAGTGTCATAATGGACCATCATACTGCCCTCCACAGGTGTGAGAGTTGCTTTCTTGTCACACACTGGCTCCTCAAACCATTACACTGGGAGCTTGTGGTCTGTGTTTGAGGCTGCCTAGTGCAGTCTTGTGTTTTTCTTTGTACTCTAGTAATCTTATAACCCTCACTTGTCATTCACTCACACTGAGACAGGAATGGTTCTTACCACTAAACAGAGCTGTACACCATTTCAGCCTCCACTGGACCCAATAACACATCAAAGATGTTGAAGAGTGCGAGGCAACACAATGTGGTGGGGCATGAGATTTCACCCCTTTAAAGTAAATGATTATTATGATCTTTGCTAGGGATCATATGGGGTGTAACAACACTCATACCTAGTTGTGCAGAAGTGGCAAAACTGTTTGCTTGTAAGGTCCTGGTTTTAATTTTTATGTTTCTGGTCTTTGAATCTTTGAACATGTGCCATCTTCTTTTCATTGTATCCAGCATTGATAAACTGTGGACATATCTTGGCCAATGCGTTAGGTGTGTTGACTTTGTGCCATGTAGTTGGTTAACTTTCTGTCGTCCCTCATAGTCTGTGAGTTAAACATATGGAATAACTTGTCTTTTCAGCATTAAGCTTCTTTTGAATTTAATAAATTTCAAAGAAATTCAAATATGTGATTTAAAAAACAACAGTAATTTCAATTCTAGGTTTTGTTCACAAACTGTCTCTTTCAGTACTGAAACAAAGTCTGTGTGATCCTAATAACTTACTCTCATAATGCTTCTTAATACTATCTCCAAATTTCATCAAAATTGGGCCACTCTTTAATGGTGTTTCAGTTTTTCCATTATTGTACATTTAGGAAAAGCCATTTTCATTTTCTTTTCATTTATTGCATTTTAGTTGTTACAGACATAGTATTACGTAATCATAAATATATAGCACACATTATTTTTTTTGTAACAACAGGGAATGAGGAGGGAAAAGGCCTTATATAGGCCTGACGTGCCCTCTTCTCCCAAAGCATCAAAATTTTCATGAAAAAAAAAATAAAAAAAAAAAACGTAAACAAGTCAAGTTCACACATAATATCAAACACAGCTAGGGTGGTACTATAAATTAATAAAAGTAATAATACATTATGAGCTATTGGTCAATAAGAAATACCTAAGTTTTTGTTTAAATATATTAATATTATTAAGTGATACAATATCAGTAGGAAATGTATTCCATAATGCCAGACCAGTATAATTAACAAATGATCTAAATCGTTCTATTAATGGAAACATGGGGATTAGTGTTGTTTTTTGTCTTGTGGAATAATCATGACCACGAGTACTTAATGAAATTAAATCTTGGTAGTAACCATTTTTTATTCTCAAAAACATCAGTTTACCTACACTATAGATATGCAATTGTTGAATCGTTAGTATATTAAAATCATTTGGACTGAGTCTAGCCTGAAAGACTGTATTTGAAAATTGAGTATATTGTAATTTAAATTGTAATAGTCTCATGAATCTATTTTGTAACGACTGAAGTTTTTTCATATTATATAAGGTAGTCGATCCCCATACAGATATACAATAGATTAGATGAGATTGAATTAAAGTATAGTATAATAAAATCATTAGTTTTGGGATTAAATTGGCCACTGCACTACTAATGACCCCTATATTTCTTGAGATCTTATTAGATAAGTAGTCAACATGTGAATTCGATTTTAAATCATGCTGAATAATGATACCAAGATAATTATGATTTTGAACCACTTCTATAGATGATCCGAGTAAATTAATATTCTGAATTAAGGAAATAGGGGTTGACGTACTTGAAAAAATCATTACTTTTGTTTTGTTAATATTAGTAGCCAGATCATTTTTAGTTAACCAATTAGTGATAGATATAAAATGGACTTGTAGTTGTCGCACCAGTGTCTCAACATCATTTCCATGTATTAATATGGTTGCATCATCTGCATATAAAATAATATCTGAATTGTGTAGACAGGTACAGAAATCATTAATATAAATATTAAATAATAATGAAGCAAGTACCAAGCCCTGAGGGACTCCTGAAATGACTGATTGTAGGTTAGATTTAGTATGTTCAATTTTTGTATATTGCTGGCGACCAGTGAGATAGTTTCTAAAGAGATTATGTAATGTACCCCGAATACCAATTGCATACAATTTTGACAATAATAAGTTGTGATTTATAGTATCAAATGCTTTTGATAAATCAATGAAAAGTCCCAATGTAAATTTATTATTAATATAATTAGATTGAATTTTATCTTTTAAGTGTAAAAGGGCAATTTCTGTTGAGGAATTTGGTAAAAAGCCAAATTGATTTTTGTGCAAAATTTTGTATTTTTCAATATAAGCAAATATGGATAATTTAGCTATAGGTCGATAGTTATTAATATCTGTCAGAGAACCCTTTTTAAAGACAGGAGTAATTTTTGCAATTTTTAACGAATCTGGGAAAATACCTGTAGTTAGAATGGAATTAAAAATGTATAATAGGGGAGTAACAATAAAAAAGTTATAGTTTTTAAAATTTTGGGAAGAATATCATCTGGACCTGGTCCTGTATTTATGTTAATATTCTGCAGTTGGTAGATTAATTCAGTTCTAGTAATTTCCAAAGTATGCATTGAATTTAAGGTACATGAATTGGAGTAATGAGGTAATTGTTGATCGTTCAGCTTAGAAAGTTGTTGTATTATACGTTGTGGTGATGCAATAAAATGATTATTAAATTGATTAGCAATTTCAGTTTGATCAGTGATTTTGATGTTACCCCGAGTGAGGTGAATCGAAGTCTTTGGTACATTCCTACGACCTAATAATATGTTTAAGTGCTTCCAGGTTACTTTTGGATTATTTTTAGAAAAATATGAAAATAATAATCTCTCTTTAATTTTCTAATGTAGGAGTTAAGATTATTTCTAAATTTTTTAAATATATTATAATCAATTTGTGACCTTGATTTTAAGAATTTTGTGGACAGTTTATTTTTTTATTTATCTGATTAAGACAGTGTGCCTTGTTAGCCAAGGTTTCCACTCTTCCCTGAATTTAGATGTGGTTCTTTTAAATGGAAAAGCCTTATTGTATAATCTCTTCAAAGTTATTTCAAATAAATTATAAGCCACATCAGGATTAGGAATTTGCATTATTTTATCCCAGTTCGTATCTTGTACTAGGTTTATGAATAGATTCGTATTATTCTCATTAATAATTCGAGTGAAAGTATTTGTTGGTCTAGAAGCTTGTACATCGTTATATGTGTAAATTAAGAAAATTGGTAGATGATCACTGAAATGAAAATTAAGAATACCTGATAAAATAGAGTCCGATGGTATATTTGTTATACATAGATCCAAAATTCAGGCCGTATATTGAGTTATTCTTGTAGCTGAAAAAATAGTGTTATAGAATCCTGCAGTAGCAATTGCAGAATTAAATTCTCATGGGTATGAAAGATTCCGTGACAGATCAATATTAAAGTCTCCAAGTAATAGTCCTTTTTTCTTTGTAAAATTTATATAATTAAGTATATCAGTAAATTTTTCAATAAATAAAGAAGGGTTCGCTGTTGGTGGACGATAACAGGCTGAAATTATATTATATTGATCTTCAATTGTAATAATTTCAACATCAGAATTAATAAATGTCAATTTTTCAATTTGGGTGTAGTCCAAATTATTTATTTTAACGAAAATTGCAATTCCTCCTCCTCTAGATTCAGTCCTATTTTTATTAAAAGTCTGATAGAGTGGGAGATGTAGACAATAGTCTTCAGAAGGAAACCATGTTTCCGAAACGCAAATTATATCTATTTGATAATTTAATAGTTTAACTAATGCCTCTAAATCAGATATCTTATTGACTAATAATCCGGCATTAAGATGAATAATATTTAGAGAATTATTAGGGTTATTAGATATTGTATCATTAAGATGCTGTACTGAATAATAATTAATAGTCATATATCAATGTACCCTAAGCAGTTTTGTAAAAATTAAGTCACCTCACCTAAGCACTATTTGAGAATCCCACAAAATGGTGGCCACCCCCTGCACCAATTAATAATTAATTGACCTTATCTCCTTATATCTATATATTTTTTTGGCAAAAGCATTAAAAAAAAATTCTAACAGTTAGTTATTGCTGCATAACATACTATCTTTCAAGTACCATGTAAACATCAAGACATTCTCCAATAGTTATAATCAGTGATATATTAATAACCTCAATACACAATATTAATAACCTCAATACACAGTACAAATTCTATATTTCCCTCAATAATCAACAATTCTGTCGTATAATCAATTAAGAAACCAAACAATGAAGGGAATATAATAAAAAAGGTTAGTAATAATATGGGACCATGTGCATTTCATTTTTTTCAGTTACCATGTTGTAATTCCAGTAGCTAAACATATTCAGTGACTGGATAGAAGAATGTCAATGAGCAATTCCCATGACACAAAGGAACTAAATAAAGATTGTGTTTATTTAAATAGTCCCCATATGCAATACAAATTCCCCACTTCCTCCCAGTGATCAACAAATCTGTAAATTAATGAACAAAATATACTAATAAAAAATAATAGTAAAAACCAAATACAATTCAAGTTTTTCAGTTCCCATACCAAAATTCCAACAGGTATACTGACATAACAGGAGAGGAATATGTCACTAGGAACCCCAATGACAGTCAAAACTATATGCATCAGTGACCTCTATACACAGTACCAATTCCCTGATACCTCCAGTGATCCCCAGCCACTGTACAGCAGTCAAATATAATAAACTAAGAAAGGTAGGTAGTCAAAAATATAAAACAAAAATAGCTAACCAAATACAGTTCAACTTTCCAATTACCATACTAAAGTTTCAATAACTATAAAAATTTGACAAGTAGGCAAACCCCTGAATTCCCATGCCCAAATTCCAGTGATTAAACAAGAGCTAATGACTGTGATGGAATCTGCCATCAATCAAATCCAATAACATGCAAATGTAAGATAGAAGATAGGTTCAAGGAAATAACCTCTATACACCTTATAATTTCTTCTTTTTTTCCAAATAAAAACAATAATTAAGTATGATGTTATAATATAATAAACCAAGAAATAATAAGGAAATGATACTATAAACTAATAGCATCCAAACAAATATATGTCAGATTTCTTTGCCTTCAAATCAAAAATCCAGCAAACGTACACAAATAGTGGCTAGGTGAAAATAGGTCATCAAACATTTCCAATGACCTGCAGAAATTACTGAAATATTAAATAAGTTGATTACATAGTACAAAAGCAGTTCTGTACAATAGCCCAATGCAGCAAATCAAGAAATGAAAGGAATAAAATAAAATAAAGTAGAATAATAATAACAAACCATATACAGTTTACATTTGTTTGTTCTCATACCAAAGTCATACACCAGTAGAATCAGTGGAAGTAGATGGTAAACCAAACTCAGTAAGATCATTCACAGAAATTATATTTTTCTTGGTGACGAGTCATTTTTCTTGACATAGATATGTCCATTATTAACCCAAACGGATCTCACTAATCCCTGATGTAGCAGTCTTCTAGCATGCCAGAATAATTCCTTATATGGTGGAATAAGATTTTCATTTATAAATACATGAGTTTTGGGCAAAATACTATTAAAATCACAATTGTATATAATGGATCTCTTCCTATCAAGCCAGCTATCTTTTGAAGTTCTTGACAAACTGAACAAGCACATTGGCATTAGGTTTTTTGAAAGAATCTGGTTTTAAGGGATGTATAATGTCAATATCCTGTAAATTGAAATCGTGTACATCAAAAGCTTCTGCCAATGTACTCATGTAGTTTCTGAGTTCCTTTTCATCTTGTATATGAGTCAAATCAAGACCATGAAATTCCAGATTTTTTTTACGTAAATATTGCGCCAATTCATTAAAGTCACATTGTAATTTATTCAATTCAAGTTGTTTGAACTCCATCTGCTGCCAGAGATTATCTTGTGTAATCCTTAAACCTTCATTTTCTTTCCTAAATGACTCCAGTCATTCCAAAACTGAATCATAATTTGTCGACGTATGTTCTATAGATGCCTTACATTCCTTCAGTTCTCTCTTCAATTCCAAAATAGGCTCCAATTTTTTGTTTATGTCATCCAAGGCCTGTCTTAGATCATTTCTAACTTTTAGGTTTGTGGAGTCAATCTTATCATTGAAATCTTGTAGTGATTTCAACATTAGTTCCATGTCAACTGGATTAGAACGATTCAAACATGGACTACTCCCCAATTTATTCGATATATTTTGTTTACTTCTTGTGGTCATAATGTCACATCCGAAAAGAAAAAAAATATATATATATATATGTATATATATATCAGTCAATTATCAACTTGTGGATGTCACACCAGAGGGCAGCACATTGGCACCTTATTCAAGAATTTGGTATTCTACTATTTCTTCAGGTTCAGTCAAAATAAATTAAGTAAATATGAACATGTAGATAAGTAATTATTTCACGTACCACATTCCAAGGCAAAAAGAATCACTTCTCTAGCAAGAGTATCTGTCTTCTAGACCAAATCGGCAAAAGGACTCCAAAGACTGAAGATTTCCCAAATGCGAAGCACCACGACGATACAACCATAGTTTTGAGGTTTAATTCAACCTTTCTAATGATGTTATCAACTCAATCTACAAATCAATTTGCTACAAGAGATCCATCACCACATATTAGTAATAACATTTAGGTCGTATATCCTTTTCATGATATATAATACGGAGCCGGGGGAAGCTCAACCCTTACTCTATAACATACTTGACTTGACTTTATGAGATGAAACATGAATAAAATGGAGTTGTCATTCCTATGATGTGAGCCTACCTTTGTAATTTTTTTTTTTTCCATTTTCATGTCATGAAGCTCTTTGCCAAACATAGTCCTTACTCTACACATTTTAACAGACAACAAAAGAAAACAATTCAATACACCACAAGAAGATGCATATTCTTAACAGTTCATTTTTGAAATTCTTGTAAAACATCTTGTGTACAATAAAAACATTTTAACTTATTAACTGTCCTCAGGCATAACTTCTTGTGTATGAGGCATGTAGTAGCATAATAATGAAAAGATAGGAAACTAAGTTTTGTTTAGTCATGTGCCACCATAGTTATGCTTGTTGTCAAAACCTAATGGCATTTCTCAACTCCAGTGAAATGCCTTTAGGTTTTTAATATCTCACATTGTCAAACGTGCATTCACATGAACTCTTTTGTTAGTAGTGTTAATAAAGCAAATCATAGTAATCAAAAACTCAACAGTTAAAACTGACCATTAAATGGAATATGACATTACTTATGTGGCTTCCTGGAACATTAAGTGTTACCCTTAAGCTAAATGAGTTTATACTGCAAATGGATCAGTAACTACAGTCACATCAAGAGGGTTACAAGTTTTAATTCTTGCAAATAATATTTTGCTGCTGTTTAATCTTGCAGATATGTTTTGAAAACAAAATGATCGGTTTGACTTACCTATCTTAAAAACATATCTAGTATGTTTAAATTCTGAAATCAACCCTTCCCTCAGTATTCTTTAACTTATGACTAAAAAACAATGACATTTACAATTTAAAACAATTCAATCAAATTACTATCAAACCTCAATTTTTAATGTCTTAAACAAGAAGAGCCAAAAACTTTGAATGATCAAAAATACTAATTTTGAACAATTAAAAATAGTCTTAAATCTAAGGGAAAAGTTGATCTTAAACCTGATTACAACTTGTGAGTACTTTTGGCAACGCAAGTTGTCATCACCGAGCAGTAGCAGCTTGGTACTCAGTCTGTAGAAACTGCTCTGTCTCTGCATTTGAAAGTTATACATTATTATTTAATTATTTTTTTAAATTGCATGTTATTAGCAATGAAAATCCAGTTCATTTGGATTATCACTTATCTTTTAAATAGATATACTTTGGTTTCTGCTGAACTTTAAATTTTCAGTATGTCAGTTATTTTTCTTGTTTGTAGCAACATTTACATGTACTTTATGTTATATTTATGCATAAAAATACTGATTTATATATTAATCTCTTTTTAGGGGAGATAAATTTGCAAGCAGTCATTTAAAAAGCACAGCTAACAACGATGATGAAGACTCAGGGTTTACATCATATCATTCTCGTCGTTATGGCACCCAGGATCCTAACTCTACTTTTGACGGCAGCTTCAATTCTGAGCCGCTCAACCAACGATCTAGTAGCTATGGAGATAGAGTTGGAGAGATGCTTCTGGGAAGTGATGACAAATACCCAAATGTATATGAAAGTAATCAGTCACATTTGTACAAAGCTTTATCTGTTGACAGTGATGTTCCTCTTCGGCAGCCATTGTATGCAAATGCCCCTCCAAAGCCCAGACGCCTTACACAATCGGATTCCTATGCAATAGCACCAAGTGAGCAGTATGGTAGTATGGGATATGATAATTTGGCTCCCGATCTTTCAAATTCCCACTATCCAAGTTCTGTAAATTACCCAAGTCAGCATCCAGTGTCACATCATATGAATACTGACATTCCTCAGGAAGTTCCCAGTACTTGTTATAACATGTACTCTCCTCACAGTACTAGTTTAGAACATTCTTATGAACCTCATAGTGTTTCCAAGGTGATGGAGCAGCCACCTCGTCCTCATTCTGCCGACTTTTGGAACGCGATGCTGAGTGCCACTCTGTAACACACAGGAATGTTGGTTTTAAAACACAACCACAGAGGCCAAAGTCAAGTCTTGAATGTTATGATCGATTTTGGGAAGCAGAAGAATGTGGATTTGAAGATTATCGCGAAGCTGTTCGGTCACAAGCTGACAGTTTGTACATGAATAGGAAAACACAGCAAGGCGAATTTCGGACTGATAGAAGACAAAAAGATATTTCCTCCAACTCAGTTCAAAGGAAAAATGTTTATAATAATAGTAGCTCTTCAGTATTAGTAGATAGGAATGACTCTGAGATAGAACCACTAGATTATAATGAAAATGAATGCAAACCCAACATCCACCCTGTATTAGATAAATGCCTTTCATCAAAACATGAATCTCATTTTAGTCCTGATAAAAAAAGCAAGACTCATGAGGAGTCAATGAGACGACTTATAGAGTGGAAGCAACGAATGTTACAGTCTCCTCTCAATAGGCGTTCTCAAGAACATAGTCGAAGCTCAAGTTCCCCAGGTAGGCCACCTTCACGACCTCCATTACCAAGTGAATATCGACAGCAAGTGTTACAGGAATTAGAAAGTCATGAAGCACGTTTAAGAATGCATGAGAATGAAGTATCTCGAGGGAGAAGTAAGTCTTGGCATGATCCAAGTGGTCAATCTGGTTTTCTCCATACATTCTATGAATGTCAGAACTATGAAAACAAGGGGAATCCATCTGATTCGGAAAAGCATGATACTACTGACTCGTGTCTATTGATTAGAGATTCGAATAATGTAGCCATAAAAAAACAGTCAGAGTCTCAGACTTTATCTGGAATTAACAAAATTGGAGATGATCAGTGGAATAAGGCAGAAAATGAAAAAGTGATGTACTGTGTGGATTCAGAGAACAACGAAATACTAATTTCATACAAAGCTGAAGACTCTCCAGTGGCAAGTTCAGCCCCTTTCATTGTTGACAGTAGTTATATAAATAAGGAGCAGGAACTTAGTAAATCATTAAGTACAAATGAAATCTCAGTCTCAGCTTACCATCACCAAGGGAAAAAGACATTGATAAAATATGGAGCTGAAAGAGATTTGAGTGAATCTGTTGATCCGACTAGCACTACACACCAAACAGTGAAATTTCAGTGTAAGTTAATGTTCTTTTTATTCTTGCTTCATGCTTATGTAGGTTAAGAGCTCTGTCATGTTAAGAGCTCTGATGTATTACAGAGATTTAATTTCTTTTTTCTTCAGTTAAACTGAAATATATATATATATATATATATATTTATATATATAATAAATAGTACATAAATAAAACAAAAAAAATACTTTATAAATAAATTTTAACACAAAAAAATTAGACAAAAAAAAAAAAAAAAAAAAAAAAAAGACAAAAAAGGCTAATACCATGAGAAGTGCCGAAAGCAGCTAAACCTTATGTAGTAACTTATATAAAATGAAAATATTACAGAACAAAAATACAAAAATTTCAAAACAAGTGAAAACTGGAACAGGTTGCCGTCATCAGGAGAGCATCAACCTGCGGAAGTGGCCTTTCTAGTGCCAACAAAACAACAAGGCAAGCCAAAATTGTCGGTTGGTCATGCTCCCTAGGCCACAAAACCAAATTGTAATAAGCACAAAAATTCCAAGAATCAAATTTATAAAACTAAAAAAGAAATAAAAGCTTGCTGGCAGAACAAAACCCGCCATGACAAAAAGTCAAACAAGTTTGCTCTACACAGCCCTTACTTGTAAATAATTTGAAAGCTCTTCTTTCTAAATTGCAATCTAACAATTTTCCTAAAAATTTCTTAAGACATCATTTTAACCATTTAATGTTGAATTATAGTTCGGTGTCCAAGAGTTTCAAATTACACATTGACAGGCTTTATTAACCTAGGGCCTAACAATTTTAAATATATAGGTAACAAAGTGCTATTTGGTGGGTCCCTAATAGCTGAAGATCTTATCTACATACACAGTTTTGAATCTTGTCAATTCACACATTTTTTGGCTTACCAGGTAGTTGATTAACCGTGACCACCTTTTTTATCAGTGTATATATTTGGGTTCTTGTGTGCTCTGTTCAGTCTTGTTTGACTTTTTGTCATGGCGGGTTTTGTTCTGCCGGTAAGCTTTTATTTCTTTTTTAGTTTTATAAATTTGATTCTTGGAATTTTTGTGCTTATTAGAATTTGGTTTTGTGGCCTAGGGAGCATGACCAACCGACAATTTTGGCTTGCCTTGTCGTTTTGTTTGTACTAGGAAGGCCACTCCCACAGGTTGATGCTCTCCTGATGACGGCAACCTGTTCCAGTTTTCACTTTGCTTTGAAATTTTTGTATTTTTGTTCTGTAATATTTTCATTCTATATATATATATTATAATCAAGATAAAATACAATTCTGTTAGGCTCTGAAATTTCGTGGGTGTTACATTTTAAATAGTTAACATTAATTTTTCAGTGTTTTGTGTAATGATACTAATCTGAATATCTCTTAACGGCAGAAAATCATTTAGAAAAATGGTGTTTCAGGGCAAATAAAAAAATTCATTCGGAGGCGTAACTAGGGTGGGGCAGTTGCCCTGGGCACGACTGAAGAGAGGGTGCAAAAATCAGTACTTACAATCATAGGCGTAGCGTGACCCCCAATTTTGGGGGGGGGCATTCTCGGAAATAGTTTCTCTGAAAATGCTGCTTTTCAATTGCCATAGCTTAGGTTTTTACATGCCTAATATATCCAAGACTACGAGGTGTACCACACTTGGTCGTTTCACTCTAATGAGGATGGAAAAAAAACGTTCCTTTCAAATCACCTCATGCAGTCATCTGATGATAAAAAACCATCATCAGAGGACTGCATGCTATCATGTATGCAATGACTGCTTTGCAGTAGTCATTGGAACAAATTCATCGAAAGCGAATTCGTCGAATGCGAATTCATTTAAAACAAATTTATCGAACGAGCAATTTTCTGAAAAGCATCTTTTTTGAAAAAAAAATGAAACGAATTCATTGAAATAGAGTTTAAGACTATGGGCCACTAAACAGTTGGCCAAACGGACAAGTGCAGACACCCACTTTAGGGGCCGAATAAAAATTGACGTTTCTTGGTTTCAGACGTTCGCAAAGGCCTAGGGATTAATATTTAATGCATTAGTAAAAGGACCCTTTCCATCTCAATTCAGGCAGGGGGTGTCAGTTGACCACCTCCAATTTTTTTGAAAAAAATTATGGTAGCTACTCATAATAGAGGCATAAAGTACTGCAAAAGGATTTTTCATAAAAAATTTTTTTGGTCGAGCTACAACATTTTGAAAATAGGCAAAAAATACACCTGTGACGAAAATCACGTGAAACGCCAAATTTTTACATGTACACTGCTCCTGTACTCTATAACAGGTAGAGACTTGAATTTTTTTTTATTTTAAAGCTATTGAACTGCCTTTCTATATGTTCACAGAAATTGATCAAAGGAATGTTGCTAAATGACAAAAAAAGTTTGTATTTATTACAAAAAATTGCAATTTTCCACAAATTTAGGATTTTTTTTTTAAGGAAAAGACTTATCAGGTGGGTAAGTGTGCCAACCTGCACTCCTACTAGGGCTGTCTTAGCAGTAATTTTATTTTTATCCTGTGATGCATGCAACTCATAAAATTAATTTTTAAAATTTACAAAATTTCAAAAAAATCAACGTTTTTGAATTGCAATATCTCAAAAACCCCATTTTTAAAAATTCTGAAATTTTGTCCAAATAATGTCCTAATGGTAGGTAGTTAACTGGGGGAATCAGGTTACTGGATTTTTGCCTTGAAATTTTCCTACAAATTTTTGAAAATGCACTTCGCTCCTGCTCGAACTTCATGGTTGGGTTATTATTAAAAACAAAACAAAAACTTCGAAAGATATTTCTGAAAAGTTTACCTGAGTATATATTCCAAATTGCAGTGTCAATCTATATTTTAAAGTGAATTTTATGATTTTTAATAATTGTCACCTATGTACATGTTTCATTTTCTTTTTAAATCCACAGTCTATACACATACAATTTATATTATCTCAGTTGCCGTTAAGATTCAATTTCTATTTACATAAGAAAAAAGGCCTCAAAAAACAAAATTATGAGCTTACCATCGTAACTACAAATTATTCAAACTGAGAAAAGCTTACAAATGTTTTGCAAGCTTTCACTGCCAACGGACAGCTTCTTCAGGCTTCTGAATATAAACACTTAACAGAAACAGACAAAGAACAAATGCAAATGTAAAATTTAAAATCATTATAGCATAGCATGAGACTCGTATTACGCCTCGTGCTCATCGATTGACCAGCAAGCTCTTAATGTTTAATACCTTGTGCCAGATAGGTGAAATTTCAGTAGTTATGTCTGTGTTACATACGTCACTGCCTGATATAATCTCGATTGATTCTCTGACTGCTGTTGACCTAGGACCGCTGTAGGGCGCAAGTCTTCTTATATCCTTCCAGATCGGTTGAGCATCCTTAAAATTCACGTCTCGTGCTAACGCGGTAGTCAGTTTTCTGTTTTTTATATCCAGTTTGTGCTCTGCCTCTCTCATGCTATGCTATAATGATTATAAATTTTATATTTGCATTTGTTCTTTGTTTGTTTCTGTTAAGTGTTTATATTCAGAAGCCTGAAGAAGCTGTCCATTGGCAGTGAAAGCTTGCGAAACTTTTGTAATTTTACGCCTATTAACGGAATAAAAAAAAAAAAAACCACATTAGGGTGTTATATCGTATTATTGTAAGTGGCGTACAACCCACAATTTTTATCTGAGAAAAGCTGCTGGATTTTATTGATTTCCTTCTCATCAAAGGTATGAAGTCGTGCAGAACGTCCAACAGTTAGGGCATTCACCTTTAGAATTAAATTTTTTAAGGGCACTGGACACTTGTATGTTTTCTTGCCACATTCTTCTGGCCACCAAAAACCTCTGGCTGGTCCATGAGGGTGCATGAAAAGATACTGTTATGTCCTCAAATTCTCTAGATGTTTGTAATCTGTCCCATCCACCAGTTATCATAAATGCATCCCATAAATTCACCTATTTGAAAATCATTCACAGAAAATGGATTCTTCTTTCTTTTTCTTTTTTTTTTTTTTTTGCTTGAAAATTGCACTGCTTTATTTGATTGCTGGACTGTTCTGGCCATTGATGGTTTATTTCCTTGTACTAAAAGGAATGCTGTGACTGTAATGTTCTGGCCATTGATGGTTTATTTCCTTGTACTAAAAGGAATGCTGTGACTGTATCCCAATAACAGATTTTACTGCATCCCACTCTTCTACTTTGCTGGTTTGGTAGGATTGAACTTCATCAGTTGTGAGGAGTAGAATTTTAGTCTTTGGGATCAAGGGAGAGACAGTTTCAACAAATGAAGGCGCATCTCTTATAGCTTGTGAAGCTTCTTTCTGTAGTAAGTTGAATTTAGTAGCAAAATGTTTGCACAGGCCACCCACACCATCACATGCACTCTTGCCATAGCCTGTGGCTGAGAAGATCCACTTCCTTGTTACATTTGGGTCCCCCTTCATAAGTTCATAGAACTGACATTTGTTTTTGAAGTGCCCCGCTGCTCCATCTGAGATGCAAACAATTGTTTTAAATTCTTCCAAAGGACAAGTCTTAGCAATTTTACTTTTTATGTGCAGACTTGCACACAGAGCATGTGCTGTGTCATGGCTTATATATCATTGCATGCTACCACAAAAGACTTAGTCTCATTTGGAAAGTATGCAATGCACTGGACATTTTTTGCCAGTGGTAACTTTGAACTTCATCAGGTAGAATTACAGACCAGTTCTGAGCAAAGTCAAAGTGGACAGACAAAGTCAACACTGGACAGACTGCTACAGACTGTTTAACCTCTGCTACCCCATCTCTTTGGATCCGCTCATTATCAATTATGGAAGAGTTTCTTCCCTCCCGATATCCCCCACCTTCAGTAGCTCTTATTTTCATTGACTCCCCCAATGACTCAAGCAGCCTTAATAGGTGTTTCACAGTATTCCATAACAATTGCACCAGACAGTACCATTTTCAGCACCACAGCTTTGGAAAATCAAACTTTGAAATCATGTCAGCTGCAGTTTAGCCCAAAAATTACCACGAATTGCAGTTTACCCATGAGTCAAAAATTGCCAAGTTTCATAAAATCATTCACCACCATTTTCACTGTTACTAATTTTTTCTTGCCATTTTCGGATTTAGTCACATTTGGCGAATGCTTAGTGCAAGCACTGCCGGGAATTGTGTTCCCCTGCTATTAAAAATTTACTAAATAATGTTTACAGTTCTCTTTTTTCCCTCTGAATTCAAAAAATTTGAAAAACAGTGCCATTTTTCAAAAATTGGAAAAAAAAGAAATTGAAAAAAAAGTGTCATTTTCAAAAATATGTAGGAAAATTTCAAGGCAAAAATCCAGTAACCTGATTCCCCCAGTAAACTACCTATACCATTAGGACATTATTTTGACAAAATTTCAGAATATTTAAAAATGGGTTTTTTGAGATATTGCAATTCAAAAATGTTGATTTTTTAAAATTTTATATATTTCAAAAAATTAATTTTATGAGTTACATGTATCACAGGATAAAAATAAAATTACTAGTAGGGTGCAGGTTTGCACACTTACCCATCTGATAATTCTTTTTCTTTAAAAAAAAAAAATCCTAAATTTGTGGAAAATTAAAATTTTTGGTAATAAATATGATTTTTTCTTGCCATCTGGCAACATTTGTTTGATCAATTTTTGTGAATTTGAAGAAAAGCCAATTCCAATAGCTTAAAAAAAAAAAAAAAAAAATCGAGTCTACCTGTTATAGTTCAGGAGCAGTATGCACTTCAAAATTTGGTGTTTCACATTATTTTCACCTCAGGTGTATTTTTTGCCTATTTTCAAAATGCTGTAGCTCCACCAAAAAATTTTTGTATAAAAAATCCTTTTGCAGTACTTTATACCTCTATTAGGAGTAGCTACCATATTTTTTTCCGAAAAAGTTGGATGTGGTCAACCGACACATGTTGGTCACACCTGCCTGAATTGAGATGGAAATGGTCAAAGGGTAATAATAATAATACCAGTCTTTGTGTATAGACCTTATGAATCTGAGCACGACGCAATATATTCATAACATTTACTTAATAAATTAAACTAATAAAGCTGCACTTTTACTTAAGCATCAAATATTAATAAACAGGCCTAGGCTTTTTTAACAGTTTTTCTCCCAATGTGTTAGGTACCAAGTCAAGTTACTATTATTGCACTTTTATTTAGGCATTAAATATTAACAAATAGTCCTAGGCCTAGACTTTTTAAACAGTTTTTATTTGATTGTGCTCATATTCATAAGGTTTAGACACAAGGTCTAGTTAGTATCATTACACTTAGGCACTAAATATTAATGCTTAGGCCTAGGCCTTTTCAACAGTTTTTATTACATTGTGTTCATATTTATAAGGTTTATACACAAGGTCTAGTTAGTATCATTGTTCTTTTTTACTTAGGCATTAAATATTAATACCTTGGCCTAGACCTTTTTAACAGTTTTTATTCGTCTGCGCTCATATTCATAAGGTTTATACACAAGGTCTAGTTAGTATCATTGCACTTTTACTTAGGCATTAAATATTAAAACCTTGGCCTAGGCATTTTTAGCAGTTTTATTCCGTCGTGCTCATATTTATAAGCTTTGCATTTGGTCAAGTTAGTAATATTGCTCTTTTACTTAAAAAAACATATTTCATACACTTGAACTATATGTGTCAGAAAGGCATGGACCAAAGGCCTATTGGTTAATATTTAGTGCCTAAGTAAAAGTGCAATAATACTAACTTGACTTGGTATCCAAACCTTATGATACCAGCACAACGGAGTAAAACCTGTTAAAGAGGCCTAAGGCCTATTTGTTAATATTTACCGCCCAAATAAGATCGCAATATTACTTAAAGGATTTGGTGTCTAAACCTTATGAATATGAACACCATGGAATAAAAACTGTTAAAAAGGCGTAGGCCAAGGTATTAATATGTAATGCCTAAGTAAAAGTGCAATAATACTAACTTAAACTTGTGTTTAAACCTTATGAATATGAGCACAATCAGAGAAAAACTGTTAAAAAGGCCTAGGCCAAGGTATCTATATATTAATTAAGGTTTTTTACTGTGAGTCCTATTTTGAGAGAACTGCTGAACGTAAAGATGTGGTTGAGGTATCAAAATAAAGGTCTTACCATGTAGATGTGCCAGTCGAAGAGAAAAATAAAATTGGGGCAACAGTTCGGGCGTTGTAGGTTGGCAAAGTTTTCATATAAAGTCTATGGGATAAGCGTGCGGTTGACATTCGATTGTCTGCGGTTGAGTCGTGCTGTTGAAGGCGGAAGCATGGAGGGGCTGAGAAAGTCCAAAGTCTTCTCTTTTCTGAGCGGTTCTCATTGGAACAGCGAACTATCTCGAAGACCTGATTGCGTCATGCTGTTGGACTGCGTGATGTATATATACAATTTAGTATTCATTCGATCCAGTTTATTCACGTAGGTAAGACATTTCCCATTATGTAAAGATGTAAATAAACATTCCGTTGTCCATTGTTAGTGAAAATATTTAGAATGTACATATTGAGTTGCGCCATCTATATCTTCATTCTATAAGGTTTTTTACTGTGAGACCTATTTTCAGAGAATGGCTGAATGTAAAAATATGGTTCAGGTATCAAAATAAAGGTCTTACTGTGTAGATGTGCCAGTTGAAGAGAAAACTGAGATTGGGGCAACGGTTCGGGTGTGGTGGGGTGGCAAAGTTCCCATGTAAAGTCTGTGAGAGAAGCGTGCGACTTTTATCTACATCTGGCGCTCAGTTTAGTGTCAGACTTTGTGTGTGCATCGTGTTCTATGATCAGTCCTAAAGTAAGTAAATACTTTATTGCATACTTACCCTTAACAGAATGTCTCTCCCTCAGAAACAAAACAAAACAAAACGTAAGAGCCTTACTGGAAGGCGTTAGCGATCAATAGGTCGCAACTATATATGTCTCAGACAAGAGAGAATGAAGAGTATTCGCAACGCAAATCTCATTTCAACAACATTTACAAGCACAGTTGTGACTGAAGATGAGAGGGAAAGAGTGCACTATCCAGTTCAATTTTTGCACACGATCGCCATGAGTGGGCTTCCGCCTCACATTCTATGACTGAAAAAGGGTGCTGTCGTGAAGCTCATCACGAACCTGGCCGCCCCGGTGGCGCAGTGGTCTAAGTGCTGGCTTATGATGATTCGTTCGTGAAGGGTCCGGGTTCGAATCCCAGTGAGGCACGGATGTTGTGTTTGTCTTACGGCACTGGCTCTCTCCCTTCCCTAGAACCAGTGACCCTAAATTAGGTACGGGCGACTGCTTATAGCCCATTGAGTTGCTCGCGGTAGTCGTTAAATATTTAGTCAAAATAAAAAAAAATAAAAACTTGTGGACCTGTATTTTGTAGTGGTATTACTGAAGTGGTTGAATGAATTTGTCAATCAAATAAAGTTTACATTTGTTGTTTCATATGAGTTTATTCTTTTCAAAAACAACAACAAAGAAACTAGCCATCGATTTTGACGTGTTTCGTTTAGTTAATATTTAATGCCTAAGTAAAAGCGCAATAATACTAACTTTACCTGGTGTCTAAACCTTACGAATATGAAAACGACAGAATAAAAACTATCATATATTCATACAGCATTGCAAATGTCATCTAGCTGCTTAATTATTCACGTGCTATTTAGACAATCTAAATTTTGAGGTTACTCACCTTTATTCCCTAAATCAGTTAGGAGGTTTTCGCCTCTACACATTTCCAACACGGAAAAATATGTGTTGGAAATGTGTAGAGGTGAAAACCTCCTAAGTGATTTAGGGAATGAAGGTGAGTAACCTCAAAATTTAGATAGAATAAAAACTGTTAAAAAGGCCTAGGCCTATGTATTAATACTTAATGCCTAAGCAAAAGCGCAATGATACTAACTTGATTTGGCGTCTAAACCTTGTGAGTATGAACAGGATGGAATAAAAACTGTTAAAAAGGCCTAGGCCTATGTATTAATATTTAATGCCTAAGTAAAAGCGCAATGATACTAACTTGATTTGGTGTCTAAACCTTGTGAGTATGAACACGATGGAATAAAAACTGTTAAAAAGGCCTAGGCCTATGTATTAATATTTAATGCCTAAGTAAAAGTGCAGTCATATACTAACTTAAACTTGTGTCTAAACCTAATGAATGTGAGCACAATCAAACAAAAACTGTTAAAAAGGCCTAGGCATTAAGATTTAATGCCTAAGTAAAAGCGCAATAATACTAACTTGATTTGGTGTCTAAACCTTATGAATATGAAAACAATGGAATAAAAACTATTAAAAACGCGTAAGTTTAGCCCTATGCATATTAATTTGTTTTTAGTGCCAAAGAAAAAGCGTGATATTACTAACCTGTCTGGATGCCCAAACCTTATAAATATGTTCACGGCAGAATAAAAACCGTTCAAAAAGCCACTGCCTAGGCTGTATCTTTAGAGGCGGTCTACGGGGATAGCAGACATGATGAAATCAAAAGTCTGATTCTTGTTAGACTCCCAAATGGTTTTGTGGTCATCCTACATGAAAGTGTAGTCTAAGAAATAAAAAAATGCAATTTTTATACGTTCCACAAATGCTTTTGTGGCCACTTAGCCATATTCCAATTATAGTGAAAGTTTTTGACAAAAACTTACCCTACAATATCATGTCTTTCAGTGATTTCGCTTTCGATGAATTCGTTTTTCGGTGAATTCACCTGAAGCCATAATTTTCGAAGAATTTGCTTTTCGATGAATTCTCCGTTCAATGAATCCGTTTTTGATGAATTCGTTTTCGATGAATTTACCTAAAACCATTTCTGGTACAGTTTTAATCGCTGTACTTTGTCATTTGTCCATTTACAGAATTTGCTTATAATATGTTGCACTAATATTGGTAGTCTTGGCAACTTAAAATTCACATTTCTTCCTCAAAATGTCCAGGGAAAATTAGTTGCTCTCATTCAAAAATGAAGATGCAGTTGTACATGTGGTGGAAAATAAGGATGTCGTTCATGTTGTTGAAGATTCTCTGGGGACCATTTGACCATTTCGGCAACTGGGAGCCTCGATTTCCAGATATATTTGGTCCATTTAATGTCATACACAATGCCCTAAGTCCGAAACTGTGCAAACAATCACAGTTCAATTGTGCCTTCCACTATAGATCTTGTTAATTTGTAATAAATTTTGTTAATCGTCATTTAAGGTGTGATATTAATTTTGCTTTGTTGAGCAATGTACATTTGTATGTATATGCTATTAAATTAGTAATATAGGGAAGTAAAATGGGTCTGTTATAAAGAAGTGTCCATTATTCGGAAAAACATATGAAACCTAAACAATAAAAAAGCAAAGATCCAGGTGTTCCTTTCAAATTGTATTAAAAGAATTTAAACTTTGATATAATCGGCAATTTATTTGGGATATTTTATTAATATAATCAGAAGAGTTTAAGCTTTAATACTAATAAAAAAATTCTAATTAAAAACTTGAATGAAATTTAAGCTCAGAAAAAGATAATTCGGATATAGGATTTCTGAGTACGAATAATTACAAAACTAGAACCAGATACTAACGTAAACTGTAGCTGATGAGTGATTTTTTTTTTTTTGTTACATACCTGGTTCCATCTGAATTTCAAATTCAAGAATCTAAATTAATTTCAAGTCCAGAAAAAAAGTTCTTTCGGTACAGGACTTAGCTGTAATCTGTTGTTAAGTTTTGTAATCTCTAACAGGAACCAGTAGCCGATGCATCAGCAGAGAAATAATCAGAAATTTTTGTCTGTTTCCCGCACTCTTTTGTTAGCTTTGCTTCTAGATGAATTTCTGTTTCGGAAACAGTTCTCAGTCATTCCGGATCCTTCTTCTGCATATGAAATAGTTTTGACTTTCTGGCATATTCAAGAGCATCCTTACTGTTAACTGGTTCTTCCTCAGCTTCATCATCCTTGTCCTCACTGCCTTTAGTTTTCACGTTTTGTGTACAGTCACCCATCACAGAGTCTACGAGAATTACAATGTCTGTGGACTGGTTTTCAGTTGAAAGTGCATCATCAATTGATGTGTAATCTCCATATGTCTGCATAAATTCATGTTCCTCATGATTCGCTTCACACCACTTTGACTTGAGGTTCTGTCTTCACTAGATGAAAATCCAGCCTTCAAAAAACAATTGCGCATGATTTTTCTTATGCAGTGTAAAATCCACAGTACGGCTCCAGAACACTGACACTTTTTGATAGATCGTTCACTGACTGAGCTATTTCCATTCTTGCCAAAAGGTGTTGCACAACTTGTGGATGATAGTGCACTTTAAAGTTTTTTATGATGCCTTGATCCAAGGGTTGGCAAGCTGCTGTTGTGTTTGGTGGCAGTTTTAACATTTGTAATGAAATGTCCAGGTGAGATGAAGCGTTGTCTAGAAATATGATCATTTTTTTCTTGTGCTTCCCCATTTTCCTGTCAAATAGAAGCAACCACTCTGCCATCAGTTCACATGTCATCCCCGCCTTGCTGTTCGCTTGCTATTCAACGTCAACAGGGTTGATGTTGATTCCTTTGAAACAGCGAGGATTCTTTGCTTTTCCAATAATTAAGGGTTTTTCAAACTCCCTGATCATATTAACGCAAAGCATGACAGTAAGCCTCTCTTTAGAAATTTTGCCGCCTCTGCATCTTTTGCCCTTAAAACACATAATTTTATCTGGCAGAGCTCGGAAAAAAGGCCAGTTTTGTCGCAGTTAAAAATATTTCTTTCTTCGTAACCTTTGCACAAATGCTTGAGCTTATCTTTCCAGTCAGAAACAGAGTTCTCCTTTACTGAAGGAACTTCACCACATATAATTTTGTAAGAGATGTTGTTATGCCTGGCCTGGAACTTATCAAGCCAACCTCCTGATGCTTTGAACTCATTATTCCCTAACTCTCACGCAATTTCTAGTGCCTTTTCTCGAATCAAAGTCTCAGACAAGGGACTGTTATTTGCCCTAGCACGGCAAAACCATTCATAAGTGATGGCATCAACAGCCAATCCTTCTGGCTTCGGAAAAGCCCTCTTGGCTAACTGATTTCCATTCTCAGCCCATGACTTTGTGTATTATCCTGATTCTTCAGGATTTCACTGACTTGTGTTTTGCCTACTTGCAGCCTGGATGCCAAATCACGAACACTTATTTTTGATTTATCATGCTGCTTTATAACATCAACTTTTTCTTTCAACGTCAAACGTCTAAGCGAAGGCCTCTGGTCATTCATCCGAAAGGGGTCCGACCGTTTGAATCCCGGTGAGGCATGGATGTTGTGTTTGTCTTACGGCACTGGCTCCCTGGAACCAGTGACCCTAAATTAGGGACAGTTGCTCACGATGGTCGTTAAATATCCAATTAAAAAAAAAAAAAAAAACGTTACGCACTTGCGTTTCTGGGACATTTTTATCAAATGAATTAGAGAAAACAGTTTACATACTAAAAAGAAATGTTACCTTACCCAACAAAAGAGAAGTACGGATAACCAGCAGGTATTGCACAATGAACAAATGGCAGCACGGAATCTGGGCTTGCCCTTGACCTACAGATTCCCATAGCAACAAGAGAACCAAGCAGAAGCAAGACTGAGAGCAGATGGGATTATTTATGCTTGCTCCAACCTGTCCGTTATTCAGAAAACTTTCCACATGTATTACTCTTTCAGCAGTTCTTTCGGCGGTGTCCGCATCCGTAAGTCAGAAGGTCCGTTATTGGAAAATATCTGCTTCATAGAATCTCCTTATTCTGCTGGGGAAACTCAAATTGTCTGCTATAAAGAGGCGTCCACTGTTTGGAAGTGTCCGTTGTGGGGAGTTTCACTGTATAACTAATTTCTAAGATAGATTGGGGTGCAATATTTTTTGCTTTTCCCCAACCGCAGCAATGTCTAGTTACGCCTCTGATTGCAATATATATAAGTTTTTAAAATCGTGCAGTATTTTTTTCCGTGTGTACGTGTATGTAAAATGTAGTAGTACATGAAATAAAAAAAAAGTAAAATTGTGGAAGAAAATTTTGTAAGTCATTCTTACGGTTTTTGTCGAAACTACGGATTCTATGAATTTCCATTTTCATGTTTTTTTGTTTTTTTTTCTATTACGAAATAACACGATCTATCGTCTGGAGATGGTATTTCGTGTTTCAAAACTTTCGAAAATGGTAGTTAAACGGAGTAAAAGATTTTGCCATATGAATAATTTTTTCTCCCGATGTTGCGTTTGTGTCTAATATTCTTGTTAAAAGTTATTTTAAATCGGTGTAAAACTGAAGAGAATTTGGGGATGGGGATCGTTTTCCATCTGGGGACGATATTTCGTCTTTCAAAACTCTGAAAACGGTAGTTAAACGGGGTAAATTTTTTTTGCCGTAATCATTTTTTCTCTCTCGTTGTTGTCTTTGTGTCCAGTAGTCTTGTTAAATATAATTTTATTGCATAAATGCTTGTATTTCATCTTGAAACTGTCGGCAACAATTTGCGAAAACGGAAGTTAGACGCCGCAAAAATTTCCTCGTTATCTTTCGCGAATTCAAGGAATTCCGCCTTTTTCGTTATTATTTTGGTCATTTGCGAGATCGATGCACAAGTGAACAGAAATTTTTGAGAAGATGGGGGGGTGAAAGAAAAGCAACAATGGAGAAATAGGGATAGAAAGATAGCAGAAAGAAAAATTAAGCAATGGATGCTGTGCAGAGTTTGTCCAGAGTCAGCTACAGAGTCAACAAAAGACAAACTGACAGTAGTCTGCATTCTACTACTGTCAGTTGAGGAGCACGCAAGCAAAACCAAACATGTATATCAGATCTAGATTTCCAGTAGGCAGAAAAAACCTTCATTGAGTTATGTGCAATGAATTTCGTACTGTTCAACTCTCAGCCACTTTCCTTTTGATGCTCTAAACACGTCTATGGATGTGATTCAAATAAAAAATGTTATAAAATCAAAATATTAAACTTTTTGTTGTTGACATGTTTGTTTTTGTTCGGGCTTCAAGTGACATATTTGTTTTTGATCAGATGCCCTAATGACTTGTTGGATTTTGCTTGAACATATTCTGAATTTAATCTACCTATCTGTTCATTAATCAACCTGCCTTTAATAGAAAACCTATTCTCTAACAAAAATCTCAAGGTTTGAAAGAAGAAGCTGATGGAGAAAGAGAAGCATTTTCACTTTTCAGTTGATGTTTTTTTGTTTTTTGTTTTTTTTATAATTTTTGTTCATTATTTACTAAAGTTGCTGTCACATGTTGATATGTCTTTATTTTGCTCAATTTATTACAAATTCCACTTAGTAGTTCTAATTCTGACTATTATATAGCTCTAATTATTGTACTATTCTCTTTTACGTGCGATATTTCAAAGTAACTTGTACAAAAAACTAGCGGATAATGCTTTACCTTGGCATTCCTTTCTAGCGACGGGAACATTTCACGCACGTGTTTTCCGGTCTTTGTTGATGTTATTGTCCTAAAGTCCATTGTATGCGATGACTGGCTTTACTTCTCACACTTTTCGCTGGGTATACTCATTGGATCTTTGCCTTAGGATTCAAACATCAATTTTTACCGTTCTTTATACTCGAAATTTTCGCTCATACTCTGGGCATCTTCAGGAGCGTGGCGACTTTACCACCGACGTTCGTGGTTAACTTCCCGCTAATGGAGTCCGATACTCCTTGTTGCCATTCGTCGGAAAAACTTTCCTGGATATATTTCGTTATCAACACCGGCTGGCGCCATCTATGTTTCTTTAAGAACACTTTTTTTTTTCCGTATTTTTTTTTAAATTTTCTTCTCCTATCCTGGTTTTCTTGTCTTTTTTTAGCCTGTTTTTCTTTTGTTGTTGTTTTTCTTGTCTTATTAGTTCTTTCCACAGGCCCGATAATGTGCTAGGGTCGTTCTGGTTACATACCCTTGCTTTATTTTTGTAGATTAATATTGCTTCTTCCCTCCTCATTTGCCTTTCCAATTTTTTATTCTTTTTTAGCATTTTAATTTCATCGAACTTTGGGAATGTCCGGTTTTCCAAGCAGAATTGCACTAAAGCAGTTTTGGCTTTTTTTTTGCCAGTTAGATATGTGTTGTTTAAGTCTTTTTTTTTAATCTGTTTTTCGTACTTCCAATGTACGATATTGGGGGTATGTGTGCTATTGGAATTTCGTAGGTTCCTGATTCTTCTAGCATTTTTTCCTCTGTTTTTTTGTTGACAGTCATACTTTTCACGGTGTGCACTGAGCTTCCTAGTTGTAAGTCATATTTAGCACAGTGCCTATTGATTTCTTTACTCACTCCTTCCAGGTATGGGAAAGCTCCAATGTATTTCAATTTTTTATTTCTCATCTTCCTTTGGTTGTGCACTTCTTGGCCTTCTTTACTCTGAGTTATATGCTTTTTACTCTCATGTATCCATTTATTAATTAGCTTGCTCGGGTACCCATACTCTTGTGATATTTTCGAGATAAACTCTAGCTCTTGATTTTTTAGCCTGTTGTTAGATGTGTGTGTGTACGCTCGCCGTATCAAGTTTACTATGCTGTTTTTTATGTATCACTGGATGGTGCGACGAGTATGGTATCAGTACAGGTATGTAAGTTGCTTTTCTGAACACAGAGTATTCAAAACTATTTTTGTTTTTCTTTAGTTGAATGTCCAGGAAGGATAGGCAATTATCCTCTTCAAACTCAATAGTTAGCTCTATGGTGTTACAGATTTTGCTAAACTGCTGTGCTAGATCTTGTAGCTCGGCTTTGTTAAGTTTAGACATTATAATAATGTCGTCTACATATCGAGCATATAGAAAAAATCAAATTAATTAATCAAGACCTAGAGCAAATAACTATGGCCTCCATGGATGTTAAGGCGTTATACCCAAACACTCCTGTCGAGCTAGTCATCGAATTGATTATGCAACAACTAAGCATCAACAAAGAACTAAACTTGTCACAACTGAAAGAGCTAAAGAATACCTTATATTTCATCAAGGAAAACAACATCTTCCATTTTGAAGGAAATATATTTAAACAAACGCAAGGTGGCCCTATGGGATCCCCATTATCGGCATTATACGCAGAAGTGATTATGGCATACCTCGAAAAAGAAATTATTCAAAATTTACCTGAAAAACCAATACTTTATGCTCGATATGTAGACGACATTATTATAATGTCTAAACTTAACAAAGCCGAGCTACAAGATCTAGCACAGCAGTTTAGCAAAATCTGTAACACCATAGAGCTAACTATTGAGTTTGAAGAGGATAATTGCCTATCCTTCCTGGACATTCAACTAAAGAAAAACAAAAATAGTTTTGAATACTCTGTGTTCAGAAAAGCAACTTACATACCTGTACTGATACCATACTCGTCGCGCCATCCAGTGATACATAAAAAAAACAGCATAGTAAACTTGATACGGCAAGTGTACACACACACATCTAACAACAGGCTAAAAAATCAAGAGCTAGAGTTTATCTCGAAAATATCACAAGAGTATGGGTACCCGAGCAAGCTAATTAATAAATGGATACATGAGAGTAAAAAGCATATGACTCAGAGTAAAGAAGGCCAAGAAGTGCACAACCAAAGGAAGATGAGAAATAAAAAATTGAAATACATTGGAGCTTTCCCATACCTGGAAGGAGTGAGTAAAGAAATCAATAGGCACTGTGCTAAATATGACTTACAACTAGGAAGCTCAGTGCACACCGTGAAAAGTATGACTGTCAACAAAAAAACAGAGGAAAAAATGCTAGAAGAATCAGGAACCTACGAAATTCCAATAGCACACATACCCCCAATATCGTACATTGGAAGTACGAAAAACAGATTAAAAAAAAGACTTAAACAACACATATCTAACTGGCAAAAAAAGAAGCCAAAACTGCTTTAGTGCAATTCTGCTTGGAAAACCGGACATTCCCAAAGTTCGATGAAATTAAAATGCTAAAAAAGAATAAAAAATTGGAAAGGCAAATGAGGAGGGAAGAAGCAATATTAATCTACAAAAATAAAGCAAGGGTATGTAACCAGAACGACCCTAGCACATTATCGGGCCTGTGGAAAGAACTAATAAGACAAGAAAAACAACAACAAAAGAAAAACAGGCTAAAAAAGACAAGAAAACCAGGATAGGAGAAGAAAATTAAAAAAATTAAAAAAAAAAATACGGAAAAAAAAAAAGTGTTCTTAATGAAACATAGATGGCGCCAACCGGGCTTGATAACGAAATATATCCAGGAAAGTTTTTCCGACGAATGGCAACAAGGAGTATCGGACTCCATTAGCGCGAAGTTAACCACGAACATCGGTGGTAAAGTCACCACGCTCCTGAAGATGCCCAGAGTATGGGCGAAAATTTCGAGTATAAAGAACGGTAAAAATTGATGTTTGAATCCTAAGGCAAAGATCCAATGAGTATACCCAGCGAAAAGTGTGAGAAGTAAAGCCAGTCATCGCATACAATGGACTTTAGGACAATAACGTCAACAAAGACCGGAAAACACGTGCGTGAAATGTTCCCGTCGCTAGAAAGGAATGCCAAGGTAAGTATTATCTGCTAGTTTTTTGTACAAGTTATCCCAAATTAACAAAAATAATAATAATTGGTGGTATAAAAAAACTGCTTGACTGAAAAGAACGGATTTTCATGAAAATTACAAAACAAGTACATTAATAAAAGTCAAATATGTAGACCACAGTCGTCCTCCAGGCAGTCACGTTGTTCCTGGTGTTCACATGGACAAATAATGCATGACTTGGATGAATTTTATAGCACAAGAACCAAGTGTTCTGATGTTTGCAACCCATGAAAACTTTGGAACCATCTGGTGCACCATAGCATTCTTTCTTAGCTTTTTCTTTCTTTTCCTTTGTTCTTTTGAACCTTCCTTCACCATTACTAAACCATCTCCAACCTCTTCCATATCTCTAAAACTATGACAAACGCACGAAAATAATTACCACGTTTGAACGGAACACGTCGACTGTCTGAAAACGTGAATGTCACTGCGTCACTCTTGTCGGCTTCGTCACGTGACCGAATTTTGGAGCTCTGATTGGTTCACTCGACATGTTTGATTTTGCTTGAGCCTGCAGCTAAGACATGTTCATTTTTGTTTGAATCGCACATTTTTCGCCTATGAAATGAGTAGGAGCTGTTTGGTTTGGGTCGGCCGATAATACAGAAACTGAATCAGACCATCATCCTTTATCATATCCAATGCTTACTTGATAATTCACATTTTTGTGATATGTTTGGTTTTGCTTGCACGCTCCTCAGTTTTAGTTTGTCTTTTGTTGACTTTTTATTTCACCCAGTTAAAACATTCAGCTTTCCCTCCCCCTTTGGTCTCATCTTGTCATAAACTGCAATGTGAGAGGCAGTATGATCATATGGTAAGTGGAGGTTTGCGCACTGCATGTTCACTTGCTTGGATTTCCCATCTGTCAGATGTGAAATTTTTAACAATTTAACTGATTTTTACTGGTGGTAGTTTTGAAATTAAATCTCACAATGTTACCTATCATTCCCTCACCAGGGGAATCAACTTTGTGTTTCCCACTTGTTAAGTTAGTTTCATTGGTGTCCTTGTTTGTTGTAATGTTTTGTTGTGGTATGTATTTCTTTTCCACAAAGAGATGGATCGTTTCATAAAAGAGCATCTGTGTATGCCGCGTGATAATACTAGTTACTACTGCCAAAGGCTCTACGCAATGTTGGCAGGTATGTGTAATATGTAATCAATGTGTACCTGTATTGTACATTACATAATGTATATCATCATCATCATTGTCAACCATTATCAATCCACTGCTGGACAAAGGTCTTCCCAAGTTTCCTCCACAACGGTCTGTCTTGTGCCAGTCTCCTCCATGTCACTCCCGCATACTTTCGAATTTCATCCACCCATCTCCCATGTGGTCTTTTCCTGTCCCTTGGAATCCAATCTAAAATTTTGGCTGTCCATCGATGGTCTGTCCTTCTGACAGTATGTCCAGCCCATTGCCATTTCAGGGATTTAACTCTGATCATGATGTCTTCCACTCTTGTCATTTTTCGGATCCACGAGTTCCTCTTCTTATCTCTCCTGGTTACACCAAGCATGCACCTCTCCATGCTTATTTGAGTTGTCTGCAGCCTTTGTATGTCTCTTTTAGTTAAGGTCCACGTCTGTGCACCATACGTAAGCACTGGAAGAATGCATTGATCAAACACTTTTCTTTTAAGACATAATGGCATATTGCTCTTGAAAATTAAGCTGTTTCTTCCAAAAGCTCTCCAGGCAAGTTTTGTACGCCGATTAATTTCTTCATAAATGTGACCCTCACTTGATATATGCTGTCCAAGATAAACGTACGTGTCTGTTATCTCCAGCTTTTCTCCATCAATCGATAAATCTTCATTTCTTGTAAAAGCATTGAACACCACTTTTGTCTTCTGAAAGCTCATTTTTAATCCCATTCTTTACTCTTGTCAGCAAGTTCCTGGATCATATTCTGCAGCTCTGATGGGGTAGTTGCAAAAATGACTATGTCATCAGCAAAAGGAAGGTGGGTTAGATAATCTCCATTAATCTTTATCCCTTTGTTTTCCCAGTTCAGTGATTGAAAGACATTTTCCAATGTGGCGTTAAAGAGCTTTGGACATATGGTGTTACCTTGTCTCACTCCCTTTCCAATTTTTATGTGTGTTGTATTTTCAAACAGCCGAATCTTTGCACTTGCATTTTCATAGATGTTATTAATAATATTAATGTATGCATCTTCAATACCGCAGGATTTGAGAGCTGCTGATGGTTTCACCGAATTTGAGAGCTGCTGATGGTTTCACCGTAACTGCTGATGGTTTCACCGAATCAAAGGCTTTTTCATAATTGATAAAAGCCATGCACAATGGAAGTTCATATTCCCTCGCTCTTTCAATTAGTTCTCTCAGTACGTGGATATGATCTATTGTGCTGTAGCTACTCCTGAATCCAGCTTGTTCTCTCGGTTGAGCCATGTCCAGTGTTACCTTCCAGCGGTGTGAAAGAACTTTAGTGAAGATTTTATAAACCACTGATAGGAGGCTGATAGGTCTGTAGTTCCTGAGATCTCAATGTCACCTTGTTTTTATGTAGCAGGGTCATTGTAGCGTTGTTCCAATCCTCAGGAATCTTCCCTTCATTAAGGCATCGAGTCAAAATTTGGGCGAGTACTGTTTCGATTTCTCCACTTGCTTCTTGTATGATGTCTACAGTAATTCCATCTTCTCCTGGAGCTTTCCCCCGCTTCATGTTCTTGATTGCATGTGCAACTTCTGCTGGGAGGACTAGAAGAGAACTCTGGTACTGGTACCTTTCATGATGTCTGGTGTACACGTATCATCCCTTTCATATAATTTGGAGTAGAAATCTTTCACTCTTGTCAAAATTTCGCCTCTATTTTTTGTTACAGAACCATCTTCTTTTCTCAGTGCCATAATTTGTTTTCTTCCCTTACTGAGATGTCTTTTTGCTATCTTTAGGCTTTGGTTGTTTTTAATTGCTTTCCTCACTAGTTCACAGTTGAGTTTTCTTACGTCTTTGGTGATACTTTTTCGTACTGTCTTGCGTAGCTCTATATATTCCACTTTGGAAGTCACATCTTCTTTAGTTGTCCTCATCTCTCTTCTTTTTTGCATCAACATTTTGGTTTTTCCTGATAATTTGTTCACATGCAACTTGTTCTTAGACCCAGCTAATTTTGTTGCTGTTTCCATAAGAGCTTTGGTTACTTTTCTGTTAACTTCAGAAATATCCACTTCTTCCGATGTTAGGCCTTCTAAAGCAGAGAATCTGTTCTTCAGTTCCAACTTGAAGGTATTATGGTGTTTTTTTAAGGTTGGCTATGTCAATACATTTTGTTTGTCTTATGAGCTTGCCACGTTTAAGTTTAGTGTTGAGGTGCATCTTACATCTCACCAATCCATGGTCACTACCTGTGTTGAACTTGTTTAGCACACTGCAGTCTTCTATGACGAATTTTTTGTTACACATAATAAAATTAATTTCACCTGTCGTCCCATTTGGATGTCTCCGTGTCCATTTCCTGTGTAGCTTTTTCTTGAAAAAGGAGTTCAAGATGAAAAACCCTTCTGCCTCTGCAAACTCAACGAGAGTATTTTCACGCTGGTTTCTGTTACATACATACATATCACTAAGCTGTTCTCTGAGATTCAGAGGTTAGCTTCAAAAAGAAATACAAACTACCAGATAATTTTTACTTACTGTTGCCATATCAAACTTCTCCAGTTACAGCGATCTTGACATACAATTCAGGCTTCACTCACATCCATCACATGCCATGCACAAGATCTTTCATACTTCATACTCATAATCTTTTTCTCATGCAGACACTCCTGAATCTGATCCACCCATGTCTTCCTTGGCCTTCCTCTGCCTTTCCTTCCTGCCACTTTGGCTGAAAAGATTTTCTTAGTAAGCATTTCATCACTTATTCTTTCAACATGGCCAAACCACCGAAGCATATTGGTCTCCACCTTGCTAACAACATTTTGCTTCATATCACACAACTGCAATACATCTTCATTTCTCACACAATCATATCGTGTCTTGCCACAAACCCCACGTAAGTAACGCATTTCTCCAGCACACAAACAACTCCTATGTTTCTTCTGCAGTACCCAGGTTTCACTGCCATACATCAGAGTAGGAACAATTACAGTTTCAAACACAGCCATGCGGGACTCTCTAGAGAACCCATCATTCCTGTGAAAACCTCCCAGAGCAGCTATGACTTTCAAAGAAGAATTCACTTGCCTACTGATTTCACCATCCAACTTGTTCTCTCTGTTAAACATGCTTCCTAAATACACAAACTCACTCACCTGGTCAATCACAGTGCCATTTATACTTACATTACATTCAGTGCTACCCGTTGCTCTCTCAAACACCATAACTGGTTTTTCTCTTATTTATACTCAGTTTGAATTTCATGCAAACTTCGTGCATCCGAGTCAACATACTCTGCAACTCACTTTTGCTCTCTGCCAACAGGACAGTGTCATCAGCATACAGCAGACAAATCAACAAGGCTCACAACCCGACATTTTTTGATTTTTATGAAACTTGGTATAATTGTAGTATTCATCAATATAAACAAACATGATTTTTTTCAGAATTTTTAATGCATCCGTTTTTGAGTTATTGATTTTTGAAATTTCAAAAAAAACCCCTGAAATTTCATCATCTGAGCAAACTTTAACTGCCAATTACTCGGGTTCTAGTAGAGCTGGGGTCATGAATTATGGCTCATTTTAAAGATCTTGAATTGGGCTTTCATTTGATATGCCACATAGCACTATTAAAAAAATTAATGTCAATTTTAAAATGGAAATATTAAAAAAACATGTGTTTTTTTTAAATCTGAAAAATAATGTATGTTTAACAAGCATTATTTTTCTACATATCCTGAAAGTTTCATAATGGGATCGCTATAAAAAAAAATAACGTAGAACAATGCAACTGAAATGTGCCAGATGTACTTACCGGTTCTACCCATGACTGGAAGGGTATTCTTTATGTGGTTTGTGTAAAATGTCATACTTGTTCTTTTAAACATTGTGAATGTTAAAGAATGAAAATAAACATCTAAGTAATTTGAAACTGTGTCCCAAAGTAATTCATTTCATAATTCAGTATAAGGTTCTGTGTGCATATTTACATTTACAAAATTATTTTATCTTCTATATGTATCTTGCTTTTTTCCTTTCTTTTAAATTTTGCTGCACTTGTATGCCAGTGCTTGATATGTCTTCTTTGTCTCAGTCATTGTTAAATTATATACTCTTCCAGTAGCTGTTCTCGGGTCAACTTTTAACAAAACATCAGATTTATGAACCAACAGTATATCCGGTGATTGAGGATACTTGTATGATGGAGATGGACCCTGCGGCTCCAGGAAGCTCACTTTTACCTCTTCTGTGTCCTCATTCACACCAAGTACACATCCCAAATACCAGTGCACTGAGTACTTACTAATCACAAAACCTACCATATTTTCAAAAGTAAAATTCTCTTCCCCTTCATCTGTTGCACATATCTCTTCTTTAAAATGCTCAGAAAGTGAGTAAGTTTTAACTAGTAATTTGCATTTTCCTGCAGGAATGAAACGATGGAGTTTCTAAGTACCACTTATTGTCTTAGCAGAAGCTATTCTACTTTTAAGGATAATTTCCTCCTCTTTGTAATTTTCTGTTGTTGCAAACCGAAAGTGAATGGAGGCAATATTAGCAGTGGCCCATTCAAAGAGTTGGCGTGGGGTCATAATTTGATTATTATAAACAAGTTGTAAACTTGCCTTTGCAGCTAATCGCTTCACAGTACCCCCTATCCCATCACATGCATTTTTGCCATGTGCTGTTGCAAAAAAATTCCATTCTGCTTTTATATTAAAGTCAGTCTCGTGGTAGCCCAAGCTGAGGAAGTTTGACTTGTTTTTGTATTGTGAAGCTGCTCCATCTGAAAAATAAAATATCTTTTCAGGTTTTTGAGAAAAATCGGGAATTAGGCAGTCGGATATAATCACAAAACTTACATGTCCTAGGTTCCGAGTTTTCTCATCTCGATAGTATATAAAACTATAGGATGCAGGGTTGCTTGGGCATTGTTCCAGTGAAAACCCTGAGCTGCATCTTGCAATACAAAAGAATAATTTTCAGCAAAGTCACAAATTACTATGTATTGATTTTCTGTTATTGTGTCTTTAAGATGTCTTAAGTAACTTGACTTTACTTTAAAACCTTGGAAAGAAACACAATTTGTTACCCTTATGGATATATATTAACTTTTTAACTAATTATAATTAATTCATTAACATTTGCAGTGTTTGTAAGACCAGGGATAACATTTTAGACAGACAAAATAAACAATTCCTCAGTCACTGATGGTGCGTTTAGTAACGTCCTATGTTATTTATTTTTTTATAGTGATCCCATAGCGATCCCATTATGAAACTTTCAGGATATGTAGAAAAATAATGTTTGTTAAACATATATTTTTTTCAGATTTTTTAAAAAACATATTTTTTTTAATATTTCAATTTCAAAATTTTAAAATTGAAGTAAAAAGTTTCTTAATAGTGTCATGTGTCATATCAAATGAAAGCCCAATTCAAGATCTTTAAAATGAGCCATAATTCATGACCCTAGCTCTACTAGAACCCGAGTAATTGGCAGTAAAAGTTTACGCAGATGATGAAATTTCAGGGTTTTTTTGAAATTTCAAAAATCAATAACTCAAAAACGCATGCATTAAAAATTCTGAAAAAATTCATATACGTTTATGTTGATGAATTCTACAAATATACCAAGTTTCATAAAATCAAAAATGGTCAGGTTAAAAATGCTATTTTTGCTGGTTGATTCCACATGGAATGACCTGCATGCATGCGTCCATAAATATATTAAACAGCCATGGTGACAGTACCAAAACCTTGTCTAACTCTTGCACCAATGGAAAACCATTTTGATAAAACACCATTCACTCGTACACAAGCTCTACTACCAGCATACATGGCTTTTACACTATTAATTAAATTCCCAGTAACACCATATTCATCCAATACCTTCCACAAAAGTGTCCTATTCACTCGGTCATAAGCTTTCTCTAAATCTATGAAGGCAGTAAAAACTTTCTTCCCAACAGCCAGATACTTTTCAATCATCGTGCGGAATGCAAAAATCTGTTTAGTGCAGCCTTTACCAGGCATAAAACCACTCTGAACATCCCACACTTTCAATGATGTAAGACCTCGTACTTTTTCGGTAACAACCTTACCAAACACTTTCCCTGGCACACTCAGTAGGCTAATACCACGATAGTTCTTGCATTCAGTCTGATCACCTTTTCCCTTGTACAAGGGAACAATAATAGCATCCTTCCAATCCCGAGGGACCATTACTAACTCCCAGCACAACTGGAAAATTTCAGTTAACCAGTCAATTATAGAGTCACCACCATATATCAACATCTCTGCAGTTATGCCATCAACTCCCAGAGCCTTACCATTCTGAAGAGATTTTAGAGCTTTACACACTTCTTCTCTTGAGATCCCTCCTGTGCTTTCATCCCTCATTGTGACATCATCTGCATCTGTCTCAGAATTATCTTTGCTTTCCTGATCTAATAACTCACAGAAGTATTCACCCCATCTTTCACTTAACTCATTGGGCTCCCATATCATTTCCACAATCTCGTTCTTCACACAACTTACAACTTTGTTTCCCCTATTTTTCCCGAGTCTCGTGTACTTCCAGAAGGACTTTCTATCTTTCCAAAAAGCCAGTTCATGCCTTTTCACTTTCTCCTTCCTATCTTTTGCCTTACTGTGGCAAACCAGCTTAGCAGCTTCTTACAGCGATATTCATCCACAGAGACTCTACCTTGCAACATCCCCAAATAGGCTTCCTTCTTTTTCTTTACTGCCTCTCTAATCTCACTATTCCACCAAGCATCACCTCTATTGTTACCCACTATTGTGGTGCCACAGACATCTTTAGCAGCAGTGACAACACAGTTCTTAAAACATTCCCACTTCTTTTCTACATCCCTCGCACCAGACTTCAGATCCTTCAGTCGTTCTCTGAGTAAGTCAGAATACCGCTGATGATCTTCAAGGAGCATATCAACCTTTATTCTTTCTATCCTGGGTCTCTTCCTATTCCTTTTCCTCCAACCAACATTAAGTTTCACTCGTGACACTACCAAGTAATGATCAGAACCAACATCCGCACCTCTCATCACACGGGTGTCAACAACTAAGTGTTTCAAACGCTGATCGTAGACAACAAAATCTATCACACTCTTTTGACCAAGAGTAAGATTTTCCCAAGTATATGTGTGGATATACTTGTGGTTGCAAAATGTATTAGATACACACAAACCATTCTCAATGCAGAGTTCAATTAATCTTTCACCATTATCATTCACACAAGGATCATTAAACTTACCCAGAACATTGCCAAAAATTGCATTCTGCGCACCTACTCTAGCATTGATATCCCCTGCTATTATAACTTTTTCTTTAGCACCAAACTGGCTCAAAACAGCTTTTAGCTCATTCCAGAAATCTTCTTTCTTATCAGAAGGTTCCGAGTCACAAGGAGCACACACTACAACAATTACAATTCTCTGAAGTTTCACTTTCAAACGAATCCAGAGAATTCTCTCACTTATGCAACTATAGTGAATCAAGTTGTTCTTCATCTTTTCACTTAATATCACACCTACACCAGCCTGTCCTCTCATATTATCCAATACTCCAGACCACACACTCACCGTGCCATTCACTTCTTCTACCCCAATTTCCTTCTTTTTGGTTTCACTTACACACAGCACATCCAGTCTATACTTATGCATCTCCTCAATCACCTCACTCATCTTGTCATTTATAGCTCTAGTATTCCATACACCAATCTTACATTCACTCAGTCGAGATCTCTTTCTCATACGCCGTTTAGAAAGTCCAGGTCGATTCCGTGGTGGACCGTCCTTCTCAAGTGTGGTAGGTCCACCATATCCCACACTTGAGTTATTCTTAATATTTCTTTTTGTCTTTTTAATCAGGTAAGTACATCAGTGTGGGGGATTAGCCCACAGCTGAGGGTTCCAGTTGGTCATTCAACCTAAGGATTCTGGAACAAAACCCAGTGAGTTGGGGTCTTTTTGCCAATGTCACACAGAACTAGCTTATAATTATCTTCAAGTGCTGCTTACCTTTATTATTTAGATGACGAATTTCCTCATAAAATTCTTCAATTTTTTCTTCAGGATAACTTGTGGTGGGTGCATAAGTTTGAATTATCTGAGCCTGGTATCTTCTCGAGAGTTGGATAACCAGTCATGCAGCTCTGTCAGAGGAACTTTCAACTTCTACAACTTTATCCTTCAGTTTCTTGTTTATTATAAATCCAACACCACTAGTTCTGCCAGTATCTGTCCCACGATAGTAGAAGAGATGTCCACTTTTCAGTTCAATGAGATCTTCTCCTTTTCTCACTTAGCCCGACGATGTCCCGCTTGATCCTTTGTAGTTCCTCTTCCAATTCAAGAAGCCTTGAATCAGAAGATAGGGAACTTCCATTATACGTAGCCAAGGTCAGCATCACATGGCAGCCTTGTCCGGTCCTCCAGTGATTCTTAACATTCTCTGCCTTCATGTCGCACTGGCCGCTGCCTTGGCCAGGTACATTCCAGCTGCCGGAGACTGAGGGCCAAGATTTAAGTTGTGGAGTCATTTTGGAGGGGTTTGGCCATAACTCACCACGCTGGCCAAGCGGGTTGGTGAGTGTGTATATACAGCATGATATATAAATAATATGTAGCACTGAGGTTAGGATCAGTGCTACATATATATTATATATGTAGCACTGAGGTTAGGATTTGGGATTCGTCTCACAATTACCCCTGTACCCCTGCCAGTGTTTACGATTTTTTTTTTTTTTTTTTTTTAGAAAATGTTTGGTTTTTGTGGAATTCTAAAATTCTAATAATTAATAGTTTTTTGTTGTAATATGTTTCCTTTTTTACTACCATTGCAGCAGATTAAGTGTTACAGATTATCCATAGTTACGGTGGGAATTGTTGGTCTGCTATGGAGTACAGGAAACTGAACATGCTGCAGATATCAAAAATCTCAGTGAAGTAATGTTATTCAACATCTGTGTAAAGTTCATTTCCAAGTTTCTAACATTTATTAAACATTTTTGGGATTGCTTATTGCATGTTTTTAGTATTGTGGCATTTCTTCAATGCTTTTTCGATATTTTTTGGACGTCTTCATGCCATGTGCTGGCAAAAAATGTTAGGAAC
Source organism: Macrothele yani (assembly GCA_039090855.1). Lineage (NCBI taxonomy): Eukaryota > Metazoa > Arthropoda > Arachnida > Araneae > Macrothelidae > Macrothele > Macrothele yani. Next base: position 90,652,982 of record CM077012.1, on the reverse strand, counting down.
TTCTGGAATCGATTGTTCTAGCAGGGTATTCAATGAGTTTTGATATTTCGAATTTTTATGACCAAGCTGCCCCCCCTCCCCGTTATTGTGTTCTTATTTTTTAGGTTTTTCTGATCATGATCTTCATTTTAATATTATCGGTAATAGTAAAAAAGAGGAACTTTATTTTTAACGATTTTTTCTTAGTTTATTCTTCAAAACCAAACCATAGCACAAGGATTCCTCACCCTCTCCTCCTCTTTAAAGTGAAGTTACATATCAGAATTGGTACTTAATCTCTCAGTGATGGAATCTGAGCAAATTACATGGCCCCTAAAATTGTTTTCATGACAAAGTGAACTATGCAGTACAGATTTTTAATATTTAATTTTGCTTAATAAAATGTGTAGGTAAGCTCGTCTTCCTTTGTTTACAGCAAAATTGTGTCACTGTGAAAGAGTTGAATTTGTACACGAGTTTTATAGAGGTATTTTTTATATATTTTTTTGATAGTCAAATTTTCAAAGTAGAACCTATTTCACCATCAGGAATACATCACTGAAGTAGTTACCAATCAGTCATGATTATTGTTTTTGATACTTTTCACTATTTCTACCTCTTCTTCATGCTTCCTCTTCAAAATTAAGTGTGATTGGCAGGGGATTATGCTTTGATTAATGTATGTCATGTCCATGTGCATGTGTCAAACCCAGTCTTCATTGCTATGTTTCTAATAGCTGCTTTATGTTCTTCCATACAGATTTTTATACTTCTCATATCACTTATATAACTTAGTCCACAAATGCAGTCTATACTATAGACTACCACTTCTTATAACTGGATGTTTTCTTCCTGTTGCTTCAGGGATGGAAGGAATTTCTTTAATTTGTTATTCAGTTCTGGGGCAAGCCTGATTTTATAGTTTTTACTCTAATCCTTTTTGTTTTTTTGAAAAATCATTTGTGGTCAGTAATCTTGCTGGTGAATTTGAAGTTATTTTGTTGTCTCTTTTTCTTTTTATTCCTGAAAATACTCTTTATGAATGGGGAGGGGAAAATGTTTTCATTAATGTCATTAATTAGTAGCAAAATTGTGTTCAAACATTACTGAGAGTGCACTAGAAGGTGGTTTAACCACATGTACTGATGGAAGATCACCATATGGACAGGGTCAGGAGCCAGTCACCTTTCTCACCTTTTTAAACCTTTTTTAAAATTAATCACCTTTTGCATCCTTTTTCAGCTTTTGTCACCTTTTCAAACCTTTTTTTACCATATTGGGGGAAAATGTACAATTTAACAATATAGTTTTAAAAGCTGCTACTTTAATCAGTGTCCTCGTGGTGACGTCACGCTCACCAGTGAGTGGGGATCACGTTCGGGCGCTCAATGAGCCAGCCGTTACTCTTTCAGAAGCCGTGCAGAGGTAGTCAGAAAGGGAGTTGTCATAGCAACGGTCAGTTGATTGATGGCTTCAGCGCAGGGAATGTTGCATCATAGCTGTGAACTGGATGGAGGGGGGGAGGAAGGGATTTGCAAAAACTTCCTTGTTTAAACGGGCGCACAATGTTGACTGATAAACAACATCTCTGGTACGCTACTGGAATAAAAAATGATTTTCTATCTTCGCGAAATTTCAACAAAACTGGCTGCAAATTTAATGAACTTCATAAATTGTTAAAAGGAACAAACCCACCAACTTTCATGCAAAATGGATAAAAATTGTGAAAATTAGATACTAAAATTTTTAATCACGTTTTCAATTTCGTACAACGGCAGTTTTCTGCTCTGAATGTCATAATAAAAATTGTTATGAGCAATTAAAAAGTTTTCATTTGATTGTAGTGACATTTGCAGGATAACCTTGTATGACTCAGTTACAACATCTCACATCTGTAAAAAATTCAGATCTATTAATTGAAAATTTCGAAGAGAGAAATGCGGCGCTTCGCTGCATCATTAAGAGGTTGACCCAGAGACCTTTCTTGTAAACACAGGAGGAAACTGTCTTTTGATCTAAAAGCCAGAAGTATGGAATGATGAGACAAAGTAAAAACAAATCGCCCTCCAATCCAAACGCATCAAAAATCCGAAATAAAACAATAACATATCCTTAGGCCGGTGTAACGATGTTTTGTTACACCAGCCGACCGCCGAGGGTGGAGAATGTATAGCACAGCATACTTTTACTGTGATTCAAACTCATTGCCCCAGCACCCAAAGTTTGTCATCGATAAATACCAGCAGACTTGGGGCAGGAAACTATAATAACGATATCCTGAACCTGCAAAATGCTGCAACTTTTTTGCTAGTCAAAACACAGAATTGTTATTATTATTTTTTGTGAGTAAAGTGTTGCATGCTTTAAGGTTAATTTTTTTTTGAAACTGAATTGAAAAAAAAAATGCTGTTAGGCGGCAGCCATTTATTTTCAGTCGACCCGGTGACCGGGCGCCTTGGTTTTGTCTACCCCTGATTGTAAGTATGCCTACAACTATGTGAATGTAGTTATTTCTGTACTCCTATACCTCCCCTTATAATTGTAGGAAAGCCTGAACTTCATTTCAGATGGGCCAGGATTTCTCTTAGACTTGGACAGAAAAATAAAAGATGTATCTTTACAAATATTTTATGAAACTGGTTGAAATTTTAATGACCACCATAAACCGCTAATAAAAACATGACCTCCAAATTTTGCCAGAATTAATTAAAAACTTTTTCAATTAGCCCTCAAAATTTTATTGACAGTTTTTGTGTATACCATTTGTTACTGTTTACCGATGATTAAAAATTTCCAGGGCTAATTTAAAAAGTTTGCAACCGATTTCGGCATAATTTGGAGGGTGTCTTCCTGTTACCAATTCATTTTGTTGATCAAAATTTCAGCAAGTTTCGTGAAGATTTCGCAAAGTTAGTTTTTGCCTTTTTTTTTTTTTTTTTTTTTTGCCTAGTTTTGAATCAATGATGGTAGGAGACTGGGACTTCACCATCTTTCTTTTGATTGGAGGGTGGCGGAAATGTAGGCACTTTATTTATTATTTATTGTTGCAAGGAGTCGGGACTGGGCGGGCTGTCAATCAATTAATGAACAGGTTTTCTTCTTTTCAAAAGCTGGGGAGACTTATTTCAAAGCCAAAAGCCTCGTGTATTTCTGGTGCATTGAAAGCCCAAGGGACAGTTTTAAATGGTAATTTCTTGTTAAGAATCAGTACTACGTACTTATGTTTTAGAAACTAAAAAAAAAAAAAAATCCATAAAACTCAGCATTTTCCCTCTTCATCTGTTTTAACTCTAAAATATCCATAAAAATGGCAGGCTTGTTCTAACCCAATAGTTCTGCTAAAAATTTCAAAATGGGAAAATATAAATTCCGTAGTGAATGGCTGGAAAAGACAGATAATTAATTCGACGGCTAAAGATTCTGTATGATGTAGAAAGCATAGTGAAAGTGAACTATTTTGTACTGTGTGTTGCTGCACCATTAACTTTGAAACAAGGTTTCCAGGCGATTTTTAATCACTTGCTTACATCAAAACATAAATTAAACTTTGAATCTAAATTTGGACTAAACCAACTACGCTTAGAACTTGCACCTTCTCCTGCATGCTTAGAGCACTTACAACCTTCAAGTTCAACTTGTGCACCAACACTTCGAATTTATAGTGCCAAGGAAAGTTCTACTACTGATGAATTGATTTGGATGATGAAATCAGTGTGTAGTAATTATTCAATGGAATCATCACAAGATATTCATGATGTTTTTAAAAAACTGTTTCCTGACAGTGTCCCTGAACATTTTTCTCTTTCCCCTAAGAAAATGTGATACTTAATCACTGATGGACTGGCTCTTTATTTCCGGGAACTAATGTTAGAGGAAGCATGTTCATCGTTCTACACATTGAGTTATGATGAAACAACTAATGTTAAAGATAAAAAGGAGCTACAAACAACCATCACATTTTGGTCAGAAAGCAAACGTGGCATAACAACACGGCACCTCAGAACTTTCTTTTTAGGTAAAGCGGATGGTGAAACATTGCATAAAAAAACTATGTGAAGCACTTTCTGAGGCCAATTTATCACAAAACAGATGCCTAATGCTTGTATCAGATGGACCTAATGTTAATAAAAAGTTTTTAGGCTTTTCAATAGTAATGTCCAGAAGATACGAGGGACAAGTCTTATAAACATGGGTACCTACAACATCCACACAATGCATAATGCATATGTAAAATCATTGGAGTATTTAGGTGAAGAAGCTTCTGAGCTGCTGATCAACATTTACCATTATTTTGATGATTGGCCTGCCCGTTGGGAAGAGTTTGAAGAAATGCAATCTAAATATAATGTTCCACACCACAAATTTTTGAAACATGCAACAACAAGGTGGCTTACCTTGGGGCCTTCAGCCAACAGGATTTTGGAGCAGTGGGACATTATTCAGTTCTATTTCCTTAAGCACATTCCTCTGAGAAAAAATTCTGCTGCTCTTCAATCCAGATCCTACAAGGCTGTTGTGAATGCCTTAAAGAAACCTTCAATAAAAGCTGAACTTCATTTCATTATTTCATCTGCAGAACTATTCATGAAGTTCACACAACGTTTTCAGTACCAAGCACCCATGGTCCACAAATTGCATGAAGAAATAGGGGACATTCTTCAGACCTTCATGGCTCGTGTTTTGAAGACTGCTGTCATTAGAAAAATCACTAATTTTTTAAAGTTGATCTTGATGAACTGTTTGCAGTTGGTAATCTGCTTCCTCTTGAAAAAATTGTCATTAATGAAAAGGTCACAGATGAGTTTTCTAAACTGAAAGAAAGTGATAAGTTGTTGTTTCTGAAGGAAGCTCAAAAGCACTATATTACTGCTTGTAAGCATGTGATAGAAAAGACTTGTTTATCAAATGGATCACTTAAAAATTTTAGATTTTTAGACCCAAAAGAAAGAATGAATGATAGAAGCTGCAGAGACATACTGAAAGTTGCAAAAATTATGCCATTTCATGTTCAACTGGATTATTTGTTAGATGAATGGAAAATTTTGCAACTAGAAAAAGATGATACAGCCACAGCATTTGAAAACAAAACTATTGATGATTACTGGCAACAACACATCTCAAAAAGGGACTCATTATCAAAAGATATAAAGTTTCCAAATGTTGCAAAAGTCATAAAGGCAGCTCTTACTTTGTCACATGGAAATGCTGACATAGAGAGACGATTTTCCATTTCTAAGCATATATTAAGAGAAGATAAATCAGCAATGACTGAACGATTGTTAAACAGTGTACTGACTGTGAGGGATGCCTTGAAACAGTATCCTAATTTTCTTTTCATACCCATTAATCCAAAACTCATTAAGTACGGACAACAAGCACATTCAAAGTACACTGCCTTTATGGAAGAATGTAAGATGAAAAAGAAAATTAAATTAGAAGAAAAGCAAAAAGAAGAACAAAAAAGAATGGATTATGAAGAAGATATGAAAAAGATGAAAAAGATAAAAAAGTCAATCAAATGTGAGACTGCTGCTCTGAATGACAAGAAAAAAGAACACCTACAAACTAAGGAGGCAAGAGAAGAACTCTTTTTCGAAGCTTCAGCTAAACTGAAGAAAGCACTCGAAAACAATGATTTAAAGGGAGCAAAATTAGCTGAAGGCATGCTCGAGGGAGTAAAATGTATGCAAACAGAAGAAAGAGTGAAAGAAAAGGAAGTGGAAATTATTCAGAAGAACCTTGAGAAAATAAAATAAAGTATGATTACATCATTTTTTGCTAAGATGCCTAGAAAACAGTAAGCCAAACAGTTTTTTCTTCAGAATTTTTTTTTTTGGAGCATTAAAAAGAAGTAATTGTATGCCATAGATTTTCAGAATTTTGTGTAATTTTATTTTCTGTAATATTATATAATGACAATAAAATGGGCATACCCCATCCTGGACCATAATAAAGAAATGTATTATGATCTTACCTGGCCTTTTTTGGTACCCCCGCACGGGGATAACCGGTTTTCCGGTTATTTGGGGAGCGGCGCCCCCATGGCCCGAGCTGACCTTGTGATAGAACATCTTACTTTTTCGTCCTGCGCGATTATGTTGCCGAAGGGACAGCTGTTCATCCAGCTGCTAGGGGATGGCGTCCCCACGGCCCGAGCCGACTTGTGCTATATGTGATGATTTTCACATTTGTTTTGTTTTTTGTTTTTTTTTCACTTGACACGCTCCCGCCTCAGTTGTAGGCTGCTGAGGTTGTGATTATGCGCCAGCTCTGGATTATAGTTTCTCGTTTTCTATCCTGTCTGCTCCATTTTGTGTTCCTTTTGTTTTTCCGAGCTGGTTAGCTAGACCTACCTGCACGTTTGCCGTGTGCGGTGACCCGTAAGGTGGAAAAGGAGATGCTGGAGGCTGAGGTTTCTGGAGGCCTGGGTGTTGTTGTCGCCAGTTGCCAACACTCCTCTTTGCCCCCTGCTTCACCCTAAATGGGCGGCTAGGAACTAACCCACTACTAGTCAATGAGGTCTGTGGCCGAGTGGAGCCCAGACCTCTAACGGCTTGTCGTTTCGCACGACAGGGTGAGTCTGGGGATAGGGTGGGCATGCCAAAGGGGTGTTCCCCAGGCACGGGAAAGTCTGGGTGCACGCTGAGCGCATGTCTGCCCTATCAACTTGCTATATCCGCTTCCTATCCCTAGAGCCGTGTCCTGCGTCCACTTGGGCTTGTGGACCACCAGTTCTCCCTCGTTGGGCTCGATTGTGGGTGGGGAAGTCGGCGGACGAAATCTTTCACTTTTTCATGGCTCTCAATGATATTTCCCACGAACCTAAAACCAAAAGAGGTAATGAGGAAGGCTCATCCCCTTCCGCAAAAAAAAAAAAAACCCATGTTCCTGATTGTTCAAATGCTCGTTTCTTTTTGTGCACTCATTGGACCCTTCAAAGCCTTTGAGTGCCAAAAGTCCATTTTGGATTAACTTCAATCTATAGCACTTTCAATCTATAGCAAGCTCTCCTAAGAGCGTTAAAAAGCTCCAATCTGGAGATCTTCTTGTAGAGATGTCTACTGTGGCCTACAGTTCCACACTTCTTAACACCTCATGGATACCTAAATTCATCTCAAGGTGTTGTCTCCTCTCAGGACCTCGTTGAGTGTTCCAAGGAAGAACTACTTGAAGAACTGAGGAGTCAACACGTTACGAGTGTGCTGCGTATTCTATTCAGGCGGAATGGGCAGTCCGTCTCGTCCCGGAACATCATTTTAACTTTTGATGGCCCTTCCCTGCCTACGTCCATCAAGGCTGGGTATCTCCACCTAGAAGTACGCCCGTACATCCCTAACCCTTTGAGATGTTTTAGGTGTCAGTCTTACGGCCATTCTCAGCAGTCGTGCAGGACCAATCCTAGGTGTGGACGCTGTGGTGCCACAGAGCATCTTTTATCAGAATGTGTGGCCGAGGCCGAGTTTTGTGTGAACTGTAAGGGTTCACACGCAGCATCAGCCAAAGATTGTCCCAAGTGGAAGGAGGAGAAAGAAATTCAAAGGCTAAAGACGGTGGAGAATATTTCCTATCCTGAGGCCAGAAGGAGAGTAGTTCCTGCTTCTTCTGATCGGCGCTCATATGCATCAGTGGTGGTTGCAAAATCTACAATCGGCATTCAAACCGACATTCAGATCCCTACTAAATGTCCCTATAAGCTGGACGATATCATCGCAGCCGGACTGGAGGCACTCCAGTCTCGAGCTAGGGGTCTGAAAGCGCCACCCACCACTTCGCCGAAGCAGACTCATCCCACCACCAGCAAGGGAACTCAGGCCACTTCTTCTAGCAAGAAAACCAAAGCCCAGGATAAGAAAAACATTTCTTCTCCTCCAAAACCTCAGCAAACGACTCAACGTCATGCGCCTCCCGTTAAGACACTTGGGACAAAGCATGCTCCCATCTTGGCCCCTGGTCACACGCCTCCAGATCTGGGGGAACCCCCATCAGAGGTGATGGAGCCTGACTTCGTTTGATCATTTTCATTTCACTTATAACCATGGCTTCAATCATTCAGTGGAACTGTCGAGGTTTTCGGATGAGTTTTGATGAAGTGAAACATCTGCTTTCATTTTACTCTCCGGTGTGCCTTTGTCTACAGGAGACGAATCTTAAACCATCAGACCTGCTTTCAGTTCGAGGCTACAGTGCGTATCGGACAGATAATGCATCGGGAGACATCGCCTGTGGGGAGTCGCTATTCTTGTCCCTCACAGTGTTCCGGTGTCTTCCGCTGCGATATCAACAACTTTGCAGGCCGTGGCGGTTGGAATATCTGTGCCTGTGCCTCTTACTGTCTGCAGTGTCTATCTGCTGCCGGACGAGAACGTGAGCGTCTCTGTTCTGGAGAGATTGGTTGATCAGCTGCCTTCACCCTTTCTTCTTTTGGGTGACTTCAATGCCCATCATTTGTGGGGTAGTGTCAGCATCAGCACGAGAGGTCGTCGCATAGAGTCCCTTCTGTCCTCGGCCTCTCTGTGTCTTTTTAACGCCGGTGCTGACACATACTTCCATGAGCCGACAAGATCCTTCAGTGCGATCGATTTGACCCTGGGATCACCATCGATTATTGCTGATTGGTTGTGGACGGTGTGTAATGACCTCCACGGGAGCGACCATTTTCCGATTTTGCTCTCGCATCATGCGAACATGCCATTTTCTGCCTCCCGCACTCCTCGGTGGAGGATGGAGCGTGCGAGATGGGAGGTCTTCACACCGTCAGCATTGATATCTTCTGCAATGGTGACCCAAGAGTCAATCGACGCAGCTGTTCTTGAAGTCACAAATTGTATTCTTCAGGCAGCTGATCTTTCTATACCAAAAACATGTACGACACTCTCCAGAAGTCTGAAGCCTTGTTGGACCCCTGAATGCGCAGCGGCTAGGAGAGCTCAACTTAGGGCCTGGTCTACGTTTCGGCGTTATCCAACCGATGCTAATCTCGTTGCATTCAAACGAGCAAAATCCTATGCTCGGTTGGTGTGTCGACGTAGCAAGAGGGAGTCTTGGATCCAGTATGTTTCATCTCTCACTTCTCGTGCCAGTTCGAAAAGTGTGTGGGACAAGATTCGTAAGATCCGGGGTAACTACAGCTCTCACCAGATCTCCATTCTCGAGAGTAATGGCTGCACATATGCTGAAGTTGGGGAGATTGCTGATTGTTTGGGGGAGGCGTTTGCCTCCGTGTCTAGTGACTTGGCGTATCCTACTTCTTTTCAAAGAATAAAATCCACTGTGGAACGCCAGAGAATCTCATTTGCGCCTTTTCTCGGCACTGGATATAACTCCTCCTTCAGCATGGTTGAACTCAGGGTGGCTCTGCATCGGTCCGGCGCTACATCTGTCGGTCCCGATGGAATCCACTATGACATGCTCCGTCCTCTCTCGCAGTCGTCTCTCGAGAATCTCTTAATCTTGTATAATCATATTTGGTCGGAGCACAGTTTCCCGGAATCTTGGCGAAAAGCTTTTGTTCTGCCTTTTCCCAAACCTGGCAAGGATCCCAAGTCTTCCTCTGGTTATCATCCAATTGCTCTCACTAGCTGTCTGTGTAAAGTTCTTGAGCGCATGGTTAATTCCCGGTTAATTCATTTTTTAGAATATCATCAAGTACTTTCACCATCACAAAGCGGCTTTCGCCGTCATCGTTCACCTCACGATCATCTCCTGCACCTTGAGACATCTGTGCGCGAGGCGTTTGTGCGTAGGCAGCACCTGGTGTCCGTTTTCTTTGATATTGAAAAAGCCAATGATCGAGCGTGGCGGCACGGTATTATCCGTGACCTCCACGCATGCGGATTGCGAGGAAATCTTCCCACCTTCATCGTTAATTTTTTCGCAATCGGGTGTTCCAGGTGCGCCTGGGTATGACACTCTCGGCACCGTTCCATCAAGAACAAGGTGTTCCTCAAGGTTGCATTTTATCTGTCACATTGTTCATCCTCCGCATTAATTGTCTTTTCATAAATCTTCCTCCTGCGGTTTCGGCTACTGTCTATGTTGATGACTTGCACATTTTCTGCTCGTCATCAAGCATGCATTTTATTGAAAGGCAGTTGCAGTCTGCAATTAATCAGATCTTTAAAGCGGCGAATAGCAGTGGTTTCGTTCTTTCTCCCGACAAGACAGCGTGTGTCCATTTCTGCCGGAGGCGTGGCCTCCATCCTGACCCAGAGCTGTATTTAGACCGTGCAGCCATACCAGTTGCACCGGAGACCAAGTTTCTTGGTCTGACCGTCGACCGTGTGCTCGTTCGGCGGCTCAAGATTTCCTGTCTCCGGGCTCTATCTATTCTTAAGATCCTTTTGAGAGTCTTGTGGGGCGCAGACAGAATGTCTTTGTTTCGAATTTACCATTCATTAATACGGTCAAAACTGGATTATGGTTGTATCGTGTATGGCTCTGCTCATTGTTCCGTTCTCCGGCCTTTGGACACTATTCACCATCAAGCACTGCGTCTTTGTTCGGGAGCATTTCGAACATCTCCAATTCCCAGCCTTTATGCTGACGCGAACGAACCATCACTTGAATTACGCCGTCTGCAGCTGTCTATTCAATTCTACCTAAAACTTAGATCTCTTCCAGACCATCCTTTATACGATGCAGTTTTTCATCCCCAGCATGCTCGTTTATTCGGGAACCGACCCTCGTGCATTTCAACCTTCGGTCTTCGTATTGCGGCTTAGCCCATGATGTAGGGCTCGACTTGTCACTTGTTGGAGAGACCAGGGGCTTTGGGGATTCTCCATGGCACCCACTTGGTGTCATGGTTGATACCACCTTTACATCTTTCGATAAATCCTCAACCCCTGCATCAGTGTACCAGCAGCTCTTCGCTGAGCACTGTGACCTCAATTCTGACTACACTCCTATTTTTACTGATGGGTCCAAGATGCATGGAGTCGTTGTATCCGCGGCTGTCTGTGTAGATGACGTTTCAGTAGCGCGGATCACAGCTGAGGCCACGGTGTTTTCGGCGGAGATGCATGCTGTGTATCTCGCCCTTCTCCATGTTCAGTCGGGTTCTCATCATCGTGCTATGGTCTATACGGATTCCTTAAGTGTCTTGCAGTCTTTGTCATCTTCAGATTGCGGTGACCATCCTTTTCTCTTGAATGTGAGACAGTTACTTCGTCATTTGCTCGAGGCCGGTTTTCGGGTTCAGTTTTGCTGGATTCCTGGGCATGTTGGAATCTCGGGTAACGAGTGTGCTGATGCGGCTGCTAGAACTGCTTCCTCTTTGGTCGTCACACCCTTGCCACTGTTTCACTGCGATTTCCGCTTTCTTCTTCACGAGCATATCAAGCGAACGTGGCAGGGTCTGTGGGACCAAGAGGTGGAAAATAAACTGCATCGTATTAAACCTGCTCTTGAAATCTGGAAATCCTCATATCATCGGAACCGTAGGGAGGAAGTGGTGCTTGCGCATCTCCGCATTGGGCATTGTCGTTTCACTCACCGCTTTTTGCTGTGTGGCGACACTGCGCCAATGTGTGAGACGTGCAATTTCCGACTCACCGTCACTCATCTTTTGTGTAGCTGCGTTTGTTTTCGTGATGTACGTTTTCATTTCTTTCATTCTCATTTGTTGACCGAGGACGCCGCTACACTGCAGCGGCTCCTCAATGACCACTGTGATACTGTTGTCGTGTTTTCATTTTTTAAACAAATTGACTATTTTAAACGTATCTAGATTTTAGCCTTATCATCATCCTCATTTCTCAGTTTTACTGAATCAGCTAGATTTTAATCATTGTATCATGTTTTTAATACTGTTTGTTTCATTATCTTTTTTAGCCCTTTCATCGTTCTCATTTTTCAGTTTTACTTGATCAGCCAGATTTAAAGCTTAAAGCTTTTTACCCCCGCACGGGGATAACTGGTTTTCCAGTTATTTGGGGAGCGGCGCCCCCACGGCCCGAGCTAACCTTGTGACGGTTTCTATTGCCTCTGCGGCTTTGACGATTACATCACCGAAGGGACAGCTGTTCATCCAGCTGATGGGGGATGGCGTCCCCACGGCCCGAGCCGTTTTCTCTTATTGTTTTACTTTTTTCGTCTTCAGTTCATATATTGACATGTACCCGCCTCAGTTGTAGGCTGCTGAGGTTGTGAGGAGGCGCCAGCTCCGGGTTTTGTTCCTCGTTCTCTTCCCTGTCTTTTCTCTTTTATGTTACATTTTCTGTTTTTCCGGAGCTGGTTAGCTTAGACCTACCTGCATGTTTGCCGTGTGCGGTGACCCGTACAGGTGGAAATAAGGATGCTGGAGGCTGAGGTATTTGGGGGCCGGGTTGTAGTGTCTCCAGATGCCAACACTCCTCTTTTCCCTCTGCTTCACCCTAAACGGGAGGCTGGGAGCTAACCCACTCCTGGTCAGGAAGTCTGTGGCCGAGTTGCGTCCGGACTTCTAGCGGCTTGTCGTTCTGTTCGGCTGGGTGAGTTGGGGGATAGGGTGGGCATGCCAAAGGGGTGTTCTCCGGGCACGGGAAAGTGTGGGTGCACGCTGAGCGTGTGTCTGCCCTACCAACTTGCTATATCCGCTGACTATCCCTAGAGCCGTGTCCTGCGTCCTCTTGGGCTTGCGGACCTCCGGTTCTCCCTCGTTGGGCTCGGTAGTGGGTGGGGAGGTTGGCGGACGAATCTTTTTCTCCCTCATGGCAACACAAAGTGTTTCCCATGCTGTAAATTTGAAGCGCCGTGTGGAGGAAGGGACACCCTCCTCCACTAAGAAACTTCTAAGTACAAACTGCAATGCTCTGTTTCTTCTGATTCACTCAATTGATCCGGCTCAGTCTCTCAGTTCGAAGAGTCCTTTCTGGATTAATAAGGCTCTTCAGGCCGTTGCGGGCTCTCCAAAGAGTGTTAAGAAGCTCCCGTCAGGGGATCTTCTTGTGGAGACATCTCATCCACGTCACAGTGCCACCCTGCTGGAGACGACCGTTCTGCTGGACATTCCTGTGCAGATCTCACCCCATGGATACCTCAATTCCTCTCGCGGTGTGGTCAACTCCCGCGACCTGCTCGAATGCAGGGATGAGGAATTGTTGGTTGAACTTGGGGACCAACATGTCACTGGGGTTCGGCGTATCCTTTTCAGGCGGGATGGGAAGTCTATTCCCTCCCGGAACATCGTCCTGACCTTTGACTCACCTACCCTGCCAACTTCCATCAAGGCGGGGTACTTGCGTCTCGATGTTCGGCCCTACATCCCAAACCCCCTGAGATATTTCAAGTGCCAGCATTACGGTCACTCCCAGCAGTCTTGCCGTAATGTAGCAAAGTGTGGGCGCTGTGGTTCAACTGAACACTCTTTGGCGGACTGCTCCGCTGAGGTGGATCACTGTGTGAATTGTGAGGGTTCCCACTCTGCGTCTTCTAAGCAGTGTCCCAAGTGGATCGAGGAGCAGGCTATCCAGCGCCTGAAGACCACTGAACATCTGTCCTACCCTGAGGGCAGGCGGCGGATTGCTCCTCTTCCATCCGGCCGACGCTCCTATGCCTCGGTTGTGGTGCAGAAGGCTACTGTTGCGGTTCAGACTGAGGTGACCATCCCGGCGCGTTGTCCTTATGATTTTGGGGACATCGTCGCTGCTGGAATGGAAGCACTGCAGTCTCGCCGCATTGCATCCAAGGCGACATCTACATCATCGCCTAAACCTTCTACGCCGAAAACATCTACCAGCACAGGGACCCAGGGCACTGCAAAGAAGAAGCCAGAAAAGGTGAAACCCGGCTCATCATCCCCGAAACAGAGCAAGCAAAAACAGCCTCTCAACACAGGGGGTAAACACAGCCCTGTGTTACCTCCAGACACTGCCGATGGGTTGGAGGTGATGGACGACAGTGAGACGTTCTAGTCATCTGTCTTTTTCCTTCTTTCGTTACATTTTTCATTATGGCCACGCTCCTTCAGTGGAATTGCCGAGGTCTGCGATCACGCATTGATGATTTGAAAGGTTTACTGTCTTTGCACACCCCTGTGTGCTTGTGTCTCCAAGAGACGAAGCTTCGCACGACGGACACTCCTTCGCTGCGGAGACATTCTCTTTTCCGCAATGATCACCTGGATGGCGTTATTGCCTGCGGTGGGGTGGCCGTCGTGGTTCCTCATGGTGTTCCTGTCACTGCAGTTGCCCTTCGGACGACTTTGCAGGCAGTGGCAGTGCGACTATCTGTGCACACACTGTTCACGGTGTGTTCCCTCTACATACCGCCAGATGAAGCTGTAAGCCTTTCGGATCTGGAAGATTTAGTTGACCAACTGCCGCCTCCTTTCTTCATCTTAGGAGATTTTAATGCTCACAATCCGTTGTGGGGTTCTCCAACTCGAGACTCCAGGGGCCGTGTTGTTGAGTCCCTTCTCTCCAACACGTCCCTCTGTCTCCACAACACCGGAGTTACTACTTACTTTCATGAACCCACCCGCTCGTACTCAGCAATTGATCTGTCTCTGAGTTCACCATCTTTATATCCTGACTGGTCCTGGAGCGTGTCTGGTGATACCCTTGGCAGCGATCACTTTCCCATCTTTCTCCATCTAGCGGGTGGCGGGTACCGTTACCCTACTCGCCCTGCTAGATGGAATATTGATCGTGCCAAGTGGGACACATTCACGGCTTCAGCGATTATTACTCCTGCTATGGTGACCTCAGGAACGGTCAATGACGCTGTTGCGGCGGTAACGGATTGTATTGTGCATGCGGCAGATCTTACCATCCCCAGGACGTCGACTAAACTTCCACGTTGCCCAAGACCTTGGTGGAATTCCACTTGCATGGCAGCTCGTCGGGCCCAACATCGGGCTTGGGGTAGGTTTCGCCGGTACCCCACCGACGCGAACCTACTTGCTTCAAAAAGGCCAAGTCCTACGTGCGGTTGGTTCGTAGGCGTAGTCAACGGGAGTCCTGGATGCAATATGTATCCGGGATTACCTCCACTACCAGCCCTAAGATCGTTTGGGACAGGATCCGTAAGATTCGAGGACAGTACCCATCTGGGGAAATCTCCATTCTTGAGAGTGATGGAGGAACGGTTGCTGACGCTCAGGGTATTGCTGACTGTCTGGGCGCCACTTTTTCTTCGGTGTCCAGCAGCAGCAATTACCCTGCTTCGTTCCGGCAGTTACAGCCGCGGCTTGAACGGTCCAAGATTTCTTTTGGACCGTTTTCTTCCGCAGATTATAACAGCCCGCTGACTGCCGTGGAGCTGAAGACCGCTCTGAATCGGTCCGGCCGGACATCTGTCGGACCGGATAACATCCATTACGAAATGCTGAAGCACCTTTCTCCGTCCTCTCTTGAATGTCTGCTAATCCTGTTTAACAGGATTTGGCATGAGAATGCCTTTCCTGGGTCTTGGCGTACGGCCGTTGTCGTTCCTGTTCCCAAACCTGGTAAAGATCCCACCAACCCGTTGAACTACCGGCCAATTGCTATGACGAGCTGCCTTTGCAAAGTACTCGAGCGCATCATTAATCTTCGTCTCATTTTTTATTTGGAATTTCATCACATTTTTTCGCCTCATCAGAGTGGATTTCGCAAATATCGATCCACCACCGATCATCATCTTCGCCTTGAGACATCTGTCAGGGAGGCGTTTGTCCGGCGTCAGCACATGGTCTCCGTGTTCTTCGATATGGAGAAAGCTTATGACCGCACCTGGAGATACGGCATTCTCCGTGATCTGCACGAGTGCGGATTGCGGGGAAGCTTACCATCTTTCATCGCCGGATTTCTCCAGGACCGGAGTTTCCGTGTGCGCGTCGGGTCGACCCTCTCTGCGGTGTACCCGCAAGAACAGGGTGTACCTCAAGGCTCCATTTTATCAGTCACTCTGTTCATCCTTCGTGTCAACCATATTTTCCAACTGCTTCCTCCGACGGTTCGTGGAACCATGTACGTGGATGATCTGCAGATCTCTTGCGCGCCAGTTAACATGCGCACCATCGAGAGACAGCTCCAGTCTGCCATTACCAAGATCTCTCACTGGGCTTCCCAAAATGGATTTGGCTTCTCGACGCAGAAGACCGTTTGCGTGCATTTTGCCACAAACGGGGTCTTCACCCAGACCCCAGCCTCCGTCTGGGGTGTTCTACCATCCCTGTGGTGTCAGAAGCCAGGTTCCTTGGGCTAACTTTTGACCGAGCGCTCACCTTCCGGCCTCACATTCAGTCTTTGAAGGTGAAGTGCACGAAGTCATTGAGTATCCTGAAGGTCCTCTCCCGAACATCTTGGGGGGCTGACAGGTGCTCAATGCTTCGCATTTACCACTCTCTCATTCGGTCAAAGTTAGACTTCGGATGCATTACGTACGGTTCAGCGCGTCTATCGATTTTAACACCTTTGGACCCCGTCCATCTACCAGGCATTGCGGCTAATGTACTGGTGCTTTCCGTACCTCTCCCGTACATAGCCTGTATGCGGAGGCTCATGAGCCGCCGTTATGCATCCGTCGTAAGCAGCTGTCTCTTCAGTTTTACACAAAACTGAAGTCTCTTCCTGATCATCCCCTGCATGGTTCCATCTTCCAACTGGACTGTGTCCACTTGTTTTCCAACCGCCCCTCCTGTGTTCCGACGTTCGGGATTCGGATGTCTGCCATAGTGCGCGATGCTGGTCTAAACTTGTCGAGGATTGGTTTGACCACCTTTTTCAGCCGTCCTCCTTGGCAGTCCGTTCCAGCAACGGCTGACCTTTCTCTTTGTGTGTGGCCAAAGTCTTCCACTCCTGCTCTGGTGTACCAGCAGCTCTTTGCTGAAATACAGTCTGTCTACCCGGATTTCGTGCCCGTGTTCACCGATGGCTCGAAGTCCGGGGATGTCGTTGGATCCGCTTTTGTGTGTGGCGAAGCCTCACATGCTGAGAGGCTTCCGCCTGAATCCACCGTCTTTTCGGCAGAGATGCGTGTGGTACACCTCGCTTTGTGCCACATACAGTCTCGATCACTTCGTCGCGCTATGGTTTGCTCTGATTCCCAGTCCGTCATCCATGTTTTATCTTCCCCGGAGGACTCGGACTCACCTGTCATCCGTGATGTCCGTCGTCTTCTTGGAACTTTGGAGGGTGATGGCTTCCTGGTCCGATTCTGTTGGGTTCCTGGCCATGTTGGGATCCGGGGTAACGAGCTGGCAGATCTCTCTGCCAGGTCTGTTTCCTCCATGTCGCCAGCTCGGCTGCCACTGTCTTTCCGTGATTTTAGACCTTTGATCCGGACATTTCTCCTGGACGAGTGGCAGTCCCTGTGGTCTCAGCAGGACAGCAATAAGCTGCATTCTATCAAACCACAGATCGGACTCTGGAAGTCTAGTTTGCGGAAGAACCGTCGTGAGGAGGTTGTTCTTGCGCGTCTCCGCATTGGGCAATGTCGTTTTACTCACCGCTTTTTGCTGTGTGGCGACAGTGCCCCGATGTGTGAGGCGTGCCAATGTCGTCTCACCGTCCTTCATGTTCTGTGTACTTGTGTTCGTTTTTGTGATCATCGTTTTCGTTATTTTCATTCCCATTTGTTGGACGAAGGAGCAGCTACGCTGCAGACTCTCCTTGGTGAGAACTGCGATCTGACGGCAGTGTTCGCATTTTTTACAGAAATTGACTTTTTTAATCTTATCTAGTTTTACCGCTTTCATTTCCATCTTTCACTTTTACCGTTTCATCCTGTTTTTACCCTTGTGTACGTGTTTTACTGCTTTTGTTCTATTTTGATGTCTTTTGTTTGGCGCTCTTTGGCCACCCATGGCCCTTGCGCCATTAAAATCTACTAACCAACCAACCAACCAAAGCTTTTTACCACGTTTTTAATACTGTTTGTTTGTCTTGTGTCTGGCGCTCTTTGGCCAAACATGGCCTTTGCGCCATAAAAATGAACCAACCAACCTTTTTTGGTAGAGGAGTATAAAGAAAAATAAAAAAATATGTTTTTGTAACTGTATTTGGTGTTTTGTGCTATTGTCAAGAAGTCTCTTTTAATCGCCTTTTAGTCACCTTTTTTAAAAAATTTGTCACCTTTCTCACCTTTTTCAAAGGTCGCCTTGGCTCCTGACCCTGTATGGAGAATCATTGTTAATTGTTTTGGAACAATGAGTTTTTCAAAATAGACATTTAAAAATGTGCATCCTTGTTTCAGTGATGAAAACTACTCGGTTTTCAACAAATGTGCATTTTAGGTGAGTGCAGCAGTAATTTAGATACATGTGTTGCATTAGGATTTTTTATTAGTATTTTTTAGCATTTTTATGCATGCAAAGTCAAGGAAACCTGTGAAGGAACAGTGCTTGGTATGCTATAGCATTAATAATAAATTTGAATAAAGTTATAAATATTTCTTCATGCATATGGCATGCATTTTTATTTGTGGTTATTTTCAACTTTTTTTTTCATCTGTGATAAAATTTTTGCAGGTGCAGCACCAGCTACTCATTCACCACACCATTACAACACAAGTTATTCATCTGATGATGAAGGTATGCCAAGAATTATTATCTTTAGTGTATATGAGGCTTAAGTTGATTTATTTATTTTGTTTTTTATTTGTTTATCTGAAGAATACGTATTTTTGTGGATCTTAAAAAATGAAAAAAACAGGGGGTTGTAATAATTTTCAGGCATATGCTGATTCTCTTCTATTTAGTTCTTCTGTTTTATCACCTTGTATTTTAATCTTTCCTGACCTGTCAAGTTTGAAATAAGAAAAAAAAAAAAAAATATGAGAGATTACTTTAAAATTACAAAAGTTATTTTGTTCCCACTTCCTGAAAAACATATCAGCAAGCAGCCTACCTTCATGCTGTAGGAATGCTGCTTTGTGTGTAACCAATGGACACACAATAGATTACTCTGGCAAGGCAGATAGACGTGTATGTGTTTCAACTGTTCTGAATTTCTTTCTTCAATGGAGTCAGGAACCCAAAGTTAAGAGTGTGTGACCTCCCTTAGAACATAAGAATGCATGTGAGGATTTCAGAGAATATCTTACATATCAATGGGAAACAAATCTCACTAAAGAAATAATTTTTCACATATGCAGTCATTTGGAGAAGTTTAAGACCACCTGTTAATTTATTGAAAATTAAGATTTTCAAAGAAACAACTGATTACTAGTCAGAGATATTTGAAAAAGTGACACCACAGGTAAATACTTACATTCTTTAGAACACAAAAAGACTGAAATCAGTACTTTGTGTGGCCACCTTTGTTTTTTATAACAGACAGGATACAATGTGGCATACTCTCAATGAGGGATTTACAGTAATAATCACTTGAAATGTCTTTGCACCATGTGTACTTTATTGCATCAATCAAAGCTTGAGAATTTGATGGCTGTTTTTCTGCTACCTTGTCTTTTAAAATGGTCCAAAAATTTTTGATGGGGTTAAGTTCGGGACTATTACTGGACCAGTCAAGCATTGTGTTTTTCCTCGGCAGGTAGTGCTTTTACTGTCTTTGATCTGTGGCATGGGGCACCATTATGCATAAAGATTGTGCACCTGTGCACTTGCATATGAGTTAACAGCTTCTCACATAACATTTCCACATTAAAAAAAAAACAGTCATGGTTATTGCCTGTCAGCAAAAAGGATAATGAAGCAGTACTGGGTGCTGACATAGCACCCTATATCATCTGACTAGGCAGATGTCTCACAGTGCTAGCAGTGTATTTTTCATCAAACCATTTGGTCGTTGAACATGCGCTTCATCAGAAAAAGAAATTGGCTCCAATTTTCAGCAGTCCACGATTGATGACGCTTAGCAAACTGGAGTCTCTTCTTTTTCATGACAGAGGTTAGTCTAGGTTTATGTGCAGGTTTGTAAAACTTTAAATCCAAAATCTTTGCTAAGACATTGGGAAACAGTGCTGATACTAATATCAGACACTTTTAAATGTAGAAAGGCCTTGATTTTCTTGCACGAACTCCTCTGAGAATGCATAACTATTTGCCTTCTGGTATTGTCATCACGTGGGGCTGTTTTTCGTGGATGTCCACTTCTCTTTCGATTGCTAAATTCACCTGTATCTCGATATTTCATGATCGCATTACGAATAGAAGTCTCGCTCACATTCACCTTTCTTTTTATGTCACTTTCAGAGTATCCTTCATGATATAAAGTCACTATTTGTGCCCTCTGAGTAACACTTAATGATGCTTTTTTTTGCCAATTTTTTGCTATAAAGAAAATACGTACAAAACTTCTTAGCATGAAAACCAGAAGCAAACTGACGCTCGCACGCTTCCCCCAACTCTATCAAGAGCTGCTGCCGTAGGATGATGCAACACTGACAGGAAGTTGAGTAATACAGATAGTAGCTGACGCAATCGGCAGGAATCTAATACCAACAGGAGGTCTTAAACTTTTGCAAATGACTGCACACGAAGGGTATACAAATGTCATTACTGGCACAAATGTTTCATATTTTCATTGTTTCCCATGTAGCCACTTCTTCAGAAAACTTGAAGCATTGGATTTCTTTGGCTAGCACAAATCTGAAATGGTACTTAGATTTCTAAGGTACATCTGCTTAGCATCTGTTGCTTGGCACTTTGTTGTCCTGGATGATGTAATGGATAGCATGTTTAAACTGAAATCAGGAAATGTCGGTTAGATTCCCACTCCAGGGCAATGTAATTTTTAAATTTTCTGAAGAGATGGTTACATGGGAAACAGTGAAAATTCTGCACATTTGTGCTGTAATAACATTTGTATGTGAGGGTTATTGAAAAAAAAATGTGATCATGTTTCGAAAGGATTTCAACTGCAACTGCTGTTAATTGTTTGACAAATAATTGTAACCAAAATGAAAACATTCATATGAAAATATCAGTGTTTTAGGTTGGAATTCATGTCATTGTGTTATGAGAGCTAAACTCTGTCATTTCCTGAGTTTCATCTAAGTGTACAAAGCATTACAATATCTTAGACAAGGTTCTTAAATTTGTTACTGTTGTTATTATTGGTTTTCATTAATACCCTAATATAGAGTTTAGTGTTCTGCAGCCTGAATTTCTTACTTGTTTTCTACTTTTTCCTGAATTTCTCATGCATTTTGGTCATGAGTTCATATTGCTCTGATATGGGTTTTTATTGGAGCTGATAATTTGAAGAATTTTCTGCAGTTCACAAAATTGGGATGCTGCTTGCATCAAGAAGATTGTTTGCACATAAACTTTCCAACCTGTATGTATTTTTTAGCACATTTTCAGCTTTAGCACTCAGAATAATTTTGAGTGTTATACCTTGCTGTTGTAGGCTCTTGTGTGGGTAGGTTATGTGTCACACAAATAATATCAACTAAAGTGAATATTATTTGTGACACACCCTAAAACTTTAACAAAAATATAAGGAAGTGTACAGTCTTCATGTCTAACACCTCAATTCATTGAATGCTGCACAATTTCTTTAAAAGAGTAAAAAAGCAAGTGCTGTTGTTATTATTTTGCATGACAAAAACATTTAAACCTTATAAGAATAAAAACATTGTGTGCTCTTATTTCCAAATTAAAAATTTTAGACCAATTCTGCTGAATGTGGTAAAAGAAAGAAACTGTCAAACAAGAAATAAGTCTCTTCAAAATTGTTGTAATTTAAAGTTGTCAGTGAGTTTTTGTTGAAACTTGATTAGGGTCTGATTTCATAGCATATTCATTAGCTTACTGGTTTCATAAACATCATGCTTTGGGCTTGTTTTGTATTTGTATGGGTGATATAGCTACCTACTCTTCCACCCCCTTTCCCCAAAATACTTTTGATTTTCTAATTCATTCTTTTCATTTCAAGGTTTTCAGAACTTCTTGTCAAGAATTTGAAAAAGGGGTTTCTTTTTATTACAATTTGTTAGATAGTTTGCAGAAAATGTAATTAGCAGTAGTAGAAAGATTGCCCCTTCGTTTGACAAGTGAATCCCTCAGAGTCTGTTTATTTCAGCCAGAAATGGTGTTTTATTAGAGTATGAATGAATTCCTTGGAATAATTCACTTTCGATAAAAAACTTGTTTTCCACTCTGTGAGATTTTTGCATTATGTGACCGCTTTTTATGGCACAAAAAGTTGTTTGAAAGCAGTTTCCCATTGGTATGAAAACTGCAGCATTATTTGAGTCCAGTTTCCAATGATGTGAAGAATATGTCATTATTTAGGCACCATTGCAGATGGTAGGAAGGTTATGACTTTTAGTAAATGTGATTTCCAGTGAACAGAAAGATTATGCAGTTTTTTGTATGATATCAGTAGTACAGGATTTTTTTCTTTAGCATATTTGGCTAATTGCATTCAATAACAAGGAACTGTGTCTCTGTTACAAATGAACTATTTCTAAGATTGCCATTCAGAAGATAAGTTTTTTTTGTTTTGTTTTGTTTTGTTTTTTCTGCTATGATGTGGAAAAATATGCTGAAGAATTCTTGGAGATACTTTTTTTTTGTGAGCATGTTGTTCAAACTCTGGACAGTGTAGAGAGGGGATCTTGAAAGTATGTGTGTGACAAATGCATATGCAATGAATGTTGTGAATTTAGTCAAAATGGAGGCAAGAGCTGATGCTGTAACATATGTGGTATAGAGGTGCCAACTATTACGGATTCGACTATCAGATTACGGAATTATGGACAGGTTGGAAGAATTACGGATTTCAGTGCAATTTGGAGAATCTCAATTTTGTATCCTTTTTTGTTAACCTTTTTAGTACGACGCGGCCGATTCATCGGCTTTCGATTTTGATCCGAGTATTTTCCAAATCAGACTGCAGATATCAGTGTCAATGATCATATCATTTATCATTCATATCGTTTTCAAATGGAATCTCCATGAATCATATCGTCAAACAGCGATATTTTTGAAAGAATCATAAGATACCGTAAGAGTCGTATCGTGAAATAGTTTGCGCTTGCTATCAGGCTTCCCACGCGCTTTCTCCGTGTGATGGGAGAAAGGCTACTTTAGCCAAAACTTTTCCTACTGAAGTTGAAGCAGGGCTGTTCACTTGGCCTTGTTGGTGAATTATAAAATGTCATACTATCGGAAATCACTTTCTCGAGTCCTGTTCGAAGTGCAATAACGCGCAACTCGTCGCAACGCATGGACCCGCGATGGCGGGCGTTTTTTTTTCGTACTTTTGCCGCACGGGAGAATGAAGTGCAGTGATTCATTACTAGAAGCTCTTCACATTATTCATTTCTTTTTCCCAAACAAACGGACACAATCGCAAAACTCCGTGAATTACGAATCCACCACTTTTTCCAAACTAGTGTTAGTAGAGGATGACTTTATTGACAGCTTGTTCCTCAGACTAGCAGACGTGCTTTTTCCTACTGTGTGAAATGTTTTTGTAAGGTTATTTGAAATGTCTTGTTGTAGCGAGAGTGAAAGTTTGTCAAGTGATAGTGATGATTTTGAATCATCTGAAAGTGATATTGGCCAAGCAACATCAAGCCAGAAAACTAGCCACCGTGCCACGCACACGATGTCTTCCGAAAGTGAAGATCTTGATAGGGAATCTTCAGGTCATGAAAGCGAATGGGAGGATGTAATAGAGGGAAGTGATGAACAACCTCAGCATGCTTTTGATTATCATGAAATGCAGGGGCCCAAACATGCTCCTACAACTGATGTGGCACCTATTGCATATTTTTACTTGTTTTTTACTAATTTCATCCTTGGAATTATCGCTTCTGAAACAAATAGGTATGCAAAGAGGTTTCTCCAGGAACATCCAAATCTTTCTTCCAAATCTCAAGCTAAGAAATGGAAAAATGTTACAAATGCTGAAATAAAGGTTTCTTTGCGTGCTTTCTAATATGGGAGTAATCAGTAGCCCATGTAGGACGAGATGATTGCCGAAGGCATATCCAGTCAAAAAAACATGAGGATTATGTAAAATGAAAGACTCAATAAAAGTTTTTGGATAATTTTTTTGCAAAAAAGAATGAAAATAGCGTGATAAATGCTGAATTGCTGTTTGCTACATTCGTTGTGGAGCGTAACCTACCTATAGCAAGCTGTGATCATGCTGGTCCCTTGTTTCATGCTATGTTCCCAGACTGTGATATTGATGAAGCTGGATATCCTAGAGCAGATGTGGCATGGAATGAAATATCTAAGATGAAGGATTCTTTTTGGCCTTCCCAAGTATTCTGCATTGCCTAAACTAATGTTGGCATTATTGACTATCCTTCACAGCAATTCCTCTACAGAGAGAATATTTAGTATAATAAGGAAAAACCTCACATACTTCTGCCCAACAATGAGCACCGAAACATTAAGTGCCCTTCTTGTACAGAAAAGTAAAGCATTTTCCTCAGGTGAGCCATATCATAAAAGAAGTTTTCTGAAAAAGAATATACCACTGCAAAACAAGCAACAAAGGAGTTTTTATGTCTGCAATGACATGAGGTAAGTACAATATTGATAATTTAATTTCATAATTTTTTATCAGGATAGTGTAAACATATAAGGTTATTACACATTTCACACATTAATTTCTCATGAAATACCCTTTCCGCACATTAATGATGAGGCTTCGTATGGTGATTACTGATAGGCTCCTCGGAAGGTCGTCACCTCATACAAGTATTACAGGTTACACAGTAATACTATAATATTGTCCTTAACTTTGAAAAAAAAAATGGTGTGTTACATTACTGAAAATATAACTGAAAGTTTGTGTTCCATTACTGAAACATTACTGAAAAATCCCCTATTGATTGATTACTGATATGTTCTGCTAGAGGTTGGCACCTCTGGTGGCTTGGATTTTAAAAGTCCATCTCATAGAGCAGCAGAGAGTACATGCTGTTGGGTTGGGGTGGGTAATATTGCTAATAGGTTTGTGGGAGATTTGTCTGGAGGAGCTGTACAATTTGCTTACTTTTGTTTTTAGCCCCCCCCCCTCAAGTTAAAGAAAATGGTAAAATGTTTTGTTGGATGTTTTTAGTCTTCATTAAAATTTGCATTGAATAAAAGGGATTGTATAGCACTAAATCCCAGAAAAATGCTCATGATGGATTTTTCTTTTTACTATTAATATTTCAAAGAGTCAGCAGCTGTGGGAGACAGTTGTTTCTTGGTTAGATTTGAGTATGTGGTTTTTTGACCAAGTTCTTTTGGGACGTCTACCGTGTCCATGTCAACAGTTGTGCAATCACAAATGCTTTCCTTACAAAAGAGTACCTGTGATATGCACAGTGCTTGTTGTTCCCACTGTGCTCAATGAGGCCCTTTTCTGAGTCTAGATGTATGTGTTGCTACCACTGTCACTGTAAATTGTGTGAGAATGAATAACTAAGGTGCAGTAATTTTTCTGTGTTAAGTGAGCATGTGTGGGGAGGGAGGTTCAAAAATCCTTTATTTTACATGTAAGAATTTTTTTTTTTTTTTTTCAGTTTTATATTACCTTTGTAACAGTTGTAAACTGATAGAGTGGGATTAGATTCCAAAATGAAATACGCTGTCTGAGCTCAAGAGCACAAGCAGACATTTCATGGAACATGTGCAACTCAAAATCACAATAGTATAATCAATAAGCCTACCTGCAGACATGCTATGCTGTAGCTCATCCAAAATGTTATGTCCTTGACATTTTGTAAAGGATGAGCCATGGCATGTCTGCAGGTAGGCTTTTCACTTGTATTATTGAGTGGGATTAGTTTACAAAATGTCAGGGACATAACATTTTGCCATGGTACTGACAGGTCTGCTAACCCTCCGGGTTTAGGTCGCAATGCCGGATTTCATTACATTTCCCGGAATTCCGGATTATAAATTAATATTGCCGAATTCCATCATAATTTCTGTAGCGTTAATTAAAAGGTAACGAGGAGAAAAGTTCAAAGTTCTCCGAAGCATCTGAGAACTTTGATGATTATCGTAGCGCAAATTGAAAAGTAACGAGGGGAAAAGTTCGAAGTTCTCCGAGGCATCGGTTCATTAACGGAAAAGCGACCTTTCCCCTCTGAGTCAGCAGTTGGCAGCGATGTTTACTCTTCTGTCCGTTAATGATCTCTGGCGCTGCAGGCACGGAGCAGGAACAGGCTTGGTGTTGGCCATACGTACTGATGCAGAATTCTCGTCTGTTGATGGTATATGAAGCGCGTTTTGGTTTGTTTGATGTACTTCGTCTCTCTTCACAGGAATTTCTGAGGACTTTTCATGCAAGTATTTAATCACGCGATGGCTGGTAGAAAATATCAGTCTGTTTTTAAGAAGTGTTATATGACAGATTATCCGTGTGTATAATCGAATCAAGGAAGGGCCAACAATTTGCATTTTGCTCTATTTGTAGATGTGATTTTTCCGTTGTCCACAAGGGCAAAGGAGATATCGTTAATCACATTCGTATGCAAAAACATGTGGACAATTCTAAGTGCGTAGAAAATAACAAAACATTAAATTTTGCTTGAGATAGTTCCTCTTCTGATGCCATTATCCGTGCTGAGTGCTTGTTTAATTCATTCCTCGTGTAACATAACTTACCTTTAAGCTGTGCTGACCATGCAAGTGTGCTTTTTAAGAAAATGTTCCCAGAGAGTAATACTGCAAAAAAATATGCATGTGACAGGACAAAAACATCGTGCGTCGTTGCCGAAATGGGGAAATCTTCATAATGGACTTGCATACTTGCCAACTTTTATGGATTATCCGTAAAATTTACGGATTTCTGCTTAATTTTACTGATTTGCGGATAGAGGTCTTTTTTTTACAGATTTTTTAATATTTCGATTGCCCAATCAAAATATTTCAACCCCCTGCAACCATCCACTTAGATTTTCTACCGGACCTTACGAGCGCTGTGGCACGCGATGATGTCATCTTTGACTCGCTGGCTTTGTGACAACGTGCGATAGCTCGCTCTCTCTCCACGGGAGTGCTCAAGTGATGTGCCAACCAGAGTTTGCCAAAATGCGTAATTATGCGTTTAGTACGCATCGAAGTTTTACCAACGTGTAAAAATATGCATCAGGAATTTTTCTCGTTGTGTAAAAATATGTGTCGGGAACTTTTCTCAGCACGTAAAACTACGCATCGTATAATTTTACCAATTCGTAAAAATACGCATCAGGATGGTACTTCGTGTTTCAGGAAAGGAAGTACCACGAAATAAAGATTTTTTCTGTAATCGTAATTTCTTTTTCCTGTGATGTTGCCTCTGTCCAGTACTGTTGTTATATATCATTTTAATTCATAAATATTTGTATTTCAGTTTAAAAATGAAGGGAAAATTTCCGAAATCAGAAATTCGACGACGAAAAAATTTCGCTGTAATCTTTAGGCATGAGAGTGCGACAGCATAGAGGAATTTCTCCTTTTCCGTCATAATTTGGATTATCCTCGAGATCGATGCATAACTGAACAGAAATTTTTAAAATATTTTTTAACAGAATGTTTTTTACATTTTCTATATGCCTTAACGTAACATTAGTGCTTTAAATTATGTCCATTGATATTTCAAACATACGAAAGTATGTTTGCAGGATTTTCATAGAAAATTGCAGGATTTTTCTCTTCTTAAGGTTGGCAAGTCTGTACTGAGAATGGTTCGGGCAATTGAAAGTGTGTGCAAAAGTTTTGGTAAATTTTTTCAAAAGCCAATTGCATATTAACAAATTTTGCTTTATTAATAGGATTTTGCACCCTTATTATAAGTGTTGTATTTGAACTGAATGAGCTTTCTTGTGGGGCAGAAAAAAATGAATTGAAAAAAACAAACTTGATACAAATTAAAGGTTGTTTATATACCTAAAAAGGGAAACAATAATAATAAAATAAATTGTTTCTTCAATGTTATCCCCAAATTCTTGCCATATTCATCTCTCTCTATAAGGCTTGTTTCTTCCATGATCCTCTATTGTCCCAAATGATATGTCTTGGTTTTGTTTTGTATTATGTTGTTGTTTCCACATAGTGCTTGATGAAGATAAAAACAGTTCAAAAACATCTGAAAGTTAAAAATGAAACAACAGACCACCTTACTTTGTTTTACTGTAATCACAACTTTTTGCTACCTGGTGTAGCATGCTGATACGTAGCAGCAATCTATGCCTTCTTCAGGAGTTTTCAGAAGTATTAGAATAGTTTCCTTGCTGCCTAGCTTAGGATTTCTTTCCACTTCCACAGCATGTGCATGATGGTATTTTGTTCTCTGTTAAGCCACCTTGTTTCCCTCAGTTGTTCATTTTAGTTTGTTTTAATTTTTACTTAGTTCTAATAATGTTCGTCAGGAATATGGAAAGTTAAACTGTCATTCTCATTGCAGTTAATGTATCTAGTTTTTTTTTTTTTTTGATAAAACAGCTTCTGCTCATTTTTTTCTTATGTGTAGGCTATGTCTTAAAGAATTGGTTTCGTATGGTATTGCTTGCAGAAATTCATTAAAGCTGTTTTGTCTCGTTTCCCCCATCCTCTAGAAGTTAGTTGAATCTGTATTACATTGTGCTTTTTATGGCACAGTGGTTTCAGCATGTTTCCTTTGTTGTTGGATTGAATTGGTATTCAGTACACATCATATTTTTTAGTTACCTTTTTACTGTTAGCTGTAAATTCATTTGGGTTTGTACTTTTCTTCTAAAATTTTGGCCTGCATCTGGTTAGATGCTGATGGTGCAATGAGGTAGTTGATGCAGTAGGAAACTGTTTTGTATAATTGTCTGTTGATGAGAATCGAAAATTAGATTCATTAGTTTTGAGAAAATACTAGAACCCACACTGTTTTAAAACATAAAGAAAATTACCTTGCTAAGATGCCATTACTTCAGAAGCATCAGTTGCATCTAAATTATTGATTGTGTGGTTCTGGCTAAGATCTATGAAGGTATAAGAAAGCAAAATAAAAAATTAGGTTTCTTTGTAGATCATTGTGTTATCCATTGTTAGTAATTTGCATACAAAAATGGCTCTATGAAATCATTGCTGATTCCTTGTTCAAGAAAGCTGTTGTTGCAATAGAATTTTAAGAAATTCTGAATAAATTGAATATCCTAAATTCTTTGACCTCTTGAAAGTTTTTCATGTTTAGCATCAGCCCAAGAGCAGAATCTTTTTCAGAAGTCTGCAATGCAGAAACGAAAACCTAAAAACTGTCTGCAAGATAAAGGGATGTCTAAATGTTCATTTTGCTATAAAATTCATTGTTCTGCACTGCGACAAAGTGAAGTTTTGATAATTAGTCAATTTGATATTTTGCTAATTTTAGTGCAAATTAGTACATATTTATTGGGTTATCGGAAAATTCATGGCGTATTTTGGCACCCGATGGCGGTTGGGCGGTTTTGGAAGTACTAGAGGCATGCACAGCTCTGTTATCGCTATGGCATTCGACAGGTGCCAGTTCTAGCTGCAGTCTAAAAGGAATAGTGAGCAATTTGGTTGATTTGTGGAGATTTGAAATCAAGTTGAAGATGGAAGACCAAACTGTGCATTTTCACCATATTTTACTGTTTTACTTCTGCAAAGGGAAGAACGCATGTCAAGCTTATGAAAAGTTGCGTAAAGTGTACGGTGATAATGCTCTACAAGAGCAGAGATGCCAAGTACAACGGATTGTCCGTAGTTTCTACGGATATGTTCAAACTACGGACTACGGA
This sequence comes from Macrothele yani, assembly GCA_039090855.1. Lineage (NCBI taxonomy): Eukaryota > Metazoa > Arthropoda > Arachnida > Araneae > Macrothelidae > Macrothele > Macrothele yani. The sequence goes on along the minus strand of CM077012.1, from coordinate 90,623,405 downwards.
GAAGGTGTAAAAAACTGCGGATTTTTCCAAAAATCTCGGTTATTTCTGGAAAACTTTCTTTCTTTTTTTTTTTTAATTATTTGAAAAAGAAAAGTAAAGCATAATCAAATGTAGTGTTTTTGCGGTAACGTCACGAAGTCGTTGCACAGCAAGCATGTTAGGCTGGCCGACAAGCAAGCGGAAATTTTGCAGCGGAGATCATTCTGTATGATCACGTGACTTTGTCCCTGGCTTGCCGTGGAAAGGCGTTCGTAATGCACGACGTCTGTTAACTTCGGGAAAACCTTAACCGCGTCCTGAACTAACGTAAGTTGTCGGAGGATGGAGGTAGACTAGAGGCGATTCCACGTATTGTTCTTGTTGTTAAGTTGATTAGTTGTGGTGTGACGTGAATTGCTGTAGTTATGAAGCGTGCTTCAGTGGCTTCCAGTTCCAGTGGTGTGAAAAAAAAAAAATTCGCAGCAGTACAAGGAATGTTATTCGTTGGAATTTCCATGTTTGCAGTGTTTCCGTGAATTTTTTTTTTTTTTTTGCTGAAATTTAATTTTAATAGTTAATTGCTATTGCATATTTGTTTCACCAAAGTAAGGGGCGGGCGGGGTATCAGAAAAAAAAAAAAAAAGCTCTGAGCAAATAGTCATCAGATCGAAGGAAATAAAATTTTTGGATCAAAGAAATCCTGAATGTTTGTTTTTTCCGGCAGAGCGCATAACTAAGCTACCTGGATGTGTGGCCACTGTTATTGCCTGTTTTTATGTTACCTACCCGGGAGTTTGTTCTTTGCGCGCTGTATGTTCTGCCCAGGGCAAGAGAAAGTCTCTCCATGTGTCTTTGGCAACCTGCCAAAGAAAACATCTAGCAGCACTTGCGATGAGAAGCTTCTGGGTGTCTGCGCACAGTTATGACCTATTTTCCCACCCTCCTCGCTGTCGGTAGAGAGTTTAATTGTTTATGTTACTTTGACAGATTTGCGAAGTGCAGTTTTTTTTTGTTTTTTATTTCTCTTGTAAAAATGTTCTGCTAAACAAAGGGATGTTTTATTTTATCCTTTTTTTTTCCAGAATTGATTGATTTATGCAATTTAAAATACCTTTTTGATTAGTTTTTTCGTATCATAAGCATTTAATGCTAATTTTCTATTTATCCGCATAATAAAGCTATGAAATCTTTTAAAGTTAATTGTGCTTTCTTTGCTCCCATTGTGTTTGTCGTGTACGAATTTACTTGCAAAAGCGTCGGGTAAAGGGCCACCTGTCTCTACCAATATTCTTGGATCTAAAACACAAACAAGTTGTCAAAAATTCAAGGAGAGTTATTTGCAAAAATTTCCGTGACTAAAATCGTCTCGGGTATCCAAAAACCATGGGTTTTGTTCCCCGTGTGCTGTTGATTTTTCAATCGCACACGGCGGAAAAGACGATTGCGGTTGGCATTTTCACTCTAAAAAACAGGAGGAATAACCATAAGTGTGTGGCACCACACACTTATGACATAACATATTTATTAACATAACATATTTATTAAAAGGTAGAGTTGAAATGGTAGTATTTTTTGTGTATTTACTCAAGTTTTTTCCCCCATTTTAAGGGGACTTAAATATGTTGCAAAATTTATCCAAGTATTGTCCCCGATCGAGATTAATATATTGCTAAAAATGTAGCAGTATATTCTGGGAAATACGTATGCTACTCTGCAAATTTTAATGTGGGAACTTGATTTGACTTGACGTCACTACGGAAGAACTACGGGCGCAGCGCATATGGACTACTGATGACTTCCTTCAGATGTTGGCATCTCTGCAAGAGCGTCAGTGCCAGCGGTGGTTCACAAAATTCTGTGCTGGTGATTTTGACCTCAACGATGCTCCTCGGTCCGGAAGGCCCACCAAGGTTGATGACGACCAAATCAAGGCATTGATCGAGTCAAACCCACGTTACACAACACGAGAGATTGCAGACACATTGCACATCCATCATTCAAGCGTTCACGACCACCTGAAGAAGCTGAGATACGTAAGCAAGTTCGATGTGTGGGTTCCTCATGAATTCAAAGAAGCTTAATTGACGGCGCGTATAAACATCTGCGATATGCTCATTAAACGTGAGGAAAGCGATCCTTTTTGAAGCGACTGATAGCTGGTGACGAAAAGTGGATTGCGTACAACAATGTGCTGCGCCAACGGTTTTGGTCCCGACGCACTGCTTCGCCTCAAACGACATCCAAAGCAGACATTCATCAGCAGAAGGTTCTGGTCTCAGTGTGGTGGGATTTTAAAGGTGTTGTGTTTTCCGAGCTCCTACAATGGAACCAAACAATCAATTCGAATGTGTACTGTCGGCAATTGGACAGTTTGAACGAATCCATCATCCAGAAACGTCCAGAACTCGTTCATCGTAAAGGCGTTGTGTTCCATCACGAGAACGCGAGACCACACACAAGTTTGATCACCTGCCAAAAATTATTGGAGCTTGGGTGGGATGTGTTGCCACACCCAGCATACTCGCCTGACCTTGCGCCGTCAGACTTCCACTTGTTTCGCTCTTTTCAACAGTCTTTGCGTGGTATAACGTTCAATTCAGATGAGGCTGTAAATCGCATCTTGTACAGTTTTTCGCCACAAAAGACAGGTCCTTCTATGAACGAGGCATTCTGCAGCTCACTGACAGCTGGCAAAAGGTCATCGAAAAAACGGGCATTATATCATTGATTGATCTTTGTTCTTTCTATCAATAAATGACCTTTGCAAAACATGGCTAAAATATGTCATGACTTTTCCGACAACCCAATAGTGGCAATAGTCAAACTAGCTTTTCCCTATACAGAGTGGAAGAAATTCTTCTCGCCGCCCCGGTGGCGCAGTGGTCTAAGGCGTTGGCCTCTGATCGTTCGTCCGAAGGGGTCCGGGTTCGAATCCCGGTCAGGCATGGATGTTGTGTTTGTCTTACGGCGCTGGCTCTCTCCCTTCCCTGGAACCAGTGACCCTACATTAGGGACGGGCGACTGCTTATAGCCCATTGAGTTGCTCACGGTGGTCGTTAAACCTCCAATCAAAAAAAAAAAAAAAAAAAGAAAGAAATTCTTCTCATAATAAAGATATCAGGTTCTCGTGTGGAATGGGTCAATTATAAAAGCTTAAGGTAGCAGTCTTAAAAGCACGATAATTAAAACACTACGCAGGCTTCCGATGAAGTGAAGAACTTATTTAATGTATAAGTTAAAAGATTAAAAATAAAGCCATAAGAAATTTGTCTTCCTAAAAAAAAAAAATCATTTTTGGATTGACAACATGATCAATTGTCTCTGTATAGTCTTTAGGAAGACCGAAAGTTCTTATGGCTTTATTTTTAATCTTTTAACTCACACATTAAATAAGTTCTTCACTTCATCGGAAGCCTGCGTAGTGTTTTAATTATCGTGCTTTTAAGACTGCTTCCTTAACGATGAGTAGAAGTTTTGTCGTGCTAATTGAGATTTACTGGTATACAATCATCTTTGCTGTCTTAAGCACGAAGAACAAAACATAACTAATTTCAACACAAAATAAACCAAGCCGAATCATTGCAAGCCGTAAAAACACCTTTACTTACGAAAATTAAAACTTGTTTAAAAGGTTAAAATGATTAAAACAATGTGCGAGATCTTTCGGGTCTGTCTCTACAGACCCATCCTCAAGCACAACAAGAAACTCACACGGGGCACGCTGGCTTATACACTGAAGAGCAATTGAATTGGAGACTGCTGGCGTTATGCAAATGTGGCGCTGTCGGCGGCCCTGTAAACAGAAATGACATGACGTATGCAGTGATTCGACAATATAAGGAGTGATGCGACAGGAATCAGTAAGAGTCTGACGCAGTTTGGGTAAGACGTAGGATCTAAGTGCATTTGATCGTGGGCAAATTGTCGGGGACTGACGAATGGGTCACTCCATCTCGGAAGTCGTGCAGGTACTGGGATTTCCATGAGCCACTGTGTCACGGGTGCATCGTGAGTACATCGAATCCGGTAAAACCATCCCTACAAGGGCCAACTGCCATGGACAACAGCGTGTGGATGAGCGGGGTCATCGTCGGCTAGCTCACATTGTAACAGCGGACAGATGGGCCACAGTACAAGAAATCACTCTGCAATTTAACGCTGGTTCACAAAAACGTGTAAGCAGCCACACCATCCAGAACCATCTCCTCTCTATGGGGTACAGAAGCCATCGTCCCACGAGGGTACTGCTGCTGACTGCACATAACAGGGTGCAAAGATTAGCATGGGTGCAGGAACATCGCCACTGGACCCTAGACATGTGGAAACATGTTGCCTGGACTGATGAGTCAAGATTCACGTTGGTACATGTGGATGGCAGGATACGAGTACGGCGCAAACCACATGAAGCGATGGATCCTTCTTGCCAGTAGGGTACTTTTCAAGCTGGTGGGGGTGGCATTCTCGTGTGGGGACTGTTTACATGGACTGAAATGGGACGCCTGGTATGTGTGACATCGTCCCTCACAGGTCAACATTATCGGGATATCCTGGACGACCCTTTGCTCCCGTTTGTGCGTCTTCAACATTCCACTGGGGACCTCATCCTACAACAAGACAATGCACTGTGCCATCGCTCCCGAATTGTATCCGAATGGTTGGATGAACACTCCACCGACGTGATCTCGCTTCCTTGGCCAGCTAGGTTACCTAACCTCAATCCCATCGAGCACATCTGGGATGCCACCGAGAGAGATGCTCGAGGCTCTGACCCCCTCCATCAAATCTTTGTGAACTGTGGGAGCTTGTTCAGGGGTCATGGATCCGTATGGCTTCCCAACGCTTCCGGTGTCTTGTCGAATCCATGCCGAGACGAATCGCTGCCGTGATCAGGGCGAAAGGCGGTGCTACACGTTACTAGACAAGTATCCCTAATTCAATTGCTCTTTAGTGTATATACACCTCTGTACATCAGCAAAATACAATGCATGCGCCGTACTAAAAGGTCAAGTATGCTTTACACAGAAAGTAACAAAATGAAAATATGTACAAATGCATGAAAAAGAAATAATCCAAATTGCTGTAAGTAAGTAATCAAAACATAATTACAGTTGAAGAGGGATTCTCCAGCAGGAACCTCCAAGGAGCAGGTATGATTTGCGGGGTTTCTTCATTACAGAATTGTTCGGCAAAATCATAAATATACAAACTCTCCGAAAAGAGCACTGCAGTTTTAGTTCTTGCCGAGCACATTAATTTAACATCATTCCATAGTGGTAAATAATTGCTTTTGTTCACTGTTCGGTCTAAGGCCGTTACGGATGAATGGGTGCGAACATTGTATTTATGTTCGGAGATTCTCACCCCGAGTGACCAACAAGTTGATCCGATGTAGGCTGTCATAGGGAGAGAGTCATCAACAGATTGTAGTGGCACTGAATATACACCATATTTTTCCATGATTGAAACATGGTCACGATCAGACTTGACCAAGTTGAAAAGGCATTCGGAAGAAATCCCGAAACTATAGTTGAACTTACGGCACGTTTTATAGAGTGTGGATACTATGGTGGAGTGGTAAGGTATGGAGCCAACAAACCTGATGACAGGCAATTCACGTTGGGTTCAAAGTGTGGTGGAACCATGGCGCTGATACTTGTGAAGAGTTTTAATGAAATATCGGTGGGGGTATCTGAACGACTCTGCCATGGTGGAAATGTGCTGAAGTTCTAGCGAGAGATCAGAGTTTGATGAGGAGTGTGTATAGGCTCGGCCAATCAGAGAATGAAGTGAACCAGATTTGTAACTGTTAGGAGTGAACGAGTGATATGGGATCATAACTGGGACAAACGTTGGCTTGCGATAAACTGAGGTGTGAATGCAAAGAGATTCTATAAAGGCACGTAAATCGGGAAGGGAGTATTGCCAAAGTAACAAAACATCATCAACGTATCAGGTATAAAGCAGGGGTTAGAAAGGTCCATTGGTAAGTACAGTATTTTCAACATGTTGTAAGACAATCTCGGTCAATACGGGAGAAAGAGGCAATCCCATTGGTGTACCATAATCTTGGCGGTAAATGACATTATTAAACTTAAAATAAGTTCGGTTTTTAATAAGAGTGAGGGCTGAGACAATGGCATTACATTCAGAAGGTTGTAAGCCCAAGCTAGGTAGCTGTGATGTGATTAAATCTATGGCTGTGTCTACAGGGATGATGAGAAAGAGGGAAACAATATCAAGGCTTGCCATTAAGAATGGCAAGTCAGAATGAACAGTATGTATTCTATCTAGGGCTTGAGTAGAACTGTGAATTGAATACCTGGATTGTTGAGTTAGTGGGGTGAGGAGGGATGCAAGTGATTTTTCCAAGTTACGTGTTGGGTTTGCATAGCCAGACACTAAAGGTCGGACTGGTTGATTTGGTTTATGTAGTTTAACCTTTCCGAACAATCCAGGAGTGCGTGGTCCAAATGGTGGGTGCATATGATCAGCAATAGATAGTGGAAGAGAATTGCTGTTTTTAAGTTTACTAAGGGCTGTGACCGTAGCGGGTATTGCGTTACACATGATAACAGTATGGGTGGATTTGATTAATAGATTCCATCATTTTTGAATGGTAACCAGGTTTATCAAGGATAACTATTTGGTGTGATTTATCTGCCGAAGTAATGACCAGTGAATAATCTTTTGCTAATGACAGCAGCAAGGATCTGTCATACTGTAACACTTTTTGGTGTTCAGTGGGTTGTGTACTTTCATGTGCAATGGTTCGAGCTATTTTAAACCGCAAAGAGTCTTGAGCTGGTTTTGGTAAGGTTTTGATGATTTGTTCAACCTGGGTAATAAACTGGAATGATTTAGGGTTAAGCACCGGGAAGGAAAACTTGAAACCTCTGTTAAGTGCATTTAACTCCTCCTCAGATAACTGGCGTGAATTAAGATTCACAACGGCACCGGATGAGATCCTTAGAGTGGGTTTTGGAGCCTGAGGGTCTATTGCAAGTAGATTCATGGACCAAAAGTTGTAATTTCTGCAGTTGTCTGTACTGGTAATGCTGTTTTAATTTTCGTAAGTAAAGGTGTTTTTCCGGCTTACGATGATTCAGTTTGGTTTATTTTGTGTTGAAATTGGTTACGTTTTGTTCTTCGTGCTTAAGACAGCAAAGATGATTGTATACCAGTAAATGCTACCTTAAGCTTTTATGATTGGGTCTTCTCATAATACGTGGCAAATACGTCATGATATTAATACAGCAATCAGACATCGCTGAATTGACTGTAATTACTGTTTCACACGTGAATTCGATCACATCAGAAAACTTGAATATTTCTCGTCAATCGAATTCACGTGTGAAACAGTAATTATAGTCAATTCAGCAATGTCCGATTGCTGTTTTAATATCATGATGTATTTGCCACGTATTATGAGAAGAATTTCTTCTGCTGTGTATACCTGATCAACTGGAGATTTACTTAACAATGCTAGATGGCAGCAGAATCAGCATTGATTAAGAATGCGGTTGGAGAAAATTCTTATGGTCTTAATACTCAGATACTTGCGAATTCGCTGTCGTGGGTGGTGCAACGGATAGCACGCTTGAATGGTAATCGGGAGATGTGGGTTCGTTTCCCGCTCTATGGCGATGAAATTTTCGAGTTTTCTAATGTGATCAAATTCACGTGTGACACAGTAATTACAGTCAATTCAGTGATGTCTGTTTGCTGTGTTAATATCATAGCTTTTACCTGATAAGAAATGCAAAAGAAACAAACTATTTTAATATACTGTCAGAGTATAAATACTCGTGGTTTAATTTACTGTTTCACACGTTAATATTGGTTTTAATCGTCAAGAATCAAAGTTGTACTTCATGATTTTATAGAAATTTTTTGATAAACATAAGTTTGATGTTATTATTTACTGTCCTTTGGTAATAGGCTTAACAGTTATGGTTCTCAATATCATTGAGGTTAAGTGTTTCTTTTAGCCGAAGAACAGTTAATGGTTACCTTGATGAAATCCAGGAATGTGAAGGATGGCATCGTCTTCTTAACATATTATTTCTCATACCAGTTTCAGCTTTTGAAGTATAAGCCTTCTTCAGTGAGTTTTTGTGCTATCATTTTAGTACTTGATGTTATTAGGCGCTTAGCTGTGACCTTAATGACGATGTTTTTTCATAGTTTTGTTGCCGTCTATGTTCGAATGTCCTAGTGTTAGATATCTAGTGTCGCCATCTATCGTTCTTTATTGTCATTAAAGTCTTTTTTTGTGATTAAATCTTTTCATAATTCTTTTACTTTCTGTTATCCTTTTTTGTTTCTGTTTTTTCTCTTGCTCTACGAGGAATTTCCATGCAAAGGGCAAATCAACAGGAGTGTTATTGTTGCAATTATTTTCACGCGTTTTCTCAATTTAAACTGCTTCTGCGGTCAAACGTTTTTCATGTGTGTCGTGCGTTGTTACGATTTTAGATTCATGCCAGCATGGGATAGCATTGTTTTGCACACGTGTTGTATTAAAGCAGTCTTTTCTTCCTTTTTGTTCCAGTTTTTTAGGTGCTCGTTTAGGCGAGTTTGGAAAAGTATTTTTGGTGCTACCTATGTATAGGAGATCTGCTTGGTCATTTTCTGCTTTTTTGATGGGAATAGCGTATATACTTGCTGAGTTTAAAACTGATTTTTTGCTATTGTTGGTTAGCAGTTGTGATATATCATAGTTTGATTCAGCTAGCTCAAAATTGTTTGTGTTGCATTCTTTTCTAAAGATGTTGTTAATAGCTTGTATTGTCGGTAATTTACCACAGTATTGCCTTTTTTCTTTGGTTGTTCCGGTAGATTTTTTAGGGGTTCTGATATCTCTATACATTGAGGTGATCAATTTCTTGTTGTATCCAAATTCTTGTGCAATGTTGATAATCCATTCTATTTCTTTATGTTCAGCAGACTTGTTAGAAGAGTGAGAGATAGCTCTTTGTATAAAGAAATGAAAAGCAGCTGTTTTATGTTTCCATGGATGGTTGGAGTTCTGGGGAATGATTGTAGGAATTTACGTAGATTTTCTGTAAACAGAATAATCTAACTTCTGGTGGTTTTTAATTAAAGAAATATCTAAAAATTGGAGTTGGTTATTTTCTTCTTTTTCAATGGTGATTTTTATACTTTTGTAATAGTTGTTGAACTTATCCATAAAAGAGGTTAACTTGAATTCAGAATGCTGCCAAAGTAATAAGATGTCATCAACATATCTAGAGTATAATGGAAGAATGTCATTGCTTGGTCTGAGTAAATTATTTTCAAGGTCTTGTAATAACACTTTGGCTAATAAACCAGATAGTGGAGAACCCATAGGAGCTCCAAATTGCTGTTTATATATCACATTGTTGAAAGAGAAAATGTTGTTATTGTTGATGAATTCTAATGCTTTTATGATGCTGATTCTTTCCTTATCATTAGTTAATTCGGAGGTTAGCTTTTTGTTGATTAGCTCAATTGCTTTGTCCACTGGAGTGTTGGGATAAAGTGAAATGATATCAAAGCTGTACATAAGGAAATTAGTGTTGCTAATCTTTTTAAATTATCTATAACTTTTGTTGAGTTATTGACACTGTAAGGGTGGTTATAGTAGAAAGGCTTCAGAAATTGGAAAAGGGCTTTCTCTAAGTTGATGGTTGGTGCTGTGCTTTTGTGCACGATAGGCCTGATTGGGCTATCGTTTTTGTTGGTTTTTATTTTTTCAAAAATGTGAGGAATAGTTGCTCATATAGGAGGTATTGCTTTGGTTTTAATTTCTTGTGGTAGGTTACTGTGGTTTTTAAAAATAGCCTAATGTTTAATAATATTGTCTGTTGGGTCTTTGATGGTTTTGATTACTTTCAGATCTTCAATAGCTTTTATCAATTTTTTCATATTCTGTTTTGTTTAAAATAATTATTCGCTTAGCTTTATCAGCCTGGAGACATTTTATGGTTGGGTTGTTTCTCAAGTCCAATAGGGCTTGTCTTTTGTATTTAATTTTTGAAGGAGCATTTTCTGTATATTGTTAACAGTTCTGACTATTTTAAACCTTAACGGGTTTTGGATACCTTTTGGTAGTTGGCTGATTATGCTTTCCACTCCAACCATCCATGGAAACATAAAACAGCCGCTTTTCGTTTCTTTATACGAAGAGCTACCTCTCACTCTTCTAACAAGTCTGCTGAACTTAAAGAAATAGATTGGATTATCAACATTGCAGAAGAATTTGAATACAACAAGAAACTGATAACCTCAATGTATAGAGATATCAGAACCCCTAAAAAATCTACCGGAACAACCAAAGAAAAACGACAATACTGTGACAAATTACCGACAATACAACCTATTAACATCTTTAGAAAAGAATGCAACACAAACAATTTTGAGCTAGCTGAATCAAACTATGATATATCACAACTGCTAACCAACAATAGCAAAAAATCAGTTTTAAACTCAGCTCGTGTATACACCATTCCCACCAAAAAAGCAGAAAATAACCAAGCAGATCTCCTATACATAGGTAGCACAAAAATACTTTTCCAAACTCACCTACACGAGCACCTCAAAAACTGGAACAAAAAGGAAGAAAAGACTGCTTTAATACAACACGTGTGCAAAACAACGCTATCCCATGCTGGCATGAATCTAAAATCGTAACAACGCATGACACACATAAAAAACGTTTGACCGCAGAAGCAGTTTAAATTGAGAAAATGCGTGAAAATAATTGCAACAATAACACTCCTGTTGATTTGCCCTTTGCATGGAAATTCCTCGTAGAGCAAGAGAAAAAACAGAAACAAAAAAGGATAACAGAAAGTAAAAGAATTTTGAAAAGATTTAATCACAAAAAAAGACTTTAATGACAATAAAGAACAATAGATGGCGACACTAGATATCTAACACTAGGAGAGACATTCGAACATAGACGGCAACAAAACTATGAAAAAACATCGTCATTAAGGCCGTAGCTAAGCACCTAATAACATCAAGTACTAAAATGATAGTACAAAAACTCACTGAAGAAGGCTTATACTTCAAAAGCTGAAACTGGTATGAGAAATAATATGTTAAGAAGACGATGCCATGCTTCACATTCCTAGATTTCATCAAGGTAACCATTAACTGTTCTTCGGCTAAAAGAAACACTTGACCTCAATGACATCGAGAACCATACTGTTAAGCCTATTACCAAAGGACAGTAAATAATAACATCAAACTTATGTTTATCAAAAAATTTCTGGAAATGATGAAGTACAACTTTGATTCTTGATGATTAAAACCAATATTAACGTGTGAAACAGTAAATTAAACCACGAGTATTTATACTTTGACAGTATATTAAATCGTTATGATAACCACATAATCCAACAACGGCATTGAGTCATTAATAACTATGGTCTAAAACTATTTTAGTTTATTCAGAACTTAAACATCATTCTTTAAATATTTTTGGATTTTTAGCACGTCTTTTGTAAAAAGATCGTGCAATAAGATATCGGTTTGTCTGTCCGTCCGTCGACCCGATATCTCTGCAACTATTAGTCCGATTTGAAAAATTCTCTTTGCATTGGGAAGCTTGAAATATGCAATTGATGGTCCTTCATTTCGTTTTTTTTTTTTTTTTTTTTTTTTTTTACGATGTACGATTTTGCGGCTAGAAGGCGTAAATGCAGATGATGTCGAATTCAAAAATACGTTTTATTCCCCATATTTGTTGTTAAACATCTGATTGAAAAAATTATTTTATTAAGAAGAATTTAGAGTAGAACATGCTAAGTTACATACAAAAAAGTTTAATGCAAATATATTTCAGCCATTACTATGGCCTTCATCAGTGCGACTACGATTGGTTTTCATTGCCTGATTGGAAAGGTAAGTTTTGTAATGGTAACTCCGGGTAATGTGATGCAATGAGGGATTTCCAGATGTAAGGAATGAAAATGGGGAGCTCAGAGTTGCAATTTTTGGAAAATAAAATTTCCAAACTTTCTCTAAACCTCAGAGCATACCGATTTTGGAAGGGAGCCAACTTTTTAGTATCGGACCAAAGTGGAATAGCAGAAGTGTCAGCCATGGTAAGAAGTTTGCCTCAAAGCTCTTAAAAATTAAACAGTTCCTTAAAGCTAATACACTGCTGGACAATTGCTAAGGACGGATCATAAACAGCTATATAGCGCATAAAAAAGTAAGTGTGGTTGGATGCCAAGTGAAATAAAATAATGTCAGAATGTCAGGACATTACAAGAAAGACAATTTATTGTGCTCTGAAATCCAGAAGGCTTTGGAACGTGTTCAAGGGACAAACAGGCCATTTTGTGCAGAATACGCAAACGTGAAAAAAATGCAATTACCGTCCGCAGGCGTTCCGGCGTAAGATGTCAATACGGGATATGGCCACCGTGGAGGGCGATGCAAGATTCCACACGTCGTGTCATGCTTTGCACAACATTATCAAGCAGCTGTTGGGGTAATTTATCCCATTCCTCTGTCAGTGCACGGATGAGGGTGTCCTTGTTTATTGGAGGGCATTGGCGACCAGCAAGACTCCTCCCCAAAGCATCCCACACATTTTCAATGGGATTCAGATCTGGAGAACGTGCTGGCCATACGAGGCGTTGAATATCCTCGCTCTCAAGACACTCCTGGACAGCGACTGTTCGATGACATGTTGCGTTGTCGTCCATGAAAATGAATCTATCACCGACAGCACCACGGAACATGCGAACATGAGGTAGCAGAACATCATTAATGTATCGTTGGCCAGTCATAGTCCCAGTTGGAAGCACATAGAGGGACGTACGGCCATTGATCATGATGCCAGCCCATACCATGACACTACATGTCAGATATCGGTCCCTTTCCTATATGTTTGCTGGACAATATGCAGTACCACTATCACGCCAGATCAGTTGTCGTTGACAATCAGACGATAGACTGTATCTACTCTCATCTGAGAAGAGGACAGCAGACCAGTCGTTATCAGTCCAATTGCAATGTTGATGGCCCCATTGCAAACGGGCGGTACAGTGACGTCTGGACAATGGGATGCACACAACAGGACGGCGGGCGTATAGTCCTCCTTCATGCAAACGTCTGGCAACAGTTTTTCGGGAGATCCGCTTGCCAGTAGCAGCCATAAACTGATTTGCTACCTCACTAGCTGTGCTGCGCCGGTGTCTTTTTGTTGATAGCACTATGTACCAATCTCTTGCAGGTGTCGTACTGCGAACACGACCACCCCCGTGACGTTTGCTACACTCTCCATTTGTTTGAAATGATTTCCAAAGCCTTGAAACAACACTGTGGCTGACGTCGAACTCCCTGGCAACATCTGTTATTTTTCGCCCTTCTTCAATCTTGCCAATAATACGGCCATGCGTCAAATCATCTAGGTGATGTCGAGAAGACATACTGAAAATTGCAAGTTCGCCAATTGATTCTTTCCCTTTCAACTTTGCGTTTGAACAACAACGGTCAATACGCGTCAAATCCTTTATATCTCTTATCAGCGCTATGATGTCACGAACAAGTTCGGCAATCCAAAATTTGCATACGCACAACACGTCTTACTGTATCCCGCACTTATGCTAATTTCCACATTTTCCTGACTTCCGTTTTATGGTTGCTATCGTTGCTATTGTCATCCGTCCTTAGCAATTGTCCGGCAGTGTAATTTAGCTGTATGTATGGCTGATAAAGTCGGCCTTCCAGTCATTATTGAAAAGGATACCCTTAATCAAAAAGTCAATGATTTCCTCTTTTCCACCAATTGCAAACTTCTTTCTAAAAATCCTGTGGAAACTTTGAAATCATCTGTGGATAACCTCAATAAGTTACAGTTGCTCCTTCTTTCTACAATTCTCCTAGATTATTTGCCCAAATTAAATTACACAAAGCTAATGCTCCAATTAGACCTCTTGTGGAAAATACTCAACTCTCCAGCTTGTAACCTGGAAAAATGTCTTGCCAAAAAATTCAAGTTTATCACTAATAACCACCCCTTCAATATCTCATCCACTGCTGAATTCATCTCTAGACTTCCAAACTCCATTGATGGCCATGCAAGTATGTTTACCATGGACGTTGAATCACTTTTTCCTTCTGTGCCTCAATTTGAAGCACACATGCTACTCATTCCTAAATTCAAAGAACAATTCCCCATGGACGGCACTTTAACCAAGGATTTGTATGATTGCCTGTATTCTCTTCGTCAACACAGTTTTTTCATTTATAATAATCAATGCTATCAACAAAACCAAGGTGTACCGATGGGGTCACCTCTTTCCCCACTTTTGGCTGAAGTATACCTGCAAAATATTGAGCAATCAATAGTGATGCAACATGACCAACAACCTACCTTATGGCTCCGTTATGTCGACAATGTTTTTGTCATCTGACTTCATCCTAGAAAAGATCTATTGCAAGTCACAAATTTAAACACTGAAAAATTCCTGTCCATTAGATTTACTATTAATGAAGAAATTGATGGCAAGATAAATTTCTTGGATGTCAGCTTCTCAAAATGTAATAATCTTCTATCCACTTCTGTCTACCGAAAACCAGTTTCTACCAATAGCATCACTAATAACCTTTCAATTCTCATACCTTCCACCAATATAAACTGTCAGCCCTCAAGTCTCTCATTCATAGAGCTCATTTGGTTTGTAACACTGAAGTTTATTTAAAAAATGAATTAGCAAACATACGCTTGATCGCTACTCAACATGGCTTTCCCCCTCTCCTGGTTTCTAAATTAATTCAAAATGCTAAAAAAAAACCAGTTGTTGCTCTTCAACCTGTTTCACCAAAAAAAGGAACTAATGTTTGCTGGCTCAGTCCCTTATGACGAACCTTCTGCCTACAAACTCGTCAGTATCTTTAAAAGAGAAGGATATAGACTTGCCATTCGTTCTTCCCCTTCAATTTCTGTTATCCTCCGTAATGACAGAGACCCAAGACCTCCGCTTTCTTCGCCTGGAGTGTATAAAATTCCGATCAAGACTAACGTTGGATTAACTGCGTACATAGGAAGTTCATTCCGGAAAATTCTCTCAAGACTTCAGGAACACAAATCTGATGTGAAATTTGGAAAACCTTCATCTTCCTTGTCTCTTCTTACCATGGCTGACACTTCTGCTATTCCACTTTGGTCCGATACTAAAAAGTTGGCTCCCTTCCAAAATCGGTATGCTCTGAGGTTTAGAGAAAGTTTGGAAATTTTATTTTCCAAAAATTGCAACTCTGAGCTCCCCATTTTCATTCCTTACATCTGAAAATCCCTCATTGCATCACATCACCCGGAGTTACCATTACAAAACTTACCTTTCCAATCTGGCAATGAAAACCAGTCGTAGTCGCACTGATGAAGGCCATGGTAATGGATGAAATATATTTGCATTAAACTTTTTTTATACGTAACTTAGCGTGTTCTACCCTACCTTCTTCTTAATTTGTTTCTTAGTTATGTGCATTGCCTACCACTCATTTACGATCATAAAATTATTTTATTTTTCGATTCCATTTATCTCGAAGAGTATTTTAAATGTACACTGACGGAAAAAAATCCCAACACCACGAAAAAATAGTTGTAGAGGAATGAAATGGCGGCAATACATTTGTATAGGTAACATATTTAATCGATTAAGGTTTCAAGATTACAGCTTATTGTAAGCGCGAAAAGAGCCATTTTAAATGTGAAATGCTGGTACATTAATAACCGGTGTAACCGCCAGAATGTTGAATGTAAGCACGCAAACGTTCATGCATTGTGTCGTACAGGTGCTGGATTTCAGTTTGTGGGATGGAGTTCCATGCCTGTTGCACTTGGTCGGTCAATACAGGGACGGTTAATGCTGGTTGGGGGTGACGCTGGAGTTGTCATCCAATGATGTCCCATACGTGCTCGATTGGTGAAAGATCTGGTGATCTAGCAGGCCACAGCAACATGTCGACACTCTAGAGCATGTTGGGTTACAACAGCGATATGCGGGCGAGCGTTATCCTGTTGGAAAACACCCCTGGAATGCTGTTCATGAATGGCAGCACAACAGGTTGAATCACCAGACCGATGTACAACTGTGCCGTCAGGGTGCATGGGATAACCACGTGAGTGCTCCTGCTGTCATAGGAAATTGCTCCCCAGACCATAACTCCAGGTGTAGCTCCAGTGTGTCTCGACTGCAGACAGGTTGGTTGCAGGCGCTCACCTGGCCGCCTCCTAACCAACACACGGCCATCACTGGCACCCAGGCAGAACCGGCTTTCATCAGAAAACACAACAGATCTCCACTCTGTCCTCCAATGAGCTCTAGCTTGACACCACTGACGTCGCAAACGGCAGTGGTTTGGAGTAAGTGGAATGTACGCTACAGGGCGTCTGGCTCGGAGCTGTCCTTCAAGTAACCGATTTGTAACAGTTTGTTGTGTCACTGTGGTGGCAACTGCAGCTCGAATTGCTGCTGCAGACGAGGTATGATGTGCCACAGCCATATGCCGTACACGGTGGTCTTCCCTCTCAGTAGTGCCAAGTGGCCGGCCGAAACCCGGTCTTCTTGAGGCAGTACCTTCCCTTGACCACCGCTGCCAACAATCATGCACAGTGGCTACATTCATGCCAAGTCGTTCTGCAATATTGCGGAAAGAAAATCCACTTTCTCGTAGCCCTAATACACGACCTCGTTCAAACTCCGTGAGCTGTTGATAATGGCTTCTTCGTCTTCTTAAAGGCATTCTTGACTAACATCAAAACCCTACGTCGAATCTCAACGATAACTAACGCTCACGAACGTTACGGCACGTATTTACAGCAAACCTGCTTTGCATGTTCCGAGGGCGCAAAATTTGCATAGACGTCATCTTACAGATGTACGTTCGCCGCCTACCAACTGTCGTTTATTTAACACAACCCCTTCTTGGTGTTGGTTTTTTTTTCCCCGTCAGTGTCGTTACTTTTTCAAATTACGTACAGATTTTCCTCTAGGGGGCGTAAAAGTAAATTACATTTTTCCTGTTAACTCTTCTTCTAAAACTCCGATTTGAATTTTTTTCTTCTTCAGCGGATACACCTCCTGATGGAAAATCTTTTGCATATAATACCAAATTTTTGGTGAAGAATACTTTGGCCACCAGGGGATGTAAGTGTTACTTTTTGCTTCTGATGTATTTGCCATTAAATCTGAGCTTCTAAAATATCGATTGAAAAAACTATTTTGTGGACTGATGCCATTCACATCGATAAACGTTTTCGGAATATTTTCTTCTTAAAATATTCCATAGTTTCTCCGCCAGGGGTGTAGATGTATATCTTATTTTTGTCAATATCTCTACTTCTGGGCCGATTTGAAAAATTCCTTCTTTGTTCGATAGTGTTTTCAGTGTGACATGTTTTTCATATAATTTCAAAATTTTCAAGTAATTCATAGACTTTCCGCTATGGGGCGTAGAGGTAAATTGCGTTTCCCCCTATATCTCTGCTTCTAAATCTTCGATTTGAAAAATTCTTTCTGTACCGGATACGACTCTGATGGGAAATCGTTTGCACATAATTTCTAATTTTTGTAAAAAATGGTTTGGCCACCAGGGGTGTAAATCTTAATTTCCCCTTCTGATGTATTTGCAGCAAAATATGAGCTTCTAAATTCTCGATTGAAAAAAAAAAAAAGTACTTTGTTGACCGATACTACTCATTAATACAGACATTTGACATGGACCAGGAACATCAAGCAAAGGTTATCGCTCTTTCCACGTTTATAAATGAGTCACGGAAAAATTCTCATTGGCTGCCACCGGGAATCGAACCCAGGGTCTTTCAGTTACGTGCCGGATATGCTTCCACTGCACCACAGCGGCCTCGAATCAAACAGAGGCCATCGCTCTTTCATTTTGAGGTTGCTGTGGTGCAGTGGAAGCATATCCGGCACGTAACTGGAAGACCCTGGGTTCGATTACCGGTGGCAGCCAATGAGAATTTTTCTGTGACTCACTTATAAACGTGGAAAGAGCGATACCCTCTGTTTGATACTACTCATGTTGACAAACCTTTTAGGAACATTTTCTTCTTGAAATAATGCATGGTTTCTACACCAGGGGGCGTAGATGTATATCTTATTCTTGTCAATATCTCTACTTCTAGGAGTCCGATTTAAAAATTCATTCTTTGTTGGATAATGTTTCCAGTGTGACATGTTTTTCACATAATTTTCAAAATTTTCAAGTAATTCATAGACTTTCCGCTAGGGCGTAAAGGTAAATTGCTTTCCCTCCTATATCTCTGCTTCTAAATCTCCGATTTGAAAAATTCTTTCTGCACCGGATACAGCTCCTGATGGGAAATCCTTTGCACATAATTTCTAATTTTTGTAAAAATGGTTTGGCCACGAGGTGATGTAAGTCTTAATTTCGCTTCTGATGCTATTTGCAACAAAATGTGAGCTTCTAAAATCTCGATTAAAAAAAAAAGTAGTTTGTTGACCGATACTACTCATGTCAACAAACCTTTTAGGAACATTTTCTTCTTGAAATAATGCATGGTTTCTAAACCAGGGGCGTAGATGTATATCTTATTTTTGTCAATATCTCTACTTCTAGGAGTCCGATTTGAAAAATTCCATCTTTGTTGGATAGTGTTCCCGATGCGAAATGTTTTTCTTATAAATTCAAAATTTTCAAGTAAATCATAGTATTTCCGCTAGGGTGCACAAAGGTAAATTTTGTTTTCTGTGTTATTTCTGCTTCTAAAACTCTGATTTGAAAAATTCTTCCTGTATCGCATACAACACCTGACGGAAAATATTTTTCATATAATTTCTAATGTTTGGTAAAGAATGGTTTGGCCACCAGGGGGCATAAGTGTTAATTTCTGCTTCTGATGTATTTGTAGCAAAATCTGGGCTTCTGAAAACTCGACTAAATTTTTTTTTTCTTGGACTGATACCGCTGACATGGAAAAACTTTTGAGAATACTTTTCCTAAAATAATGCATGGTTTTCCCACCAGGGGACGTAAAGTCACATCTTATTTTTGTCGATATCTCTGTTTCTAAGAGTCTGATTTGAAAAATTCTTTCTGTGTTGGAGAGCGTTTCTGGTGCAAAATGTTTCTCATATAAATTCATGTTTTTCTTAATGCACAAGTCTGCAACCAGAGGGCATAAGCTCACGATTCCGTTTACAGCAATATCTGAGGGATTAAAAACCCAATTGAAAAAATTATTTCTTCTGTCAGATACTAATGTTTCCATACCGGTTCCATTGACTTTGAGTAGCTCTGATAAATTTAATTCGCGTCAGAACGGATTTAAAAGACGTGCTTATTACACTCGAAAATTCGGTGTCATCTTTTTTGTTAAAAATAATGATCAGAAAGTGTGTAAGAAATAGAAAGTAATTTGAGATCCATATTTTTTTTTTCATTTTGCATTTAGTTAATTGATTAAACTTTTAATTCTCTCCTTCAACGGATGTTTTGCCTGATTCACATTTTGCTTTTACTATTTCTTGCAGGAATTATGTTGTACTAGGGGGCCTCACCTGATGATTCTTTTTTAGGTGCTGTGTTAGAGGGGTAGGATCATGTCAACTTTGAAAATAGTAATTTTGCCACATTTAACTTGATTTGGAAAACATTAGTTCATACAAGATTTTTATTTGAAACCCAATTTGTGAATTGACTGCAGTTTTAAGAAAAATTTAGTGAATTTTTGAAAATGTTATGGGAGCATTTTCATTGATATAATCATACCCCATGAACTTAAAATGAGGAAAACTGCAGTGTTTCTTGTAAAGCAGAAAACTTAGTACCTCATCAGTCTGAGATGCAACTATCTGGAAGAAAATAATATTTAAAAAAAATTGTGAGTGTCAGCTTCTGGAATACCATGTAATCATACATGAGATTCTTCCGCAGATTCGCAGAATTCCGCTTTTTGTCATCATTTAGGTTATTCTTGAGATCAATGCAAAACTAAAGAGAAATTTTGGAGGATTAGTTTTGTCTTTTTTTTTTTTTTTTTGGTGTGGAGATTGTATTTCTTTTTTCAAAACTTTCGAAAACGGAAATTAAAGGAGTGAACATTTCCCCCGTAATCTTGATTTCTTTTACTCGCGAGATTTTTTCTGTTCAGTATTATTGTTAAATATAATTTTATTCCATAAATATTTGCATTTCAGCTTGAAAATGGAAGAAATATTCCGAATATGGAACTTGGTGCGAAAATTTCTCTGTGATCTGCAGGTACAAGATTCTTCAGTGGATTCAAATAATTCCTCCTTTTCCATCGTTATTTCAATGTTCTCGAGATCGATACAGAACTGAACAGAAATTTGGGAGAGATTGGTGGAGGTAGTTGATGGTGGTGGGGTGGTTCCCCGTCAGTGGGCGGAATTCCAACTTTCAAAGTTTTCGGAAACGGAAGTTAGACATTTTGAGCTGCAAAACATAAATACTTGTTTTGCAGTTTCAAAATGGAGGAAAACTTTCATAAAATGGAAGTTGGAGAGAGCGTAGATTTCGCTGGTAATCGTAATTTTTTTTCTCCATAATGCTACATTTATCTTGTGTTGCTGTTAAATGGAAAAAAAGAAAATTTTATATTTTGAATACAGTGATGTGCTCTAGCTTAATATTTACATAATAAATTTAAGTGCACAATTTGATCTTGCTCACGCCACGTTATATTCATGCTGTTTCACAGTAAGTTCTTATTTTTCACACGTGCGGTTAAAAAAGTTCAGCTTTTTTCCCCCTTCGGCAGTCTCATGTACACTATCTACCAACAAGTAATTGGACACCTGTGATAGCAAAGGAAAACAGAGTTTATTCACCTTCAATAGTTGGTGGAGCCTCCACGAGTGGCGATTACAGCTGCGACCCTCCGGGGCATACTCTCAACCAGGCATTGTATGACGGCTAGCAGTATTTTCTTCCACTCGGCTTGGAGAAGACAGGTCATTTCCTTCACTGATTTCGGACGGTGGGGGCACCCCTTAAGTCGACGCTCCAACTCGTCCCAGGGGTGCTCATTAGGGTTAAGGTCCGGGCTGTGTGCAGGCCAGTCCATTCGATTAACCCCATTGTCACCATACCAAGCCATGGTGGACCTCGCAATATGACAGGTGGCATTGTCATCCTGAAAGTAACATGAGTCCACCCCGTCAAATTGCCACAACGTAGGAAGCACATGGTCATCCAAAATGGTGCAGTAGGTCTCGGCGTTGAGTCTACCAGGAATTGCGACCAAGGGTCCCGTGCCATACCAAGAGGAACACCCCCATAGTAATTCCACCGCCGCCGAATTTCACAGTTGGCACAATACATTCCGGCAGGAGGCGTTCTCCAGGCAGACGCCAAACCCAGACCCTGCCATTCGAACGGTAGAGGGTGAACCTTGACTCGTCGCTCCAGAGAACCTGTTTCCTTTGTTCAACGGTCCACTGTCAACGTTCTTTGCACCACGTTAGCCGAGCAGCGCTATTGGACTTGGTGATCAAAGGCTTGTGGGTGGCAGCACATCCATGATAACCGAGCAGAAGGGCTTCCTTACGGATGGTATTCATCGAAAGAACACTCTCGGATGCCTGTTGAAACTCCTCGCGGATATGGCCCATCGATTTGGTGCGGTTCTTCCGAATTTCTCTGGCCAGCACACATCGGTCTCTTAACTCCCAGTTTTATGGGTCTGCTGGGTCGGGGAACATTCCGACAGTCACCTCTCATCTTCCACTTGCCAATCACGTAGGCCACTCTCGATTTTGGGTACTTCAACTCGCTGGATATGTCACGTATGGATTGGCCATTTCTGTGATACCCGACGATTACACCTTTCTCGAAATCACAGAGCTACGAACTGCGTGGCATCTTGCATGCGACTGGTTGCGTTGTTGTTTCCCACACGATACTTAACGGCGGCGGCTGTGACGTGTATCAGGACCATAGATATTGTCGATTGCAGGGGTGTCCAATTACTTGTTGGTAAATAGTGTATGTGTAATACGGCCTTGGAAATGAAGCAAGGGGAGTTAAAACATGTTTAAAAATTTGGGTTTAGTAAAAAAAAATCTGAGATAAAGTTATCTGGTAGTAAAAAAAATAAAGTAAAGTAAAATGCGACCGTCAACTTCTGAAATGTCGCATGGCCGCAGAAACGGAAGAAAAGGTTGCAAACATTTAACGAATATGGATTTTGTAAAAAAAATATAAAAAAATCAGCATTAATCTAACTGAAATGATGCTATTTGGAAGCCCCAAAAAGGCAAAATTGCAAACATCAGCTTTCGGAATGCCTCATAATGCAACTGTGGACAACGGAAGATAAAATTGTGTAAAAATATGGTTTTTGCGTTGTTTGTATGCTCCTTGAAAACCTTGAAAAGTACTTGAATAAAAAAAGTTCATTTTGAAGTCCTTGAAAGTACTTGAAAAAGTCTAAGGCTCTGTAAATAGTACTTGAAATTTTTTGGTTTGTTTTTTAAAAAATGATATGAAAGAACTTGTGTTAAACAATTGTTTGTGCTAAAATGATGTATAGGAGATTTCTGTGTAGTGCTGATAAAACACCAAGCTGATCAAATAGCGCAGAACTTGCTTTCAACCCAGTGGAGTGTGTGGACAGCTGGTGCCTTGGCTATGATATCACTACAGAGTAAAGCATCAGCCATGTGAGTAAAATAAGTGGAAGGATGTATTTGCAAATTGGGATGGGCTTCTGTTTACTGGGGTTAGCGATGCGTTCTTGCCAGAGGGTGGAACTTCCAGGAATTGCTTGTGTTTCATGCATGGACCCTTCATCTCCTGGCTGCATCAAAAACTGGGTCAAAAGCATCAAAGTCGTGCATTAAAAATAAAAGTTAAAGCAAAACAAATAAGTGTCATACCAGCAGATGAATACGAAAATAATGTACCCTTTCAAAATATTCCACAAAATAAAATGATTTTGAAAAACACCAAAACAGAGGGGCAATTCAAAGTTAATAAAATAAACCAACTGGGTGCAAGGGGTAACAGGCAGGTTATTGAGGGTGTGCCCGCCTCAGCTAAGATTAATGGTCTTAACTTACTAAAATACCTACATACTGACCGACCGATAGTATACTATACAGAGGTACCAACCATTACGGATTTTCCGTAATTATTGCGGTTTCGGCTGCCTGATTACGGAATTACAGACAGGTTGGAAGAACTATGGATTTCAGTGTATATTGTAAGAGTTCTGAATTTTGTGTCCTTTTTTGTTAAAATCACGGTTTAAACTGCGATCGAATTTTGCGAATACATTTTTAGTTCTTTTCGCACAAATGCGAAAACGTTTAATTGGTGTTGTTTTCTAAGTAAGCACCATTGAAATTCAGATATTGGATACATCGGTAAAGCCAATATCGGATGGATATTGGGTGAAGAACGGCAAGGTGATATTGCGTAATGTGTCGGAAAAGCCGTTATCAGTGACGTCCGCATACCTGCCAAGTATTTCGGATTTCGGGGTGGTTTTACGGTTGGAAGATAGTTTCTTCCGGATTTTCGCCAAAACGGCTGGTGAATTTTTTTTTTATTAATGTAAATTGATATTGTTGTTATTGTAGCTTAATGTAAACTCCTGCTATGTTTTTTTTTATGATCTCATAGTGATTGAACCTTCGATATTTATTTATAGATCGCACCCCCTTTCCTCCCACCAATTCTTCCAAACTCCCTCTCTCTCAGTGTTGGAATAGCTGCGCTAATTGTGCCGAAGTTCGAAATCTTTTTATCTTTTTTAATTCTGTGCCGTGCAGAGTTCGCCAAAATGCGTAATTATGCGTCTAGTACGCATCAAAAAGTGTTTACGCTTCAAAATTATACCAACGCGTAAAAATATGCATCGGGAAACGCGCAGAATACACATCAGCGAGTAAAAATATGCATCGAAGAATTTTACTAACGCATAAAATTACGCATCGGACTGGTATTTTGTCTTTCAGAAACAGAAGTAAATGAAATAAAGATTTTTTTCCATAATCGTAATTTCGTTTTCCTGCAATTTTGCCTCTGTCCAGTATTATTGTTATACATCACTTTATTCCAAAAATATTTGTATTTCAGTGTGAAAGTGGAGGGAAAATTTCCGAAAACGGAAATTCGACGATGCAAGAATTTACCTGTAATCTTCAGGCATGAGCCTGCAACGGCTTCGAGGAATTTCTCCTTTTTCATCATAATTTGAGTTATCCTCGAGATCGATGCATAACTGAACAGAAATTTCGGGGCGATTGGTAGTGGGGGAGAATGTTTTTTGCCTGAAACTCAAAAATTGAAGTTTCGTCTTTCAAAACTGTCGAAAACGGAAGTTAGACGCAGTGAAGATTTCTCCTGTAATCGTAATTTTATTTTTCACGCGATATTTCCTCTGCCTAGTATTGTTGTTAGATATTTTGTTTCATAAATATATGTATTTCAACTTGTAAATGGAGGGGATAATGTCCAAAAACGAAGGTCACTCACTGTCTTGTCATTGCTTAAATGAAATCAAGTTATTTCTAAAATTGCGTCATTCAATTAAAAAAAAAAAAAATCAAAACCTTGAAAATCATCACAATTTCTGAACTCCATCTATGAGTGACTACTGATACAGAAAAATAATTGAAAACAAGTATCATCAAACATACTGCTAGCACATCCCATACATAACCACTCTCCCCTAATAATAGATAATTGTGAATTAACAGTTCTGGTACTGTTGCAAATCTTCTTAATTTTAGGGAAAATCTTGATTTTTGCAAGCAGTCTTTTTGATTTGGGAAAATTTTGGTTGGCAGGTATGTGTCCGATATTAACCGACATTCAGCCATCATAACCAATATCGGCTCGATATTTAGCCGATATTCATTCCCACTTGGGTTATTAAAAATATTAACCATTAAAATAGAAGGGTCATGTTATAAGGTATTTGATTTTATAAAGTTGTTACACATTTCACACTTAATTTCTCATGAAATACCCTTCCCACGCGTGAATGATGAGGCTTCGTATGGTGATTACTGATAGGCACAGCAGAAGGTTGGCACCTCTGTCAGACATGAGGTAAGTAAAGTACAATGTTGATAATTTCATTTCATAATTTTTTGTCGGGATAGTGTAAACATATATGGTTATTACACATTTCACGCATTAATTTTTCATGAAATAAGCTTTCTGCGTGTTAACGATGAGGCTTCGTATGGTGATTACCGATAGGCACCCCATACAAGTATTACAGGTTACACAGTAGTACTATAATATTGTCCTTAACTTTGAAAAAAATGGTGTGTTACATTACTAAAGATATTACTGAAAAATACCCTATTGATTACTGATAGGTTCTGCTAGAGGTTGGCACCTCTGGTATCATCATCATCAACCATTATCAATCCAGTGCTGGACGAAGGTCTCCCCAAGTTTCCTCCACAACGGTCTGTCTTGTGCCAGTCTCCTCCATGTCACTCCCGCATATTTACGAATTTCATCCACCCATCTCCCATATGGTCTTTTTCTGGGTCTTTTCCTGTCCCTTGGAATCCAATCTAAAATTTCGGCAGTCCATTTATGGTCTGTCCTTCTGGCAGTATGTCCAGCCCATTGCCATTTCAGGGATTTAACTCTGATCATGATGTCTTCCACTCTCGTCATTTTTCGGATCCACGAGTTCCTCTTCTTATCTCTCCTGGTTATACCAAGCATGCACCTCTCCATGCTTCTTTGAGTTGTCTGCAGCCTTTGTATGTCTCTTTTAGTTAAGGTCCACGTCTCTGCACCATACGTAAGCACTGGAAGGATGCATTGATCAAACACTTTTCTTTTAAGACATAATGGCATATTGCTCTTGAAAATTATGCTGTTTCTTCCAAAAGCTCTCCAGGCAAGTTTTGTACGCCGATTAATTTCTTCATCAATGTGACCCTCACTTGATATCTGCTGTCCAAGATAAACATACGTATCTGTTATCTCCAGTTTTTCTCCATCAATCGATAAATCTTCATTTCTTGTAAAAGCATTGAACATCACTTTTGTCTTCTGAAAGTTCATTTTTAATCCCACTTCTTTACTCTTGTCAGCAAGTTCCTGGATCATACTCTGCAGCTCTGATGGGGTAGTTGCAAAATGACTACGTCATCAGCAAAACGAAGGTGGGTCAGATAATCTCCATTAATCTTTATCCCTTTGTTTTCCCAGTTCAGTGATTGAAAGACATTTTCCAATGTGGCATTAAAGAGCTTCGGAGATATGGTGTCACCTTGTCTCACTCCCTTTCCAATTTTTATGTGTGTTGTATTTTCAAACAGCCGAATCTTTGCACTTGCATTTTCATAGATGTTATTAATAATATTAATGTATGCATCTTCAATACCGCAGGATTTCAGAGCCGTGGTAACTGCTGATGGTTTCACCGAATCAAAGGCTTTTTCATAATCGATAAAAGCCATGCACAATGGAAGTTCATATTCCTAAGCTCTTTCAATTAGTTCTCTCAGTACATGGATATGATCTATTGTGCTGTAGCCACTCCTGAATCCAGCTTGTTCTCTCGGTTGAGCCATGTCCAGTGTTACCTTCAAGCGGTGTGAAAGAACTTTAGTGAGGATTTTATAAACCACTGATAGGAGGCTGATAGGTCTGTAGTTCCTGAGATCCTCAATGTCACCTTTTTTATGTAGCAGGATCATTGTAGCATTGTTCCAATCCTCAGGAATCTTCCCTTCATTAAGGCATCGAGTGAAAATTTGGGCGAGTACTGTTTCAATTTCTCCACTTGCTTCTTGTATGATGTCTATAGTAATTCCATCTTCTCCTGGAGCTTTCCCCCGCTTCATGTTCTTGATTGCATGAGCAACTTCTGCTGGGAGGACTGGAAGAACTCTGGTACCTTTCATGATGTCTGGAGTACATGTATCATCCCTTTCATATAATTTGGAGTAGAAATCTTTCACTCTTGTCAAAATTTACGCCTCTATTTCTTGTTATAGAACCATCTTCTTTTCTCAGAGCCATAATCTGTTTTCTTCCCTTACTGAGATGTCCCTTTGCTATCTTTAGGCTTTGGTTGTTTTCAATTGCTTTCCTCACTAGCTCACAGTTGAATTTCCTTACGTCTTCAGTGATACTTTTTCGTGCTGTCTTGCATAGCTCTATATATTCCACTTTGGAAGTCACATCTTCTTTAGTTGTCCTCATCTCTCTTCTTTTTTGCATCAACATTTTGGTTTTCCTGATAATTTGTTTACATGCAACTTGTTCTTAGACCCAGCTAATTTTGTTGCTGTTTCCATAAGAGCTTTGGTTACTTTTCTGTTAACCTCCGAAATATCCACTTCTTCCGATGTTAGGCCTTCTAAAGCAGAGAATCTGTTCTTCAGTTCCAACTTGAAAGTATTATGGTGTTTTTTAAGGTTGGTTATGTCAATACATTTTGTTTGTCTTATGAGCTTGCCACGTTCCAGTTTAGTGTTGAGGTGCATCTTACATCTCACCAATCTATGGTCACTACCTGTGTTGAACTTGTTTAGCACACTGCAGTCTTCGATGGCCGAATTTTTTGTTACACATAACAAAATCAATTTCACTTGTCGTCCCAATTGGATGTCTCCATGTCCATTTCCTGTGTGGCTTTTTCTTGAAAAAGGAATTCAAGATGAAAAATCCTTCTGCCTCTGCAAACTCAACGAGAGTATTTCCACGCTGGTTTCTGTTGCCGTGACTGAATTTACCTACTGAAGTTTCATTCTGTTGCCGGTGCCCTATTTTTGCATTGAAATCTCCCATAATTATCTTCAAGTGCTGCTTACCTTTATTATTTAGATGACGAATTTCCTCATAAAATTCTTCAATTTCTTCTTCAGGATGACTTGTGGTGGGTGCATAAGTTTGAATAATCTGAGCCTGGTATCTTCTCGATAGTTGGATAACGAGTCGTGCAGCTCTGTCAGAGGAACTTTCAACTTCTACCACTTTATCCTTCAGTTTCTTGTTTATTATAAATCCAACACCACTAGTTCTTCCAGTATCTGTCCCTCGATAATAGAAGAGATGTCCACTTTTCAGTTCAATGAGATCTTCTCCTTTTCTCCTTACCTCACTTAGCCCGACGATGTCCCACTTGATCCTTTGTAGTTCCTCTTCCAATTCAAGAAGCCTTGAATCAGAAGGTATACACATATGATAATTCAGGTTTAAAAAGTCCTTGAAAAGTGCTTGAATTTATTTTACTTGGAAGAGTATGAACCTTGTTTTGAAAAAAAAAAAAAAATATGAAAAAGTACCTTATCCCAATCTAACTGAAGTGAAACTATCTGAAAGCAAAAAGAGAGAGAGAGAGAAAAAAATAGTTGCGATGTCAACTTACGGAATGCTGACGTTCATGGAAACAGAGAAAACGCTTTATCTAACTTT
Organism: Macrothele yani; assembly: GCA_039090855.1. Taxonomy (NCBI): domain Eukaryota; kingdom Metazoa; phylum Arthropoda; class Arachnida; order Araneae; family Macrothelidae; genus Macrothele; species Macrothele yani. Next base: position 90,595,013 of record CM077012.1, on the reverse strand, counting down.
CAGTATAGCTCTTGTAAAATCGCCTTAATCTAACTTTCAGTTAGATGAAAGTTTAGGTCTCCTTGCCAAAAGAAAAGGAAAATTGCGACCATTAGCTTGCAAAATGCCACACCAAATGTGTGGTGCATTAAAAGTGCACAAAAAATATCACTTCCTGGATTCAAAGCTGAGAAAAAGCATTTATATCTCATCAAGTTGAAGTTATCTGTTTGAAAAATATAGAAGAATGAAAGCTAAAATAAATGGGGGGGGGGGGGGATTGCCTGCATGATCCATCGATTACAGCTTTGCACCTAAAATGGAGGCCAACATTTAAAACACGTGATAATTTCTTTTCTTTTGTTTTAAAATTTAAAGAAATGTTAAAAACACTTAATGTTAAGAAAATAGAAAAACATTCTGCACACCTTTCATAGAATCTGCGGCGAACGTTGATGGGTCTCACTGTTTCTGCTCCTGCGAGTATCACTAAAGAGCTGTTGCTTTAATTTTGTTTTTTCTCCCCCTCTTCCTTTTCACTCAGTAAATTAAAGTGACCCAAAATTGGGAAATAGTAGAATGTGAAGCAACTGCATGGAGTGATGAAATGCCAGTATGTTGTACACTAATTAACATAGCATTTAAAGAAACTCCTGAAATATTTGGTGCCTTTTTAATTGTTGAATTTTGCCAGCAAAAAACATACATGGCAGTTAAGAGGGACAATGAAAGTGAATCTGAAATGGAAATGGCTAATGTAATAACTGCCAAAAATAGTTCTGGAGTATAAATAATAGCTGAGATGATAGAGCTTAGTATTCCATTTGCAACAAAATACTTTTTGTTTCCATTCCAAAAGCACGTGTTAAAAGTAACTTGTCTTGTGATATTTAAAACAAGAAAGAAGACACTGAATTTTCAGATGTAATAAGCACGTCTTTTGTATCCGTTCTGATGTGAATTAAATTTATCAAAGCTATTCAAAGTCAATGGAACAGGTTTGAAAAACAATCAACTGGTTTGAACATTCGATAAAACATCCAGAAGTAGAAACATGTACTTTGTTCCACCAGTAACTAAAAAGCATGTTACAAAAAATAACAAGTGACTAACAAAAAGGTTTGCGTAGTGCAAGGAATGTACCAGAAACAAAGACATTTTCAAATTGAACAGTTAAAAGGAGAAATTTAGAAGGAGACATGATATGATACGCCTGCTAGTAGAAAAATTTTGCATGACAGAAAAGTTGAAAATAGGCAAAAATTATTCTTCATGGAAAAAGCTATGCTAAGGGAAAATGACTTTTCAAATACATCATCTGGGAGCAGAGATAGCGAAAAAAAAAAAAAGTTTCGACCTTTACACAGCTAGCGGGAAATCTTTGCATTATTGAAAGAGGTTATAATGCTCCACATCTTTTGTAACAAATGGCATATAATAAAGAAGAAATTTCTCAATGCCATTTTTAGAAGCGGCAATACAGCTGCATAGTGAAGTGCACAAACACCACCTACCAACAGAACTTTGAACTACAAAACAAAACTCCTCATATACTACCCTAAAGTGTTCAAGGTAAATGGCATCCGGTGTTGAAAGAATTTTTTAAATCACACGTGTAAAAGCAGTGATATTGGGAAAAACAGATTAAGCATTTGCGCCCCTAGTGGCGAAAATGTGCACTATTTTGGAAAGAAAATACACACACACACACACACACACACACACACACACACACACACACACAGAGTTTTGCATAGTTAGTAGTATCTGACCGAAGAAAAGTTTTTCAATTGGGTTTTTAGTCCTGCAGATATTGCTGTAAACGGAAACATGAACTTATGCCCTTGGGTGGCAGACTTGTGCGCTAAGAAAAACTTGAAATTATATGAGAAACATTTCGCAGTGGAAACCCTCTCCAACAAAGAAAGAATTTTTCAAATCAGACCCGTAGAAGCAGGGATGTCAACAAAAATAAGATATGCGTTTATGCCCCCTGGTGGAAAAAACCATGCATTATTTTAAGATAGTATTTTCAAATGATTTTTCGATGTGAGCGGTATCGGTCCACAAAATAATTTTTTCAATCTAGTTTTCAGGAGCTCGAATTTTGCTGTAAATACATCAAACGCAGAAATTAAAGCCTACACTCCCTGGTGGCCAAACCATTCTTTATCAAATATTAGAAATTATATGCAAAGCATTTCCCATCAGGAGCTGTATCCAGTGCAGGAAGAATTTTTCAAATCGGAGTTTTAGAAGCAGAAATAAACAATAAGAGATGAGCTCTAAAATACATCAAGTTAATGAAATTAAAAACTGTATCCGTAGGTTTATTGGTATAGCTGAGCTTTCGCGCACAAATGTGTGGTTTTGTCAAGGCTGATTAAAATCTACCTGATTTGGAGAAAATCAACAGTGATCGTTAACATTTGAAAATACACTGATTTTCAAAATTAGGAGAATTTGCACATTTTGTCGAATTTCTGAAAAACTAATGAACACATTTTAATGAAATTTGGTATGGATGCACAGTTATATAAGAGAAAAAATTATACCATACAACAGTCATGGTACGCACTCATGATCATCAGTAAGGCTCATCAGTGCAGTGATGTCCAAAATCCATGTTGCAAGATCGAACATAAAATGACTCTAATATGGGGTGTGGTCCCCTCTCACAGTCATACAGCTCTCACAGCTCGAAATCATACTGGAAACAAGGCAGTTGAGTCCCTGCAGCAACGCAGTTTTCAGCTCCTGGATGGTTCTCGGAGGGGGATGGTGAACAGTAATCACCCTCCCAAGAGCGTCCCAGACATGTTCGATAGGGTTTAGGTCTGGCGATTTGGCTGGCCAATCCATCCGGCAAATATCCTCACTTTCAAGATAATTGTCGACCAGGTGAGCCCTATGTGGACGAGCGTTGTTGTCCATAAAAAGGATCGAGGGCCAACTGAGCCCCTGAAAAGTCGAACATAGGGCTGTAAGATCTCATCCCTATACCTCTCAGCAGTCAAAGAGCCTCTGTCAAAACACATGGAGAGGTGTGCTGCCGTCCAACATGATGCCTGCCCAGACCATGACACCTCTGCTGCCATAGTGGTCCCTTTCTCCGATGTTGGAGGAAAGGTATCAGGTCCCAGGTTCTCTCCAGATGAAGGTACATTGAGAATCATTGTCCAGGCTGAATCGCGACTCGTCTGTGAAAAGAGCGTTACCTCACTGAAGTCTGGTCCAAGGCTGATGTTGTCTGCACCATGCTAAATGCGCTCTCTTGTGTGCTGAAGTGAGTGGGACGCAAACAGTGGGTCTTCTGGCAAAAAGCCCTCTCTCACGAAGCCTCCAGGAAACAGTAACCCTTGAAACTCGGGTTCCAGTGGCGGCATGCAGCTCACGAGATAGCTGTGCAGCTGCAGCAGTCCTGTGGCGCCTCGCTGAAAGTGCCAAATAACGATTTTCATTGGCCATCGTGGCTCTTGGGCGACCTTGCCCAGACCTTCTCGATATGGATCCGGTGTCTTTCCACAAATTGCAGGCGACACTGGGTGTTACATTGAGCTCTGTAGCAACTTGCGATTGCCCTGCCTCCAATCTACCGATGATTCTCCACCTCATTCCGTCATTACGTTCGTGGCAACTTCTTTTGCCCGATTACTTATGAAATTTAACCAACTTCTGCAAGAAACACAATGAATGGCGCCGAGGAGTATGAGCGAACTAATCGCGGAAAAAGCCACATGTGCTTTTCATGCCCTCCGTTGTCACAGCTCCGCCCACACGTACGCTTACGTATTTGACACTGCAAATTAGCATTCTTATTTAGCGCCATAATTTGTACCTTTGGTTCCATACTTTTTGTTAAGATCAACAAAATGTGCAAATTCTCTTAATTTTGAACACCAGTGTATATATACATACATATACTGTACTTACATTGATTTAAGTTCACATTGTTCAGAGCGGGAAAAGTGCGAGAAAAAAATGTTAACAAGGGAAGTATAAAACATAATGAAAACTCGGTCTTAAGATTTCAAGAAATCCGATCACAGAGGATGCAGGTCATGGGAAACAGTATCGTTGCATGCGAACGTCTTCATGAGGATTTCAACTGATTCTCTGTAGGCGTCTCAATGTGGGTGGTGTATGATGCTATTTGTTTGTTTCTTGTCCTCTATGGTATTGCATTTCTTAGGCAAACTTCTCTGGAGAGGGAAGAGTTTGAGGGCCTGGTTTCTCACGTTCCTTTTGTGCTCTGACACTCTGGCACCAAATGATCTTTTAGTCATCCTTATGTAGCACTTTTGCATTCCGTCAGGATATTCTAGTGGAATGGAGTAAACACCTGCTTTCTGGTCAAGGCAAATTTCTCTCGTGGGGGGAAAGGATATTCATAACTGAGGTAGTTGTTCTAATGCCGATGTCCATTCCTAGTGTCTGTAACAAGCCATTTTTTATAAAAAACATGAAGCCTGGGATGTATTGTAGTGATCCGATAAAGTCTAAATGGCGCTTGTGGGTCTGTGCATTTTCATTAATGCGGTTCTCTGCTTTATCAAGGATGGAAGTCATGAGTTCTCTCCTAAAACCAGCAGGTGCTGCTTGATTAAAGATGTTTCTAATTTCTAATTCTTTGGCTTCATTATCTGAAGAAAACTGGATTGCTCTTCTTATACTGGTTTGAAATAGGCTGGTTTTATATTCCAAAGGAGAAAATGAGTCAGATGCAAGAAAATTTGAAACCGCACAAGGTTTATAATATACTCCAGTGCGTAAATTTCCATTTTCTGATCTGTGTAGGAGGACATCAAGATACAGTAATTTTCTTTCATTTTCGAGTTTGATGCTGAAGTTGATAGAGGCATGTGTTCTATTAATCTTTCCCAGGAAAGAATCCAGTGAATTTCTACCATGAGGCCAGATGAGAAAAAATGCCATTTGCATGCCTGTGCCATGTTGAAAGTATTAGCCCAGGGTCATTTAGAATTTTGTTCTCAAGAGGGCACAGCACTGCTTCCACAAGAACCGCAAACAGTGGAGAGCCCATTGGTGCGCCTACGATTTTTGTTGTTTGAACCTGAAAATGAAAGTAAATTACCGTATCTTGATGTGCCCCTACACAGATCAGAAAATGGAAATTTACGCACTAGAGTATATTATAAACCTTGTGCAGTTTCAAATTTTCCTACGTCTGACTCATTTTCACCTTGGAATATAAAACCAGCCAATTTCAAACCCCTATAAAAAGAGCAATCCAGTTTTCTTCAGATAATGAAGCCAAAGAATTAGAAATTAGAAACATCTTTAATCAAGCAGCACCTGCTGGTTTTAGGAGAGAACTCATGACTTTGATCCTTGATAAAGTAGAGAACCTAATTAATAAAAATGCACCGACCCGCAAGCGCCATCTAGACTTTATCAGATCACTACAATACATCCCAGGCTTCACGTTTTTTATAAAAAATGGCTTAAAGAAACTAAGAATGGACATCGGCATTAGAACAACTACCTCAGTTATGAATATCTTTCCCCCACGAGAGAAATTGCCCTTGACCAGAAAGCTGGTGTTTTTTTTGCTTTTTTTGATTGGAGGTTTAACGACCACAGTGAGCAACTCAATGGGCTACAAGCAGTCGCCCGTCCCTAATTTAGGGACACTGGTTCTAGAGATGGGAAACAGCCAGTGCCGTAAGACAAACACAACATCCATGTCTCACCGGAATTCGAACTCTGCCCCTTTGGGACAAATGATCAGAGGCTATCGCTTAGACCACTGCGCCACTGGGGCGGCAAGCTGGTGTTTACTCCATTCCACTAGAATATCCTGACGAAATGCAAAAGTGCTACATAGGGATGACTAAAAGATCATTTGGTGCCAGAGTGTCAGAGCAGAAAAGGAACCTGAGATATGAGGCCCTCAGCTTTGCTCTCTCCAGAGAAGTTTGCTTAAGAAATGCAATACCACAGTGGACAAGAAACAAACAAATAGCACCATACACCACCCACATTAAGACCGCCTACAGAGAATCAGTTGAAATCCTCACGACGACATCCGCATGCAACAATACTGTTTCCCGTGACCTGCACCCTCTGTGGTCAGATTTCTTGAAATGTTAAGACTGATTTTTCATTATGTTTTGTACTTCCCTTTTTAAAATTTTTTCTCACGCTTTCCCTGTTCTGAACAATGTGAACTTAACTTAATGTAAGTATATGTATGTATATATATTTTCAAATGTTAACGATCACTGTTGATTCTCTCCAAATCAGTTAGATTTTAATTAGCCTTGACAAAGCCACGCGCTTCTGTGCAAAAGCTTGGCTATACCAATTTGTCTCCTACACCAATAAAACCTATAGTTATAGTTTCTAATTTCAGAAGCAGAGGTATTGGGGGAAGTGCAATTTACCACTACTCCCCCTAGTGGAAAGTCAATGAGTTAAAAACATGTTGCACCTGAAGCTTTATCCAACAAAGTAGAATTTTTTCACATCGGACCATTAGAAGCAGAGATATTGACAAAAATAAGATATACATCTATGACCCCTGGTGGAGAAACCATGCATTATTTTAAGAAGGAAATGTTCAGAAAAGGTTTATCAATGTGAGTAGTACTGTCCACAAAATAATTTTTTCACTTGAGATTTTAGAATCTCAGATTTTGTTGCAAATACATCAGAAGCAGAAATTAACACTTACACTCCCTGGTGGCCAAACCATTTTATACCAAAAATTAGAAATTATATGCAAAATATTTCCCATCAGGAGCTGTATCTGCTGCAGAAGTAATTTTTCAAATCGGAGTTTTAGAAGCAGAGATATCGGGGGGAAACACAATTTACTTTTATGCCCCTTAGCAGAGAATCTATGTGTAACTTAAAAAAGTGACTGTACCTAAAATAATCTTCGACATGACTGGAATCGAAAGGTAAAATAATTTTTGAATTGGATGTTTAGAAGCAAATATATGGAATAAAATGTATTTTGAATTCAATATCATCTGTATTTACACCCTTTAGTGGCAGAATTATGCATCGTAAGAAAAAAGAAATGAAAGATAGTCATTTGCATATGTCAAGCTTCCTAATGCATAAAGAATTTTTCAAATTGGGCTATTACTGTAGTTGCAGAGATATGGTGTCTACAGACAGACTGATAGACAAACTGATAACATAAGCACGATATTTTTTTTTTATCAAAGACGTGTTAAAAATATATGTACCATATTTTTCAGCATATGAGATGACTTTTCTTCAGAAGTCTGGGCCTCGACTGATACACCACATTGACCTAGCTATTGATTGGTCACTGAAATTTCTCAGTGAAAAAAAAAAATATCATGCCTTATATTTGGTGGTAATGCAAGCACCCAAAAAGCAAATTAGTTTCATAAGGAACCATTCCGAAAATGTATGATATATAGTACCCTGTTCACTAACAACTTGTTTAAAAGCTTGTGAAACGATGTTTCCATTTAACAAAAACATCATTAAAATCACCTTGGCTGATTTGGAGTGGCAGCTGTCATATGTTAATTGCATTCCCCTCGCAATCCTTCCAAGACCCTGTAGTGGCATTCAAGCTGGTTTTGCAAAGTTGCTAGAACTACAATGGGTGCACCTAATTTATATCACAATGATTAAACCTCTAAAACACATCGCTGACATGCAGTTGATTGACTGGTGGCAGCTGTGTCGCATTTACACTTTAAGAACAGTAATGACCAGCAGCTAGCAAAGGCAGTCTTTTTTCACTTTGTCAGTCTTTCAATTGTATATCTCAACTATTGTGAACTATTGCTAATTTCAATTGTATACTATTGCTTACATTTATTATGCTCATCTTAATTTATTAATGTTTCTGACTGAAATCAATAACTTTTGGCTTTTGATTTCAAGCAAACTGTGAGAAAAAGCAGTGGACGATAACTCATGCTGCAAGCATCACTCTGATTTGGCACACTTTGTGCGACCTTCAGTTTTTCTTTTCACCTTTGTGCAGCAGTTTCTCTGACTTCTTGGTCTGACGGAAGGAATGTGGTAGCATCAGTTCATAAGAAAAAAGAAAACTTATGAAATTAAACTACATTGCTGGCCACCCAAAGTGCAACACCAAGAAGGACACGATAGCAAAGCCAGATTTACTGGACACATAACAACAGATACAAAGATGAAACGATTGAGCTTACAGGCTCGTGTGACTTGCGGAACACACGGACATCAATAGTTCGTGTGGCCCCCATGGCTGGCAATAACGGCCGCTACACGCCGCAGCATCGAACGATAGAGGCTTTGGATGTGGGCTTGGGGTATGTTGGTCCAGGCTGCTTCCACACATCACAGTTCATCAGGCGTAGCCACGGGTGGTGCTTGCCGGGCCACTCGGTTGCCGATCAGCCACCAGACTTGTTTGATGGGCGACATATCGGGAGAACGGGCGGGCCACGGCAGCAGTGACACCTGGTGGGCCGTGAAAAATTGTTGCATGATGCGGGCGCGCTTTGTCCTGTTGAAACGTGGTCGCTGGCAGGTCCTACAGGTAAGGGAGGACTACAGGCTCCAAAACGTCGGAGATGTAGCGGTGGTTGTTGAGTATACTGGTGATGCGTACCAGAGGGGTGCAGGTGTCATATCCAATTGTGCCCCAAACCATAACGCCAGGCGACGGACCGGTATGGCGATGCATAATGCAGGCGTTATACAGTCTCACGCCGCGGTGCCGCCACACGCGGATCCGACCACCTTGGTGTTGCAGGCAGAAGCGGGATTCATCGGAGAAGACAAAGTCGTGCCATTCTGTAGTCCAGCTGCAGCATTCAACGGCCCACTGCTGCCACACTCGCCGGTGGTGTAACTTCATTGGTAATCGGAGCAATGGCCGCAGTGCTACAAGTCCCCGTTTCTGCAGACGACGTCGAACGGTACGTGTGACACAGGTTGTTGCGCAACACACCCTAATTCCTGCGCTACTGTTCGTGATGTGGTGGTGCGAGCTGTCAATGCCCGCCGCACAACATGCCGGTCCTCTTGTTCGGTGGTGTGCTGCGGCTGCGGCAATCGCTCACGTCGGTCCGTCCGTCCCTCCTGCATCCACAGAATCCATACTTGCCTCACTGTGGCTGGATGTCGTCCCACACGGGCGGCGATGTCTCGGTACGATAAACCGCTGTCGCGATAAGCCACTATTAGTCCTCTGTCGAACTCCGAAACGTGCTGAAATGACTGCCGTATTCTACGACGAGGCATCAGGAAGCTTCCCACGTACAGGTCCGGCAGCACAACACACTTCCACTACTTACACCCCGCCTTCTGTGCACCCTTCTTATAGTGCTTCTTTGTGGTGTGCCGGGCGCACATGATTTGCATATGCTCTGCAATGCTAATCGTTTGCATGTTCTCTCGCGGGCGACACATGCTGCGAATTTCAGGCCAATCGGATGCTTCCTTCTTGGTGTTGCATTTTGGGTGGCCAGCAGTGTATTTGTCAAAAAGAAAAATGCAGAAGTTACCTCACTTTCTCTTCGTTTTAATATTTACTGAAGCATTAAAATGTAGTTTCCAAAATTTGGAACACTAACTGTATTTGTTCTAGCCTCACCTTATACTCTGAATCGACTTATCTATTTATGAAGATAAGGAAATTGAGAAGTCTAATCCCTTTGACTTATACTCCATGTCAACTTATAAGCTAAAAAATATGGTAAACAATTTTAATGCTGATTTCCGTGCTGTGATTAAAATATGGTATTCCAATCTGTAACATGTACCAGCATGAATTTTCAAAATACAGGTTGAGCATCCCTTATCAGAAATGCTTGGTGCCAGAAATGTCTTGGATTTTGGATTGTTTTCGGTTTTTAGAGTATTTGCATACAGCATACCTATATATATATTGAGATAGCTTGGGAATAGGACAATGTCTGAACACAAAATCCATTTATATTTCAAAAAATTAGTCATTCAAGAAGAATGAATCAGCAAACTGAATTGTTTGTGAACAATTCTTCAATGAAAATAATTTATTCTACAAATCAGCCAATACCCTCAAATAATTGGTCAGAATAACTTTTCACTAGACATCAAATGTTCACCAGGGTGTCTCGTTGAGGTTCATATCCCAATTAGAAAATGTATTCGAAAGGGTAAAAACTGCAATACATTTATTTTATGAATTTTTTGAAACCAACGTATCCAAAAATTAAGAAAATATTTTTTTCTTTAGATTTAAAAATACATTTAAACTGTAATCATTCCCTAAACCAGAGAATGAACGACACAAACTGACCCGACTCTGAACCAATTTATGACAGCTATGACACAAACAGATCTGACTTGGAATTGATTCGAGAGAGTCATTCCCTGCTGAAATAATTCACCAGGAAAGTCAACAAATGACACAAACAGATCTATCTCAGAACTGATTCACAATAGCCAATCCCTGTGGGAATCATTTACCAGGAGTGTCAAAGAATGAATCATTGTGAATGAATAATTTTAGTGTATTGAATTGTCGAATTGAAAGAATCGATTCTTTCAAAAGAATCAGTTTATCCATAGCTACCATAGAATAGAGTGCTGTTATCTGGGGTCACATGCCTTATCTGGTGTGCAAATGCTAGAGCAGTGCATAGGGAACCTTGAGAAAAAGTTTTGGATTTTGGAGGTTTTAGGATATTTGGATAAGGAATGCACAACCTGTACTCTCTGAAGTAAAAATGGCTTCCAATTTTTTATTTTTGAGATGTTCATGCTAATAATTGTACATAGTATATTAATATTTCTGAAATAATGAAATGCAGATGGTTCATGTTTTTAAGGTGGCATGCCGATTTAAAAGATTGAAGAAAAATATTTCAATATGGCTTGTAACTCGTGCATGTAAAAGCTGAATGAAAGTCTTAGTCCTCTGCACATATTGCAGTTTCTTACAATGCTGGTGGTGTCTTAGGTGTGACTTCAGTTTTCTGACCCTATGTGAAAAAAAATGTTCTGTTCTCCATTTGATAAAATATTTTTTTTGAAAAAAAAAGGGTTAAAGAACATGTTATATATACTCTTTGCCAAAAACCCCCCGAAGCACCCCAAGGAAGTCGTTCAATCCTGATAAAACTCTGCATGCAAGTACCTCAGGGCCAAATATGCAGATGATTAAACAAAAATGACCAATGACGAAATAGTGGTCTGCCACAACGCATGGGAACCGTGCATCAAGCAGAGTATATCAAGAGTAAAGCTTGCCTGCAGGGACAATTGTGACAGAAGATTGCGGTTCTATTTGCCTCAACGTCGGATCAGTGCACAATATGAGTACTTAAGGGAGTTTTAGAGAGGCCAGTTGGGGTCAAGTCCGTGTATCGCCAGGCATTTGGGTTGGAGTGACGCATCTATCAGACGATGTTGGTGCCAGTGGGTCGAGGGGGCACACACCAGCAGCATGTGGTTAGTAGATGGACAAGGGCAAAGATAGAAAACGAGGATCAAGCGATTGTGAGGGAGGCACGAACAGAACTGAATGTGTCACTCTCAACCATTAATGAACATGTTGCATCACCTACAGGTATGGAAGTGGCCATCCAGACCATTGTCAGATGACTTGCGACACAGGAACTATATTTGAAGAGGCCACTCCGCTGCCTACCACTGACCAGCAAGCATCACTGTCAGTGGTTGCAATGGTGTCGGGCACGATTAATGTGGAATAGTGTCCAGTGGCATTGTGTTGTCTTCCGTGATGAGTCATGGTTTCCACTTGGTGGCAATGACCAGTGTGTACGTGTCTGGAGACGAGCCAACCAGCAAAAGGATCCTGCCTTTACCATAGAATGGTACATGGCTTGCACGCTGGAAGTGACTGTCTGGGGAGCCATTTTCTACAATAGCCGGACACCCTTGGTAGTCCTTCATACCACCATTATGGCTCAACGGTATGTGGACGACAGTGTATGCCTTGTTGTGTAGCCATTCCTGTCGCAGCATCACCGAGTAATTTTTCATCAGGATGATGTCCGGGCACATGCTGCACAGCTCTCCCAGGCTTGCCACTGTAATGTCGACACCCTTCCATGCCCAGCCCGATCACCCAACCTTTCACCGATTGAACATGTTCGAGACATGATGGGACACCACCTACACCCATCCCAGAATTCCAGTAAACTGGCCCGCAATTCGGACATCATCTAGCATGCTGTAACTCAAGACAGTGTCCTTGAACTGTATGCGTCTATGCCACACCGGGTAGCCACTTGTATCCAAGCCAAAAGTGGAGCTACAATGCACTGACTTGTTCCACTCGTGTAGCTGTTTTGTCCAAATAATTGGCCCGACTGCTCTGGATTTCCAATTATTACCTTTCCTACGTATGTAAATTGCACATAGCAATTTTCATCTCGATTGGATGATTCCTTCTGGGTGCTACATGTTTTTTGGCAAAGAGTGTATTTATTATGCTCTTGGATATTCAATTCTGTTTTTGTTGTTGAAGGCACTTTCATGTAAGACTTTCCCAAGATGTTCCAATGTTCAATAACCTACTTATCACTGTTTTCTGCATGTTATTATCTTCCATGTAGAAGCTCAAGTTAGGTAAAACAGGACATTGTAATGCAATGCTTTACTGGAATGAATTGTTAAAACTGTTCTTTCTTGTCTTATTATCCAATTCATGGTTATGAAATGCACTGTATGATGCCACAAAACAATTATATCCATAGTTGAATATTTTGAATTTTAAAGTATTCTGACCATTCAGAGTGCCATAAAACAAAAATCATCTACAATTCAGGGTGATGAAATACAAAATATGACATTACGCATATATGTCACAATAATTTGTTTATCCATGGTAACATGATTTACAAGAAAGAAACAGCAACTATAATGGGCTGATAATAATTATCCTCTGTTTCTTTTCTAGAAAATAAAAGTACTACAGGACTCAAAAGAGAAATTGTTTGTGTACTATATGTATGTAGATGATATTTTCATTATTTTAAAATTAAACATGAAGAACTAAAACTCCTGAAATTTTTTTTACCGTAAAACATATCAAGAAATACAATTAATTTTAGAGATGGAAAATGTAGAATAGTACTCTTTCTTGGTGTTAAGGAAAGACCACATCACTGAATAAATGTGTGTAAAATACAGTATGTTGTAGTCATATAAAAGTAGTACAAGGACATTTATTTTTTCTTCTCATAAAAAGAAACAAGGAAGGTGAATTAAAGTAGATAATAAAAACAGTGAAATCACATGGTTTTAATATAAAAATTATGAAAAAAATATATGGGAAATTAAACACAAAGATAAAATAGGAAAAATCAACTGAACCTAATTTAATATGTCATGGATCTTTTCCATGTATAAAACAAGTAACTCCAGAAATAAAATAGATTTGAAAAAAATCAAGGAGTATCTTCTAGCAGAACTATTAGTGCACAAAAGAATATGATAGTGAATTGGCATCAGAAAGTGAGTTTTTAGAAAAAGCAGTTGCATGTAAAATACCTGAAAAATTGAACTGTAATTTGCATATCACAAAATACATATATTGGAAGCTCAAAGAAAAAACAATACAAAAAACACTCAAACTTAGACTAAACAAGCACATATGCAATTGAAACAGTCAAGAACAAAAATTATTATTTAAAAGAATTTCAAAAATATGAAATTATTAATAAAAAGAGAACTGAATTATGGACATAATGTTGGAAAAAAATAGTGTTCATTGAAAAAGAAATGAAGGTGCAAATTCAAATTATAATGAACCAGTTAACTTATTTTATTCTAGAAATTTATTAATAAAGGAAAAACACAAATGAGAACAAAATAAAATCTGAAAATTAAGGGGGAAAGTTGTATCATTTTTTTTACCAGAAAAAAAAATCAGTAAAGGAAAGAAAAAAGGATTTGTTTTGTTTTTTCATTCAAAACTAGATATCACCATAATGATGTTTACAACAACTATCAGGCTGTAGTTATACTCACATGAATCTTGTTCAGAATTCTTCATGTAATCTTTATCAATATCTTGAAGTGTGCTTTCCATTTTAGTTTGAAATTGAGTTTGTGCGGAATGCATGTGATGGTTACTCTAAAGTGTGGCAGTCCTGATGTCAGCTTAGTAATGTGAAAAACCAAGATTTAATAATTAAAATGAAGCATTGCATTCTGATCCTTTGGTGTTTATTCTTGTATCTTGAGTTATCTAAAGTTGAAAGCTGTTGGATTCCCTAATATATATTCTACAGTTTGTTGGACCCTTGCTTTATGCAGTCACACCACTTTCTGAACTAAGGGGATAGTCTGTTGTATTGTAGAAATATTGTCCTTTTCACATTTTTTAGTAATTTCCAAGTATTTAAAAAAAATACTTGATTCAACATTCTGGTGGGATGAGTGTGAAGTAGCCTAAATTTCTGCAAACTATTTTTCCCCTGGTGTTCTGCAATGTGTGGGCATTTTTTGACAGCATTATGTTATTTTTACTGAAGTGAATTAGTCATAGCTTGAACTTTTGTTCAAGTACTAACTTCTTAACATGATGCTCCATGTAAGAAGGAAAGCAATGATGACTTTTCGAATGTTTTCCAACTGTAATTTTCTAATGAAAATTCAGTTTCTAGTGGTGAAATTTTTACATAATCAAATTTTATTTCTAACAAAATGCAGGGTCAAAATATTTTTACTTGAATTATTTGTACAATTGTTTTATGGCATATAGTGTATTTTATAATCACAAATCAGTGAATTAAGACAAGATAAACATGGTTTCAACAATTTTAGAAAATGTTTTTATTACAATGGCACATTTTTTGTATTAATTTGAACTTCTATATAGAAGACTGGACTCACTGAAGAAGATAGTGTGTACTGAAAATGGTAATAAGTAGGTTATTAAACCTTCAGTGTTCCACTTCCTTAAAACAGATGTAATGGTAAAAACTATTGCATGGTAAATGAGTAGTCAAAACATTTTATTTTCTGACTATAAATAAGAGAGGTTCCTTTTCTTGGACATGTAAGTTTAAAATTTATAATTGTTAAACAAAAATAGTTAGAAATGTTTCTGTGAAATGTATAAATTAATTAATGTAATTTTCTAAGAAATTTCAGTCTTTTTGTTGTTCTAATTGGTTGTGTGTTCCAGCTGCATTTGTTTAATATTCCCATCCATCCTCAGACTTCTGTTAAATAAAATCTCTGTGCAAATACACTCACGGATAATGAAATTTGCGCACCAAGAAGGAAGCATCGGATTGAACTGAAATTTTATGGACGTAATGATACAGATGAATGATACACATGATGGCAAAAACAGAGAGCTGCAGGACAATTACAGAGGAATCTGTGGCACGTGGTCTGGTCATCTTCATTAGCACGTCGCACCGCCTTTGCGGCGATACATGCTGCTATACATACCGGCATGGAGGCGAACAGACGCCTGATGTTGTCCTGTGGCAGACTGGCCCACATGTGTTGGATGGTGTGCTTCAAATCCTGGATACTGTGGCACGGCAGAAGCTGGCATTTCAACTGGTTCCACACATGCTTGATAGGGGCCATGTCTTGGGAGCAGGCAGGCCATGGAAGTGTCTGGACATGATGTAGGCAGTCCTGGGCAACCCAAGCCATGTGCGGGCGAGCATTATCCTGCTAATATAGCGCACCTGGAATCTCGGCCAGGAATGGGAGCACCTGGGGCCGTAGGATCTCGTCCACATACCGCTGGCCCGTCAATGATTCACGTACCACTACTAGAGCTGATCAGCTATCATAGGCAATGGCTTCCTAGACCATAATGCCTGCAGTGGGGGAGGTGTGGCACTTGATAGCGAGGTCGGGATTGTGCTGTTGACCAGGGAACCTCCGCACCCGGGCACGATGATCATCTGTCCCCAAAACGAAGCGACATTCATCGCTAAACACCACACATCACCAGTCTGTGGTGTTACATGTCGCTCTGTCCTGGCACCACTGCAAACCGAGCCAGCGATATTCCGGTGTTAATGGTAGCACACGTAACAGGCGCTGGGATCGCAGATTTGCATCCACGAGGCGTCAGGAAATGGTTCTTGGGCACACAAGAGCTGCTACGTCTGCCTGTATAATGGACCGGATCCCTGTGGGATCTGTCTGTGCCTGGCGCACGATCCATCAATTCTCTCTACCGTTGGTCCTCCTGGTCTGTCCTGAGCCACTCCGCCGTGTGGAAATGCCATCACGTGTCCACTACTCACAACACAGTCGTGCGGTATGATCAGAACAATCCACGTGGCGGCCTGTATAGCATGCTGACCACCCTGCGGTTTTCAGCCCCATGATCTGGCATCTCTCAAAGTCCATAAGTTGCGTAAATCAACGTCTCTGGCATCTACTCAGCATCCTTGTCACTCTGTACTCTTGCGTGCATTGGCTGGTGCTTTTTGCTTTCATGGGGCATCGACTACACACTGGTTTATAAGGCTGCCGGTTTGTGCTTGTAGCGCCACCGCAGGGTGTGCGGTCATGCGCAATCCCTTGTCACTCTGTACTCTTGCGTGCATTGGCTGGTGCTTTTGCTTTCATGGGGCATCGACTACACACTGGTTTATAAGGCTGCCGGTTTGTGCATGTAGCGCCACCGCAGGGTGCGCGGTCATGCGCAATCGTACCAAACGTGGATCATTTGCATACCAGCGCGCACTCTAGCTATTTGCAAAGTTTCGTGGTTGTAGCATGTTTTCTTCTAGGTGCGCAAATTTCGTTGTCCGTGAGTGTATTATCACTTCTTGGAAACAGAGTTTTTCCTTCCCTTCTGTCTCTTTATATAGCCTTTGCCAATCTTTGTTGCACCTGCTTGTAGGTTGTTCTCATTAGCCACTGTTTTGAATGCACTATATGCTTTGTCTCTTAGTCAAATTTTTTCTTTTATTGGTGGATAGCTGTATCAAAGAATATTGTGATTTCTGGTCTTACTAAGTTTTTTCAATAGCTTTTAAAGTTAGGTCTTTTTAAATTGTTTTGGTTTTAAATTCATTTATGTCTGTTTCCATTTTTCTGTGCACTTACTACACACAGTAGACAAAACTTCAGAGATAGGTGTAATGGGCATTGGAACAAACTCGAGCTGTATGCAAGCGATAAATAGGAAGCAAGGCTTCCCAACTATGTGTTGCATTCAACGAACATGGTCAAACAGGTGATCTGAGGGACTTTGATCATAGATGCATTGTGGGTAAGAACCCTAGGGTTCCCACAGGCAACCGTATCAAGGGTGCACCATGGGTATACCAGCAACGGATGTACCAGTGCCCAGAGAGCAAGCAGTGGCCAACCACATGCTATTGGCGATGGATTGACATGGGCTATCCAGGCTCATACAGACCTACTGCTTGGCAATAGCGGCGGTTGAAGTTGCTGCTGTGGTAGAAGTCTGTTGCATACAAAAATCGGATACAGCCTGCTTTGTATCATCGTCCAACTGGAACCTATGTCCTTTCAGTGTCTTTTTCAATGGATCAAAGAAGTGGAAATTACAAGGGGAGAGATCTCGATTGTAAGGAGGGTGCTCCAGAGTGCCTATTTAAAAGGGCTTGTAATTTGTCCTTTACAACATTGGGAACACGAAGGAGTGCGTTGTACAGTGAGATAAACCCTTTACTGAGGTTGCTGCAATGTTTATTCTAAATGGCATACGCAGATGCTCAAGTATCTCGCAATACCGTGCCTCATTGATACCGACACCTGACTCCTTGAACTCTACTAGCAATGGGCCTTGGTGGTCGAAGAACAATGTCGCCATCACTTTTCCAGCAGATGCTTGCCCCTTGAATTTCTTCGGTTGGAGAGAGGACGGATGCCACTATTGCATGCTTGCAGACTTGGATTCTGGTTGGAAGTAGAAGCACAAGGTGTGTTCACCGGCCACTGTGCACTCCAAGAATGCATTACCCTCCACGTTGAGACGCAGTAAGTGTTGCAGAGAGACTGCCATACAATGTGTTTCTGGATCACTTTTGAGGGTTTGTGCCATTGACAGCACACTTTACGGTTCCCTAGACCCTGTATGATGCTTTCAACTGTTCTGTAGCTCGTGTGGAAGTCACTGGCCGTTTGATGACTGGTTACTCGCCATTCATTGAGAATAGCAGCTATCATATTCTCGATGTTAACGGGCATGTTTGATGTGGATGGACACCCAGACCGCTGCGAATCGTGCGTCTTACCGTGATCTTCATGGAATTTTTGACACCATTCCACAGCAGAGGCTTTGCTGCTCAGGCGTAATTGCTTCCCAAATTTTCTAATTATCCTTAGATGGAGTCAGTAATTTGCTTACCAAGAGAAATTTCATTTTTGTAGCAAACTGTCACAGGTTTGGAAGAATGAATTTTTGTTAATACAATAAATAAATAAATAAAAATAAGATATAAATAAATAAATAAATAAATAAATAAATAAATAAATAAATAAAATATAAATAAATAAATGCAATTTATGATAATTTGCAGTTTTTTTTAATGTATTTGCTTTGTCATTAAAAAAAAAAAAAAGTGTGCTGAAACCATTTGACAAAGTTTAGCTCATCAATTTTAAAATGCCACCCTGATGGCACAGTGGTCTAAGCACTAGGTTCTGACCATTTGTCTGAGATGTGTCTGGGTTCAAATCCCAGTGAAGCATGGATAGAGCACTGGGTCTCTGCCTTGTGTGGAACCAATAGCCCTAAATTAAGGATGGGCAGCTGTTTATAGCCCATTTAGTTGCTCATAGTGATCATCAAACCACCAAACAAAACAAAACAAAATAATTTTGAAATATGTCACTTAGAAAGGCTACCTTGCATATCCACATTTCATTCTGAAAGTATTATATGAGGTCAGATTGTATTTCACTCAGAAAATCAGTTACAAACAGTCAATTTAACACTCTGATACAAAAGAGCCAATGCACTTCAGAGTGAAGAAGCTTAGTATTATGGTGTGAATGCATACCATTGCTGATTTCACATATCTGGTGTGAGTTCCTTTCATAGCTTTTAATGAGATTAACTACTTTAACATCAGTTTGTGGAACACAGTTCAGTTGGCGTCCAGTCATTTAATGACCAGTGCTTGTACTCTCACTAACACAAAAAAACTACAATGCCATGATGGCAGTCATATCAATGGAGACGGTTTAAACTTGGCACAGTAACAAAGTATGCTGTAGAATATGTGTGATTGTAATGACCCTTGCTTCATTCTAGCTCTTCCGATCCAGCGAGAGCCGTCACATAATTTTGTTTTGGTTCGTTTTCAAAGGCAGAATCGCACACATCGAAGAAAAATAGAATTCAGGCCCTTTTTAAACACTAACAAAGAAAAACAGTTTATTCCACTAAAATGATGTGGCATGGGACTTCTCTAGGGCTGGTTAATGAAATGCTTGAGGAATTGAGTTCCGGCCCATGCTATCAACACTATGCCCGAACTTCGTGTCTCCTGTCAACCATTGCTGCTATTACATGACTGAATCTCAGTTGCTCTCTGGAAAAGCTTCTCCGATGTACAATCTAAGACCCGACGTATCTCATCGTCTGTCTCGCTTCCACAATTAAAGTTATGTGTTCCTTCTCTCTTAAAACGTCAGAGAAACTATACTTATATAAGATTTCTGATTTAATCTCCTGTGGGGCCAACTGCCACGCCGTTAGGCTTGTGTTGCACTCCTTAACGTGCCCTTGAGAAAATCCCCACACAACACAAGACCGGTACAGTCACTTCAAATGCTTATACACTAAGCCTATTGTAATTCAGCTAATCCCATGTATTGGATAGCAATGGCCACAGACATGCTGATTTTATCCGCACTGCCCGAAAATGGTGTGGACAAAGAAATTCCATGTGGGAATGTACATAGGCATACATATTTACAATCTGTTTTTTTTTTTTTTTTTAATAATAATAGACTGCAATTTGGATGCTGAGATGCTGTCTCTGTTCCCAGTGGTAAGGAGTTTGTACTAGAGATAAGTTTGGGCTCAGTTTATTTCTAGAAAAGTGGACCTTCATTTATATTGAGCTAGCAATGATATATCATTCACAGTCTCATGTAACATATTTTCAAAGATTTTCATAACCAAGACGAAATCAGTTGTTGAGCAAGAATGTTTGGACTCCACTGCCGGAAGTACAATAATCTGTATTCTCAGACTTTAAATTTAGTAACTTTGAATTAATTTAAGACTTTAACAGAAATTTCAGACTTCATCAGAATTTTGTCACTCAAATGTATAAGAACTTAGAAATACAAATTCCATTAATTCATATCACAAAAAAGATGCTTACATCCAAAAATGTAAAAATAAAGTAATTTTTTTAAATATCACAATAAAGTATTTTTGGGATTCCCTGTGCATTGCCCATATTTGCTGTAAAAGAACTCTGCCCCTGGATAGAAATATGTAAATGAATGTTTGCATTAAATTTTACCTTGTATAATACTGAATTTCCATGTACTAGGTAAAGTGAGTTCCTTAAATGATTAGGAATGTTATGAATTGCCATTATTTTTTATAAGCATTATCATTTAAAATAATTATCATTTAAAATAATTATGTTGAAAAAAAATATATTGTGTGTGGGGGAGGGCGGATATAAAATACAATTTGCCTACTAGCATCATAAAAATAATCTTTTAGAGATTCCAATGGCAAATGTTTGTATAAGTTAAATCACAGTTGATGTGACTCAATTAAGAATTTGTATTCAAAAGCAGAATTTAAGATTTGCTTTTTTCCATAGTTGTCTCTCAGAGATACTGAGAAAAGATATTTTTACAAAAAAAAAATTGTGATTTAACCCGGTAGGAACAGATGAAGAAACTACTTTCACAGAAACACATGCTAAGGCTAGGGTTATAGCTTTTGCTGTTTTTTACATACAAAGCTGCACTTGATGACTAGTTAAAACCTGATGTACAAGGTTATCAAGGAAAATGGGGAAAAATGTATGTATATAATAAAGCAATTAATTGAAACACTAATATATGTTTTATTAAAGCAAAATCTTGTACAATAGTTGATGCGGAAACACACTTCGTAATTATTCAATGAACCCGCCATTGGCGGTGATGACAGCCTCAATCCTTGAGTGGAATCGGTCACAGGCCTTGGTGACCTGGGTGTTGTTCGTGTGGGTCATGACATTGTGTGTATTAGTGTTTTAATACATACATAATACAGTATTAAGGATTCCTGAAGCTATTTCAAATAAGGGCCTACCTACGTTATGCAATCTACTGTAATGAACTAACGAACCGACAAGAAAAGCTGTCTGCCAGGATAAATTCCTGGAACCCACAGGCTAGCTAGCACATCACACACAGTATCCAAAAGTCACAGATAGTTGCAATCATGTATACAAAATGAAAAAAAAATGGTTTTGGGTGCACTGTAAGTTAGAAGAAGAATGAGGACATCTCTCTTCTAACTTCTGGATACCTTTTCTAAACCTTTTGCATATCCCCACATGTGGTGGGAAACAATGCTGCAAATTATGTATATAGCCAGTAAAGAGATGTGCTGTGATGAAACATCATTTTGACAAGTGTGTTTAGGGCACAGAATTTTCATGCCTCATATAGTTAGCATTGGGAACAAGACTCGTTGTCTCACGGATTCCTTGAGCGTGTTCAATAACATTTGTGTTACATTTGAATAAATATTTACAATCAATTTTTTTGTTCTTTTCAATTTTTTTCAATACTTGTTAAGAACTTTTTACACTATTGTTATTTATATATAATAAATTGAACATGTAGTTAAAAAAATCTCTAAAGTGGCTCATCAAAAATGAAAAATAGCATCCATTATTGAATAGTATTGCACCTTTTTTGCAGATTGCTGATTTGCCCAGTGCAGTACATTGTGGCTCTGTTGTAATTTATTTATTTGCTGGGATATGTAAAAAAAAAAAAAAAAAAAATAATAATAATAATAATCTAGTTCTTTGCCGAAACATAGTTGACCAGTCAAGGAAAAGCAGCTATCCAGATGAAATGGAATAACAGCCATGGTTGCAGGGTGTTGTTCACAAAGTTTTAAAACTTTCACATTTTTAATTTTTACTGATATTGATTGTAAGTGATGGTGGATTTTTAAGTGAGATAGTTATACTTTATTTTGTACCCATAGAAATCCATTATGAAAACATGAATTATTTTTATTTGTTGGTATAAATGAAAAGCATTCATCATTAAGTGTACACAGTATGTTATGTATGAACTGAGCATCTTGTTTAATTTGAATGTGTGAACATATATAATCATAGTGTGTCTAAGAAATGATTTTTCTGTAGTTGTTTTTCTGTGTAAATACTGTATGAAGTGAGTCTTTCTGTATAAAATGGTATTTTGGTAGGTAAATTTTACTGTTTTTTTTTTAAATAAACTTTTGCTTTTAGTATTTTCATAGTTTTTATGAATTTGTGTATGGTTATTACTGTATATATATATATATATATATATATATATATATATATATATATATATATATAACTGACAGTCTTGGAGAAGACTGACTCACTAACATAACAACTAAATATTTAACATGTGCTGCCTCTGATATTGAAATCCCATATAAACAACCTTACTTTAGAACTCATAATGCCACTAACCACCCCCCTCCATTTTTTTCTGCATTTTAATTACTGCTTTATTAATCAAAACTTCTGCAGAAGCATGTACTAAAGATTTTTTCACTTCAGAGAATGAAGGCTTTATCCTTCCTCAAATGGTGAAGGAAATAACTTGGGTTATTTGAAATGTGTAGTATTTTAATAGAAAAGTTTCTCCATTAAAATAATTAATAAATGAAATATTTTTCATTCTGTCCCAAGATGGAAATGTGAAGGAGGACAGTCATTCAAGGAGATGCATACTGTTTAATCCTGAGAGAGATAAGGAAGACAAGACTATAGAGGCAAACAAGGAAAATTCTGAAGTTTCACCTACACCTGATTATGTCAACATCAGTTTTGTTAACAAGAAATGGCAAAAAAATCATGTGAAAGAAGCCTGTATAAAATCAATTCCTGCTGAGAATGATCTTAGCTGTCTTGGAAGGGATGAAGTAGATAGAAATGAGAAAACAATCGGAAATGATCTTTCATTTTATGATAGCCAGGACGATGTCTTTCACTCAGTCCCAGATGATTTCAAAACTGATTTAGCTTCTAAAAAATTGGACTCGTGCCATAATTCTATGTCTCATGCAGAGTATGAAGAGGAGAAGCAATTAGATATTAAACGTGAAGATTATTATAAAGCTTCTCAGTTGTTTTATTCTTTGCCGCAGTCAAAAAATGAGAAAAGTTCTATTCCTCTTTCAGCTGACAAGGGGCAGATAAAAGAGTCTAACATAATGTCAAAAAATCTGCCTACTCCTCATTCAGCTAGGCATGCTGGAGAAACGTATGATAGCAGATATAGAAAAAACATAATTAAGCCAGGGTCTTGGAATTTAGATAAGGATGTAGGACTGCCACTTCCAGTTTTGTCAGGGAAAGTGCATCATAAAAGATACAGTGAATTATCTTTAGATCATATTAAATTGCAGAATCCTCAAATGGATGCCAGCTCTGAATCACATGAAACATTTTCTCAGGTTCAAGATAATAACTTTGCTTCTGAAGGAAAAGATAATTATTCAAGGAGTATTGAGCAAACTGGTTATGGTGTAAAAGATGCTGAATGTTCAAAAGACAGCTGCAACAGCAGTTTTGAAAAATATAGTAGCCTTATTTCTGACAAGGAAAAGTGGAAAAATCCTGCATCCTTTGCAAACTTTATGTCAATGAAGAAAAATGTTAGTTCAGAAGAAATGCGTTTGCTCTTGCGTCAGCAGAGGGAAGCCCCACCACCAAATATTGTGCAAGAAAGAATAAAGCGATTTGAATCTGTTGAAAACAATAGCAATATGAAAACGGACAAGAGTGATGTGAGTAGTGCTGCTGGGCAAAATGATTTTCCAAAACCGAAACTGGAAGGAAACTTTAATCATAAAGAAAGTAGTCAGATTAGATGTGATATTACACGTAAAAAAATTAGGCATAAAACTTCACATTATCAGAAGTTTCAGAGGCGGAATATGCATAGTGATTCTGAAGCTGTGTGGCCGCATGAATCAGATGATTCCTTGTCTGATGATAGTCTCACTATGAAATCTGCACCAATATTGCTATCACCATTGTCTTCTGTTTTAGCAGATTTAAGAAAGACAGCTGATACAGGAAAGGAGAAAGCCAAATCTTCTAGTAAAGCTTCTGCAAGTGGAAGTATTAACAGTGAAAATGTTTTTCCATCACATGAAGCACAAGAGTTTAGAATGAATGAAGAAGCTTGTGATCCTTGTGCCATAACAAACAGACTCGGTTTAATGAGTAAACCGTTTCACAGTCCTGAATTTCAGATTCCAAAAAGGAAGCTAGACTTTGAGGAAGAAGCATATCTTCCTATGAGTGGATTGAAAACCTCTGAAGAACCAGAATATGTTGCAATGGATGATAGCAGACTAGGACTTAGCAGAACTTCTCATGAACTTATCAGTAAAAAAGTCAGTACTGAAGATGAACCTTTGTACAATGAACCTTACATTCCTCCACCAAGTTTTCTTCATGATGTGTATGAGAAACAAAAAATGAAACATATACCATTTGAATCTGATTCTAGTAGTTCAGATGAATTGTCAGAAAATATCTATGAAAAACCCAAGCATGTATCATCTGTTTTGGAATACAACAAAATTCATAAAAGCATGAGCAGAGAAAATGTGGGTAATAAACCTAATGCTTTTTTATCAAATAATTTAAGAACATTAGCAGGAAATAATCCAGATCATCCTTCAGGACGCGTTTCAGTTCCTTGTGATTATGAATCTCTAAGTGAAAATGCCCAGCAGCAGTACAATTATCCAACTATACAGTCCCATTCAGTACCAGATTTACTGCAGCTGCAAGAGATAAAGCATAGTGATGCCTCTGATGCAGATGATGAAGCAAGTCGAGATTTTGATATGTCTATTAACTTGCCATCATATCAGTGTGATGCCTTTGAACAATTCCCAAGAGCTGTAGATGGAAGTACGTCTTATGCTCACCATAAATATCCATCTTTTGATTCTGAAATATCCTTTTCGAGCAAACAGATTTCTGACTGTCATGGTAGAGGTACACAACACTCACATTTTCCTTCCTCATACAACCATACTTCATTAGCTGGAGAAGTTGTGGAACCACAGCCAACCCCAAATAGTTTGTCAAAGGAGTCAACTAATAATCTTACTTATTGCCCACCAGAAAATGCCCAGCAAGTTTTTGTTGAAGATGAGAAGCAAATTCATTTTAGGAAACTCAGAGTATATACTAAGGGAAAGAAACCAGAGGCTCCAAAAATTTATCCAGTACCATTCAACTTGGAAGAATCTGATCTTCACCCCTCCTCTATTTTGCAAAATAAATGTGATGTGACGGATACTTGCCAGGGAAATGCCTTAGCTGTAGATGTTGTAAAAGTAGGTGATAAAACTAATATATCAAGTTATAATAATGGTATCTTTATGGATGAGAATAATTCCCATTCTTTTGATTGCTCAAATTTAAATAGATCCTTAACTGGAAATGTACCATTTATGGCATCACATTCATCTTTAGCACCTGATGTTGTACCATCTGATTTAATTGAAGAAAAGTTCAAGAACCAGAAAAGCATTCAATCACCCTGCCGGTCACCAAGTAGTGCTCCATATTATTATTCTGATCTTCATCCGGAAGACACACACATGTTTTCATTAGGTAGAAGTGAAACTTCTGATTTTAGGAGAAGTTCATCTCCAAAAAGTGCCTGTGCTGTTTTAAATAATGTCCGAGACAAAAGCCCTTCATATGCATCTAAGGGGGATATTGGCAAGAAAGTTAATAAAATTAATAACAGGAAGCATTCTTATGAAGGTAGAGATATGTGTAGTGAAAACTCTTTAAAATTTCAAAAAGACATTCCAGTAGACTTAAAAAGTGATTTCAAACATACTATTGAGAAGTTCAATTGTTCTGAATCAAAATACTTAGATGCTGAGAGAAATAAATATGAAGCTGGTCATACTTTGGATAAAACAAGAAGGGCATGCTCATCTTTGGCATTTTTCAGGCAAGGAGCTTCAACTCCTGATTTAAAATCTCCTTTGAATCTATCATCTGAGCCTGTTTATGAAAACATAGCGCGGGAATCAACCCATTTAGTACGCCAGAGATCATGCTCTTTAGAAGGGTTGTCCACGAGTACAGAGTTCCACAGAACAGGAAGCTCCACTGTGTCTGAAACGTGTACGACACATAATATAGTGGATGGAAAATCTAGCCCTATTTATGAAAATATTGAATTTACAAATCAAACTTCATCAGATCTTCCTGCAGATTCCAGTTCAACATCAAGACATGTAGTTCAAAGTCCACCAACTGCTCCCTACTTTGAGGAAAATTCTGCATCTAATACCTTTTTAAGTAATTTGTCGGTACCTAACCATACACAGTATGCTGATGAAACATCAGACTTGATGTACAGTTCTCAGCCTGAGCCAGATCAAATGATATTTCCAGTGTCAAGTCAAAACATTGAAATCAGTGCAAAATCGGGTAAAGATGCTGATGAAGAAATGAACTTTTTAGGTCAGTATGAGTTGCGCAGAGTGAGTGAACAACATTTTTTTGGAAAGCTTTATAATAATAATTATCGTAGCAAATTGTGCCATCCCTCAGACCAGTATGAAAAGCATTCTTCCTGTGCTTCATCACTGATAGAAAAAAATCAGCATATTGGGAGGAAACCTTTTTTAAAGGAAAGCCAGACTGCTCAGGATAAAGTTCTACAAAATCATGCTGGTATTTATAATAAAGTTGATTCTCCAGATGGAGAGTTGGCTGAAGCAGCGATAAGGCAGGATGATGAGGCTGACAGTTCACCCCTTTCTTCATCATCAGGTGATGAAGGTAACTATCATATTTGTAAATTAGTTAAGCATATTTGGTTTCAAAATTTCTTTTGTGAGTATGCCGTTTCAGTCATTATACCAATATATTCGTGACCACTTATGCTGGTATTCTTAAAAGAACACAAATTGTACTTCAGGGGTAAAAAAACTGTAATTGAGTTTTTCTGTAAATAAACTAATTGTTATGTTTTAATTGTGAAGGTAAAATTTTGAGTGAAATTAGTGTTTGAAGAATTAAATTTATGGATCTGTTTAGTATATATATATATAAAAGCATGAATAGTTTTTTCCTTTAGTATGTGCCCACAACACCCCGCCACCATGCATAGCCGCTGGAGCAAGAGTGAAGTAACATACACTATAAATATCACCCACAACACCCCTCCCCCCACACACAAGCACACAATAACAGGTAGACCCAACATCACATCAGAACCCGCACATGCAATTGTTCCCCGAAAAAATACTAGTGAAAAAAAAAAAAAAAAAAAAAAAAAAAAATACAAAAATAAAGAAATACAAGAAATGCTCCCGACCCCCCGAACCACTCTTCAGGGGAAAACGTCCGGGAGCCAGGAACCAATGTGTTCAGGTTTCATAAGATGGCAACTATTTTTAAAAAAATTCCAGGTAACAACCAAATTTCAACATAAAAATTTGTTTCAAAATAATATTTTTGAGAGCCATCTGTTTTCCCTTCCCAAACATTTTATACCAACATTTAATACAATTGAAATAACAATATGTGTACAACCTTTTAACTCAACTGAAAACAAGATAACCAATACTTTACCCTATTATCTGTAACCTCTTGAATTATAAATTCAAATGAAGGTAAACTAAAACTCTTAAGTTAAACTAAAACAAACTTTCAGCACTGTGAAGACAAGCCTAATATATGAGTTAAGGTTAACACTTTGTAGGTATCATGGCTATTTTTACTCAAAAAGTAATTATGTGGATTCGCTCAACAGAGGTGTGTTCGTAATATATCGACAGCTCCACAAGTCACGCCATCTATGTACAAAATGTATATTGCTTTTAGAGCAAATTATCCCTAATGTATAGAAAGTCATCATCATCATCATCATTGTCAACCATTATCAATCCACTGCTGGACAAAGGTCTCCCCAAGTTTCCTCCACAACGGTCTGTCTTGTGCCAGTCTCCTCCATGTCACTCTCGCATACTTTCGAATTTCATCCACCCATCTTCCATGTGGTCTTTTTCTGGGTCTTTTCCTGTCCCTTGGAATCCAATCTAAAATTTCGGCTGTCCATCGATGGTCTGTTCTTCTGGCAGTATGTCCAGCCCATTGCCATTTCAGGGATTTAACTCTGATCATGATGTCTTCCACTCTTGTCATTTTTCGGATCCACGTGTTTCTCTTCTTATCTCTCCTGGTTACACCAAGCATGCACCTCTCCATGCTTGTTTGAGTTGTCTGCAGCCTTTGTATGTCTCTTTTAGCTAAGGTCCACGTCTCTGCACCATACGTAAGCACTGAAAAGATGCATTGATCAAACACTTTTCTTTTAAGACATAATGGCATATTGCTCTTGAAAATTATGCTGTTTCTTCCAAAAGCTCTCCAGGCAAGTTTTGTACGCCGGTTAATTTCTTCACCAACGTGACCCTCACTTGATATCTGCTGTCCAAGATAAACGTATGTGTCTGTTATCTCCAGCTTATCTTCATCAATCAATAAATCTTCATTTCTTGTAAAAGCATTGAACATCACTTTTGTCTTCTGAAAGTTTATTTTTAATCCCACTTCTTTACTCTTGTCAGCAAGTTCCTGGATCATACTCTGTAGCTCTGATGGGGTAGTTGCAAAAATGACTATGTCATCAGCAAAACGAAGGTGGGTTAGATAATCTCCATTAATCTTTATCCCTTTGTTTTCCCAGTTCAGTGATTGAAAGACATTTTCCAATGTGGCATTAAAGAGCTTCGGAGATATGGTGTCACCTTGTCTCACTCCTTTTCCAATTTTTATGTGTGTTGTATTTTCAAACAGCCGAATCTTTGCACTTGCATTTTCATAGATGTTATTAATAATATTAATGTATGCATCTTCAATACCGCAGGATTTCAGAGCCATTGCAACTGCTGATGGTTTCACCGAATCAAAGGCTTTTTCATAATCGATAAAAGCCATGCACAATGGAAGTTCATATTCCCTCGCTCTTTCAATTAGTTCTCTCAGTATGTGGATATGATCTATTGTGCTGTAGCCACTCCTGAATCCAGCTTGTTCTCTCGGTTGAGCCATGTCCAGTGTCACCTTCAAGCGGTGTGAAAGAACTTTAGTGAAGATTTTATAAACCACTGATAGGAGGCTGATAGGTCTGTAGTTCCTGAGATCCTCAATGTCACCTTTTTTATGTAGCAAGATCATTGTAGCATTGTTCCAATCCTCAGGAATTTTCCCTTCATTAAGGCATCGAGTGAAAATTTGGGCGAGTACTGTTTCGATTTCTCCACTTGCTTCTTGTATTCTACAGTAACTCCATCTTCTCCTGGAGCTTTTCCCCGCTTCATGTTCTTGATTGCATGTGCAACTTCTGCTGGAAGGACTGGAAGAACTCTGGTACTGGTACCTTTCATGATGTCTGGAGTACATGTATCATCCCTTTCATATAATTTGGAGTAGAAATCTTTCACTCTTGTCAAAATTTCGCCTCTATTTCTTGTTACAGAACCATCTTCTTTTCTCAGTGCCATAATCTGTTTTTTTCCCTTACTGAGATGTCCCTTTGCTATCTTTAGGCTTTGGTTGTTTTCAATTGCTTTCCTTATTAGTTCACAGTTGAATTTCCTTACGTCTTCAGTGATACTTTTTGTACTGTCTTGCATAGCTCTATATATTCCACTTTGGAAGTCACATCTTCTTTAGTTGTCCTCATCTCTCTTCTTTTTTGCATCAACATTTTGGTTTTTCCTGATAATTTGTTCACATACAATTTGTTCTTAGACCCAGCTAATTTTGTTGCTGTTTCCATAAGAGCTTTGGTTACTTTTCTATTAACTTCAGAAATATCCACTTCTTCCAATGTTAGGCCTTCTAAAGCATAATGTGTATAGAAAGTAGAGCCCTGTATTAAATTTCTTATGAAACCCAACCACATTGGTTCCTGGCTCCCGGACGTTTTCCCCTGAAGAGTGGTTCGGGGGTCGGGAGCAATTTTTGTATTTTTTTTTTTTTTTTTTTTGTATTTTCGTTTTTTTTTTTTTTTTTTTGCTTTTTATGTTTATTTTTTCGTTTTTTATTTGTATTTTTGTTTTTTATTTGTTTTCTTGTTCTTTTCACTAGTATTTTTTCGGGGAACAATTGCATGTGTGGGTTCTGATGTGATGTCGGGTCTACCTGTTATTTGTGTGCTTGTGTGTGGGAGGAGGGGTGTTGTGGGTGATATTTATAGTGTGCGTATATATATATAATATAGGGATGTAAGGTCAGGTGATGCGTAACATCACAGCCTCTCCTTGACAAATGTCAACCCCGCCTTCTCGTGGTGCATCCTGTTCCCACTAAAGGGGCTCTGACGACCGCCCATAGCGGTATAACTATACCATCGGGATTAGAGGAAATTCTATCCCACACTCACCAACCCGCTTGGCCAGCGTGGTGAGTTATGGCCAAACCCCTCCAAAATGATTCCACAACTTAAATCTTGGCCCTCAGTCTCCGGCAGCTGGAATGTACCTGGCTAAGGCAGCGGCCAGTGCGACATGAAGGCAGAGGGTGCTAAGAATCCCCGGAGGACCGGACTAGGCTGCCATCTGATGCTGACCTTGGCTACTTACAATGGACGCTCCCTATCTTCTGATTCAAGGCTTCTTGAATTGGAAGAGGAACTACAAAGGATCAAGTGGGACATCGTGGGGCTAAGTGAGGTAAGGAGAAAAGGAGAAGATCTCATCGAACTGAAAAGTGGACATCTCTTCTACTATCGTGGGACAGATACTGGCAGAACTAGTGGTGTTGGATTTATAATAAACAAGAAACTGAAGGATAAAGTTGTAGAAGTTGAAAGTTCCTCTGACAGAGCTGCACGACTTGTTATCCAACTCTCAAAAAGATACCAGGCTCAGATTATTCAAACTTATGCACCCACCACAAGTCATCCTGAAGAAGAAATTGAAGAATTTTATGAGGAAATTTGTCATCTAAATAATAAAGGTAAGCAGCACTTGAAAATAATTATGGGAGATTTCAATGCAAAAATAGGGCAACGGCAACAGAATGAAACTTCAGTAGGTAAATTCGGTCATGGCAACAGAAACCAGCGTGGAAATACTCTCGTTGAGTTTGCAGAGGCAGAAGGGTTTTTCATCTTGAACTCCTTCTTCAAAAAAAGCCACACAGGAAATGGACATGGAGACATCCAAATGGGACGACAAGTGAAATTGATTTTATTATGTGTAACAAAAAATTCGTCATAGAGGACTGCAGTGTGCTAAACAAGTTCAACACAGGTAGTGACCATAGATTGGTGAGATGTAAGATGCACCTCAACACTAAACTTGAACGTGGCAAGCTCATAAGACAAACAAAATCTATTGACATAACCAACCTTAAAAAACACCATAATACCTTCAAGTTAGAACTGAAGAACAGGTTCTCTGCTTTAGAAGGCCTAACATCGGAAGAAGTGGACATCTCTGAAGTTAACAGAAAAGTAACCAAAGCTCTTATGGAAACAGCAACAAAATTAGCTGGGTCTAAGAACAAGTTGCATGTGAACAAATTATCAGGAAAAACCAAAATGTTGATGCAAAAAGAAGAGAGATGAGGACAACTAAAAAAGATGTGACTTCCAAAGTGGAATATATAGAGCTATGCAAGACAGTAAGAAAAAGTATCACTGAAGACGTAAGGAAATTCAACTGTGAACTAGTGAGGAAAGCAATTGAAAACAACCAAAGCCTAAAGATAGCAAAGGGACATCTCAGTAAGGGAAGAAAACAGATTATGGCACTGAGAAAAGAAGATGGTTCTGTAACAAGAAATAGAGGCAAAATTTTGACAAGAGTGAAAGATTTCTACTCCAAATTATATGAAAGGGATGATATATGCACTCCAGACTTCATGAAAGATACCAGTACCAGAGTTCCTCCAGTCCTTCCAGCAGAAGTTGCACATGCAATCAAGAACATGAAGCGAGGAAAAGCTCCAGGAGAAGATGGAATTACTGTAGACATCATACAAGAAGCAAGTGGAAAAATCGAAACAGTACTCGCCCAAATTTTCACTCGATGCCTTAATGAAGGAAAGATTCCTGAGGATTGGAACACCGCTACAATGATCCTGCTACATAAGAAAGGTGACATTGAGGATCTCGGAAACTACAGACCTATCAGCCTCCTATCAGTAGTTTATAAAATCTTCACTAAAGTTCTTTCACACCGCTTGAAGGTAACGCTGGACATGGCTCAACCGAGAGAACAAGCTGGATTCAGGAGTGGCTACAGCACAATAGATCATATCCACGTGCTGAGAGAACTAATTGAAAGAGCGAGGGAATATGAACTTCCATTGTGCATGGCTTTTATCGATTATGAAAAAGCCTTTGATTCGGTGAAACCATCAGCAGTTACAATGGCTCTGAAAACCTGCGGTATTGAAGATGCATACATTAATATTATTAATAACATCTATGAAAATGCAAGTGCAAAGATTAGGCTGTTTGAAAATACAACACACGTAAAAATTGGAAAGGGAGTGAGACAAGGTGACACCATATCTCCGAAGCTCTTTAATGCCACATTGGAGGGTGTTTTTCAGTCGCTGAGCTGGGAAAACAAAGGGATAAAGATTAATGGAGATTATCTAACCCACCTTCGTTTTGCTGATGACGTAGTCATTTTTGCAACTACCCCATCAGAGCTGCAGAGTATGATCCAGGAACTTGCTGACAAGAGTAAAGAAGTGGGATTAAAAATGAACTTTCAAAAGACAAAAGTGATGTTCAATGCTTTTACAAGAAATGAAGATTTATCGATTGATGGAAAAAAGCTGGAGATAACAGACACGTACGTTTATCTTGGACAGCAGATATCAAGTGAGGGTCACATTGATGAAGAAATTAATCGGCGTACAAAACTTGCCTGGAGAGCTTTTGGAAGAAACAGCATAATTTTCAAGAGCAATATGCCATTATGTCTTAAAAGAAAAGTGTTTGATCAATGCATCCTTCCAGTGCTTACGTATGGTGCAGAGACATGGACCTTAACTAAAAGAGACATACAAAGGCTGCAGACAACTCAAAGCAGCATGGAGAGGTGCATACTTGGTGTAACCAGGAGAGATAAGAAGAGGAACTCGTGGATCCGAAAAATGACAAGAGTGGAAGACATCATGATCAGAGTTAAATCCCTGAAATGGCAATGGGCTGGACATACTGCCAGAAGGACAGATCATCGATGGACAGCCGAAATTTTAGATTGGATTCCAAGGGACAGGAAAAGACCCAGAAGAAGACCACATGGGAGATGGGTGGATGAAATTCGAAAGTATGCAGGGGTGACATGGAGGAGACTGGCACAAGACAGACCGTTGTTTAGGAAACTTGGGGAGACCTTCGTCCAGCAGTGGATTGATAATGGTTGACAATGATCATGATGATATAATATAATTGTCAACCATTATCAATCCACTGCTGGATGAAGGTCTCCCCAATTTTCTTCTACAATGGTTTGTCTTGAACCAGTCTCCTCCATGGCACTTCCACATGCTTTTGAATTTCATCCACCCATCTCCCATGTGGGCTTCTCCTGGGTCTTTTCTTGTCCCTTGAAATACAGTCTGCCGCCCCGGTGGCGCAGTGGTCTAAGCGATGGCCTCTGATCATTTGTCCGAACGGGGTCCGGGTTCGAATCCCGGTGAGGCATGGATGTTGTGTTTGTCTTACGGCACTGGCTCTCTCCCTTCCCTGGAACCAGTGACCCTAAATTAGGGACGGGCGACTGCTTATAGCCCATTGAGTTGCTCACGGTGGTCGTTAAACCTCCAATCAGAAAAAAAAAAAAAAAAAAGAAAAAAAGAAATACAGTCTAAAATTCTTGGTGTCTGTCGGTGGTCCGTCCTTCTGGCAATATGTCCAGCCCATTGCCATTTCAGGGGTCCCATGTGGGCTTCTCCTGGGTCTTTTCTAGCATGTACCTCTCCATGTTTCTTTCAGTTGTCTGCAGCTTTTGTATGCCTTTTTCAGTTAAGGTCCAAGTCTCTGCTCCGTACATAAGCACTGAAATGAAGTGCATTCATCAAACACTTTTCTTTTAAGACATAATGGCATATTACTCTTAAAAATTGTACTGTTTCTTCCAAAAGCTCTCCAAGTTTTATACACTGATTAATTTCTTCATAAATATGACCCTCGCTTGATATCTGCTGTCCAAGGTAAATGTAGGTATTGGTTATCTCAAACTTTCACCCATCAATCAATAAATCTTCATTTCTTGTAAAAGCACTATACATCAGTTTTGTCTTCTGAAAGTTCATTTTTAATTTCACTTCTTTACTCTTGTCAGCAAGTTCCTGGATCATACTATGAATTCTGAAGGAGGACTTGCAAAAATGGCTATGTCATCAGCAAAATGAAGGCGAGTTAAATAATCTCCATTAATCTTTATCCCTTTGTTTTCCCAGTTAATGACTGAAAGTCATTTTGCAGTGTAGCATTGAAGACTTTGGGAGATATGGTGTCACCTTGTCTCACTCCGTTTCTAATTTGTATTGGTGCTGTTTCTTCAAATAGCCAAACCTTTGCTCTTGCATTTTCATAGATGTTATTAATAATGCTTATATCTGCATCTCCAAGACCTCCAAATATTAAAGCCATTGTAACTGCTGATGGTTTCAAAGATTCAAAGGCCTTTTCATAATCAATAAAAGCCATACATATAATGGGATTAATTAATAACAAGGAACAATACACCAATTGTACTTAAATAGTATAACTATACTAGTGATCCGAAATTTCTTGGTGTAGAATAGAAATAAAAGTTTCCAAGCTTTCGCACATCAACCAGATGGCTTTCTCAAGGAAGCTAGACAGCTAACTGCAAACTGGATAATAGAATGGTCCAACAATTTGAACATGGTGACATGACTATAACGAATATATGCGAACGTAATCAGGTATTCAAAGACACAAGGCGTTATGCTCATTTAGCATGCAGAATCATGGAAGGAAAACCAAGAGGCAATCACTATTTGAAGAACTGGTTCCAAACTTGTGGCAACTCCAGTGAGACGCTATCATTGCACAACTTGCTGTTGGTTATGATCTCCAAAGTTGCGCGAATGGCTGTAGATTTTGGGGTGGAGTAGGAAGCTAATTTTTTTACGTCATCCCTCATAGGAGCAGCGGACTTGAACTTGACTTCTCTGGATAGGGCCGTGGTTACTTTGCCGTTCTTTATGTTCCTTTTATGTTCATTAACTCTAATTCTAAATGAACGTTTAGTCATTACAATGTAGTATCTCGCCGATTTGTCTGGATATAGTAGAGGAATGGCATACACACCTGCTTCATTGGAAGGTGGGGACTTCTCAGTGTTTCCTTTAAGCATGGTATATAAAGATGTCGGAGATCTGATACCAACACCGAGTTTCATCTTCTGGAGCGTGTTCTTGGGCTGATAGGAAACAGTCTCCTCAGATGTTCCTTCTAGACAATGCGAATTGAGAAACGATATCGAGCTGGCCACTGAGGCGGGATACACCCCGAACCTGGTACATTGCTACATCGAGAAAACCCGAACCAGTCGTACTAATCTTTCTATGCCACAGATACGCTACCTGGGATCAATTCCTTATATACCAAATGTTTCCTATCAGCTCAAGAACGCGCTCAAGAAGATGAACCTTGGTGTTGGCATCAGATCTCCATACATCTTTATATACCATGCTTAAAGGAAACAATGAGAAGTCCCCACCTTCCAATGAAGCAGGTGTTTATGCCATTCCTCTACTATATTCGGACGGATCGGTGAAATACTACATTGGAATGACTAAACGTTCACTTCGAATCAGAGTTAACGAACATAAAACGGACATAAAGAACGGCAAAGTAACCATGGCCCTATCCAGAGAAGTCAAGTTCAAGTCCGCTGCTCCTATGAGGGATGACGTAAAGAAATTAGCTTCCTACTCCACCCCAAAATCTACAGCCATTCGCGCAACTTTGGAGATCATAACCAGCAGCAAGTTGTGCAATGATAGCATCTCACTGGAGTTGTTACGAGTTTGGAACCAGTTCTTCAAATAGTGATTGCCTCTTGGTTTTCCTTCCATGATTCTGCATGCTAAACGAGCATAACGCCTTGTGTCTTTGAATACCTGATTACGTTCGCATATATTCGTTATAGTCATGTCACCATGTTCAAATTGTTGAACCATTCTATTATCCAGTTTGCAGTTAGCTGTCTACCTACCATGAGAAAGCCATCTGGTTGATGTGCGAAAGCTTGGAAACTTTTATTTCTATTCTACGCCAAGAAATTTCGGATCACTAGTGTATAGTTATACTATTTAAGTACAATTGGTGTATTGTTCCTTGTTCTTTCAATTGGTTCTCTCAGTACATGGATATGATCTATAGTGCTGTAGCCACTCCTGAATCCAGCTTGTTCTCTCAGTTGAGCCATATCCAGTGTTACCTTCAAGCGATGTGAAAAAACCTTAGTGAAGATTTTATAAACAACTGATAGAAGGCTGTTGGGCCTGTAGTTCCTGAGATCTTCAATGTCACCCTTTTTATGTAGCAGGATCATTGTGGCATTGTTCCAATTCTCAGAAATCTTCCCTTCATTGAGACATCTAGTGAAAACTTGGGCGAATCTACTTTCAATTTCTCCACTTGCTTCTTGTATAATGCCCATGGCAATTCCATCTGCTCTGCTCCTGGAGCTCTTCCCTGTTTCATGTTCTTAATTGCATGTACACTGATGAGCCATTACATTATGACTACCCCCAGCCTAGAGAAATGAGCATGCCTGGAGACCGAATGGTGGTGCAGGTGAAGTTCACAAAGCAGTATATACACTGAAGTGCCATAAAAACTGGTACACCAGTCAAATACTTGGTAGGTCCCCTACGGGAGCGCAGGACTGCAGAAATATGACTGGGCTTGGACTCCACTAGCTTCTGGAAGTATGCGGTAGGCAATGCACACCATACTTCTTGCAGAGCGTTCCACAATTCGGGTGTATTCCGAGGTCTCAGATTCCTGTGTTCAATAGCGCGTTGCATGGCATCCCAAATGTGTTCTATCACGTTCAGATCTGGGGACTTTGGTGGGAATGGCAACACCCCAAACTCAGATGAATGCTTCTCTAACCATAATGTGGCGTCCCGACACTTGTGTGGAGGTGCATTGTTCTGTTGGAACAGGCCCAACCTATCAGCATGAATGCAGGACATGAACGGGTGTACCTCATCAGAAAGGATGCGTACATAGCGTTGGCTGGTCGCAGACGTTTGTAGACATACCAGGAGTCCCAGTGAAGTCCAGCTAAACACACCCCAATATATTACAGACCCCCCACCAGCCGGTACACTTCCCCGTGGACAGGCGGGGTCCATGGCTTCATGCGGTTTGCGCCACACACGAATCCTTCCATCTGCCCGATACAGTTGGAAACGCGACTTGTCAGACCAGGCTACTTGTTTCCAGTCATCAAGTGTCCAGTGGCGGTGTTGCCGTGCCCAAGCGAGGCGCATAGCCCTGTGTCGTGCACCCATCAAGAGGACTCGAGTTGGGCGTCGGCTCCCAAAGCCTATATCGTGCAGGGTACGTTGCACAGTCCGGAGGCTGATGCTTGTTGAGACTCCAGCATTGAGTTCTGATGATACCTGCGAAAGTATTGCATTCCTGCCACGTGAAATGATTCTTGACAGCCGACGATGGTCACGTTCACCCAGTGTCTTTTTACGGCTACACTGGTATCATAGGTTGGAGGTTTTGCCGGAATTCTTGTAGTAACGGTACACCCTTGCAATGGTCGTCCGTGAAAATCCGAACTTTGTTTCTACCTCCGAAATACTATGGCCCATCTCACAAGCACCAACTATGACACCGCGTTGAAAATCGCTTAAATCGTTATTACTTGTCATTCTCATGTCGAAAACAGCTCTGACGGCTGGCAAGGATGTCTATCGCTTTATATACGCACTGGCGGATGCAACCGAGTATGCGCATAGGTGACGTTGCTATGTATTTTGCATAAGCTCGTCTGTACCAGTTTTTCTGGCACTTCAGTGTATACAACCCCAGGACCGGCTTTTGGTTAATACAGTGTTCATAGTCAGAATGGGAAAAGCTGCCAATTTATCACAAAGGGCAAATTGTGATGGTGCGGTGCCTCGAAACTTCAATCTCGGAAATGGCACGACTTGTGGGTTGTTCACGTATCGCTGTGGTAAGTACGTATCAAAAGTGGTGCGTAAATGACCAAATGATGAACTGTCCAACTGTGTGTCGTCTGCAGCTCATTGATGCCAGATAGGAGCAGAGACTGTCGTGCATTGTTCACAACGACTGCAGGGCCACAATGTGACAAATCACACGCAGCTGCAACAGAGATGATCAGGGCAGTGTGTCACATCACACAGTTCATCGCAGCCTTCTGCGCATGGGCCTGCACAGCTGAAGACCCAGTCGGGGTCCCCATGCTTACTGCACGTCATCGCCAGCTATGCATGAAATGTGCCCAAGATCGTCGAGATTGCAGCGTGGATGATTGGAAAAAGTGCCCTGGTCTGACGAATCAAGATTCCTGGTGCATCACATAGATGGCCGAGCGTGGATACGCCAATTGCCAACGGAGGCTATGACACCTGGATGCACTGTGGGCGGAAACAGGCAGGGGACGGCAGTGTTATGCTGTGGGCGATGTTTTCTTGGGACACTTGAGGCCCCATTATCCCAATAGCACAATCCCTGACAGCTGTCAGGTATCTAAACATCGTTGCAGATCAAGTTCACCCATTCATGGCAACTGTGTTCCCTGCTGGTGATGGCTATTACCAACAGGATAATGCACCATGCCACACTGCCAGAATTGTCAAGGAGTGGTTCAAGGAACATGCTGGTGACTTTTTGTTAATGCCCTGGCCTCCAAATTCACCTGACATGAACCCAATCGAAAATTTGTGGTTCGACTTGGAAAAGCGAGTTCGCACTACCCCCCCCCCCCCAAAAAAAAATGTACGGGAACTGGAGGATCTACTGTTGACATTATGGTACCAGATCCCCAGGATACCTATCGCCTCCTCATCAAATCGATGCCTTGCCACGTGGCTGCTGTTTTGCTGGCTAAAGAAGGGTCCTACAACTTTTTAGGTAGGTGTTCATAATGTAATGGCTCATCGGTGTATAACTTCTGCTAGGAGGACTGGAGGTACTTTGGTACTGGTATCTTTCATAATGTCTGGAGTAGATGTATCATCCCTTTCATATTGTTTTGTTTAGAAACCTTTCACTCCTGTGAAAATTTTGCCTCTGTTCCTTGTTACAGTAACATCTTTTCTCAATGCCATAATCTGTTTTCTTCTCTTAATGAGATGTCTCTTTGCTGTCTTCAGGCTTTGGTTGTTTTTAATTGCTTTTCTCACTAGTTCACATTTGAGTTTCCTTACATCTCTTCCATGATACTTTTTTGTACTATCTTGCATATATTCAACTTTGGAAGTTACATGTTCTTTATCAGTCCTCATCTCCTTTCTCTTTTGCATCAGCATTTTTGTTTTTCTTGATATTTTCTTCATATGCAACTTGTTCTTAGTACCACCTAATTTTGTTGTTTTTTCCATAAGTGGCTTGGTTAGTTTTTTCTGTTAACTTCCCAAATGTCCACTTATTTTAACGTTAGACCTTCTAAAGCAGAGAATCTGTTCCTCAGCTCAAATCTGAATATATTATGATGCTTTTTAAGGTTGGGCATGCCAATACTGTTAGTTTTTTGAACAAGTTTAGTGTTGAGGTGCATCTTACATCTCACCATTCTACTACAGTCACTACCTGTGTTGAACTTGCTTTAGCACACTACGGCCTTCGATGACGAATTTCTTGTTACACATAATAAAATCAATTTCACTTGTTATCCCATTGGGATGTCTCCATGCCCATTTTCTATGTGGCATTTTCTTGAAAAAAGGAGTTCATGATGAAAAAACTTTCTGCCTCTGCGAACTCTATGAGAGTATTTCCTTGCTGGTTTCTATTCTTGTGACCAAATTTACCTACTGAGGTTTCATTCCGTTTCCTTATTTTTGCATTGAAATCACCCATAATGTTGTTCAAGATACATGCCAAATTTCCTCATAAAATTATTCAGTTTCTTCCTCAGGATGACTTGTGGTGGGTGCATAGCTTGAATAATCTCAGCCTGGTGTTGTTTTGAGAGTTAGATAATGCTATATATATAAATGCTCCTTTTTAATGTACAAAAAAAAAGTTCCTTTTGAGAACTACTGAAAAAAACGACAACTGTGGCATAGGTTTTATACGAAAAGCAGGTATCTGATTTTAGATGTATTGTACAAAATTTTATTTAAAATAAGCTGAATGACTGCAAAAATGCAAAGTGTTAAGAAGTTTAAGTTGGTATAAATGTCCATATTTCAGAATGGTTTTCCTTTTATTATTGAATACCTTATGTCTTCTTATCTGTATTCCTTAAAAATCTTACTCTCTCCTTTGATATTAGGTTTTCAAGGTCACATCATTGATTTTAAACCACCTAAAAAAGTCTTACACCACATAACATCTGATAATTTTTATACATTCACTTATGGTTGGAACACTTCTTCAGGAAGAGCATTGTTATTGCACTGCATTTTTTTGTTCTTTTTTTTCAGCTCATTCTCTCTCACCACTAGTGCACTTTGTTTCATAAAGGCAAAAATTAAAAAGGAATAAAACTGTAACACTAAAATGAATAAAACATGAAAATGTTCATTTTCAAGCTAAGGGTTGCAATGGCATAACAGCTGCAGCTTATGAAAAAAAAAATGAATGCTGTTTTGGAAACAAATTTGGTGTATAAGAGCAGCACCGTATAATTCTTCTGTGTATTAATTACACCAGGGCTAGAAAAA